>CM060332.1:28649678-28704678 GCA_030674155.1 Stramonita haemastoma
TCAGTTTTTTTCTCCTTCCTTGGTTAGAGCCATGTGCATGCAGTTTTATAAATGTTGTCATCTGTTTCCACCAGCACACAATGACCTATTCTTCTAAAAAGTGGAACAGGACTTATCGTGTACACATGATGTACTGCATGCATTCACACACAGGATCTCAGTGTATACTATAAATGTACATATTATTTTCTCATCCAAAGGACCATTTGATTAAGGTAGCCACATTCTGACTTCAGGTAAATTGTGATTTTTTAATTACTTGTTTGCAGGAAAAAACCCAACAAATTGTAGCCTTAAAGTTAAACTAAAGTAGATTAATTTGGGATTAATTCACCAGTTAAGCTTCCAGTACTTAGATAGTCACTTAGTCAGTTAGTGGTACATGGTTAAACTTAAACTCAAGGTCATGTTCCTGATTATCTCTTTTCCCCTCCCATTCCTTGGCTAGAGCTCTGAGGTTCACCAATGGTGAAGTTTTGTGTAAGTGACTGTTTTTGCCTACCATTAAGGTCGCTCTGCATTCTGACTTTGGGGATGAAATGGACAAGTAATGAGTATACATGTGTCAGCTGATTGATTTTATTCATTACCAAAGTTTTGTCTTTTTTTGTTAAATTCATTTATACTTTAATTTTTTGTAACCCTTTTAATTAATGATATGCCACCTTCACCATACACCCATTGAAGGCTATTTGCCAAGTGGATTTTGGTCCAATGGAAGGTAGGGCAAAGGCTAAAAACAGTAGAACATGGCCATTTAGAAGTCAGAATGTGGCTATCATGTAAGTTTGAGCAGAGGTAAGATGTGTGCTTGCATGTTAAGTGTGATCTGCTACACATTACTAGTCAATCCTAATGTTCCAATAGTGAAAAAGTTGATAGAGAAGTTTTGTTTTACTTTTTTCTGCAGGGTCTAGATCGTACCAAAAAGTCCAATTACGGCGGGGGAAATACCGACTGGGAAGAAACTCGACTTGGCCAATATGCCAACAGGTAAAACATAAAGAAAATATATGTGGGCTTGTTCTAATTCTGCATGGTTTGCTTTTCATCCCCAAATCACTTTTGAGGTGATGATACTTGATAACGTGTAGATTAGCTAACACTAGTAACAGTGTTGTTAAAAAGCAACCACCCACCCATGTGTATGTATATTATAACCCAGAACTGATCACTAGCACTTTCGGTTTTAAACTTAAAACTAAAAGTGCATAGGTTGTCATTGCATGTGTGTGTATGTGAGTGTGAATGCACGTTTAGTTTGTGGAATTTGCATGCACTCTGTGTGTGTATATGTGTGTGTGTGTGTGTCTGTGTGTGTGTGTGTCTGTACTAAGGAAGTTAGTAGAGCTAACACTGTAACAGGTGTTTGAATGTCGGCGTGTTTGAACTGTGGATGCATGTGTGCTAGGAAAGTTGAAACTGTATGTATTTTCTGTCTACAGATAAGTTAACTAGTGCATTTAGACAGTATACTGAGATCAGATAGTAATTTATGATGTCACTTGTCAGTCAAATATCTCTTTAATATGTATGTTATAAACTAGTACTAATCAAGCTCTGATTTTTTTTTAATCATGTACAAATCTTGATTTAGGTGACCCAGTGTGTGATATCACATGTTATAATGTGAAATCGTTATAAACACTGATTTAAGGAGAGAGAAAAAGCAATCATTACTTTCAAAATCAATTTGCATGGTCTTACTTCAGTTTAAGGGAAAGTAATGAAGATAAGTGTGTGTGCGTGTGTGCATGTGTGTGTGTGTGTGTGTGTGTGTGTGTGTGTGTGTGTGTGTGTGTGTGTGACTGTGTGTGTGTGACTGTGTGTGTTACTCTGTGTGTGTGTGTGTGTGTGTGTGTGTGTGTGTGTGTGTGTGTGTGTGTGTGTGTGTGTTGTCATTGTTTTTGTTTATGTTGAAAAATTACTTTCACTTGTGACAAAAGTTGTGTGGTACTAACACAGTTCTAAAATCATTTATGTTTTGTTGCTTTCAGAGATAGGTAAGTCTTATGTAGAGATCTCTCTGTTTTGATGTTGTCAACTTTCAGTCATGGTTGTTTAAATGAGATGATGAATATGAATTGGTACATTATGTACTAGGCTTTGGTCTGTTGCTCATATTTGTACTTTGTATCTAGACTGATCCTCATATCTACAGCTGCTATTTTTGTCATGTTGCCAACATTTTCTTCAGTGTTGTTGTACATGTGTCATTTGATGTCTCTATTCTCTGAATCTGTTGAAAAGCATCATCAATTTGAACATTCAGACATTTTGCATTTCAGTGTTGTGTTATTCAATTCATTGATTTTGTTGTCATTGCATAAAGACATTTTTTTTTTAAAAGAGCAGTAGCTAAACATTGGTTGTGTGATTTTAATCATTTGGAAATCATATCATGATTGTTCACATCTCCTGATTTTATACATAATTAATTGTGAAATTTTTCTAGAACAAGATATCCATGAGAAATTCAATAGTGGATAAGTTTAAGTAAAATAAACCAGAGAGGGGGGTGGGGGTACAAAGAAAAGGGACATAGTAGGAGAACTGATGTTTTTCTCAGGGAGAATGAAGACCTTGGATGATTTGTCATAATGACATCGGTAACACATTTCACAACAAACTTTGCTGCATGGTTTTGCTTCTCAAAATTTGTTTTTCATAACTGTCAGTGTATTTTTCAGTCCAGCTTTATGTGAAAATATTAAATTTTATACTGCAGCAAGTACCTATGGTTTGCTGATTCTCATCATCAGTATTAGACTATTACTATTGATTAGATCAGTTAGGGAATAATGTCTAAACATGACACTCATATACATGCATTAAACTAAAGGTCATCTGTTCCTGCTGGCTTGCAATGGCCTACTCTTCTGAAAAGCATAACAGGTTTTAACGTCTATGTTCTGTGTGCATTTGCACATGAGACCTTGTTTTATAGTGTCAGCTAAAGGAATTGTTTTTAGTTTGAATTTAGGATAAGTTCTAACTGAACAATACCAAAATATTTACAGAGAAGAATAGAATTATCTCAACAGCTGTACATTTTCTATCTACTCTTACTGTTAATGCAGTATATCATCAGTAGCATATTTATTTATTTATTATTCTTTTATATGGAGGATAATGGAATAAGCACTCATGTGCTTTTTTTACATCCAGTCCTCGTGTGTATGCAGTTTTGTAAATCTTGTCATCTGTTCCCACCGGTGCAGCATGGCCTACTCTTACGAAAAGCAGAACAGGATTTGACATGTGTGCAAGATGTTCTGCATGCATTCGCACATAGGGCCTCGGTTTATAGTCTCATCTGAAGTACTTGTGGGAAGAGTGGAGTCAGCACTGATATAAACTCCAGGGGAAAAATCCCTCGACCAGGAATCAAACCTGGGTCGTCAAATTGCGAGTGCAATGTTCTGACCACTAGGCTATCCCATCCCCCCCCCCCCCATAAATGATGTATGTGCAGTTTGGAATCTTATGTTAATCATACATATAGCCACCTCTCCACCTAGAGCTCCTCACCCATCCCATTTAAAAGAAATATAAGCCCCCCACCCCCCAAAAAAAAAAATGCATGGATGTGTTATAAGAAATGCATCATACCATTGCTCTTGACTGGTCCCTTTTTTTCATTGTTACTCTCTATCTCTGTTCTGTGCCTCTTTTCATGGTTTAGTCCTGTCTCTTTATTGCTATCAGTATCAGTTGGTGGGAAAAACTAAAAAAAAAAAAAAAATATTAAAATCATATGTGACATAGAAATGGGAATACTGGGGAAGAAGGTAAAGAAAACCAGAAAATAATATTTGTGTAGGTTTTGAATTTTGTGTTTTATTGTAATTTACTGTAATAAATTTAAAAAATTTTTTTTTAGTCTTCTCTCTTTTATGTAAAGAATAAAAGATGGGTATACAACTATCACATTTTTTGGGGTGTTTTGGTTGTGATTCTTGTTACTTGGTAAATAATAACAGCTGAGAAAATAGATTAAAATAATTGTGGTTGTTTATTTCAGTGAAGTACGCTTGACAGAAATCGTGGAACATTTGTGTGGAAGCAGTGAGGTAGGTTATGTGCAAAATGCTAATTGAGCTGTATTCTTAATGTATAGTTGTGTGTTGGATAGGGCTAAAGCCATAAGGGCATGTGTGTGTGTGTGTGTGTGTGTGTCTGATTTGATTTGATTTGATTTGATTTATTCTTTTAATATATCGAGGATAATGGAATAAGCACTCTTGTACTTTTTTACATCCAGTCCCCGTGTGTATGCAGTTTTGTAAATGTCATCTGTTCCCACCGGCACATGATGGCCTACTCTTACGAAAAGCGGAACAGGATTTAACGTGTGCGCAAGATGTTCTGCGTGCATTCTCACATAGGGCCTCGGTTTGAAGTCTCATCCGAAGGACTTTTGGGAAGAGTGGAGTCAGCACTCTGTGTGTGTGTGTGTGTGTGTGTGTGTGTGTGTGTGTGTGTGTGTGGTGTGTGTGTGTGTGTGTGTGAGAGAGACTGTGTGTGCGTTTCATTTATCATATTCTTTTATTTAAAGAATTTCGGAATAAGCACCAATGTGCTTTTTTTTTAATGTCCAATCCACCCAGACCCTGTGCATGCAGTTTTGTAAATTTTGTCATCCATTCCCACTGACTCACAGTGGCCTACTCTTCTGAAAAGCTGAATGTGAGTTAACATGTGTGCAAGACGTTCTCTGTGTGTTCACACATTGGACCAATTATGGTTACAGCTAAAGGACTTTTGGGGGATTGGAGTCGGCACTGATATTAACTTCAGTCGTTCAGAGGGAAAATTCCCATGAGCTTAGGCCGTCAGATTAGATAATATTAGCAAGTGCAATACTCTACTGCCAGGTTATCCCATCCTGCATTGATAACTGTGTTGGTTTCTTTTGTATACATGCTCAGAGCACTTTGATTTGATTTCAGTGTCATTTTATGGTAGAAGAACACGAAGGAGTCATAGATGAGTTCTGGTTTAAAACGGACGTAGAAAGGACAGAGGAAAACTTCTACAACTTCTTCTGCATCGAAAATGTCAAAGGTAAGTCCACCATGATAATGAAAGAGTGTGTCTATGGGTCCCACAGGCCTGTTTCCCTCAGACAACCTATTATTACTGGAATGGATGTTTGTGAGTGAAATGAGTATTGATTGGCCGAGCCATGAAATATTTACTTTCATTTTGCTGAATCCCAGCTGATGTGGCAGCAGTATTGATCCAGTTCTGGTTTCACTACGCTTGCTTTTGTTATGCTCTGACGTGTCCCGCATAGGATCAGTTATCAGGTGCAGGCAACACATACAGCCATTGATTTTGAAAACATTTCGTATGCAGATGGAAATTGAGAGGATGGCATTTGATAGAATAGTTCAGTGTCAGACCGAGGCTGACTCAATTCCCACAAAAATGTACTTTTCTGGGGAAGGGAAAGGGCCTTTGATATTGATGTGTTTTTTTTTAACCCCTTTTCATATATTAATATTATCTTGTCATAATGCATGAAGCATTGGGTACAGATGCTGTGTATTGAAAATAATGTTGACAGGACTCAAAAGGAGAGAAAAAAATTATATAGTTCACTAGTTTGGGTTGGGTTTTTTTTTTTGCGGGGGGGGGGGGGGGGGTGCAACAGGGTTCGCACAAGTCCCTAAAAAGCCCTAAAAAGCCCTAATTTTGGGAAAGCCAAAATAGGGCCCCTAAAAAGCCCTAAAAATGAGACATATTGCCCTGGAGGCCCTAAAAAGCCCTAAAAATGGAAGTCATGTGTGAGATTTTATTTTAAAAATTAAAAAACATATATTCAAAATAAAACTTTGGAGAAATAAATCCGAGAAGCGTGTCCGAAGATCGTATTATCACTGATAGAATGCTTGTCGTCTGCTACTCGCGTCGGGCCACCTATTTTGTAAAGGGAGGTAATAGTAATTGCCTCCCTTGGAAATGTGATCGCTTTGCTTCGCAAAAAGTGGTGTGCAACCTTGTGCAGACCTGTGCACCTTCCGTATTTGTTCCGGAAAAAGTTGTAAAATAAGAAAATACAGTTTAATTAATAAAAATCCAATTTTTGTCTTTAAAAAAATCCGAAAATCAAAAATATAGTCTTCTATCGTTAAGGGATGAGATGCATAATGTCGTCTGCTAGATCCTATTATTCAGTTGTCTCCCCTTATAGCGCATGCGCACAGCATCTCTTTCAAAACAAAATGGCGGAAAGTAGTGTAGACTTTCGTGGAAAAACAGATCGAACTGACACACTTACAAGCAAAGAAAGACGCGGAATAAACGCAAAATGACGCTAACAGTCCCTGATGGGGCTAGAAGAGGTACAGTTGCCGATATAGATGCACAAACAGAAAAATTGGTTCGCTTTGCCGAGCAATGTTTAAAACTTGCGCTATGTCTCTTGATAGTGAAAGTTGAGCTTTCATTAGCAAATGGTGTCGGAAATTGGAACACGGTCGGAAAATAACAAACCAGGGCACTTTAGTTATAGAATCACTAATTTCTTGGCAAATCATGGAACAGTAACCCTTTCGCATCATCGGGAAATCAGTTGATCGTTAAAACGGCAGAGTGACTGTTCTAAAGTTACATCGTGTGGAACACAGCCTCCGCTGTACCGGACAGCCGGAAAGTACACACATACACAGAACTTGTTTTTTGGCCATGCAAACTGTCATGGTGAGTTTACTCTGAAATCAGATGAATTTTTAATCTGCTTTTGTACGGGGGCTTCAACTTGATTTTAAAATGAGAAAGACATAGGATCTTCTTCAGTCTTCATAAGAGTGTATTGATCTCGCTCCCTCTCCCTCTCCCTCTCTCCCTCTCCCTCACACACACACACACACACACACACACACACACACACACACACACTTCTCTCTCTGTCTCTGTCTTATTTTCTCCACCTCTCCCTGTTTCTTACACCACAGACACACACACACACACACACACACACACACACACACACACACACACACACACACACACACACACACACACACACCTCTCCCCCCCCTTTCTTTCTCTCTGTTTTTTTCTCTCTGTTTCTCTATGTGTCAGTACTTACTTTCTCTTTCTTCCTGTATCTGCATTAGTGCACATTTGTCTAGAAATATACTAATTTTGCTATGTGATTACTTGGGTATAGAACCTCCTTTAGATTGAAGAAATGACAAAGTCATTCTTGGAGAGCTTATTTTAGGGCAGAAATTGCTTAGTATCAAAAACTGAAATTAGCTCAAGGAGAGGCTGTTAAACAGGCTAGAATTGTTGAAAAACCTTCAGCTTCAGGGGCAACGCCCCCTGACCCCCACAAGGGGCTCTGCCCCTTGACCCCACCAGGGGGCAAAGCCCCCTGGACCCCCCCACTTATCAGAGTTTTTTGACTCTGTCAATTCCCACCCCTGACGCACACACACACACACACACACACACACACACACACACACACACACACACACACACACACACACACACACATACTCACTCACTCACTCACTCACAGTCACAGCTTATTCCATTATCCTCGATATAAAAGAATCAATCAAATAAATCAAAACAGTACACACACACACACACGCACACACACACACACACACACACACACACACACACACACACACACACACACAACACACACACACACACACACACATTGTTATACCCCCCCCCTTCCCTCTTTAGGACTCTGCTGCCTCTCACCTCCTTGTCTCTTGTTGTATCCATGATTGAAAGACATTCTACTCTAGAATAACATGAAGTAGTGTCAGTATCCACCATACAGTTTCACATAAGGTGACTTTGCTCACTTGACTCTGTTTGAGGATATATATATATATATATATATATATATATATATATATAATGTATATGTGTGTGTAAGGAAAGGTGTATTTAGGTTGCTATCTATACATTTGTTACCCCGCGGCTAGGCCCTAAATTTGGATTAAAAGGCCCTAAAAAAGGCCCTAAAAAGCCCTAAATTTTGCTCCACAAAGTCTGTATGAACCCTGTGCAAGGGGATTCCTTGGCTAGAACTCCAAGGTTCACCAGTTGCAAGATTTTTGCATCTGCAATTGTTCTTGTCCCCACCATGTAGGTAGCCACATTCTGACTTCAGGAATGTTGACTAGTTTAAGGTGAGACACGGGTCCAAAAGTGGCCCAAATCATGGTGTTTTTTTAGAATTAAAAATTGATGGATACATTTATGGAGATTTCCCTGTGTAAATTTAAAGAATTCAGATAATAAAATATGTCTGTAGAAACAGGTTACTCATACTTGTTATAGGTAAAAAGGCTTAGGCGTTTGAAATATTGAGTTTTGGCAGCCATATTGGATTGTTTCCATGGCAACAGTGCGGAAAACTGAGTAATTCTTTGATTTTTATGCTTTACAAGTGAAGCCCTTTCAATATACGGCATAACTTTTAACATGGGCTTGTAAACAAAATTTCATCAGTTTCGACCCCAGTGTCCCACCTTAAGGACAAGCACTTAGAGGCCATCAGATATGCAGGTTTTCAGGTTGGTAAGCATGTATCCCAGGCGGACACATCCCATGATATGTCCACAGCATCGGCGAATACTTGCTGCACTCATTTTGACAGAAATATTGGAACCCTGTCTTTTCTGGCCATCTTCTCTGGGGAGTATGTCAGGCTAACATCCAATCAGAATCATGTTACGACCTTCCTGGATAACAAGTTTCTGTCTCTGTCTTTATCTGTCTTTCTGTCTGTCTGTCTATCTGTCTGTCTGTCTTTCTGTCTCTCCATCTCTCTCTCTCTGTCTGTCTCTCTCTCTGTCTGTCTGTCTCTTGCTTTAACTCGTGACTTGTACAGTAGTAATTATTTCTTTGGTCTTCCACTGCAGTATTTTTTTCCTCACCACTTAAACTTAGGTGATAATTTTTTTAAACAGTGGAATACGCATGAGCTTATTTAACATAATTCAATTAAAAAAATCTCACTTATTTTTCTCGTATGTAAGCCTTTCCAGTGCAGGTACAGCATGTTACTAAATTTATCATTTGCTTGACATGACTGATTAGTGCATTGATGTGATGAGTATGAGGAGCCTTCTTCCAAAACTTGTAAGTCATCATCCAGAATGCTCGGGTATATTCTGTGCTGATTATCTTTGTAGTGCAACCCATTTTGTAGTTGGCCAACGAACGTATCGAAACCTTTCGCATTGAGCTGAGTGTACAGTTATAAAAATGCTGTGGTGGTCATATCCCACCCAGCTTGTTAGGAAATGTGTTGCAGCTTGCTTTTCCTTGTGTTTCAGTGTGCTGTCCAGAAAACACATACGGTCCCAACTGTTCAACCTGTCTAGGTGGCAAAGACAGACCATGCAAAGACAATGGAAAATGTGTGGTAGGGTTTATTTCCACCAGTCATCTTAGTTAACTGCCAGATTAGTCCCCTGTGTTCGGTTCATGTTGTGTCCATGTGTATGCTGAGCAAGGCAGTTATGTGAGTGTGTGTGTGTGTGTGTGTGAATGTATGTGTGTGTGTGTGTGTGCGCGCGCATGTGTGCATGCATGTGTATTTGAGTGTGTGCACGTGTATTTGGTTTTCACCCCTAGCAAAGTGTTTTGGATCATCAGTTGTAAGTGTCGGATATATACTTTCTG
This sequence comes from Stramonita haemastoma, assembly GCA_030674155.1. NCBI lineage: Eukaryota > Metazoa > Mollusca > Gastropoda > Neogastropoda > Muricidae > Stramonita > Stramonita haemastoma. Next base: position 28,659,351 of record CM060332.1, read on the forward strand.
GGGATTTGCACAGTACCTTCATGAAATATAGATGATAAAATGCGAAGAAGAAGAAAATGGGGTTGAGGTGGTGTTGGAGGGGAAAAATAGAAAGAAGTAGTTTATATCTGCAGAATAATTAGTTTTCTAAACAAGCAGATAACTTAACATCATGGGATCTTGTGTGGAATCGGTTTCAGGAGAGTAAATTCAGGCTAGTCAGTTTCCTGGCAAGCAAACAAGGTAGAAATATGTCAGAATGTCACTTTCTGATGTCATGTCAAAACAAGGTGCTGCAAGAGGGAGAGAAGTTTACAGAGACTTTAGGATCAAACTGTTCTGATAGGAGTTGGTGCAAGTTGTCTTCATCACTGCTGTCATTGCAAGGAGCTTGATGCAATGCCACCAGGGCTTGCTATCTCTTCCTGTCTCTGCTGAGTTCTACGATCTCCTGCAGCCCTCTCAGACCACTTATCACAGTGAGGTTGGCAATCTAGGATGTTGGTGGAAAAGCAGAGAAAAGCGAACTTTATAATGTGGAAGTACAGAACAGAAGTAGGTAAATTTGAAGATAACAGATGCGATAGTTGAGTTATGAAGGAAGTTTTGTTTCAAGGTGATCATGCCATGAACTCCCTTAGATTTGGCAGAATTGTGACTTTTCTTTAATGTGAGCCTTGTACAATTTTACAAAATGCATGAATTTGGCGTCTTTTGATCCATATGTTAACTGTCTGTATCTTGGATATTCAGTAGCAGTATATCATACATTGTGTGTGTGTGTGTGTGTGTGTTATCATACATAGTGTGTGTGTGTGTGTGTGTGTGTGTGTGTGTGTGTGTGTGTGTGTGTGTGTGTGTGTGTGTGTGAATCAATCAATCAATTTTATTCAGTTTTTGCAGGCCATAAGACCCATATGAACACAAAATATGAAAAGCAACCATGTAGCAGTCGAGGTGATATAGTACAGTAAGCACCACAGTCTTTTGTTGTAGGCACCAAAAAGACCTACATGTTTCTGATTTTTAGACATTCAATTACATAAACTGCCAAATTCATAATCTGTCAGAAGGGTTTGAGCACAGCATCTGAACCTTAAAGCCTGAAGGGAACCTGTGATAATAGAGGGGGATATAACGCTTACGTAAAGTTGCATATCTTGGGCATATGAGCAAGAAGTGACACAAATCTTCAATGGCAGATGTAGTGTAGTGTAGTGTAGTGTAGTGTAGTGTAGTGTAGATGGTTGTAAGTCTCTTAATTTATTTGGAGACTACTTATTAAATGATTTTTTTTTGTTTTCAGGGTGGTGGCACCAGAGGCGGCAATGGAAAATGCAAATGCAACTCAGGATACAGTGGAAAATTCTGTGATAAGTGTACAGATGGATACTATGAGAGTGAAAGAAATGACACTCACACACATTGTAAAGGTGAATTTCATTTAAGCTTTTACCTTTTCTTTATCTGTTCAGGGCCCTGGGGATAAACCCCCCCCAAAAAAAAACCTAATGTGGAAGATTGTTTGTTGTTGCTTGTTATCTCCTTTTTTTGCATGTGTTGAATGCAGTATTGTTGTTTATATATGGGGTGTTTTAGGGGATGGGGATTTTCTTGACTCAGCCAGTGATTTAAGACAGCCACACAGAGGAAGGATAGTTCAGTGGTCAGAGCATCCGCAGCTAAGGTCAAGCAGCATTGAGCATGGTTCGAAGTGGATGAGTGACCATTTGTGCGCCTTGGCTTCAGTGCAGTCCCCCAGTTCATCCAGCTGTAAATGGGCACCTTCCCTCTTTAGTGTCAGGGAAGGTAAAGCAGCGAGGGAGAAGAGATGGGCATCGCTCTCAATATGCTGGCCTATAGAGAAGCAGAGGTCTCTGGTACCTCCCCCTCCCCCCCAACAAACACATAGGTTATGGGAACACCTTTACCTTTTAAAACTGGGGAGGGTGGGCTCTGCCAGATTCATCTTGTCCAGTACACTGCTTGAAATATCCAGTTAAGTACCCAAACAACTCTCCAAGGAGCTAAGGGGGGAAGTCAAGTTAAATCCGAGTCAAATCTAGTCAAGTCAAATTGCTGTTTCTGTAGAGAAAGTGTCGTGGTTCTGATGTGTGGTTCAGTGGCTGATATTGGAGCCTGGTACAAGTCGTCATATTATGTACAGATTTATCTGTTGCACTCAGTGGATATCATGGCAGTAGAAAACTGTGCATTTGTTTACCTGGAGTTGGTAAACCCTTCACTTTTTGCCACCATACGCTCTGTTGACCGCCGCTGTAGTCTAGTGGTTAGGGCGTTGGACTCGTAATCTAAAGGTTGCGGGTTCGATCCCAGCTTTCGGCTATGGCGTTGTGCCCTTGGAAAAGGCACTTAACGGCTATTTTCTCACCCCACCCAGGTGTAAAAGGGGTACCAATCTTGTGTTGGGGGTTAACCCTGCGATAGACTGGCGTCCTATCCAGGGGGGAGTCTATGACTCTCAGTCGCTTAACGCCACAGAAACCGGGATAAGCACCGGCCTGATGAGCCTTTGGCTCGGGACAGACTTTAACTTTAACTTACGCTCTGTTGAGATGTAAACTATTGAAGATCCTAACTTTAACAAAATGTTCATTCTCTGTCTCTGTCTCTCTCTTGCTTTCTCTCTCTCTCTCTCTCTCTCTCTTGCTCTCTCCATCTCTTGTCTGTCTGTCTGTCTCTCACGTGCACACACACATGCACATAAGCTGTATGTACACTTGTATGCAGTAATCTTCCTCCTCATATTTGTATGACTTTCACATGCATGCCCACCTCCCCCAAAATGTATCATTTGTCTCATGATATGTAAATTTATGTATATTGCAGTTTGTGACATATCATGCAAAACATCTTGCAAGGGAGACGGCCCAACGAAATGTGATGACTGCAAAGGGGGTTATACTTACAGTGCAGAGAATGGCTGCGAAGGTAGGAATTAGTATTTTTTGTTTTGTTGTTGCTGTTGTTTGTATGTTATTTTCTTCCTCATGTATGTACTCAGACCACTCGTTGTAGAGATGCATTTGTTCACAGTTAATGTGATAATTACATTTGTCGAAGTGCAGTGATTTTAAAAAAAATCAAGTTTTGATGATGATTGCTAAGTTATTGAAAATTGATTACAATTCTTATATATGTGTTTTCCTGATTCTAGAAGGTAGTTTTGTTGTGAGAGGATCTTATTTTGCCTAAAATTTTTGTGTGGACTGTAAAAAAAGAAAATAAATGATTGTGGGTGTGTGTGAGGGTGTCTGTGCATGCACATGTGCATGCGTGCGTGTGTGTGTGTGTGTGTGTGTGTGTGTGTGTGTGTGTGTGTGTGTGTGTGTGTGTGTGTGTGTGTGTATGTGTGTGTGTGTGTGTGTATTTGTTGTTGTTGGTTGTCTAGCACTCTCATCCTTTTGGAAAATTCAATAATCGGAAAAAAACACCTTTGTTTAGTTCTTGTCTTTAGGCTGGACTGTATTTTTGTTCATATCTGTTGTCACTGACCAGCTTGTGATTTCACATGGTTTAAATTTCCTTGAGACAAGCTTAAAGTAGGTAGCGGCAGCCCCCGGCATATCCCGTCATCACAGCTGAAAAATGGCTGTTTTTCGATCTTTTCACTTCTTTATTACTCTGCTTCTGTTGTACTGATTAAATTTTTTTATATATCAAAATAAAGTTCGATCTTTTCTCTTTTGATTGAGTGCATTTTTATTTCTGTGACTGATCTGAGATGAATACGCGAAGTGCGTGAATGAGGTGTGTGTTCCGCTAAAAAACGCTGCGCGGCCGCCATTTTCACGAACACGGACAAAGCTTCAAAAAGACATGCCCACTTTAAGTTCCCCGAGCATTCGCGATATACAATCAACTGTGCTATATCAGGTATCACTGTGTTCAGTATTTATGCTACAATACTGAAATGGGTACATAATTATTGATTTATGGATAGTTTTTGCAAAAATTCCGTTTTTTTTGCGGCACACAATCTTCGTCGGCAAGTTCTAAAGAACCTGTAGCTTAAAATAGTCAATACCACAGGCGAAAATGAAACAAGACCACCTATTGGTTCTAATTTGTAAATGGGTTAATGTATTCATGGGCTGTCCTACATAAGCAAACCAACCAAAACATAGTTTTCAAATCTTGGAAAGATCAGAAACATGGAGGCAAGAACGAACGATCGCTGCGAAACGATCATGTCGAAAATCGACAATTTTCTCGATTTACTGGGTAGATATGATAAATTTGTGATTGTAGATCATTAATGTTATTGTTTATTTAGACACGGGTCGCGTAGTTTGAAAAAAATTTCATTAGATCATTAAAAACGAAGACTTTGAAAAGGGTAGATACGATCGTCTTCGACAATCGGGCATGCGCAAACCGGAAAGAAGAAAACGTGTCCGATTTCCTTGGATATTTTCACGAAATTACTTCTTAAATTTATGATGCTTATAAAATCAGATATTTTAAACATACTTATATTCAAACTTTTTTTTTTTTAAGGTCGTATAGTGAAATAGGTGTGTTATTGTACGTTTTATTGAGTGACCGGTCTAACCAAGAGGAGGTAATCCCGAGATCGCGATTCACTTCTTCGTGAAACAAACGTCGGTCGTTGCTTCTGTTTTGGGGGGATTTATTAGAACCAGTTTAGGTCACGGTTTCATTTATGATTGATGAATTAAAAGTTTAAGTTTGTTACAGTTTTCATTTTTGTTTTTTGTTGTTGTTTTTTTTTTTCGGGGGGGGGGGGGGGGGGGGGGGGGGGGGGGGGGGGGGGGGGGGGGGGGCTGCATGACTTGGAATATTTTATGCAGCCTGAGTAGTAAATCACTAAAATGCCATATCAGTGTTTGAATGAATTTCTTTTTTAGTAACTTGAACTGAAGCAGGTTTAGTTTCAGCACAGTAGTACCACAAGTAAGCTTGCTCTTTGTGATTTATGCAGTGTATCTAATAGCCATAGTCTTTTCTTTTCATTTTCCCCAGTCATTCTCCTTTTCATTTTCCCCAGTCATTCTCCTTTTCAGAGTTTCCATTATTATGTTTTTTTGTTTTGACTCATTTGAGGGTTCACTATCTTTACTACTTGAATTAGTACTTTACTTTTATTTTCTGTTGATTGGTTTTATACTATTTCGAGATATTAAAAAAAGGCAGAATCCACTTAGGCTACTATTTTAATTGTGATTTTAAGAAAAGGATAAAGAAGTCAACACCGTTAAAAGTAAAATTGTGTTATATATCGGATAATTTTTAACCTTCAGTGACTTTACAAAAATATGTGACACATCTACATTGATAGATACCATCCCCAATACCACAGTTCTGATACTAATGAGATGTTTATAAATTTCCCTATGTGTGTCAGTTTATTTCAAATTTCAAAATTTCAATTTTCAAAATTTTATTTCAAGAAAACCCCCCAAGGGGTACATGAAATTTGACAAAACCAATGCTTGCAGATATGGGCGTGTGAAAAATACTCACAACAAAAATCCTAACACAATGGATGGTAGAAAAAAGAAAGAGTATTCACAATACATTAGGAGAACAACACCCCCCCCCCCCCCCCCCCCCCCCCCCCCCCCCACAACACACACACAAAAGTTGTTCAGTTGTCACTCCTATTGTTTGTCTATTCTTGTTATCAGATTTCTTTTAAACCTTTTGGCAGTTTTGCCTTTTGAAAGGAAGAAACAAATTCTTTTACACTAATTACAGTTTTTTTGCTGGTTTTCTTTTATTTTTAATTATTGTTTTTTAAATTTATTTTTTATTCCCTGAAATGCTGACACACTGATGGAAGTCAACTGAGCAAGCTGGGGTCCATTTTTCTGGCTACTGGAAAAGGTCGTTGTCCAAAGGTGCCTGTTGTAGAGATTTCCAATCATCTGCTGATTCAGTTATTGGTACTGAAGCAAGAGGGTGGGAAGACATTTGATGAAACAGCTTCATTTCTCAGTCAACTCATTCCGGATGCTGAACTTTCAAGGTTGCAGTATCATCTCATTAAGGAAGAAGAAAATGTGCAACTTCTTTAGGATAAGTCACAGAGAGATAGATTTCTGTCTGAGCCAGTTTATGTTGAACAGCTGGGTCCACTGTTTGCATAATTTGATAAAATTTGATGTTTCATAACATTTCTCTAGAATGTTCGCCATATTTTTGGGCACTTGGCGGCCATTTTGAATCCAAAATTACATTATGTAATGGATGAACAAATTCAACAAATACATTTTTTAATAGCATATAAAACCATGTTTTACATCACCAAATTTCAAGTCAGTATCTCTACAGGTTCAAAAGTTATTGACAAAAAATCTGTGTACTGTATTTTGGTCCGTCGCAGGGCATTTTAAGGTTTTTAGCAAAATCAGACCCCAATATTTGAAACATTTGGTCAAGTACAGCCTTAGAAAAAATTGGGCATAGTCTATATTAACATATCTTTTGAACAATGTAAAAAAGTAACCATAAGATGCCATCTTATCCTTCCTGTTGGACCTCAAACATGGCCAATCGTGCAATTTGAACTGACTGCCAATCACACGATTAGGCAATTTCAACATAGTATATCTTTTTTTCCCTTCAAGATAGAGAGTTGATGTTTCTTGTAGGGATTATCAGTGTTACAGACATTGTGTATAGAAATGTGCAGGAATGTGATTGCAGTGCTTTGCACAATAGGCCCTTTCAAAGTATGGCTTTCATATTATGAAAACACCCGAAAATGTTATGTCATCTTTGGACATCAATAACTTTTGAAAGAATAAAGATAGAGACTTAATTTTTTTTTTATTGTGTTTCTTTTAAAAAGTTCTTTTTAAAAATACCAGTTTCATGCATGTATATGCTATAAAAAAAATTGGCTGCCGCTACCTACTTAAAGAAAATTGTAAAAGCTGAAAAAGCAGATGTTAGTAATTTCTATGGCTATTGAGTTGAGCTTTGCAATTAATCATTTCATCAGTCACCGGGAAGTGGCTGCTGCTGTTATTTTAATTTATTTTATGCAGTGATTTATTCTTGATTCACAGTCTTTGTGATCAGAAACACAAGTCCCTTGTACAGTCAGTCGTCTGTGTTTGATTTTCAGATATCAATGAATGTGACAGCAACCCTTGCCATGTCAACTCTTACTGCATCAACACAAAAGGGTCATACTCCTGCATGAGTAAGTCAAATGCATAACATATATTTGTGTTGTACTGAATACAACTCCCAGTCCCAGTAGATTTCTGTGCATGAAATTTGGGCTGCTCTTTTCAAGGAGAGTGTATCATTACAAGAACAGTGCCACTCATTAAAAGATAAGTTTTTCCTGTCTAAATATATTTTTGTTTCTCCATCAGTATTTGCAGAATTAGGAGAGTGGATGGTTTGCAGAGAGTATATGTACAAGTGAAAATATAGGCATGGTCCTAGCCTTTTTGTGTTGTACTCTTGTAGTTGTGCTTCATGGAATGATCAAATTATTTTGTCTCGACTTGGTGAGCAGACCCATTCACTATGGCTCAGTCACTAGTGTGGAGCGCCTGTCAAAATTTATCCAGTTAAAGAAGCATACATGGAAAGGAGCAAAGCCTGCACATTTTTTTCCCAAATCTAGACTAGCTGACAAGGCTCAGGGATGGAGTTAAGTCGGTAAGCTTGACCACAGACTCTAAAGTATGTTGCTGTTCTTCACATGGGCAGAGACAGATAGCCTTTTGCTTGATCACAGAGTGAGTTGGATTGAATGGGAAGTTAAAGACCTAGATCTGTGGTGGTTTTAACATGCCATGACGACCTCCAGCAAAGGTAGGGTCTCTATCATACTGTAATTTTGAGTGCAGAGGGTTTTTAGTTTGGCTCTTTTCACGCAAAAAGGGAAAAATCCACTTGAAGCTATTTTTTTTCTTTTGCTCTCTTAATGATGATAATTTTAAAGCAGCAATTCATATGTTTATGATAATTTTAAAATGTATTCTGAATGCAGTAACATGTATTTATGCTCTGGTGGAGGGGGGGTGTTTTGTTTTTATGTTGTTGGGTTTTTTTTTCCTCAGCTAGAGCACTGAGGTTCACCTATGGTGAGATTTTTTGTATACAACCGTTTTTGTCCACCATTAAGGTAGCCATATTCTGACTTCAGGGAATGTTTAGTTTTAAAATGAATGTAAATGCAACAATACTTGTATTCATGTTCAGTTTTAAAATGGAATGCAAAATACAACATATTAGTGTATGTCTTCTTTTAAAATGTCATTTGTATAACAACACATGTTTTTTTTTTTTTTTTTTTTTTTTGCTGCCTCGTCTTCTGTGACGTTCCCGTACTGCTGTTCCCACGCCGCTCATTTCAATCTCCCCGCAACAGCCATACCCAGATTCGTTGTGTCTCACCCCCGGGGTCGGGAGTCCACAGGGAGCTCATCAATATTAGGCCGCCGCGGAGCCACCAGCCAGAGGGGCCCTGCACTTCTGCTGGGTCACTTTGGTGGTGTTCAGTGGTGCCTGTTCTGAGCTAACATACGCAGGACACCACCTACTAAGCCCCCTACTAACGACAGTATTAGCTCAGTCGCGGAGCCAGACTGAGTGAGTCACCCACCCAAGGTGGCGACCACCACAACATCCCTCCAACGACCGCCTCCCCACGAACCCCCAACCCCAAAGGCTTTGACACAAATTCACCACAGGCACAGAAGCGTATGGGGAAACCGAATCTGAGGTCACCATGAGACCAGAGCAACGGAGGCCACCGAATCAGAGGCAATTTTTATTATTGCATGATGATCAATGATGATGAGGATGATGTAATGATGCTGCTGTGGAGGTGCATCCGCTTGGAGACTACTTGACAGGGTTGTTCTCTACGCTTATTGTCATAATATATCCCGGCGTCAACCAGGCCCGAGAGATACAGACACCTGCAGTGTTGGTCAGGTAATTTGAGCAACACTCTCAAATTCGCATCCGTAAAGTGGATGAAGCTCGACTGTGTGGTCCCAGTCTCCCCACTGAGCCCACAGCACACTCACTCTGGGTAGGAGCCGGCCGGAGCCCGAAAAAATGCCTATGACTTATGGAATTCGAACCCGCGACCTTCCAGTCCGGAATCCACGGCGCTAACCACTGCGCCATGGCGGCTGGTTACAACACATATGTTTTTGTTCTGTGTTAAAATGTAATGCAAATACAACAGCGCATGTATTTAGGTTCAGTTTTTAAAATGTAATTTTAATGCAACAATGCATGTATTAATGTTCAATTTTAAAATGAAGCATGTGTAAATGTATGTTCGGTTTTAAAATGTTTTTAATGCCCAAGAGGAACTTTTTGCCTCCTTATTTCAATTTACCAATTAATTGATGAATGATTCAGTCACGGGTTTTTCACAGCCAACCTTTACAGTGTATATGCATGCTTTTACTGAATCAATGGTTTTCAGGTTGCAATGTTGCCTGTGATGGCTGCTCTGCCTCGGGCCCTGACCACTGTACCAAGTGCAACAGAGGCTATCACCTACAGGAGGGCAAATGTGTTGGTATGTGGAGAAATTATTCATTCCACCTACATTGGTGGGCGTTTGTCATTTATACAACCGCTACATAGCAGAACACAAATTGACGAGATAAGGTAATGGATTTAATGCTTCTGATTTTCATTTATTGAGAAAAAAAAAGCCTCTAGCATTTTACACAGTAATGATTTTAACATGAGGACAGGTGCTATTTATCAAATATAAAATCAGTTTTTATATTCAATCCAGTTCAATCGAGTCTTGTTTTTTTACTGCCCTGCTGACCACAAAGGCCATATCAGGGCTTTTGTATTCAAGCTTTAATGTTTATGGCTAATTTCAGGACTATCCCGACTGAATCTATAGATGATTCTAATAAAATGCTATTTGATAATGAGAATAGGGCTACAACTACCATCACCAGTAAAACAGCTGTGAAATAAATCACATCAAACACTATTGTAGTAACCAACAAAACTGCATAGCGAGGGAAATAAAATCGTCGGTTAGCAGCTGAAATATGACACTGGTGGTTTTTGTTTCAGATGTGGATGAATGTACAGCAGAGGGGTATGAGGAGCGGTGTACAGAAGTGGGAGAGAGGTGTGAAAATACCGTGGGCACTTTCAGGTGTGTGTGCCAGGCCGGCTACGCCAAAGAGGGCACCAGGTGTAAACTTATTGAAAAAGGTAAGGATAGTTTTTCATTGCTCGTTTTTTATTTAGCCTATTTTTGCACACTCTTCCCCTCCCCTCTTTATTTTCCCATCCAGTGCGGGGTGAAGGATGCACTTTGTCACTGCTAGAGTAGCTTAGCATGGCATAGCTTAGTGTTGAAAAGCTTGGTTTTTGTTACATTTTGTTGGTATTTTGACATTTTTTTAAAAAAAAGGTAAAATTTGATGTGATTGATGCATGCAAGTGAACGGGTAAAGGTGCCTGACATTGATGTGATTTTGGGTTTATGGTGGATGTCATTACACTTGATGAGAAATTTACCGTCTGTTGACTGCACAGTGTGCCTCTGAAGGCACACTGCAGACCCCTTCTGCACTTGCGTATGGATGCTACAATGATATTTTGTTATGTCTAGTGCTGAAATTATTACATTGATGTTGATTGAAGAGAGTTGCATGTTATGCATATCCATAAACTTGTCTAACTGATGTATGATTTGTAATCTCTTATGAATGATCACATCATCAGAATGTTCACAGCTGTGTTCTATTGATTTCTTATTGATTTACCTTAAAATGTATCTATGCAGAAATGAAGTTTACTTTGCATAGGTGTTCCTGAAAACTGACAAGATCGTGCAACTAACTTTTAAGATATAAGAATTTGTTATTGTGTCATAGTGTGGTCCACAGTATAACAACTCTGATATATTAAATTTAGACATAGGTTCTGCTCTGCAGGAGAAGAAAAAGTCACAAACATTCAGTCAGAGAAGGGTTGAGCAATTTGTATTCACTTAGGGATCTGAAGAGCTACACCATGTACAAGGCTACATAACAAGAATTGGGATAAATATTTTCACTTGTGATTTTATTAATATGATGGCCTGTACATAGTGTGCCACAATTTATGTTAGAATTTTTTATTTTATTATTATTTTCTTTAATATGAATGGACAAAATAAGTTGTTGTAAAGTCTTCATCTCTCTCGCCAATATACACTATTCTTTTCTCTTAATTCCCCATAAAAGTCATTGAGCAAGTTGGACCTGGAGAAAACCACAGTTTTTCAGCATCACTCCTGCTGTCAATATCACTTATAGATGTAGGGAGAACGTATGTTGTCTACCTATTTTAGAAGGATCAATACGAAAACCATATGACAATTTTTAGTTTTCCTTCAGACACACCCTGAAATACATTTGTGGCACACACCCGACATCAAGGCTTAGGAGGTGACCACCAATCATCAACCCCAGTGCACTTCTGCGAACAGAATACTCTTTTATTTAGTCTGCTAACTGTCCATGAACTTGGCTCATGCAAAAAATATGTTAGGACAACCCCAAAATTATTATTGAATAGCAGGATAACTGTTTCCCAGTGCTCTCACCTATTACAAGTGCTCAGTGTAGATGAGGTTGACAGGGGTGCAATACCCTATAAAACAGTGGACCCAGCAGAAGTAAGTGGTTAGTGCTGAGCTTGTGATCTGATGGTCTGAGTTTGAGCACCACCAAAATACCTGTTTGAGGAGATTCCCCCCCCCCCCCCCCCCTGGAGTTAATATAAGTACATTTTCACTCCTCTCAAAGCCCTTTAGATGAGACTGTAATCTGAGGTCAGTGTGCAAATGCACTTAGAAGATCCTGCACACAGTGGGTAAATGGTCACATACACAAAATTTCACCATTTGTAAACCTGAGACCTAGCCAAAGAATGAAAATAAAATTATGATGAAGTTTGATTTCTGCAATAAAGGACTAGCTTTCCAAAAACACACAATAAACAAGAGTTATAGATGTCTTGATTAATTAGGGATATTTGCATTGAGAGTAATTTATACTCATATGCTTGAATCAGTTTTATCGGTTTTTTCTTGTCTTAGTTTCTGCCAAAAAATTGGAGGTGTTTTAAACCTTTTTCGAACTTTAAAATTGTGGTGTAGTGTAAAGAGAATACTTGTATGTAAGTACAAATTGAAAAGCTGAGATGTAAATTTTTTCAAAAGTTAATATGTAGGATTGAGAGTTGGCGGTTGTGTCTTTTTTTTTTTTTTTTTTTTTTAGAATATCACGAATAGCCAGAAGAATAAAGCAGTATGGTTTTAACATTATTTTCTTAGGTGTTAAGAAGAAATTACTTTTGTAAAATGTTTTCATAGAAAAGATTGTGCCTTGTGAACACAAAACATGTGTTTTCTTAAAAATATATATATGTATATCAGCAGGGTTGGGATAGTTTGTAATTCCCAAACAGTAGAACTAAGACCTGATTAAAAAAAACAAAAAAAAACCCACTAACATTACATGGTCCCAGATAAGACTTCTTTCAACTTTTGAATGGTGACATACATTTTCAAACTGTAAGTGTTGAGAATTGTGACCCCACAAAAATGGATAATGGATTATGCATGTCAGAAATGACTGCTTCTACAAAGTTTTACAGGAAGAAAATGATCTGTCCTCTCTCTTTCAGACAGTGGCAAAAATGGACAAAGCAATCAAGAAGAAAATGTTGAAAACAGGCGCAGGAACTACATTAACCAAAGAGAGCGCCAACAACGGGAGGGCCCCATAACCATGCTTTTTGCCTTCTTTGCCTTATCTATTCTTTTCTTTGTTGTCTCCCAAACCTTCTATCTCATCAATCCGTTTTTCGTCAGCATTCCTGTGGCTTTCTTTTCCATCGCCATCTACTACATGATCAGTGGCTACGATTAGCTGTTGGCAAGTGTGTAGGTAAAGCCTGTGCAAGATGCTTTCTAGTCATTTAAAATAATTAAAAAATTGTCTGAGGGAAAGTAAGAATAAAAAGAAATGGGAGGAGAAAAAAACCACATGCATCACACAAAATTGTCACCATGGTTTAAGTTTCTTTTTATCTTATATAAAGTATTCCTTTTTTTGTTTGTAGAGGAATAATGGAAAAAGTGCTCATGTGGGTTTTGTTTTTTACATCCAGTCCCTATGTGTGTACATGTGGTTTTTAAAAATCTGTCATCATTGACATTGTTCTCAGCTTCTGATAGTTTCTATGATTCTGCTATGTTTCATGACTGCATTCATTTAGAGGTTTGGGTTTTTATTGTTTTTTTTGTTAGAGATTAGAGAAATAATAAGTATAGGGACAGAGGCAAGGAAGTGTCTATACAGAGACAGGTAGGTCTATGTTACAAAAGAAAATATGCTTACTGCAGTTTTTTGGAAGAAGTCAATGTTCTTGATTTTTGTGCTAATCTTTAGGGGAAATTTTTCTGGTCTAGGGCAGAGCAACACATGTCCATTAACAATGAATTATATTTTGGATGTATTGGAGATCAGTCCCTGCAGCCGATGTACATCTGAGGAGTATGATTAAGGCAGAACAGTGCCCTGATTTGTCATCTGTCCTGTCACTGACTTCCGTCATGAAGGACCTCAAAGATGCCAAGTCTGTTTAACTTGTCTTTATGACAAAATTTATGAAATTTGTATAACAAAAAAAACCCCATCTTATGAAAAGAAACACTCAAACACATACAGAAAAGGAGAGGGGTGAGGGGAGGTAGGTGAGTGTCCGGTTTTCTTTTCATCCCAAGTGACTGAGAAGACTTGAAGACTAAGTTGCTAAATGACAGTGATCGAAATAAACTGCACATGGTACCATTTTTCTCTAGTACCTGAAAGGAACAGGAGCTGGTTCTTTTATGATTAGAGTAAAGTGTGTGGCTGGTGTGTAAGAGTGTTTGCCTTATTTCTGACTGTTTGATGAAGAAGAAAAAAAAGTCAGCTTTGTTTCAGAACTTATGACCTTCATGTATATATTGTAGTTGAGTGAATCTTTGCTTTCAGAAATAAAATTAAATATTTTTTTGATTGTTTTGGAAGCAGTCTGACAACATAGTATTAGACTGAAAAAAAACAACAAAACCTAAGCAAACTTTGGTGCAGGAGATAAACCTGACTGCTTGGTGATATGTTTCGGGTAAGTAATTTGACTATGCATAATTAAGAAGAAAATGAGATTGCAGCATTTTTCTTTGAAAAAAAAGTGGTCTACTTTCTAAACTGTTTTTGGGTTTTAATTCAGTCATCATTCTTCCTTTACATGATAGAAACACTGTGTGCTTCTTAAAAATTTCAAAATTCAAAACAACTGCATTATCTCATGAAGAGAAATTCCGGGTTCTATGAATGTTCTTTTTCAGTAGATTTGATATTCTGTCATAAGTTTTTGTAACTGAAAATAAGAGGTTTTTTTTTAATTTCTTAGGCTTTTTAGAATTTTAATTTTTTTACTTTAAAGTAAATTTCATAGTTTTGTAGAGGAAATAATTTTATTAGCAGGGTTTTATTCAGGTTCTCATCTCAGTTTGAAATTTGTAATGCAGGTTAAAAAGGGAAAGAATAACAATTTTTTCCCCTAATTTGTTTTAAGATCCAAAAATTGACCATAGAAATTAGTTCATAAAATTTCAAACTGCCCTGTGGATCTTTCCTTTGTTAAGGCATTGCACATGTAAGTACATGCTGGACAAAAATGATAGTGGTAAACAGCAGTAAACTTACAACATGCCAGTCTTTTTTTTTTTTTGTCATGCTGTCACTTCAACAGAAAGAGTCCATTATGTCTTTCAGCGCCCCTGGCAAAAAAAGAGGAAAAAGAGGAGGAAGAAGAAGCCCCTCGGCAGAAACGAAGAGAACACCCCATGTCACTGATTGTTTGTTACATATGCTTTGCCATTCTCTTCTTCGTTCTTGGCAATCTCTGTTATGCCCTCAATCCCTTCCTCGTCAGCATACCTGTGGCTGGTTTCGCTATTATCACGTACTATACTATCGATGAATATGATCAGTTAGATTTAAGCGATTATGGTACGTATTAAATCCTGTGCAAGAGAACAGCAAACGCTTGTGCCCAGTTTTTGGGCGTGTCTGCCGCATTTTGACGAAGGTTGTCATATGCGCACAGCACAAGAAACTGACAGATTTAAAACTTGTCTGTTTTAAACATGAACGGATATACTTAAAGCAAATTTTTGTTTCTTGCAGTGAAGAGAAAAATTGTTATTTGATAAAATAAAGGTGTTGTTTAGAAAAGTATCCTCTTCAATCTTCATAGAAACGGCCATGCGAATATCTCAAAACCACAGCCAGATCAATGGTAGATACAAATCTGGTTAAGAAATTTAAATATCATACAAGGCCTGGCAGGAAAGAAGTTCTTCAGCCCCACAAGTTTTCTCCCCTGCTTTGTATTAGATTGAAAAGAGGTAGATCTGTAAAGAAATGGTGTGAATAGTCTTGTTTGTCATGTCAGGAATGTTTAATCTTAAGTGTACCCCATTTAAATCATGCAGCAGTACATCATTAAAAGTCACTGTGGTTTAATTAAAGAAAACAAACAAAAAGTTCTCTGTTAGAATATTGCCACTGCCCGTTTCGTGATCATTGATGAATTTGGCATGTGCTCTCTCGCATTTACATAAGAATAATGTGGCTTCAGTTGTGGTGAGGCAGTCTCCTCCTTTTTGAAGTCATTCATCACCAGTAGAGAAATGCATTCATTTGGAAAGAAGTTCTGTTCTCTTCCTTTAAGTTGAAGTCATTTTTTGTGAATTCTTTGAAAAAAAATTTAAAAGCAAAGACCTTTATGAAGACTATATTTCTCATTCATTTTTTTTTTTCTTTTTTATCAGACTGATAGAAGACCGTCATTTCCTCTCTTTCAGACGTGAAGGGAGAGGAGGAAGATGAGGAAAACCAAGAAACCCAAAGAGACCCGCGACAAGATCAGTTGATCACTCTCCTCGTTGCCTTTCTGTGCTTCGGCATTTTCTTTTTTGTCCTTGGCAATCTGCTATATCTCGTCCACCCCCTTCTGGCCAGCATACCTGTAGCTTTGTTTGCGGTTGTCTTTTACTACGGTGTCAGTGAATACGACATCTAGTCGGTAGACAAGTGTTTCAATGCTGTGCTGACTGAGGTCTTTTGTTTTTGTTGGTTTTTTTTTTTTTTTTTTTTTTAATTCAGTGAACTAACACTCCATTTTCAGGGCTTCTGATAGGTAGGTCATATCTGTTGGAGGGTCCAAGGAGCTCTTTTGTCATGGATTTTTAAAATCTTACGCTAACCTGAGAGAGTCGAATCAAAAATCAGTAAAAACTTCTTTTTTTATCAAAACAATAAAAAGATAAAACAATTATTTATTATTTGAAGTCATGTAAATTTTTGGGCTTACTCTCTTCTGATTTTAATTTAGAATCAACTTTATCTTCTCTTTTTTTGTTTTAAGCAGCTTAAACCAGTTTACTCTTTCATCAGTGTAAAGAATGTAGTGGAAGGCAAAATGGAGAAGGGAAGGGTTATTTTCCTAGTAGCCGATGTTTATCGAGTCCAAGCTGTCGACATGGGTTAGCAGTGATAATCCTAGCTATCCAGCTGCAAATTTTAGATGGTTCCTGCAAACCTGCAAGGTGATGTCTTTGAGCTTCTTTCAGTTCTTTTCAGGAGTTTTAAGTACGCATCATCAGAAGCCCTGGGCCTTTGCTTTCATTGTGATATATGTTATGTTAAAACCAAAACTGATTCAACTTGGAGGTGTAAATGAATGAGTGGGTGGGTGGGTGTCAGTTGCAAGATGTGTGTTCCTATCTTTTAATGCATGAAAGATGCTGAATGGTCTTTGTGCTAGATGGTATCTTTTTTTAATCTTTTTCTATTCTTTATCGCTGTGGAGTGTTCTTTCTCTGTAAATATGCATGATTCAAAGAGAACATTCACAGACAGGAAACCAAACCATATGGGGCATAGGCATTTATCCAGTTCACTCTTAGACATGATCCCCAAAGCCTCCTCAGTGCACAATAAACAGATGCACAAGTAATGAACGCTAAAAATACTTTTTGGTATAAAGGTCACAAAGTTTTTCCTTTAAGATTAGCATCGTTTCAGACTATTTAAATATTTTTTTTAAAATGCTCCTTGCATAGGATTTACCTTTAAATTGTTCACTCTTCCGTGAGCTTAAAAAAAACAAAGAGAAGAAAACTGCACAAATAATGTGGTGTTTTGTGAAGTGAAGAGCAGGCGAACGCAAGTTGTTTTATGGAGTCTGGGTGATATTGTTATTTCAATCATCTTTTGGATCTTCTCCATAGCTTGTGGCTAAACTGTATGTGTTGGTTGTTGGTTATATCTTTTTGAATCAGTGTTTCGCTGGTGTGTATTTGTTGCTTTTAATGGTATTGTTTATAAAGATGTGTCTGTGCGTTTTCTACAGAGTTCTTTTTTTTTTTTTTTAGGTCTGTGAAGGGATAGGAAAGAATAGGATGGATAGTAAACAATGTCCAACCTATTTGGATCACCTATTATTTTGTGCATTTAGATTTCACTTTACCTGTTATCACAGAATAAAACACTCGCGCACACACACACACACACACACACTTTAAAATGGAGCCAAAAGTAGTGAAGATAATTGTCAAGAAAAGGAATAGGGATATCAGTTTGACTTTAAAACATTTTTTTTTTTTTTAATCTGATGAAGATATACTCTAAAAAATCTGATGAAGATATACTCTTTAGCAAATCTATTATGGTAACTTTTGAAAGCTGTTTTCAGCATCTCAAAGTCTTGAATACTCGGGTGTAGTCAATTGGAGAATGAAAGTAATCATGATAGAATGTGCAGAGAACAGGGTTTGTTCATATGGTTTCTAGTTATTATATGAGATGGATGGTATACTTAGCTTTATGAAATTTGTACTCCACATTTGTCCCAAATTAGAGTATTTATTATTATAATTACCTGTGAAAGTTTCCCTTACGTTCAGGAATCAACACTGAAACTGAAGTTCAGTGTATTGAAGTCAATGCATTTGATATTTTTTTCTTTTTTGTTCTTTCTTTCTTTCTTTGTTAACTTACTCTTTGGTGTGCTCATTCTTATGTGTTTATTGTTGCTGGTTTGTGTGTGCATGTACAAGCGTGTGTGTGTGTGTGTGTGTGTGTGTGTGTGTGTGTGTGTGTATGTGTACACGCATTTGTGTGTGTGTTTAAAGTTTGGGTTTTTAGTTCTTTTTAAATTGGTGAAACTGTGTTTGCTTTTCAATTTCATAGTCTGCTTTGCAAATTGTTGGGAGAAAAGTAGTTTGGAAGCTACACACCAATGTGCAAACCAAGATATGCTTAGCTAGAATGTTGTTGTCTGAAGCCAGACTGTGCGTCCCATTTACTTACCATGAGGGGGTGGTCAGAGTGCTAATATATGGTAAGGGATGATAAAGCTGAGGTCTATTGTCATTGAGTTAAATGCATTTAACCACAGTAACCCACAGTAAAATATTTTTAAAAAGCCAACAATTATCATAGACCAGATTGTGTAGAATATCCCTGATTTATGCAACTAACAGGGGACAGGATAAGTTACCCCCCAAAAAACCCAACAAACCAACCCTTACCCTGAAAGTGTGGTGCAACATTTTTTCCCCAATGGAGCATTGCTTGATTTCTCATTCTCCACGAAGAAATGTCTTTTGGCCAAAGGTACTATACAGTAAAATACAATGCAAAGAGGGCTTGCATCTTTATTATTGGATACACTTATTTTTCATCCAGTGCTGCTTTTTGTAGAGTAGCTCCAGGAATATGATGTCATTTTATGTGTCCTGTCCATAGTTAAACAGTAAGTACTTGTTACCACTATCCCTACATTAATTAAGAGAGAGAACCGCTCTTTCCCAGTGCACATGCACTGCGCATTTGTATGCTACTGTAACCCAATAGAGGGTGATAGAGAATGGTAAGTAGATGGTTGGTTACTATTGTGGGTTACCCTTAGGGAAAAGGTGAAAGTGACTTGCTACAGAGTACAGTTTTCACCCAGAACTAAGGATGTTATGAAGAGGTATCATAAAGGAGTTAAATACATTCTCTCTTTGAAAAAATCTTTTTTTTTTTTTGTCTACACATCTGCACTACCATATTTTAGCAAAGACAGTTTAACACTTTGTTGGTTGTTGGAGATGCCATCAAAGTGAAAGTCAGTGGGATGACTTTGAACTCAAGGCTTGCAAATTCATAGCTGTATGAAGGCTCTTGGAACCGGTTTAGGACATTTTGCTTTAACTTAAGTCTGGTACAACAACAGCGTTTTTTGTGATGTTTGTGCTATATTGTGACAGGATGTTGCTATTCCAGTCAGTGCAATTTGTTGTCCAACCATTCAGTACCATTCCAAAGTCTGGGAGAAAAGCGTACATTGTGTTAAGTGTCAATGATATTGCTGTATGTACTGTGCTGCTTTAATGATTGTCATACTTGTGTTTTTAGTGTATTGTGTCCAGTTTTGTAGGTGTTTTACAGTTAGACTAGATTTCTTATATATCTGTCTGGACAAATCTCTGGTCTTGTACTAAGTTCAGGTGAAACAAACAAGTCCATCAGTGGCAGTTTGTGCCTCAAAGGATACAGAAATGCTCATATTGTTAGTGTGTACATGGTTAAGGTAGACAAGTGTATTTTAGAAATGTTGACGTAGCTGTCTCAGATCCCCCCCCCCCCCACACTCGGTGTGCCATAACAAAATGCGCAGCTCTACTTGGAACTTCAAACTTTATATGCTTAGGGTGCTTGGCAAATCACAGGTTGTGGTGTGTGTAATTTACTAATGCCACTTTGTCTGGAAGAAAAAGGTAGGCTTCAAAGTTATTTTAGAACCTTTCTTTTTTTTTCTTTTTTTTTACCTTATCCAAGTACCAAACGCTTTACTAATTACAAATAACTAAAACTGCCCCTTCTTACCAGCTGCATAGGCTTGCAAGTGGTTTTGTCGGCATCAAGACAAAATGATATTATGAACCCTTGTTCACTTACATCCCACCACTGTATTCTAGTCAGGGAGAGGATTTGGGTGATCAGTTTTATTGTTATGTGGAGTATTCAGTAATCTGGAAATTTTAAAAGACACTTGTGGTTCAGAGGGGGATGTGCATGTGGTGCTAAACTGTCCAAGTACAGATACACCATTTTTTTCCTCTTATTTATTTGACATTAGAGAGTGTGGTATGCTTTCTTGTCATGTTGGATGTATATATCTAAGTGTTTGGTGTAACTATACTTTGCTTCTTCTCAACTATGCTTAAAAAAGTGACATTTTATACAAGTTTCTGAAATGGATTTAGGTATGTGCCAGTCTAAATGTGTGTATGCTTATTGGTATAAATACTTTTTTTTGCTGCTAAAAAAAAAAAAAAAATTGACATTAGATTTAGTAGCTCTGTAATACTTTGTCCACAAGAAGAACTAAAAAGAAAAAAGTGGACTTTAGATTTTCTTTTTGTTTCTTTCTGTCTGTCTCTCTTTAGAATAGCTGTCTTTAATAGATTAGTATAAATGATGCTGTTAAGTGTTATTATGATCCAGCTATAGGTTTCATTGACTTTTTAGTTGTAATATAACTTAACATCTTATTCCTTATGGAAAACAGGACTCTTTTATCCAGTAATGTGTAGAAATGTGATTTTTTTCCCCCTAAATCTTTCCAGTGATGTGAGAAAATTGTGGTGTTATGAATATTGACGGCATAGTGCAATTTCTAGTTTTGTTGAGACAGTCGTGTAGTGTTTGTGAAAGGATGAAATGTTGAAGACAAATGTTAAGCATCCAACAATTTTTTTTTTTCCTTATCATTCCTAGCTGAGATGATTTCATTGACAGTGAATTGAAAAAAGTTGGTCTGCACTGGGGGTGTGTGATTTCAGAAGACCCACCCAGCAATGGAGGTGAAGAGGACAACACATCACAGCCAGACCATAGTCCTTCAGAAACTGAACAGGCAGAGGAACCAAAGCAAGAATTGTGACCCATGTTCACATTATTTTCTTTCATTCCTAACATCACCATCCTCATAGCCTCCCCGCTATCTTCATAAACTGTCCCCCGCCTCCTTCCATCCCCTTGAGTCTTTTGCTCAGAATGATCACCACAAGAAGTCTTGTCAGTTTTAACCAACTTGCCATCAAAGTAGGAGCTCTGTCTGTCAGTTTTGAACTTGTCATCAAGTAGGTGCTGTGTTGTTCCTACGCAAGGATAGAGAGTGTCTGGTCTAGTGAGTGTTGTTGATTTGTTCGTTCAATTTTAATGTTGGATCAGTAAACCATTGTGCCTTTTGTAAAGCTGCATTTGCTGACTGAGTTGTATGGGAAAAAAATGAAACCTGAAATGTTTGAGTTTTTCTTTCTTTCTTTTTGTTTGTTTTGTTTTTATGAGTTTTTCTTTCCTTTCATTCTTTTTTTTTTTTTTTTAAAATTCATTGATGCAATTTCTTTTTTTTTTGTATGGTTGTAACTTCGTATTACTTACTTGTGAAAAGAACAATTAAATATTTTAAATGGTTTATGATGATTTTTAACTTATTGCTCAGTGTTACCATGGTTGCAAATAATAGCTATGTAATGTAGGTGATAATAAAACTGATATTCCTTGGAATACCGGGGTCTTCTTGAGCATTCCTACTATCAGGAAATTCTGTAGGGATACCTAGATAGTTCAGCTGCTTGCCATACTTGTATTGTGAAGGTTGCTAAACAAGAACTACTAGATATTCAAAGAGTTTCCAAGGAAAGAAAGAGATAGACAGGAAAATTTTGGTAGTGAGGGTTGAGGTTGATACAATTAACAATGTAGGCCAAAGGGGGCATGATAGATAATCTAGGAGAGGGGGCATGATAGATAACTGTAGGAAGGGGGCATGATACATAACTGTAGGTGGGGGGGGGCATGATAGATAACTGTAGGAGAGGGGGGCATGATAGATGACTGTAGGAGAGGGGGGGCATGATAGATGACTGTAGGAGAGGGGGGCATGATAGATAACTGTAGGAGAGGGGGGCATGATAGATGACTGTAGGAGAGGGGGGCATGATAGATAACTGTAGGAGAAGGGGGGCATGATAGATGACTGTAGGAGAAGGGGGCATGATAGATGACTGTAGGAGAATAGAGGGGCATGATAGATAACTGTAGGAGAAGGGGGTCATGATAGATAACTGTAGGAGAAGGGGGCATGATAGATGACTGTAAGGGAAGGGGGCATGGTAAATGACTGTAAGAGAAGGGGGCATGATGCCCCTTCTCCTACAGTTTTCTATCATGCCCCCTCTCCTACAGTTATCACCCCCTTCTCCTACAGTTTTCTATCATGCCCCCTCTCCTACAGTTATAACCCCCTTCTCCTACAGTTATCTATCATGCCCCCTTCTCCTACAGTTACCTATCATGCCCCCTTCTCCTACAGTTACCTACCATGCCCCCTTCTCCTACAGTTACCTACCATGCCCCCTTCTCCTACAGTTATGTACCATGCCCCCTTCTCCTACAGTTATCTATCATGCCCCCTCCCCTACAGTTATCACCCCCCCCCTCTCCTACAGTTATCTATCATGCCCCCCTCCCCTATAGTATTCACCCCCCTTCTCCTACAGTTATCTATCATGCTCCCCTCCCCTACAGTTATCACCCCCCCTCCCCCCTTCTCCTACATTTTTCTATCATGCCCCCTTCTACAGTTACCTATCATGCCCCCTTCTACAGTTATCTGTCATGCCCCCTTCTACCGTTATCTGTCATGCCCCCTTCTCCTACAGTTACCTATCATGCCCCCTTCTACCGTTATCTACCATGCCCCCTTCTCCTACAGTTATCTATCATGCCCTCTCCTACAGTTATCGATCATGCCCCCTTCTCCTACAGTTATCGATCATGCCCCCCTTCCCCTACAGTTATCTATCATGCCCCCCTCCCCCGAATGTCCTTTATAGTCCATCTTGTCCCCTTGTTCCATATAGTTTATCTTGCCAGTAACAAAACCTTACAATGATGTTGAAAAAGGAAGTACTTAAGGGAAAAAGTATCATTAACAACAGAAATCAAGGGAAAAGTTGTAATGAAAAAGAAATCCAAATAAAAAAAAAGAGAAAAGGCCGTTGTTTGCTCTTTCAAGTGCTTGATTTTATTTGTAAAAGAAAATACAGATAAAACCCAAGGATTTAAATCATTAAAAAAATTTAAAAAACAGATCCCAGTTAAATGCAGCACCATATTAATTTCTACTTCGTTAACAGTAGATTCACTGCATGAAAATGATAGTAACATTCAAGGAAAAAAAGGTGTTCTGTTTTATTTTCTATAATAAACTGTTAATGTTCTTCCAGGCTGCTCGTTTCAATTTTGCTACCACAGTTACACCAAGATCAGATCATCCCAGACTAAATTGTCGACATCATAGACAGAATGAAGCGCACTAGTGTGAAGCTGATATGAAGCCAGAAGGGCCCTGCGCTGCTGCCAAGTCAGTCGGATGATATCCCCTGGTGCCTGTTCTGATCCAGTATACACAGGACATCACCTACTAATGACACTGTAAATTAGTCATAGAGCCAGACTGTAAGAGGTGCCCATCATCTGTAGTGGAAACTGGCACAAAAAAATACTCATCCAGGGTGACAATAATCACAAAATATGCCCACCCAGGGTGGCAACTGGCACAAAAATACTCATCCAGGGTGGCAATAATCACAAAATATGCCCACCCAGGGTGGCAACTGGTACAAAAATATTCATCCAGGTGGCAATAATCACAAAATATGCCCACCCAGGGTGGCAACTGGCACAAAATATGCCCATCCAGGGTGGCAACTGGCACAAAATATACTCATCCAGGGTGGCAACTAGAACAAAATATACTCATCCAGGGTCGCAATAAGAACAAAATATACTCATCCAGGGTGGCAACTAGAACAAAATATACTCATCCAGGGTCGCAATAAGAACAAAATATACTCATCCAGGGTCGCAATAGGAACAAAATATACTCATCCAGGGTCGCAATAGGAACAAAATATACTCATCCAGGGTCGCAATAAGAACAAAATTTACTCATCCAGGGTCGCAATAAGAACAAAATATACTCATCCAGGGTGGCAATTAGAACAAAATATACTCATCCAGGGTGGCAACAATCACAAAATATACTCATCCAGGGTGGCAATTAGAACAAAATATACTCATCCAGGGTGGCAACAATCACAGAATATACTCATCCAGGGTGGCAATTAGAACAAAATATACTCATCCAGGGTGGCAACAATCACAGAATATACTCATCCAGGGTGGCAATTAGAACAAAATATACTCATCCAGGGTGGCAATTAGAACAAAATATACTCATCCAGGGTGGCAATTAGAACAAAATATACTCATCCAGGGTGGCAATTAGAACAAAATATACTCATCCAGGGTGGCAACAATCACAGAATATACTCATCCAGGGTGGCAATTAGAACAAAATATACTCATCCAGGGTGGCAATTAGAACAAAATATACTCATCCAGGGTGGCAATTAGAACAAAATATACTCATCCAGGGTGGCAATTAGAACAAAATATACTCATCCAGGGTGGCAATTAGAACAAAATATACTCATCCAGGGTGGCAATTAGAACAAAATATACTCATCCAGGGTGGCAATAAACAAAATATATCATCCGGGTGCATAGAACAAATACATCATAAACTCATATACCACAGGGTGGCAATTAGAACAAAATATACTCATCCAGGGTGGCAATTAGAACAAAATATACTCATCCAGGGTGGCAACAATCACAAAATATACTCATCCAGGGTGGCAACAATCACAGAATATACTCATCCAGGGTGGCAATTAGAACAAAATATACTCATCCAGGGTGGCAATTAGAACAAAATATACTCATCCAGGGTGGCAATTAGAACAAAATATACTCATCCAGGGTGGCAACTAGAACAAAATATACTCATCCAGGGTCGCAATTAGAGCAAAATATACTCATCCAGGGCAATATACTCATCCAGAGCAAAATATACTCAAGGTGAAAATATACTCATCAAGATAAAAATATACTCCCCAAGATGAAAATATACTCATCCAGAATGGTAACTATAACAAAGTATGTCCATTCAGGGTGGAAACTATTACAAAATCTCCCCTATAAATGTCTATTACAAAATCTCCCTATAAATGTCTATTACAAAATCTCCCTTATAAATTCCCATGAATCTTCTGATTTCGACAGGTTAGCCACACTTTCACCACATGCATGACTGTGAAACTGCAGCCACCCAGAGACCAAAACAACGGGAGGCCACCGAATTTGGCACAATTGTTTTTCAATGCTTGCTGGGTTGATGGTAACAAAGATGATGTAACGTTGATGCTATGAAGATACAGTAGCATCAACCAGGCTTGAGAGATACAGACACATGCAGTGTTGTTAAGTGATCTGAGCAATACTCGAAACCACATCCCTAAAGTGCATGATGCTTAACTGTTGGATCCTCAGACTTCCCACTGAGCTCACAGCAAACTCATTGAGGTCACAGCAAACTCATTGAGGTCACAGCAAACTCATTGAGGTCACAGCAAACTCACTGAAGTCACAGCAAACTCACTGAGGTCACAGCAAATGTACTGAGGTCACAGCAAACTCATTTAGGTCACAGCAGACTCATTCTGGGCAGGGGTAGGTTAGGAAAATGACTTGATTCAAACCTGCAACTTTCAAGCCAGGGACCCAATGCCTTAACTGCTGCCACAGTGGCTGGCATATTTGGTAAAAAAAAAGTTCTAGCAACAGTTTATAATAGAGTATATATGGTATTTAAAGATCAATGAACATTCAAAGTCTAATTTAAAATGTACATGATAACCAGTATGTTGCAAAACTTTGCCTAAGGGTTGCAAATGAACATTTTCCCATCTAAAATTACAATAATGCAGGTGACATTGAAAAACTGTTTGCATTTTAAAACAATCTCAATAAAACTGCTGAATTTCCCAACAATTAAAAACAAAAACTGAAGAAAAAAACATCATCCCAAATGTACATTATACTGAACATATCTGTATGTTGCACTTAATTAAGCAAAGAAACCAAAAATAAGAAAAACTGAGAACTGATAATAAAAACTTACGTAACCAATGAATAAACTGAAATAAGGTATCGACCACAAAGCCAATCAGGAACACAAAGTGCTTAGAGCAATGATTCATAAAAAGCAGTGATCTCTGGTTTGAAACACCTCCCAATTTTTGCCATAGCTTAATGCAACACATTACATTGGATCAGCTGAAAATCTTCAAAGTAACATTAGGATTCAAAGGCCAAATGCTTCATCAACATGAAAACACTACTGAACCTTTTTTCCTCATCCAATGGTTGAATGACTACTATTGCACTAAGTTTTGTGACCCGAGTAATCAAACTCATTTCAACCAACTCATCATACTTACGCTATCTATTCTCATTGTGTGAAAAAACAAAAATACAAATAAATTGATTTGTGAACATATGAAACACTAGCTGATTAGAAAATAACTTATTTCAAATTCAAAATCAACACATAATGATCCGCCGAAATATCCAACACCACCAACCTCAACACCACACACACACACACACACACACACACACACACACACACACACACACACATGCCATTCTAAAAACTCCTTAAGATTTATAAAACCAGACTATCCTGGATGCCAGCCTTTGTCCTAAAATTATTCCCAGACTACAAGAAAAGCATAACAAACGATAAGCACACACTTCAAACCAATAAAAACTATACATGTATACACAATGACATAATATGGGCTATACACTGCAAGGTGCCCCCTAGAACCCTTTTTGTATCTTAAAGTGATAAAAAGAGTTATTAGAAAGTCTGTCCTTTTATTTCTTAAAGTGATAAAAAGAGTTATTAGAAAGTCTGTTAAAAGTATTGATAAAACATAAAAGCATTAAAAATAACGAAGATACAAACTTTTAAAAAATCCTCAATTTCCCTCATAAACTTCAAGAACCTTTTAATGGGTAGATAATAGCTTTCAGACTAGACACATGAAGAAGCCTGGGTGGACATTCTGTCACACAATTTTGGAAAACTGTATCATGAACCAGCATGGAGGATGTCGGAGATACCTAAATCCCGCTCTGTGACAAATGAACATAATCTGATTTGATGAGAAGTCGTGAGCAAAATAATGTTCTGGTCAGTGAGGTAAAGGAGCAAATGCCTAACAGAATCCACTGGCACTCC
The DNA here is from genome assembly GCA_030674155.1 of Stramonita haemastoma. Lineage (NCBI taxonomy): Eukaryota > Metazoa > Mollusca > Gastropoda > Neogastropoda > Muricidae > Stramonita > Stramonita haemastoma. Next base: position 28,686,657 of record CM060332.1, read on the forward strand.
TAAACTAAGCAAGACAGCTCTGAGATCATTTGAAGCAGTATGTCAAACGGCAAAGGAAGATCAAAGTCATCACAAGAAAGGACTGAGTGCATAGAAGTATGCTGTTCTGCGGGAGGATACTCTTAAAACCATGGGCAATCACCCCTTTAAGAAGAAAAGGTACAGCCCCCCCCCCCCCCCAAAAAAAAAAAAAAAAGAAGAAGAAAACCCCACCTCCACCCCCCAAACCAGACCACTCGGTGGTTGCTAGTTAATACTGGTGATGTATATACATTTTTATCACAGACATAATTACCAGAATCTCCTGATGCCAAACTCACTGTTTACTCCAATTCTGTCCAATTGAGTATGTCCAAATCTTTACATATCAAAACATTTTCAGATGCACAAACACTGACAGTAATAAACACTTCAAACAGCTCAAGAGATCTTGCACAAGGCAAAACAAGTAGTTTTTAACCCATAGATCAATACAGAATGATTTTTTTCTTTCTACTCTAGGCAGAGAGAAGCATCCATGGAAATATTCCCTGAAGTTGGCTGAACATAGTGTAGGAACATGAAGAGTGCGCTGCCTATCAAGCATCCATATGCCCCCTACCTGTGGCCTAGGCAGGAAGTCTGCCTTCACCTAAAGAGGAAAGGTGGACAAGGGTAGATTGTACTAGGTTGTAGACACCCTTTGGACACCTTGTAGTGTGCTTACTAGATGTGGATCCAACAGCAGGGAGAGCTGCACCACTGACAGATCGTGTATGCATGACGGGTCAGAGAAAGTGCACTGGCCTGTATTTTTGTCTGCTGCAACTGAAGTAAGGACTATACAGTGTGCTGGTTAGTCAACGGTTTTGCAAGTTATCTTACGCCTGCTCTTTGTAATATGGGGATAGAAATTAGCTGTATTTTTTTAAAATGATTAAATTATAAGCAGTTGACTCGATTCTTTGGTGTGATGATTCATGAAACATTTACCCGAATTATAATCCGTAATTAATAATCAAGGCAGAATGATCCACAAACCTTTGCAGTTTAAGATTTGAGTAAAGCATACGTGGCTGGAGAAACACGTGACATGCTAGAGACACACAAATAAAATTGGCTTCGAAAAAACAACAACACCACTGAGGCAAGTTCTAAACAATCACCAATCCAAGTTTAGTACTTCTGTCCAGTTTGTTGCAATCCCTAGGGGGGATACTCTAGTAATTTTCACAAACTCTATCTACATGCTAAAAACACGAAAAATTACCCTGAGATTATTAAACAAGAGCGTCTCAGCTGCCTTACAAGTCTAAATTTACAATATATATCATCCCTGTATGCCAATAATTCCTCACACTGCAATTGACCTGGCTTGAGGAAGAAACCCTAAGTTATAAAAAACGGACTATGCAAGATGGCAAAAAATTACCTGGGTGTCAGACACAAAGGTCTCCTCCATACACCAGGCACAAACGTTCTCTCCACAGCAGCTTCTTTGACCCGTGCAGACCACGCTCAGTCTTCCTCCATAGGTTCTGGACCAGGCTCATCACGGCCTGACTGCTGCTCAGGATTTTCACTTTCGCTACCAGCATTCAAGTCACCGGTCTCAACTTCTTCAGGAACCGTTTTTTCAGTGCCGTTTGGTGACTCACTAGCACTTTGTTCCATAGGTAGCCCCACGCCCCCTGCCTCTACTTGTTCGCTTTCCTTAATAACAGTCGAGTCGCTTTTCTCGTCTGTATCTGTGTTTTCAGTGCTGCTCGCCTCATTGTCGCCCGTTTTCGTAGGATTTTCACTTTCGCTACCATCATTCAAGTCACCGGTCTCAACTTCTTCAGGAACCGTTTTGTCAGTGCCGTCTGGTGACTCACTAGCACTTTGTTCCATGGGTACCCCCACATCCCCTGCCTCTACTTGTTCGCTTTCTTTAAGAACAGTCAAGTCGCTTTTGTCGACTGTGTTTCCAGTGCAGCTCGCCTCACTGTCGCCCGTTTTCGCAGGTCCCGCCACAATCATCATCTGTCCTGTTCTCTCCCTGTTCGTCTTCTTTAGACACAGACTCTTTCTCTCCTTCAGCCGCAGATAAGGGCACTGAACTCAGAGTGTTGGTGTGTGGACTGGGTGTAGCTGAAGGCACAGCACTTCCTGACAAAGCTGAACACTCTCCCGGCACGGCCTCAGAGCTTTCTACGCTCTCACCACCACCTCGCGCAGAAGTTCCAAAGGTGGTCTGCGACGTCTCTGGTTTGCTGGGGTGCGAAAGAGAGGTCTTTGACAAGTCCAGAGGGATTGCTGCAGCGGCAGTTTCTGAGAAGCGTGGTGGCACAGGCGCGGTGCTCTTCACAGGGCTGCTCCAAAGCCTCAACCTCGTGATCTTAGTGCCTGAAAACCTCGGGTTGGAAGGGGCATTGCGCGCTGCCGATTTGGGGGAGGGTGGGCTAGAAATGGGCGAAAGCGGGGAATAACCCAGAGACAGACTTAGTGCCCTGCTACTCAAGGAGGGGGGAGTCCTAGGCGACGTTCTCTCCGGGCTGCTGCCATCAGACAACGGTGGAGAATCGTCCGAATCTTCGCCTGCAGAGTCCGTAGAATCACTTCTCCACGAAGTCGATGCTAGGCACTCGGCCTCTACATCCTCACCGAATTCTCCTGCCTTGCTTTCTGACGCAGCGTCAGTCTTCGACCCGTCTGCATGCCGCGAGCTCGCAGCCTTCTCTATGATGAGGTTCAAAGGAGTGTCTCGCGATGGCCTGCGCTCTCTTACTTTCCCCATTCCGGTATAAATTACTGTGCTGTTTTCTTTGTCGGAGTCATAAACTGCAGACAGACAGAAAGTGCTTTTACAGTCAGCATACACACAGTGACTGGTCTACACGGGGGGGGGGGGGGGGGGGGGGGGGGGGGGGGGGGGGGGGGGGGGGGGAGTGGGTAGGTAGCTTAGAGATCAGAACATTGCGCTCGCAATTTGACGACCATAGTTCGATGCCCGGTCGAGGGGATTTTTCCTCAGGAGTCAACATCAGTGCCGACTCCGCTCTCCACATAAAGTCCTTCGGATAAGACTACGAACCGAGGCCCCATGTGCGAACGCACGCAGAACATCTTGCGCACACGTTAAATCCTGCTCCACTTTTCGTTAAGAGTAGGCCATCGTGTGCCGGTGGGAACAGGTGACAAGATTTACAAAACTGCATACACACGAGGACTGGATGTAAAGAAGCACAAGAGTGCTTATTCCATTATCCTCGATATAAAAGAATAAAATAAATAAATAAACCCAGGAGGACGTTCAGAAGACAAATGGCTGGATTAGCTGTTGATAAAGACTGTACAGAAAACACAAAACTAAAGCTTAAGCGGAATTCTGCACATTACTTTTTTTTTTTCCTTCTCGGCACCCACAACTTAAAACGACCTCTCTCTCTCTCTCTCTCTCTCTCTCTCTCTCTCTCTCTCTCTCTCTCTCTCTCTCTCTCTCTCTACACACACACACACACACACACACACACAAAAACTCTCTCTCACACACACACACACACACACACAAAGAGAACATCTTCCGCACACGTTAAATCCTGTTCCGCTTTTCGTAAGAGTAGGCCATTGTGTGCCGGTGGGAACGGATGGCAAATTTACACAACTGCATACACACGGGGACTGGATGAAAAAAAAGCACATGAGTGCTTATCCCATTATCCTCGATATAAAAGAATAGAAATTACACACACACACACACACACACACACACACACACACACACACACACACACACACACACACAACCCCAACACACACAAACAATCAAAACAAATCCACCCTCACAACGAAACTCGGGGTCCTCCTCCTCCTCCTCGTCCTCCTCCATCATGTCTACCTCGTCGCACGCCTCTTGCACGTCAGACTTCTTCATATTGTTAATCCATATGGTTGTCCTGGATTTCTTCGTAACAGCCAGGGGCGAAGTCGCCGCCGCCGGCTCCGCCTCTAGCTCACTCCACATGTCACGCGCAACTTTGATCGCCAAGTTTCTCTTTCTCTTCAGCCTCTCTCGCCGATCCGATGCTGGTGAGGTTACCGCCGAGCCTTCGGACACAGCAGTTGCAGCTAACTGCTCGGAGTTTGAGGCCTCGGCGGTCTGGGTGGTAGTGTTCGCTGACGATGCAGCAGCATAAGAAGAAGAGGGGTCTGCAGATGAAGAGCCGGTGGTGGTGGTGCCTTGTTCAGTGCAGACCATCTTGCCTCTTACGCACTTCCATTGCAGGAGCGGCACATGGTCTCTATGAGGGGGGAAAAAAAAGTGAGAAAGAAGTAGTCCAGACAAATCTGAGCGAGAAAGAAGTCAAGACAAATCTAAGCGAGAGAGAAATCATGACAATCTAAGCGAGAAAGAAGTGAAGTCAAGACAATCTAAGCGAGAAAGAAGTCGTCAAGACAATCTAAGCGAGAAAGAAGTCAAGACAAATCTAAGCGAGGAAGAAGTCAAGTCAAGACAATCTAAGCGAGAAGAAGAAGTCAAGACAAATCTAAGCGAGGAAGAAGTCAAGTCAAGACAATCTAAGCGAGAAAGAAGTCAAGACAATCTAAGCGAGAAAGAAGTCGTCAAGACAATCTAAGCGAGAAAGAAGTCAAGACAATCTAAGCGAGAAAAAAGTGAAGTCAAGACAATCTAAGCGAGAAAGAAGTCAGACAATCTGAGCGAGAAAGAAGTCAAGACAATCTGAGGCGAGAAAGAAGTCAAGACAAATCTAAGCGAGAAAGAAGACAATCTAGCGAGAAGTCAAGACAATCTAAGCGAAAAGAAGTCAAGACAATCTAAGCGAGAAAGAAGTGAAGTCAAGACAATCTAAGCGAGAAAGAAGTCAAGACAAATCTAAGCGAGGAAAAAGTCAAGACAGTCTACTTAAACTCACATCAACTGTAAAGACAGAAAAAACCACAGAAATGGAGGTGCATGTAAATCAATCTGCTGTGGCGAGTTCACTCTGAAATACAGATCCTCACTGATGGATGTGTTTTTTTTTGTGTGTTTTATTTTTCATTTTCATGCAATGTTGTAACAGATGTGGCAGGACCTGAAAAGGGTGGCACGATGGTAATGGATCTAAACCCAAAATAAAACATCAAGATTTTTTTTTTCCTTTCCTCAGCTAGAGCTCCGCGGTTCACCAATGGTGACATTCTGTATAGATCTGCGACTGTTTTTAACCCACCATGAAGGTAGCTGCATTCCGACTTCAGGGATGTCTAAACATGACACCAGTGTGCATACCAGCGTGCATGCGATTTTAAGATCTATCATCTGTTCTTACCTGCACGCAATGGCCTACTCTTCTGAAAGGCCGAACGGGTTTGAACGTGTTTGCAAGATGTTCTGCGAGCGTTACAGGGCCTCAGTTTACTATCTCATCTGAAGGAATTTTGGGGGTAGTGGAGTCAGCCGGTACTGATGTTAATTAACTGCCAGGGAAAAATCCTCTTCAATGGGTGCCTCGGTGGTTGCTTGATCCTGGGCCGTCAGATCATAAGCGCAACGCTCTAACAACTAAGCTTTTACCTCAGTCAGAAATAATCATGCGACTGCAAAAAAAGACAAAAACCACATCTGCTGCACCACTACATAAAGGGGAACCTCAAGCTGATCACCACAAAACAGATCATGATTTACAGCTGAGAAGGCTGGGCTCTCAGTAACAAAGCTTACTGCAAAAAGAACGTAGGAGGCAGAGATGTAGTTCTATCAGACTTCCACCAAACGGACAGACGTAAAAGCCAATGAAACTGTCCTGGAAGAACTATATACATGTACCATCAGAAAATCTCTAGCATACAGCAATGATGAAACACTAAGACACTGGCCATATGTGAAGCCACAACAATACAGAATTCAAGGCAGCAAAAAGACGAACAGCAGAGCCCATGCAGCACAAAAACACAACAACAACAAAACAAAACACACACACACACACACACACACACACACACACACACACACACACACACACACACACACACACACACACACACACACACACACAGGTAAAGGGAGAGAAAGGCAGACCTTTCATCCCACACCTGGAGAAGATAACCCGCATCAACAGCGTAAACATTCACGTTGCTATAGACTTACAAAAGTCAAGACAGAGCAACTGAGAGACATTGCAGAGGTGTTATGGAGTGCAGCAACCAACGCCCATTCCAGTGACTCAACAAATGACATGAAGTGCGAAAACATGTTAAGATGAACAATAAAGGGATACGTTTGTTAAGTAGACACTAATCGTATATTAGATATCTCCAGAGCAAATTTCCGTTGATATGAACAAAAAAGCTTACATATGGTAAGTGGACAATAGTCATATATTACATATTTCCAGAGCAAAAATTCTGTTGATAGGAATCAATAAATCATATGCACACAAACCGACAACGCATATGCGTTGGCACATGGTAACAAAAAGAGTGAGAGAAAGTCAAAGAACGAAGATGTGCTGTGAAAATAGTGCCCTTTTGGCAAAAATAAAAAGCAAAGAACAAAACAGTGCCATCTTTAAGTGCCCCTGTATACTCTCTCAAACGAGTTTGTTGACCAGTAAAACTGTGTAGGGTTATAGTCTTATACATAGCACTAATCCTCTATAGACAATGATTATGCTGAAAACCACTAAAAGTATGAGAGAGAGAGAGAGAGAGAGAGAGAGAGAGAGAGAGAGAGAGAGAGAGAGAGAGAGAGAGAGAGAGAGAGTTGTGTGTGTGTGTGGTGTGTGTGTGTGTGTGTGTGTGTGTGTGTGTGCACGCGCGCGCGCGCGCGCGCGTGCGTGCGTGCGTGCGTGCGTGCTACTGCCTAAGCAAAATTATAGGGGGAAAACAAACCAATATGTAACCTTTACATGTTAAACTCTGCAACAGCTCTTTCCAAGCCTTTTACTATTCAACAGAACGGTGATATTTCACTTTCTTCACTTTAATGCTTACAGCTCTGATGTACAGACACAGCACTGGGAAAAAGGTCCCAGCTTTAAAAGAAAAATGTTCATAAAACTTTATTATACGGCAATATAAGGGTAATTAAACCAGAATCTTTACCCAACCAAACATAACTGCTTCTAACTCATGGACATAATTATTTTCAAAATTGCTAATGCTCTAACATTTGTAATGGGAAAGAACCGAAATCAACAGAGATAAAGTTAACATTTAAGTGTGGAAAACCACCCCCACCCCTCCAAATAAATACTCACTTTCCATCGGGATCAATTATGCTGGCAACAGAAACATTCTGCACGCAATTTTAGGGAGAAAACATTTTATTCTCTTAGCATTAGATTTGCAGCATCTGAGGTTTATTCAATTTTTTTCTCTTCTCTCTCAGTATCTAAAAGCATATGCTGATGAGAAGAATCGAAAACAAAACAAAATCTGAAAAGCCACAAATAATATCCAAGCATATTGTTATCCAATATTATTAAAGTTACATACAAAAAAAATGTTGGCCATAGGAAAATGAACATAATTTATTATATCAAGTATGAAAAATAATTTCCCAATTTTTTTTTTAACCAAGGAACACATAAGTTAAAGAGATTTTGCTGAGTGAATACTTCATCCAAAAATTACGTAAAATACTTGGTTGCTCATATTTAGTGACCAGACAGCTAACTAATAAGTACATCTGAAATATGTATCAAACTAGCATATAAAAAACTGCATAGTGTTTAAAATCAGCTTCAAATAAAGTTTGCCCACATTTCGTCATATGCAAATGTGTAATGATAGTTTTTAATACAACTAAGAAAGGTATTTGCTTTTACGATACAACAGAAAAGTGCAAGGAAAAGTGATGCAAAATAAGATACCTAGAGGTCTCATTTTAGCTGACGTATTTCACAAATTCTGTCCTTCCATGAAAAAGACCAATATGAACAACAATAATTTCAAGAGAAAAAAAAAAGCCAACAAAACCATAAAAAAAACAATCTAATGATTCTGTAACACCAAAGTTGTTTGGACATACATTTTCAAAGTAGGTAACGTCACATATCAGAACAGACAGATCTACTGATACTGATTTTGAAAGTGTCAGGTAGCAGACATTTGCTGTTTCCCACCTTAAACAATGCTCGCACATACTTGTCCGCGCGTTTGTAGTTTTTTCGAGGGTTCAGCAACAGTTCACACACCCTCTGAACAGAGAAAGGTATCCTGAAAGAAGAGCATCGCTTTTGTCATGGAACAGTTCAATTTTAAAACGGTTCAAAAAGACTGTACATTTCTTTTTTTTTTCCTATAGAGTTCTCTTTGTTGTTGTTTTTTTAACTGGGTTTTTGTTTGTTTGGTTAGTTGCTTTGGTTTTCTTGTTATTTTTGTTTGGAAGGGGGGGGGGGGGGGGTATGTTTCAAAAATAAGCATCAGCACAGAATCATTTTGTGCAAAAGAAACTCAACCCCACCACCACCCATCTAAACAACACCTAAAAGTATTCACAGTTACCTCCCTTCATAACCCCCCCCCCCCCCACCACCACCACCACCACCACCGACCCAAACGATCACACGATGTGACTAGGCTATGTTTGGTTTAAGGAAGCAGCAACCACCCAGTAGGGATCCCCATTACTCTTCTTCTCATTCCTCTAGACTTTCTATAGATCTGGCTCACTTGAAGGTAGAATTCATGTCCTGTGAATGAATAGTCCCTAAAAGGGTGTCAGGATCAGGGACGGAACAAAAACTGATCTACCTGCCAACAGTTTCTTGATGGTTTAGTGGTCTGGATCCAAGGAAGCGAAATCAGCACATAGGCTTTGTCTAATCACTGCAGGATGCAGTTCTCCATAGCAGCCCTCCATCGGTAACTGTCTTTTTCCTCTCTCTGTGCCATATCCATGTATTTGTAGTTATTGTATTGTGTTGTGTCGTTATGTCAGCAAGCCATCTCGATCGCTGATCTACCATGGATTCTGTAGCTGTATCTTGGCTGTCACTCTGTACCCCACATTTTTTCTGTCCATCTATTTTCCTCCTGCCTTGCAATGTGGCCTGAGTTTTTATCTCAGCTTCTTCTTCGTCGAACGCTCACACAGCATTTCCGGAGGCTCTGACAAATTATGCTGTTGTGTGCTGATGGCCCTCCAGGAGGTCTAAGACTTTGTCCCTCATCGGTAGGTCAGTAGGCCAGATCCTGCCTCCAAGGTTTTGGTGTTTCTGTCTCAGCGAGAACTTGAGGACATTCAGGACATACTTGGAGGTAGCATCCCACTATAGAGTGGTAAGTCCTAGGTTCGAATCTTTTAAGAAGCTGCTACTACTCTTTCCCCTTAAGGAGAGAGAACCATGATATATAGAGAAGAGATCAATCGTGATTACAAAGCTAAGCCGTGTGCAATACAGTCCAAAAACAACGTGGTACAACGCAATGCAATGCTATACAGCACAATACAATAACTACAATACATGCAACACAATGCAACACAACACATTGCAACAACAGTATGATCCAGAAATTCTGTGTCACCAAACAAAAAATCGACAACATAACACAACAAGAAAACCTACCCATCCAACCGATGGAGAGATTCCATGATGAGTGTTCTGTGGCGATCGAATAAGACATTTTCCATGTTGCTGTAATGGGGTATCTTATCCTTCTTGAATTTTTTACATGTGTCCAATACTTCTTCCGTCTTGGCCACAAGCAAAGGCTTCATCAACTTCCATGAAAATCTGAACACACAATATAGTCATCACATGTACACACACACACACACACACACACACACACACACACACACACACACACACACACACACACACACACACACAAGCGCAGGGGGGGGGGGGTGTGACGCAAAAGTGAATGAAAGCAAAAATGTAAAAGATATTAGAACAGAAAGCAATTAGAGTCTAGAATTCATGACAGTGAACTAATCTTAAAGATATGGACAAAATTAATAGGTTTAAGAACTAGTAATTCTGAACTTCAAATCAAGAAGAATATCGTCATCTTATTACTCGTAATGCTCGCATACAGAGAAGAGAGAGAGAGAGAGAGAGAGAGAAGAGAGAGAGAGAGAGAGAGAGAGAGAGAGAGAGAGAGAGAGAGGAGAGAGAGAGAGAGAGTGCGTGCGTGCGTGCGTGCGTGCGTGTATGCGAACGTGCATGCGGGCGTGCGTATGTCGTGCATGCGTGTGTGTGTGTGTGTGTGTGTGTGTGTGTGTGTGTGTGTGTGTGTGTGTGTGTGTGTGTGTGTGTGTGTGCGTGTGTGTGCATGCAAGCGGGCTCGTATCTACTGATTAAGTAAAATAGCAAAACAGATCCGACCCAAGGGATGAGGTTCAAACTTACATAGTTTTACCGGTTTGTGCCACATGTCTCAGAAATCTTTCCAACAGTTCCGGAATCGTTGCTGGCCGTTTTTCTGACAGCTCTAAAATCGAGCCACATACAATTAACATTAATGGTTGTAGATTCAGATCTAAAATACGTTTATCGCATGATAAACGAAACCATTAACGGCATACAGAGTATAGATCTAGTGTGCTTAGTCTATTCATTATGGTTTATGGTATGCTTAATTTACTATTTCAAAATATATGTATGCATAATCTACTGGATACAAAGTATTTAACTTGTATGCTTAATTCCTTCACCTATGATTGATTTATTGCTTAATTCATGCTTAAAATTACTGATGACAAAATATGTAATATATCATTGTATTAATTAAAGTATATAGTAGGCTTCATCGAAGGGATACTGCATATCTGATATGCTTGATCTTTGGATTACAAAATATATTATGGTATGGTTTATCTGCTGGTCACAAATCATGTAGATAAGTATTACAAACAATATATGGGAAAAAAAGGAAAATGTAGACACATTATCTTTATAATACATTACATGGCATGTGAAATAGTTTGCTATTGCAGTAGCAAATAGTATAAGCAATTAAGCTTTAAAAAAACAAACAACAGATGTGTGTGTGTGTGTGTGTGTGTGTGTGTGTGTGTGTGTGTGTGTGTGTGTGGTGTGTGTGTGTGCGTGCGTGCGCGCGCGTGCGCGCGCGCGCGCGCGTGCGTCCGTAAACGTGTGTGCGTGTGCATGGGCGTGTGTGTGTGTGTGTGTGTGTGTGTGTGTGTGTGTGTGTGTGTGTGTGTGTGTGTGTGTGACTCGAGTAGTTTTTTGTTTACGTGGTTTGCTGCATTTAGAGGCATAAAATTGAACTGAATAAAACTTAACTATACTAAACTGGCCATGAAGTCTCAAGTGCTTGAGCAGAAGAACTTAAGAAATGAAGAACAAGAGAAAATGGAAGCTTGAGGGTTGTATCCACTTATTTGTGGTCTATGTACTAAAGACGGTTTTGACTGATCTGAAAAATGTGGAACCTTAGAGTCAAACCATGGTACGAAAGAGAAGGATGAAACTGATGATACTGAAACTATTTTTTAAACAAAAAAAAATGTATTAAAAAAAATCAAGGCGAACTAGCCTAAGTAAAAGTCGTTCGGTGCACACTCCTGCAGACCTAGCTTGCCATGTGTTAATAATATCAATGCCTTGTGAACCCACACATACCAAAAACACAACTCCAAACGATGACAACGTGGCCTACAGATAATTAAATTCGTGAAATCCAACACAATGAACACGTGAACACATAGCGCTAAAACACATACCTTCTAAAGCAGATAAAATATCTTTGTCATTCTCCATCTCTCCACAACGCACAACTTCAACAACTTGTATTCATGAATTTATGCCGGACGTGACGTAATGAATTGAAATGCGCGATTTGCATAGAAAGGCCAGTGAGTTGTGGCACTGTTTAATGTTATTCCTCAACCTGTCAAATCTGTCGGTTTTACGGATCGCAGAGTTTCAGATAAACTGAGTATTCACACTTTTCTTTTAGATTTTTGTGCGAGATTGTTTCACGATGTTTTCGTCCTTGTCTTGATGTTTCCACGCGATATCCTTGCTTCCCTATTCATCTTAAGTCATGGACTCGTCCAAAAAGACATTAAAAAAAAAAATCTAAAAATAGATTTTATCTGATGACTGGGAATCGCCTCAAGCTGAAAACATCAGAACCACGCAATGAAGTTCTGTTAGATCGCGTACTTCTGTTGTTTTCGGCTTGGGGCGATTTCCAGAGAAGAAAACAAATCTTTGTTACCTGTTCAAGAATCAAATCAGAGGACTATTTTAGTAGAGGGTTGAGAGAGAGAGACAAGGCAAGGCAAGGCAAGCAAGGCAGGCAAGGCAAAAATTCTTTTATTCGAGGATAATAGATAAGCACTCATGTGCTTTTTACATCCAGTCCCCGCCCCTTTCAGGGATAACATCAAGATAAAAAGACAGCCTCAACTAAAACAAGAACAATTATAATGATCCAATTACCAAGAGCAAGAGAGAGAGAGAGAGAGAGAGAGAGAGAGAGAGAGAGAGAGAAGAAGAGAGAGAGAGGAGAGAGAGAGAGAGAGAGAGAGAGAGTAAATGCAATCACAATTGTGATTGTTGAGCTTCCTCCCTGTTTTGTGCCTGTCAGGTCTTTCACCAGTTGGTATGCTTCTTGCTGTTGTTTTTCTTGATGTTTTCTTCAATGTCATGGCACTGTTCGCCAATCCATTTCACCTTTGCTTCTGTCTTGGAATTCCTGATTCTTTTGTTGATTGCCTTATGTTGTTCTGCTCGTTCTTCTGTTTCATTTTTCTTATTATCTTCTTCTAAGAACTACTTGATATTATTGCTGTTCTATCCCTTTGATAATAACAAAAAGTACAACATACATCGAGTTAGTTTTAAATGAATTGTATTCACAAACTGTTATTGTTTAGAAAAACAGTCCCCCACTTAATACAATTTTGCCAACCATTAGTTGATACACTGCAATCACAAGATAGAGAGAGAGAGAGAGAGAGAGAGAGAGAGAGAGAGAGAGAGAGAGAGAGAGAGAGAGAGAGAGAGAGGAGAGAGAGAGAGAGAGAGAGAGAGAGAGAGAGACTCGAACTCGAACTCGAACTCGAACTCGAAAACTTTATTCACAAAAAGGCCATTGGCCCATACATGAAGGGGGTTGCCGAGCTGCTTCGTATTTTGGTTGTGGGGAAAAAAACAACAAAAAAACCAAACAAAACCAACAACCCAATAACAACAACAAAAATTACTGTATAAAAAGTCAGATACACAAATATGAACTACGACAACAATAGAGAGAGAGAGAGAGAGAGGAGAGAGAGAGAGAGAGAGAGAGAGAGAGAGAAGAGAGAGAGAGAGAGAGAGAGAGAGAGAGAGAGAGAGAGAGAGATGCCGGAAACACAGATAAAGAGGTGCTCTAAGGAAGATTAAGCCTGGAATAGCACGCGCGGACAACTCGGTGCAAAGAAATCAGTCTAGAATTAATCGGAATCCATCAGACCAGATGATAGATAAAATCTGCCACAGGCACACTGGTTATATGATCATTGATTTTTGCCAGGACTGTGCTTTAAACTGAAGTAAGAATATACTTCAAAGCAAGCGCCTGTCAAAGTGACACATCAAAGTGTCTGTTCATTAAAATGGTCCCGAAGTGATGGCACGTTCATAGGCTATTTGTCGAGTTTTTTTCCCCCAAAATACTATTTTGGTGAATTTCTTTACTACACAACCGGTTTCAGGGAAAATAACTGAAATCGCCATCGTTATGTATCTACCTCTCACTGCATAAAACTGGCTTTAACTCACTTGGGACGGCCAGTTCTCTCCCTTGCTTTTTCCCTACATAAATGGTTAGTAAAAAAAAAAAAAAAAAAAAATCAAAAAAAATACAAAACACATAGTAAAGAAAATGAATTTTCTGAACTTATGAATAACATGCTGGCTAGTATTATATATCAAAAGATTGAAGCTCTCACTTTAATATTTGCTGAGAAATGTACAGAGATGACATGATCATACATCAGTCTCTGCATCACATCATTGCACCCCTAAGGCTAGCAGCACACCACTGCAGTCTGCAGCTTGCTCGGTCCCAACATTGGGATTGGCACAGTATGTCGATTGTGCAGTGTTACTTGCCCCTTTGACATTTTTCTTTTGTGTTTTTTGTACATGGAACTGTTCATTACTTTTCTATTTATTGATTTTGTTTATCATTCTTTTCCCCAGGGATGATAAATAGGGCGGAATGACTAGTTTCATCAGTTCGGTCTTGGTTTTCTTGGCTTAAACGGAATGAAAGAAGTCAAGTACTTTGTTGTTATTCAGTTATTTTTGTTCAGATTGACAGCGTTAGATGGGAGGACAACATCAGCGAATGGACAGGCCTAGAATTAAACAAAACCCTGAGAAAGGCAGAAGAGAGAGAGAGAGGGGAATGGGGGAACTGGTTGTCAAGTCTTCGGGGGTGCCCCCACGGTCGCCAACTAAGGGATAGATAATACACAGATAGATACATAGATATAGGTACATAGAATAGAAAACACAGATGTTTAAAGGGATGAATTGGTGGATGTTTATAAGATTTGCTAAAGTTGAATATGGTGACAGCCTGATTTGGCCTTCGTGGTCGACGGAGCCATAAACAACTTAAAAAGTTGCTCGATACGGAAGAGGGGATAGCCTGGTGGTCAGTGTGATGCGCTCGTCATCTGCTGACCTGGATTAGATTTTCGTTCTAGAGGATATTTCCTCTGGAGTTAACATCAGTGCTGACTCTACTCCCCCCAAAAGTCCTTCGGATGAGACTATAAACCGAGTCCCGTGTGCGAACGCGCGCAGAACATCTTCCACACATGTTAAACCCGTTCCAAATTTCGGAAAAGTAGGCCATTGTGTGCCGTGGGAACGGATGACAAAAATTGACAACAACTGCATACATACGGAGGACTCAATGTAAAAAAAAAAGCACACGGATGCTTATTCCATTATCCTCAAGTAAAAGATTAAAAAGACATTGGCTAAAACAGTTTGATGAAAGGTAATATTAGTGAGGACTACAGACGTGAAATGATAACGTAACTGCTTGTCCATTTGGAGTCAATTTTTTTTATCAATTTTATATTGGTGACGGTGTAACTGTGCAGTGTTTATATATATATATATATATAATATATATATATATATATATAATATATATAATATATATATATATATATATAATATATATATATATATATATATATATGGTGTGTGTGTGTGTGTGTGTGTGTGTGTGTGTGTGTGTGTGTGTGTGTGTGTGTGTGTGTGTGTGTGTGTGGTGTGTGTGTTTGTAAAATTTGGCCTGTTTATCCTGGAGAGAGTGCGACACTAATTGGTTCATTAGTAACTGTTAGTTTGCCAAAGTAAGAGCCTAGCTGTGCCAAGTTCCTCTGTTTTTGTTTTCTCTCTTTCATCAGACTTCAAATCACTACAACAATCAATCGACTCTTTCGTTGCCAAGGATTCTCAATTAACTCAGTTGGATCTCAATTTAACGTCGCTTCAGAAAGCGAGACCGCCACACCACACAACACAACAACACATGCATATGCGCAAACAAGCATGCATGCATGCACGCGCACAGATACATACTTTTACGCACGCACAAATGCCGGTATAACACACAAAAGGGCATGTGAAAATGCTGGCATGCATGCACACATATACGTACACGAGCATCAGGTGCGACCATTTACTGCTCTCTCTCTCTCTCTCTCTCTCATCTCTCTCTCTCTCTCTCTCTCCTCTCTCTCTCTCTCTCTCCACACACACACACCACACACACACACACACACACGAGCGCGCGCGCACGTCACAAAGCAAACAATAACAACAACCCACACAGAATGCTGCTTTTGTTCAAGGGGAACAGTGGTAATCAAAGAAAAGACTTCGATTTATCGCCCTTAGACTGTGACCCAGTGCGAAGGTCACAGAGTACAGCCTATGGCATTCCTCATTATTTCTGAATTGTATTGTGGGTCTTGCTTTTGTCATCTCTCTGTTTGTTTACGCTTGTTTGTTCTGACTGGAGATTCTTGGCAACCCCTGTCTGTCTTTCTGTTTCTTTGTCTGTCTGTCTGTCTGTCTGTCTGTCTGTCTGTCTGTCTGTCTCTCTTCTCTCTCTCTCTCTCTCTCTCTCTCACCTCTCTCTCTCTCTCTCCCTCCATCTCTCTCTCTCTCTCTCTCTCTCTCTCTCTCTCTCTCTCTCTCTCTCTCTCTCTCTCTCTGTCGTTGATCAATTATTCCATAATCATAAAATCTGAACATTAAACATTGCCAGGGTTTACCATAATTATCTGAAAAAAGCTGCTTATGTTTGCTAAGTATGCAATGCATTGATTCGCTGCAGGCAAAGTTGCACAGCCCTTAATGAAAATATATAACTAAAGTCGATTCAAGTTTTGCTGTTTTTGGGGCGGCCCGAGGCGCCAAAGTGGGATGACCTATTGCCACAGTCCCTAAGTCGGAGTGCTTTCGCTGGGATTTCTAATACAATCTCAACAACATCTCTGCGTTTCTCCTTATTGAGGGGAATGCGTAGTTCGTGGATCTTCTTTGTGCTTGTAACTCTGCAGGAGGTCTGCCTGCTGGCCTCACTGGGCACTGGGCAGTTTCAGAGCAGCTCAGTTTGTTGTTTTTTGTTTTTTTTAACAGGATTCATGTAGGGTGTATTTGTGTTTCTACAACCCACCAAACACTGAAATTAATGACAAAATCTTTAACGTTCGTATTTGATATTTTACATGTGTATATACACGCATGGAATTAAGGCACTGGCTTGTCTGTACTTTAAGTTGATCTGGCAATCGTTAAAAAAAAAAATCCCACCCTTAAATCACTGATTGATGTGGAGATTCGAACCCACGACTTCATGGACCCACAGGATCGAAGTCAAACGGTCTTAACCACCGGCCATAGCGTCCATCATTATCGTCCTTTTTAAGTAATGGACAGTTATTGACTGGCAAGAACTTACGTGATTGATGCCTTCACGGCAGAGAAGGAGTGGAAGGTTAAAAGATGGACGTGTATTGATTGATTATGGGCCACAACATCAATGGGTGTACTGAGCGCCACTGAATGCCCCAGTAGGTATGTATGTATGTATGTATACGTATACTATATGACTGTGTGAGTGATTCGGTCGCGGGTGTGTGTGTGTGTGTGTGTGTGTGTGTGTGTGGTGTGTGTGTGTGTGTAATATATAAAAAAAAATAAAAAAATGTATGTATGTATATATAATGTGTGTGTGTGTGTGTGTGAGAGAGAGAGAGAGAGAGAGAGAGAGAGAGAGAGAGAGAGAGAGAGAGAGAGAGAGAGAGAGAGACAGAGAGACAGAGAGACAGACAGACAGACAGACAGACAGACAGACAGACAGACAGACAGAGCAGACCCGAACCTCGCACTTGCGTGCACGTTTTACATTGTTCTTAGTCACGAAAATACGACAAATACCACTTCATGCCACATTCAGGTTTTTTTCCCTCCTCTCTAAAAGTCCGGTACTTCAGCAAAAAGAACTGCACTGTGCATTTCTACAGCTCCCATACACGCGAGCCCCATGTACCCACACAAAGAGCTAGGGCTTTTGCGTGGTAAAGTACACTTCAGGATGAAGTCACAGAGGCAGGTTAATTAATCAAATGGTATCGGAGGTCGAAAGCCGTCACGCCACTCACGCTCAGCGCTCCTGGTTTTCTGATGTACTTTCGATATTGCTGACTGATGCATTGCTGACTGATGTATTGCTGACTGATGTATTGCTGACTAATGCATTGCTGACTGATTGATTGTTGACCGATCCACCCCACATAACAGGCAGTGTAACACTGCTGATATTCACTGTTCCTTCCCCTCTCCCCCCCCCTCCCGCTCTTGCTCATTGGCACCCTGGAAAAAAAATGAAATGAAATGGTAACAAAACATAGAATACAAGAAGTTTTGTTTTGTATTTTCCCCACTCCTTTGACTTCTTCGATATGATAAATGATGATGATGATGATGATGATGATGATGATGATGATGATGATGATGATGATGATGATAATAATGACAGTAACAATAACAGCACT
>CM060332.1:28723120-28730620 GCA_030674155.1 Stramonita haemastoma
AGGCAGACAGACATTCAGAGGGACATGGAGGGAGGGAGTGACTGAGACAAGACGAGACAAGAGTTAGAAGCGGAGGGGAATACATGAAGACATGATAAATAGGTTATTGACGAAAACTGACAACCATTTAAAAAAAAAAAAAAAAAAAGTGTCATGTTACACCAAGAATTTTACCAACGCCCCATTGAGCAGCATGACATGATAGACGATCGCTGTTTACCTGCCCATTTCCCCTTGAAATGCAAACCACTACCACCACCACCACCCCCTCCCCATCCACCATCCCCAACCACCACCACCAACTTTCTCTCCTCTCCCCAGCTACCTGTCAAGTCTAACGATCATGCCGGATGTGTACAAGATTTTAAGCTTTTTTTCAGAATCTGGAGGGAAAAAAATCCAAAAAACCCCCAACAACTGTGGTTACATGAAATTTAACAATACCACAACTTGCAGAGATGTGGGCGAGTAAAAATACTTACAACATATTTGTTAATTCATTCATTACACAATGAATTTCACAAATTAAGGGTATGAAAATAGAAAGAGCATGCACAACACATGAAAAAGAGCAGTAAGTCAAAATGAGGAAATGATGTTTAGATACATCGACAACCAATCGCACGTGTACTCTCTCTCTCTCTCTCTCTCTCTCTCTCTCTCTCTCTCTCTCTCTCTCTCTCTCTTCTCTCTCTCTCTCCTCCACATCCATGCTTTGATGACTTTTGAGCTGCAATTTATTGAGTTCTCAGTATATGATATGTATTTTTGTGCCCTGACCCCTCCCACTGTCCCCTTATGATGGGGCATCTCGCTTATCACAATTATTAACTATTGTCATCGTCTTCTCTCTCTCTCTCTCTCTCTCTCTCTCTCTCTCTCTCTCTCTCTCTCTCTCTCTCTCTCTCTCTCTCCACATACATCCATATCCATGTGACATGACTGCAGTGTCTGAGGGCATGTGAAAGACCTCACCGCCAGATGTAAACTTTCTTCAAAAACTTAAATGAAATACAGTAGTCAGGAGCTCTTCATGTTGCCCTATGACGCTTACAATTCAGGTTTTCACCTCCTCGTTCGTTAGGTGATCTGTGTATCAGATACCAAAAAGTTTACGAAAGCACCTCATCTCCATTGCCTGCATCCTACGTTCAATGCCTGCTGTTATGAAAAGATTATTGTCTGGAAAAAGAAACACGAGGCCACAAAACTGGAACAGAAGGGACTTTGCTTTGCTGACCATTCACTAACCTTAATGTTTCAGGGGTGAACCGTTGACCTCAGAAACCTTGACCTCTTGACCGTTCGATCTTCAGCCTGTGAGATTCACACACACACTGACTTCTGCTATTTCTTCTTTTTTATGTCCGTTAGTGCCTTTTATCGTATTGTGTCTTTTGTCCTTTTGGGGCTGTTTAGTTTCCTGTATTATGTCCGTGGATTTAATGGCGGTGTGGAGTTGTCGCCCTTTGGTGGATTCCCACGTTTGTTTTTTCCCTTTGTCTGTCCCCTGTCATTTGACCCCTAGGGTTTAAAGTTCAAAGAGTGATGGGTAATTTTATCACACACCTTCGCAGGCGCACGTGTAGACTACACACACGCGCACGCGCACGCACATACGCGCGTGTGCGTGCGGCTTGAAGTATGAAAACGAGTGCTCTAGAACTGATCTTTTGGGAAGGGGGGGGTGGGGGTATATTAAGTATTTGTACTGACTAAAAACATGTCCAAAAGATCAAATGTGTTTGTCATGTTAGTATATGTCATGTTTGTATCATGTTGGTATGCCATGTTTCAGATCAGCTGTCGAAAATTCAGACTGCAATCTAGTGCCAAGTAAACTGACAGAAATATAAACAAAATCAAACTAACACAAAATTCAAGACTTTAAAAGGTCTTTTTTATAAGTGAGATATTATCTTGATAAAGTAAGCATTTTGTCATTTTCCAAGGCACATGCTATCTGGTAAGAGAGTTACACAGTAGACCTAAGTTTTTTCTGTTTTACGCAGCTCTATTGACGTCATTGCATAAATTGACGTCTGCTTGCAAAAGTGTCTGCATGTCTTCATTTAGCCACAGATGCTAAAAAATGTATCCCTTTCGTTTACACCGAGCACAATCCACAAGGGGCGGGATAGCTAAGTAGTCAGAGCGCTCGCTTTTCCCCTGTCAAGTTCAGCTGCGTCGAGCGTGATTACCCTTTGGATGGGTGACTGCGCACCTTGGCTTCAGTCTCCCAGTTCACCCAGCTGTAAATGGGTACCTGCCCTCTTTAGGGTCAGGGAAGGTAAAGCAGCAAGGGAGAGGAGATGGGCGCCGCCCTCACTATACTGGCTCCTAGAGAAGCTGAGGTCTCTGATGCCTCGCGCTCCTACGACCGCCTAGGTTATGGGACACCTTTACCTTTACAATCCACAAATTATTCTGAGGGGCAAAAAAAACTCTAAAAACAACGTGTCCAAGACACTGCTACTTGCACTGCATCCAGTTTTCATTAAAGGAATAGCAAGTGCACACTCGATCTAACTACAGCTTGCTCTCTTGTTGATCCAGTCGTTTGTCTGTGTACGTTTTCATCTGAGTGTTTTTACGTCTGTAATCAGCTTGCAACGCTGTACATTTCATCTGAAACTGCCTCTTCTGTGGAACCGGGTTTTGCAAGGTTTAAAAAAAGGAATTAATCAATGATTTTTATAAAGCAAATAAAAACTTCCACACCTCAAGATGTCGTTTACAGCGCTTAGAAGAGAGAGAGAGAGAGAGAGAGAGAGCTTTAACCTTCTCCATCTTCATCGTAAGAAGTAGGCTATGTACACAAACTAGGGACTCAATACGTAATGGGAGATAATCGCCAACAGTAAGTAAACAAAGAGAGACTACTTCTAAAAAGAGCAACTACAAACAAACAAACAAACAAAACCCCTAACGTTTTCTTGGTCTGTTTGATTTTTCTTTGTTTTTTGTTAAAAAAATACTTTTCATGAATCGTGACCTTTTTGCTGTTTGGTTGTGTGTTTTTTTTGTTTTGGGTTTGTTTGGTGTTTTTTGCGAATTCTCTTCATTTATCGTTTACTTCTTTTGTTGTTATGAATAATGTTCATTTATCGTATGCCATTTTATTATTAAAAAAAAAAAGGTCTGCACCTCCATGAATTGAGGCAAGCAATCTATAGGCCCACTGGCACAAAATATTACAAATGAAAGTTCTTCACAGAATGGTAATGTAGGCTATACGTCAGTGCGAGAGATGATTTATTCAGCAGCTACATGAATAAAGTACAGTAATTATTCTACTTCAGAACTGGCGGTGCACTGTGTGCGTGCTAACAGTTGAAGTATGCGTTCATTTAGGAAAAACACTATGATGACTTTACATATGAAGTATCTATCTGCTAGCTTAGGTACAGTTTAAATGATTAGTTCATTGATTAATTAGCTATTTGGTTATCCTATTAATTTGTAAATATCCCTGTCAGGTTTTTTTTTTTTTTAAATTTATGATTACACGTAGCAAAATATCTATGTTTGAAACCAAAGACTTCTTGATTTAGTTGTATATTTTTTTCAGTTTTTTTTTATCAAACGATTTTCCGAATGGCAATCAAGGACTAGATAGTAGTAACTATTTACTTACTCGCTGACTTCCATTTAGGTTTACTCCTTTTTTTTCGATGATTTTGTTTCATTTGTATGAGTTCTTCACAATCAGGAAATTGGAATACCCGTTTTCAGCTGGTCAAAATTTGCTCATCTATTTCCTGCCGAAACGAGACATGATAGTAATTGATATAAGATGCTGTTTGGCGTTCCCCAGCTTAACACCCTGCCATGCCTAGAGTCAACCAGAACACATACTCTCACTCATCCCACCTGGGAAACACGGAAAAAGTAAGTACACACTATAATAAGAAGTTTTCATTCCATGTATGAATTTTTCTCCAATACCTTTATAATAATCTTTATCTTTATCTTTAATCTTTATTTTTCAAGGGTAACAGAGTAAGCATTACATACTTTTTTTCATCCGGCCCTTGCCACATTAGCAGCCATACTTCGACTTCAGAGGACTCCCCCTTCCCTCCATTTAAAAACAAATTACAGGTTGGTATGCTAAGATCCTACCATGGCTGACAACAATCTCAAACATAACATTTTCACAACATATTAAACAACAATTGAACTGTAGGCCTCGGCACTTAAAAGCCTACATCAATCAATAACTGATACCGCTTTCGCTCTGAGCCAACCAGATTTTGAGTCAACAAATCAAAGTGTTCGTTCCTACCTCCTGTAGTATCAGCGACCAAAACCTTTCTATGCCAGACCAAATATGTTTATTGGCATGCATATGCTCAACCGAGCGTGGGGGGTGGGTGGGAGGGGGCAGAAATGTGTGAAAAAATCACACAGCTGTGGAAACGAAAATGGCTGGTATATCAATGGAATATTATTGCCCGGTGCTTGTGCGATACGTATGCACGAGGCTAAGACATAAGCTGCATTAGACCTGCTGTTTGTTATTCGGATAAGTGTCGTAGTGGGTTGTTTTTTTTTAGTGGTTTGGTAGCTTTGCTTTCAATCACAGGTATGTGAAAGGACTTTGGTGGTTAATAGGGCTGGGTAGCTTATTATGACGACGATTTTTTTTTTGGGTGGGGTATGGTGGTTGTTGTTGTTGCTGTTGTGTGTGTATGTGTGTACACGTGTGTGTACATGTGGGGGGGGGGGGGCGCGAAGGGGGAGGGGGAGCTGGTCACAAAGACACACGCGTGCACGGTGCACGTGAGAGAGAGAGAGAGAGAGAGAGAGAGAGAGAGAGAGAGAGGAGAGAGAGAGAGAGAGAGAGAGAGAGAACTAAAGAAATGACGGGAATAGCCAAAAAGAGACGGGGGGAGGGGAGGGGGGAGAAGGAGGCAAGGCGGGGTGGAGGGGGGGGGGGGTGTGCGCAAACAGATACACAAAGAGCATTAAACCAAAGAATATGCTTTTTCCATGGAAACAGCGTTAACGATAGACTCATAAACTGCCACTGATAATAACTGCAGCAATTTGTACCACCTGTGTAGAACGCAAATTAAATAGGAGCGCATTTTTTTTCAGTCCCACAAATACACCTACTGAGGGAAACTAAATAATACTAAATCTCCCCCATGGAGATGCCAGGGTAATCATTACCGGGAACATTTAATCATCCTCATTGATCATCATGCAATAATGTGACCTGTCACATCTGCATATCTATCGCATCTGCATAATTATATTCTACTATACACATAACAGAAATGCCGTTAACATGAACTCGAGGCCTGAGCAGCGCTGTGTCTTAATTAACCCTTTGGCTGGGCTGATTTCTGCAGACTCTTCTCTTAACAAGTCCAGCCCCTCTCCTACACCTCTCCCTCCCATACCCCTCTCCATCAACCCCCTCCCCCCCCCCCCCCCCCCCCCCCTTATTGTCGCCACCTTTATTACGTTTCATGAATTAACAAACGTAGGTTACCGTACGCGTGAAAAATTGTCTGCACGCAGCGATACACTATGAAGAATCCCCCCAAACACACACGCGCGCACACACACACACACACACACACACACACACACACACACGCACGCACGCACGCACGCACGCACACACACTCACAACACACTGTCACACACTGTCAACACACACACACACCACACACACACACACTGTCACACACACACACACACACACACACACACACACACACACACACACACACCACACACACACACACACACGCACGCACGCACGCACGCACGCACGCACGCACGCAAACAAACCAAAATATATTGATTTTTGTTCTGTTTAAAACCAACTTTGTTTACGGATCTAGAGCGCACTATTGCATAATCGATTGTAAATTCTAACCGCATTCTACTGGTAGCATGCCTCTGTCCTTTGTAGCAAAAACTATTTTGAAAATTAAGAATTTTACTGTCTGCACTACCAACTGTTTTACCAGCTTAAAAAAATGATGCATAGAAGAAGAAGAAGAAGAAGAAGAAACCTTTGATGGCCATAGACTACATCGGCTGTTTCATTACATGAAGACCAAAACAAAAAACAAAAAAATACAACAGCAGATAACTAACATTTCGTCAGTTTATCTATAATATAAGCGCGTAAGCTGTTATTTGCATTTAAGTTTACGCTGACACTTAGCTTCCCAATAACCAACACAGGTGATCACATTAAGGGACACCTTGACTTGGAATCC
This sequence comes from Stramonita haemastoma, assembly GCA_030674155.1. Classification (NCBI taxonomy): domain Eukaryota; kingdom Metazoa; phylum Mollusca; class Gastropoda; order Neogastropoda; family Muricidae; genus Stramonita; species Stramonita haemastoma. The sequence goes on from CM060332.1 coordinate 28,729,366, forward strand.
ATGACTGGATGCCTTCTACCCTTGGCAGAATAATTTTTTCAAACCTGATACTGACTTGCTAATTTTTTTCCCTACATTTTAACCAAACTGAGAGTAATTCCAAACCCTCCTGTGATCAGGGGGAAAATTAAGCCAAAGTCAAAGTCAAATCTTATGTCCAGGTCGTACTTTGAATAAGGATTGCATTTCGTGTTTTTTTTTTTCATCAAACCAGCTATCTAGGTACAAAAAACTTCATCAAAAATAATTATTTAAGTAGAACATATTAACAAAAATCCGTAACAATAAAATGGTTTCAGAAGCACTTTCAAGCTCCAATTTTCTGTTCCTACCAAAAGTAATAACTACGAAATTCCTACAACATTCTTGGTAGTTTACAAACAAAACACAAAAAAGCAAGGAAAACACATACACACAAAAAGAAATCATCCATCTTTACCTGGAGGACAGCGAAACTTAGCATCAGCGTCTTTCAACCACAGCAGCAGCAGTAGCCTACACAAACTGGACGAAAGCTGTTCAGCCAAGCCGTCCACCCATCCATCTCTCCCTCCCTCTGTGTGTGTCTCCCTCTCTCTCTCTGTCTCCCTCTCTCTCTCTGTCTCTCTCTGTCAGAGATCCCGCGCCCTGTCCTAGCCCCCTGGACTGTCCCAGCCACACTTAGGCCTATGTCGGTTGTCCTGTCCACTGATCCAGCGGTCACCCACTCACTCACTCACTCACACACACAGAGCCAGGCTTTGTAGTGTCCGGAGGATCTGTTTCCAGACACACTAGATCTAGTAGCCCCCTCCTGCCTAACTAGCCTGCGCCTATCCTCCCTCCTCCCTCTCTGCAAGGAGGAGTCTATTATTCTGTCGCCAGCGACTGTTTCTGGTCTCCCGTCAGGTGTGGTGGTAGAACAAGGCTCGCATCGCATTGCATACTGTCGTTGTTTTCGAAAGGTGTTAGTGCTGTAGTGGGTCTCTTCGATTTTTGTCGTCTTCTTCCTTTTTGGGGGCGCTCTCTCTCTGTCTCTCTGTCTGTCTGTCTTTCGGACTAGTCTGGGAAGCACAAGGTGTGGGAGATATAACATCATTTGTATTTGAATTTAAGCAAAGACTTATAGACTGTTTCAAACAAGACTGGCTTTCTGCCCTAGAGAATCATGATTTCTATAACGTGTATAATAGTTACAAACAATTATTGTCACAAAGTGTGTACTTAAGCTACATAAAATCCTATTTTGTACGAAGGGATTTGGCACGATTTAGAA
>CM060332.1:28755801-28764834 GCA_030674155.1 Stramonita haemastoma
CATGCACGAGAAACCACAGGCACGCGGAATTTAGCAGTTCGATGGAAACTCCCACAGTAACTGGGCATTTAGCGAAGTTTGGTTTTAACTTTGACTTTGACTGATTTCTATCTTCTTCGCCTCTCTCTTAAAACGCCCAGAAGAGACTTTGGGTATTGTCTAAAATTTTTCAGGCCTTGTTTCATGAGCAAGTTGAACCTGGCGGAGCCCATCCTTCTCCAAGTACAGGGTGCATGCTGGGTATGTTTATGTTTCCTGTACTGACTAATCTCTGACATGAATTACAAGATCTTTAGTGCGCAGTTTGATCTTCTGCATATATAGGTATATACAGGAAAGGAAATCAAGGCACTGGCAGGTCTGATTCTAAGTTGACCTATGAAATCTTTAAAAATCCTCATCCTTGATTCCCCACAAAACGCAGTCGAGATTCGAACCCACAAATTTATAGACCCACAAGAATAGTCACCCTCTCTCTCTCTCTCTCCTCTCTCTCTCTCTCTCTCTCTCTCTCTCTCTCCTCTCTCTCTCTCTCTCTCTCTCTCCTCTCTCTCTCTCTCTCTCTCTCTCTCTCTCTCTCAGTGTGTGTCTTCAATTTAACGTCTATCCACTAGAAAGTGATATTAGACAGCTCTCTCAGTGTCTGTCTGTCTGTCTCTCTCTTCCTCTCTCTACCTCTCTCTCTTCCCCCCCCCCTCTCTCCCTCCCTCTCCCCCCCTCTCTCTCTCTCTCTCTCTCTCTCTCTCTCTCTCTCTCTCTCTCTCTCTCTCTCTCTCTCTCCTCTCTCTCTCTCTCCACAAAGCCACAGCACCCCTTTAACAGCAAGGGCGGCGCACGGGATGGGGGTGGGGGGCGGGAGAGGGACTAAACAGAAAATTTTTTGTATATCCTCATTATCTTTTATTGTATGATGTATTTTTTTACACTGTGTGCTTATCACTAGAAGTGTCTTGAGCAATAATTTCAGTACACTGGATAAGTTGGAAATAAAGCAAAGAAAAAAAAAGTCAAACGGTTTGTTGTTGTTATTTCTTTGATAATATGTTTCAGTCTGAAAGGAAGAGATTTTGTTTTGATGATTTGTTTTGTTTTTGTTGTTGTTCTTGTTTTTTTGTGTGTGTGTGTGTGTGTGTGTGTGTGTGTGTGTTGTGGTGTGTGTGTGTGTGTGTGTGTGTGTGTGTGTGTGTGTGTTTACAAGTGGTTGAATATACTTGTGTAGGTGTTTTCTTCTCCTCTTTTCTCTTGCTCTGTCTGTCTCTTTATGTGTTCCTTTTGTCTCTGCCTTTGTCTTTGTGTGTTTGTCTATGCCTCTGTGTGTGTGCGTGTGTGTGTGTGTGTGTGTGTGTGTGTGTGTGTGTGTGTGTGTGTGTGTGTGTGTGTGTGTGTGTGTGTGTGTGTGTGTGTGTGTTAACGTTTATCCACTAAAAAGTGGTATTGTACACATTTGGTGTGTGTGTGTGTATGTGTGTATGTGTACATGCGTGCGTGTGTGCGTGCGTGCTTGAATGCGTGCACGTGTGTGTATGGGTGTGTGTGTACATGCACGTGTGTACATGCACGTGCGTGCATTCGTGTGTTATAAAAAATCTCCTCTCTCTCTTCTCTCAGCCAAGAAGGTCCTGGCCTATTTAATTTACGCCTGGCACATTCATCTTACTGACCAGCTAACTAACAAAGACCAGCACTACACTAGTGACCAACAACAACAACAACACGGCTAGCAATTAGTGTCCCTAACCAACGGAGCCACCATTCAACCACCACCACCACCACTACCAAAAGCAATTGATTCAAGCCACTAGGCTACACTAGGCTCTCATTCTATACTCTACTATACGGGCTAAACTCGAACAGATGACCTCTAGGCCCCTATTTCTGGGGTCTCGACTGAAGATGGTTGCATGCACGGTGCTGGTGTGCAGTGGCCGTTTAATGATGTACAGTCTGTAAACACGCTTCTTCTTCTGCCTGATAGGTTGTCTGTTCCTTAACCATCAGGTTATACAAACAACATACCCCCCCCCCCCTTTCTCTCTCCTCCTCTATCTTCTCCTTAGCTCTCTCTCTCTCTCTCTCTCTCTCTCTCTCTCTCTCTCTCTCTCTCCTCTCTCTCTCTCTCTCTCTCTCTCTCTCTCTCTCTCTCTCTCTCTCTCTCTCTCTCACACAGCTTGTGTGTTGGGGGTACCAGGACTGGCTATGTGTACCGTCATTTGCTGACAGCTCATTTTCTGCCTGAGAGGGGAATCGCGATAGGGGGGTCAGTGTTGAGGAGGGCACCGGAAAACATGCCGCTTAATTTAATATGTGGCCGACATTTAGACTGACAGATGACGGAAATCACTTGAAGAAATTAATCCTCTGAAGTCGGAGTATGGCTGCCTATATAGCGAAGTACTTGGAAAGTCCTACACGCAAACTTCTCATCCAGTGTACTTCCTGTCTAACTGTGATTCCCAGGTGGATGAGTGAGTCAGAATACATATTCTGGGTGGACCCCAAAGGTGTTAAGCTGGGAAAGCACAAAACAACTTGAAGAAATCGGAAAAATAAAATGAAAATTTATCTTGCTGACGCAGACCGAAAAATTACGTAGCTGATACTGATGACGAAACATTGATGGCGTAGTACTGATGACGTAAAACAGTCATTGCGTAACTTTCACCCAACTAGCTGGCCAACAAGTCTTTGATGAACTTGATAGCTGGGGGGATATTAACAAGCAACTACACAACATGGTTGATTTCGATATCCACAACAGCAACAACAAGACCGACAATGATAAACAACAACAAAGAACACAATAGGATTGAAGGCAGTAAACAACAACAGGAACACAACTAATAGCAAACAATAATGACACAAATATGATTGAAAGAATCAATCAACAATGCTAACAACATGATTAAAAGCGAAAAACATCATCAACAACAACAACAACACTGAACGTGACTGAAGATGACGGAAGGCAGTGACTTAATAGAAGGAGCTGCAGTCAAAACTAAAGACTAAAGAGGATCAATGAACAAACAAGGAATGACACCATTACTAACTTGACAGCGCTGGGTTGATTGAAACTTGCGTCCCAGCGGAGATTTCCGACTTTGGTAGCACTGGGGTGGACTTAAGTTCTACGTTAACTCCTTGAGAAGTCTTTCCCCCAGCTTAACACTGGGAGGGGGGACGTTCACAATATTATTATGCACTCAACATAATCAACAACAACGACAACATGATTTGGAATTTTTGTTATACTGTAAGTACACGTTGGATGAACACGTTTGCGTTGTAAGGCTGCTTTCCTAATACTTGGCAGCCATACTCCAACTTCAGAGGATTTGTTCTCCTTCAGTGGAGACAGTTCACAGATCGTCATGCCAAGAGCTTGTCATGGCTGAAGACAATATCAACATCAACATTTCACAGTATAACAACCTTGGCCTTGGCACTTCGCTTACATCAATAACTTGACAAAGCTTTGGGACTGGACCAACCAATCCAATCCAATCCAATTTTGTTGTTTATAGCCCCGCCGACCACAGAGGCCATATCGGGGCTGTCACCTTGTCAAGTTAAAAAAAAAAGTCTCAGATTAAAGCTGGTAGTGCATCTATATTCAGATTGGGACTGGGCCAAGCAAAGGAAACGGTTAAGGGATTAAAGCAACAATGTCTCGGCTGGAAGGGTCAAAAGATAATCTGATGAGGCAAAGAGTAATTAGTGACAGAAAAGATATAACGAAGAAAAGATCAAGCGTATAAAAGCTATAACGGAGAAAAATATAACGAAAAAACTTAATGAAGAAAAGACATAGAGAAGAAAAGATATAACAAAGAAAAGATATAACAGAGAAAAAATACAACAAAGAAAAGATACAACAATGAAACATATAACAAAGAAAAGATGTAAGAAAAGATACAACAAAGAAAAGATAAAACGAAGAGAAGACACAACAAAGAAAATTTGTAACGAAGAAAAGATTGAATGAAGAAAAGATTATAACGAAGAAAAGATGGACTCTAGCGAAGAAAAGATGTAACAAAGAAAAATAAATCTAAGGAACATCTGTAGAAAGACCCAGACGGTGATGTAAACTAATAATGGGAGGAGGTAATGGGCAAACAGCACACGAGGGTGAGACTTAAATAATCACGGGAACAACGACTGAAACAACAACCAAAAGATAACACTAATGGCTGAAGAAACACACACGCGCGCATGCACGCGCACACACACCACACACACACCGCACGCACGCACGCACACACAACACACACACACACACACGCACGCACACACGCACGCACGCACGCACGCACGCACAGAGAGAGAGAGAGAGAGAGAGAGAGAGAGAGAGAGAGAGAGAGAGAGAGAGAGAGAGAGAGAGAGACAGACAGACAGACAGACAGACAGACAGACAGACAGACAGACAGACAGACAGACAGACAGACAGTGTACAGGTTCAACCGTAATGACGTTCAATGTTCAGAATTTCAATGCAGTCGCACAAAATGATGCAACCATGGCCATGCATGCACACGTACGCACGCACGCACGCTCTGCCCCCCCTCCCCCCTCCCGCACATTTCCTGAGTCCATACACACCTTTCTCAGTACCTCTCCTCCTCTACCCCCGCCCCCCTCCCATCCCCCCGATCTTTCCTCCACACGTGTTCAAAGTCTCTCTTTTCTCCCATTTTATTTCTTGGCATGCATCTGTAACATGGTAGTGGTGGTGATGATGATGGTGGTGGTGATGATGGTGGTGGTGATGATGGTGATGGTTGTGATGATGGCGATGGTAATGGTGGTGGTGATGATGGTGTGGTGGTGATGATGGTGGTTGTGGTGGTGATGGTTGTGATGGTGGTGGTGGTGGTGGTGGTGGTTGTGATGGTGGTGGTGGGTTGGGGGTGGTGGTGATGGTTGTGATGGTGATGGTTGTGATGGTGGTGGTGGTAGTGGGGAGGTGATGATGATGGTGGTGGTGATGGTTATGATGGAGGTGATGATGGTGGTGGTGATGGTTGTAATGGTCGTGATGACGATGGTGGTGGTGGTCATGGTGGTGATGGTAGTGGTGGTGGTGGTGGCGTGTGTTTGAGGAAGGGGGTGGGTGGGGTGGGTGTAAATAGCTGTTTTCCACTGACCAAGGGCGATGACAACCAACGCTCATGGACACCATTGCTGTTACTGCACAAACTGCGATAGTGGTGTTATTATTAGTGAGGAGTTTCATTAACTTTTTGTTTATCTTTTCTCGATTAAAACTCGTAAAAATGGTTTCCTAAATATGACACAAAGCGTCCAGATTCTTTGAAGTATGAGCAACCCCTATCTTCAAACAGGAAGACTGTTCAATGAAGTTAAAACGACAAACACCATTCGAAGAAACATGAAAAACACGTTCAATTCAAAGAATTTGAAATAGGGAGAAAATGAATTTGTCTTTTTTCGTTCTAAGATTTTTGTCTTGAGGTTTGAGTGGATGAATGGTGCATGTGGACTTAAGCTGTTTAATTATGATTTTGTTCCTTGGGTCTTTTGCAAAATCCTTGTCAGCAACCAACCAACCGACCAACCGAACGACCAACCAACCAACCAACCAATAAGTCAACCAACCAATCATCCAACGAACCAATCAACCAACCAACCAATCAACCAACCAACCAACCAACCAACCAATCAACCAACCAACCAAACAAAAAACCAACCAATCAACCAACCAACCAACTCACTAAGCAACTAACCAACCAACCAACCACCCAACCAACCAACTCACCAACCCTCCAACCAACCAACCCACTTACTAACCAACCCACCAAGCAACCAAGCAAGCCAGGAAGCGGAAGAGCTGACCTTTATTGGGGTGTGTTGGGGTCTGCAGATGGTATCGGGGTGTGCAGTGGCCGTTTGATGATGTACAGACTGTAAACATCACACTGCTGCTGCTGCTGCTGCATCTCCTCCCCCTGCTGTCTGCAATAACTACCAGGCTGTACTAGTACTCCTTACCCCCTCCCTCTCTGTCTGTCTGTCTGTCTGTCTATCTCTGTCTGTATGTATGTCTCTGTCTGTCTGTCTATCTGTCTCTTTGAAAAAAAAGTAAATGCTTACCCTGTTACTCTTGAAAAATAAAGATCATTCATTCATTCATTCTCTCTCTCTCTCTCTCATATATATGTAAATATTGACAGTTATTATGAGGATATGTGTCATCACCACGCCACCACCCACCTACTATATTTTTGTTGCTTGTATTGTGGCCTATGGCCGAAGTACATTAAAGCATTTCAGTATTCAGTATTCAGTATTCAGTATTCTCTCTCTCTCTCTCTCTCTCTCTCTCTCCTCTCTCTCTCTCTCTCTCTCTCTCTCTCTCTCTCTCTCTCTCTCTCTCTCTCTCTCTCTCTCTCTCTCTCTCTCTCTTTCATAGCCCCTTCACTCCCTAACTTAACTATATCTTCATCATTTTACTGGCAGACTAGCTCATTTCCTTCCTGAGTAGTTAAACACAGCGGGGTAGAGGGTGGATGGGAGGTGGAGTGGAGTAAGGGGGGTGGGGTAGAGTTTGGGGGGGGGGGGGCAAATATGGAAGGGAAACAGATGACAGGTCAGTAATGTGATTGAAAAAACGGCCAGGATACATTTTGATTGCCAGAACAAAGATAGGGATTGAAGGAGTCGGAAAGGTTCGAAAACAAGATTGTAGAAATTAAGGGAATAGAGCGTGTGAAGAAATTTAGATCTAGTATCAAACTTAGCTTTATTTTCATCTTTCTATGAAGAAATTCCCCGAAGTAGAAATGCGGGTACATTGGTGGTGGGTTAAAAACGGTCGCATACACAAAACATCATCATGGTGAACCTCGGGGTTCTAGCCAAGGAACACAATGAAAGAAAAATGTGAAGAGATACAGCAATCATTCACAACAACAACAAAAATCTAACATAGGAGAGAGAAGCGATGATTACAGGAACCAAAGAATGAGATAACCGATGTTGCTGAAGATATGAATGATGCGCAAGTGAGTCAAAGTTTACCTGTTAGTACAAACACGTTTTCAGATCAACGTATGACGGTACTGAAAGCAGATAGTTGAGATAATGAAATACTTGGAAGTGAACTGAATTGAATTACTTCACAGTCAGGAAAAAAAAAAATAGAGAGAGATTTCAAGGAGATTCATGCACGTCACTCTACACTACAAATCAACATGGGGGTAAAAAAACATCAACAATCAGTAAGAGTTTCAAAAGAATCACGCAGCATGGTCAGCAACAGGGTATATATACATGGCACCTATCAGACCTATTGGCAGGCAGCCGGCCCTTCAGTACAGTAGACCCTCTCACTCCCTTCAGGAGGCAAAACAGAGGGCTATGTTTTGGCATAGGCTACAGAGGGATAGAGTACAGGGGGATACAGCATACAGATAGTACGTCCGCTCATCCAGCCTAGTAGTGCGAGTGAGTAGCCAGTGGGTGATTTATAGTCTGTAAACACATACATGCTTGCCTGCCTGCCAGATAGCCTACTTGTTCCGCTGTAACGGCTCTGTTATGTAAAAACTCTTCCTCCTCCTCCTCTACTCTCTCCTCAGCTCACAGGTACGTGTGTGTGTGTGTGTGTGTGTGTGTGTGTGTGTGTGTGTGTGTGTTGTGTGTGTGTGTGTGTGTTTTGTACACAAAAAGTGTGTGTGTGTGTGTGGTGTGTGTGTGTGTGTGTGTGTGTGTGTGTGTGTGTGTGTGTGTGTGCCACAAACTGTCTACCCTCTTTTCTCTGATACTTGTAAGGAAAACTCAGCGAGGGGTCAACGTAAGAGGAGGGCTGTGAAGAAGGTAGCTGATGTCTGAAGAAGCTGTGAAAAAAAGGACCGGGCTCTGAATCGGTTAAATTAGCTGTACTGTGTGAAGATTGGAAGGACAGAGAGAGAGACGTTTGGGAAGAATGACATGGTAAGAGAAGCTTGAAGAAGACATACAGTGACTGAAGAGGCACGAGGAGTTTTATGCTGATGTAGCAAATTTAGTATTCGATAAGAAGAAGAAGAATTCGATAATGATTTAAAGCAGTTCAGGAGTTAGACAATGACCGAACCTATGATTACAGCATTGACTGATGAATAATCTTTGAAGCAGTTAAGACGTTAGATGATTGAAGCAGTTCAGGTGTTAGATAATGACCGAACATGTGACTACAGCATTAACTGGTGAATAATCTTTGAAGCAGCTAAGACGCTAGATGATTGAAGCAATTAGGGTGATATATAAGGATCGAAACAAAAGTGTTTTATAGTGACCAAAGCATCAGGTGTTAGATGATGATTGAGGCAGCTAAAGTAATACATGACTGAAGTAGGCCTAGCTCAAATGTTAAACCTTTGTTAAAAACACTCACAATCATTATTGTCTATTATATGAGCGAAAATGTGTTGCGCTGCCGTTAGGCGCCTGACAAGTCAGCCCCAGTAATCCAACTTTGGCCTGGGGAGAGAACTGTTATCTTTTAAGTCTTTTTGGAAGAAAGGCACGAGAATGGACAAAAAAGGCCAAAAATAGACAAGAAGGAGGTGACAGGAAGAAAAGAACAAGGCAGAAACAAAGAGAGGGATAGAATAGAGGGTGTTAGATAACGATCGAAGTAGCGCAGATATTACATAAGGACTGGAATAGCTCCGGTGTTAGGTAATGACTGAAACAGCTAAGATGCTTATTTCACGGGGAAACTTATCACACCATGCATGATTCTTTTTCATATGGCCATACATGATTTTTTACGGTCAATTTCCTGGTTGATATCAATAATAATCTATTTTGTTTCAAGCACCACTCCACATCCCCCACCCCATGTAGTGTGACCCAAGGCCCATGTACATTAAAATACATTCTGAGTTGTGAGATGAGGTCTGTCTGCCAGCCTGCCAGCCTGCCTGTCTGTCTGTCTGTCTGTCTGTCAGTCTGTCTGTCTGTCTGTCTGTCTGTCTGTCTGCCTGTCTGTCTGCCTGCCTGTCTGTCTGTCGCTGGATAAAAACA
>CM060332.1:28764934-28769934 GCA_030674155.1 Stramonita haemastoma
TGACGTGTCACCACCACGTATTTTGTCATACAGCTGAGCGCTCGGGGAAGACTATCACGAGACGGAGGTATGCGCTGCTTACTTCGTTGAAAAGACTTAAAAACAACAATAGTGCAGGCCGAGGAAGTCTAAACAGCGAAGGCATCGTCGGATTTTGTGTGCAGCCATTTAAAAAAGAGGATCAGGTAATCCAATTTTATTTTATGTTTTTAAAAAATATTTACTTGCCGTCTGCTTCATGTGTGTTAAATTGCGAATCGATTTCTTAAATTTGTTTGAATATTTGGAGTAAGAACTGACTTCGTAAGTCATGATTTATATATATATTTTTTAATGATGTTGCGTTGATTTCATTCTTTTTTTTACTATGAAAAGGGGAAAAAAGCATTATTAGTCAAAAGTGGAAATGGCAATTTGCATATAAATTATTATCATTATTATGTAATCGCACATGCGAGCGTGAGTTTACACCTACACACACACATCCTGTCCATACGTAAACACACACACACACACACACACACACACACACACACACACACACACACACACACACACACACACACATACATTCTCTCTCTCTCTCTCACTCACTCACTCACTCACAAAACTGCATACACACGGGGACTGAATGTAGAAAAGCATACAGTGCTTATTCCATTATCCTCGAAATAAAAGAATAAATTAAAAAAAAAAAAAAAACTCATACACACATGTGCCTGCTAACCCAAGCACACACAAGGCGGGTTAATTAATTAGGGGGAAAATGTACATAGTTTATGAATCAGACACTCAAATGGAAGTAAACAACTTTTTTTTTCTGAACTGACCAAGATGTTTGACAATTCAGCCAGATATTTCCTTGCTTTACAATCACCCAAAGCTAAACAACCATGAAAAAGCCCAACAGCAACAAAAAACAATAAAACAACCCAATTTTTTTTTTAATAAGGGGGGGAGTGTTATGAGAATATGCACTCATATCCAGACTGTGCATTATGGTTGATAAGGTCCTAAATTGCTCTTTCTTATTTTCTCTGGGGCAAGTGCCTTTTGTTCGAAACATGCATAGAATGATAAACTATCATCATGATTATTATCATTATTATCATTGTTTATTATTATTATTATTATTATTATTATTATTATTATTATTAGCAGCAGCAGCAGCAGCAGCAGCAGCATCTTCATTATTATTATTATTATTATTATTATTATTATTATTATTATTATTATTATTATTATTATTACTACTACTTTTCTTATCATCATTGTTACCATTAGTGTTATTATTACTATCATCATCACCTTTACTATTACCATATTATGAAATAAGGACAAAAATGGTAGTAATTCCAATGACAATAGCAATTTTCCTATATAGCGGATTGCCCAAATGGTATGCTAAGAATAAACGATGAAAAGTTGATAGATATCATCCGTGGGAACAGATGACAAAATTTACACAACTGCATACACACGAGGACTGGATGACAAAAAGCACTAAGTGCTTATTCCAGTATCCTCGAAACAAAATAAATAAATAGATAAAACATTACGTGATGAATAAAGTAAATTATCGAGTCTGGGACAACAAGAAAGCTTATTTTTGTCAAACATTTTTACTGGGAAAAAAATCGCATATGGTAGAGAGAGAGAGAGAGAGAGAGAGAGAGAGAGAGAGAGAGAGAGAGAGAGAGAGAGAGAGAGAGAGAGAGAGAGAGAGAGAGACACAGACAGACAGACATAGATAGATAGGTTGATAAATTGATTGATTGATGGATGGATGGATTGAATATCAATGCACAAGTAAAGATTCACCCTTGAATTTTAAATTTTGTTTCAAACAAGAAGAGAGGACTGAGTGAAATTATATACGCTTATGTAGGTAGAATTTTAATATACAAGGACAAATTCACCCATATACTTTAGAATAATTTTAGAATAGTTGGGTGGTGTTGGGTTGTTTGTTGTATTTATTAGTGGGTATTTTTTTTTTTTGGGGGGGAGGGTTTTGGGTTTTGCTTTCAGCTCTACAGCTAATCACAGATTCTTCAAATTTCAACATCCCCCATCCTCACCCCTCTCAAGAGAGAGAGAGAGAGAGAGAGAGAGAGAGAGAGAGCCATCCTTGTCATGTCTCCAGTTCTTATAATGATATTCATGTTGAGCACTAGATAACGGTGGTGTCGTTTTTCTGACGTAGACATGGCTCTGTCTTGCGATAATGTTGCCTACTGACTTGATACACCTACCCCCTTGTTTATCGAATGTTGTTTGTCCTTTCTTCTCCTGAAATTTGACAACCTTAAAACAGTTACACACTCGTCTTTTTTCCCATCGATTAGATTCGATGCTGTTCAGCAGAAGCCCATATCATTGCATATTGTATACTTTAGAGACGTCTCATAAGCATATAACCAGACCGCCCAGTAGTCAGAACACTCACTCTCCTCAAGCCAAGGTTAAACAAAAGCGTTGGGCGTGGTTACCTCTTGGATGGGGACCGACCGTTCGTGCGCCTCGGCTTCAGTACAATCCCTCAGCTCACCCAGCTGTAAATGGGTACCTGTCCACTTTAGGGACAGGGAAGGCTAAAGCAGCGAGGAAGAGCAAGATGGATGCTACCCTCAATTTGCTGGCCCTTAGAGAAGTAAAGCTGAGGTCTCTTGACACCTCGCTCCCCAACGACCGTATAGGTTATGGGAACACCTTTACCTCTACCTATAAGCCCATGCTTGTTTTACTGATTCATATACAGTATTTGTGTGGGTTTTTTGTTGTTGTTGTTATAATGTAAGGCGCTTCATGCTACTCGTCTAAAGGTGAAGGAAAGCGTTCAAGAACTGTCCATCATCATCATCATCATCATCATCATCATCATCATCATCATCATCATCATCATCATCATCATCATCATCACTACTACTACTACTACTACTACTACTACAACTACTACTACTACTACTACTACTACTACTACTACTACTACTACTACTTCTATTACTACTATTACGACTACTACCACTACTACTACTACTACCACCTACTACTATACTAATACTACTACCACTACCACTACTACTACCACTACTACTACTACCACCACCACCACCACCACCATCACCACCACCTCCACCACCACCACCACCACCACCACTACTACTACTACTACTACTACTACTACTACTACTACTACTACTACTACTACTACTACTACTACCACCACCACCACCACCACTACCACCACCACCACCACCACCACCACCATTACCACCACTATCAGTGCTACCCTATATTCCTAACGACTAAAAACTTTGTGTACACCTCAGAGCCATGCCCCAGTCACCGCTCTGCTGAAGCTGATGGCGGGTGCCTTGGCTCTACCCTGGGTACAGGGCTTTGAAGTGGGTGCTCCTCTGGAGAAGTGTGGCGACATGAAGCCCACCCACTATGGAGCCGAGTTCAAGTCGGCTGCTAAGTCCTCTCCCTTCACTATCACGGCCAACCAGGATGTATACGCTTTGCGTAAGTAGCCAGTTTGTTTGTCTGTTTGTTCGTTTGCTTGTGAGGGTTTTTTTGTTAATATTAAACCATCTCCTTTGGGGGCCGGGATAGTTTTTATTTATTTTTTAATTAATTTATTTATTTATTCTTTTATTTCGAGGATAATGGAATAAACACTCAAGTGTTTATTTTTTTACATCCAGTCCCCGTGTGTATACTGTTTTGTAAATTTTGTCATCTATCCCCACCGGCTCACAATGGCCTACTCTTACGAAAAGCGGAATAGGATTTAACGTGTGCGAAGGTTGTTCTGCGTGCGTTCGCACACGGGACCTCGGTTTATAGTCTAGTGGTTAGAGCGTTGCACTCGTGATCTATCGGCCTGGGATTGAATCATTACTGAGACACCGGTACGAGATTTTTCTCCTAGAGTTTAACATCAGTACTGAGTCCAATCCCCCGAAAGTCCTCCGGATGAGACTATAAACAGAGGACCCGTGTACGAACGGACGTAGAACATCTAGCAGACACGTCAAAAACCTTTCTGCTTTTCGGAGTAGTAGGCCATTTTATGCAGGTATAAACAGATGACAGTTTTTTTAATAAAAAAAAAAGCGCATGCATACTGATGTCGGTTTAGACATCATCCCCAAAGTTTGAATGTGGCTATCTTAATGGTAGAAAAAATAGGTGGCATACGTAAAACTCTCATGTTCGTCATTGTTGAACATCAGAGCTCTAGCCGATGAATTAAAAAACAACAACAAATCTTTACAAATGTTGTTGTTGCTTTTTTTGGGGGGGATGGGTGGGGGGGGGGGGGTAAAGATGATTTATTCAGAACATACAATGTACATGTATAAAACTGGTGTCCAAAACTATGATAAACAGACGTATTCTGTTACTGTGCCTGTCAGACAGTAGCAATTTTTGTTAAAAAGAAAATCAATAATATCAGTCGATTTTTAAAAAATTTAAAACACAGTTATAAAGCCATTAATCATTGCTAAATGAGCAAGTTACTGTTTTAAAAAGGTCATTCGTGAGATTCTGCTACCACAAGTTGTTTATCTGGAAAAGTTTTATTGACAAAAGTTATGTAAGCCATTTCAATAGAAGGATGTAATGTTACAGTTGGTTTCTTAACGCTTTGTACCCCACGAGCGCAGTTGCACTGCAAGTCTCTACGGAGCAGCCCTACAGCAACTGAGTGAAGTATGCACAACTTTATCATAGTAAAATCATCATAGTCATCATTGTTTGCTTAGCGCCCCATATCGGTAAGCAATGTCCTGCCAACATAATGGCCAAAGCTAACCGGCTAAAAACAGCCAAATGAGAATACAGCATTCAGATAGGGAGAAAATAATAATAAATAATAATAATAATAATAATAATAATAATAATAATAATAATAATAATAATAATAATAATAATAACAACAACACATGGAATTTATATAGCGCTAAATCTTGTAAAGCAAACAAATCAAA
>CM060332.1:28784934-28786770 GCA_030674155.1 Stramonita haemastoma
CCCTAGGGGTTCGTACACCTCCCTGTAGTTCTCTATCCTCTGCAGGAAGTCCTTCAACACCTTCTCTTTGTCCTCACCTGCGTAGTCCGCCCCCGCCCACCTTCACTTCCTGTCACAGCCAGAGGCCAATCAATCAATCAATCAATCAGTCAATCAAATTGGCAAAAATCCTATCAAATCAAATCAAACAATTTTTTTCGTTCCTCGGCTAGAGCTCTGAAATTTTACCAATGGTGACATTTTGTGTATGCATCCTTCCTTCCCCCCCCCCCATCACCCCCCCCCATACACCCCCCCCCCCCCCCCCCCCCCCTACAGTAAAGATAGCCGCATTTCGACTTCAGGGACGTCAATGACGATACAGACCAGACCACTACTCACCAAGATGTTGCCTTCAATGACGGCAGGGTCCTCGCAGACAGACTCGAGGAAGAAGAGATGGAAGGGATTGTCGCTGGTGAAGTGTTTCTTCAGCAGCTCTCTCCTCTTCACTGTCGTGTTTGGTGGCATCCAATAGCTGCCATCAAGACATGAACTCTTTTTGTTAATAATTCGGTTACTACTTTTTTCTTTTATACGTATAGAGGACATGGACTAAAGCATGTCAATTGACTATCATAGCATCTCAATATCGTGGGGAAATTGAATTTAGCATACATACAAAACGACAATACACGCACATACCCGCGCGCACACACATACATACACAAACACCTAATATTACGGAGTGTGAAAAGTCTTTGAATTGCGCACGTGCGTGCGCGAGCATGCACACACACACACACACACACACACACACACACACACACACACACACACACACACACACACACACACACGAGAGACAGACAGACAGACAGACAGACAGACAGACACAGAGACAGACAGACAGAGAGTGAGAGAGAGAGAGAGGAGAGGGGAGGAGGAGAAATAGACAAACTGACAGAGAGACAACCAGATAGACAAAACTGCATGTAATCTAGTTATCCTGTTATCAGTATTCAAAATAAAACAAGCAAAAAAATATAATTATCAAGAGATTATCAAAATTACTCAGAGCGAAAGTAAAACAAAAGCTTAGAAAACATATGAAGTCTAGTAATGTACATCAACTCACCACCACTTGTCCTCCGTTCTTTAGAAAGTCGATGGCATCTCCAATAGCCATCAACGCACACTTCCTGTACACAACACATTTTTTTCTTTGGGTTAAACAGATGATTTTTCAGAAAGAAAACATCGCACTCAAATCCATTTAAAACAACAAGCTAACATCAGTGCTGACTCCACTCTCCCCCAAAGTCCATCGGATGAGATTATAAACCGAGGCCCGTGTACGAACGCACGCAGAACATCTTGCGCACACGTTAAATCCTGTTCCGCTTTTCGTAAGAGTAGGTCATTGTGTGCCGGTGGGAACAGATGACATTTACAAAACTGCATTCATACGGGGACTGGTTGTAAAAAAAGCACATGAGTGCTTATTCCATTATCTTCGATATAAAAGAAAAAAAAAAAAAGTTAATAGTGTATAATGTGTGCTCCTCAACCCCAAACAAAGCTCAATCGGGGATTTTGGCAGCTTATCAACATGTCATCGTCACACCTCACATCGTAACAATCCTTTTGAAACAAGTACGCGCCTTGGCTTCAGTACAGTCCTCCCAGTTCACCCAGCTGGAAATTGGCACCTGCCCTCTTTAGGGTAAGGGAAGGTAAAGCAGCGAGGGAGAGGAGATGGGCGCCGCCATCTATATGCTGGCCCCTAGAGAAGCTGAGAGCTCTGATGCCTCGCTCCCCTACGACTGCTTAGGTTATGGGACACCTTTACCTTTT
>CM060332.1:28786870-28791870 GCA_030674155.1 Stramonita haemastoma
GGGGGGGGGGGGGGAGACATCCTACCAATAAAAATATAATTAAAATAAATCAGAATTATTATCATTATGTTTTTTTTTTTACATAGAACATCCTAGATGTTTCAAAATAGCAAAACATTTTTATCAATCGGATAATGTTCTACATACACTCACACACAGACACACACAGACGCACACACACACACACACACACACACAGAACGCACACCCACCACACAGACACACACACATAGACACACAGAGACACACACACATTCTCACACACACACTTATACACAGAAACATACACTCAATCACACACACATACACACACAACACTCACACACACGCACACACAAACACACACACAAAACACACACACACATATAGACACAACACCACACACACACACACACACACACACACTCACACACACACACACACACACACACACACACACACACACACACACACACAAACACACACACACACACACACATTTTTCACTGGTTTCTCGCACATTTCATCAGAAAAACCACTTCATTCTAAGGAAATATGTGCTTGAATTCTGAGTGAAATCATAACCGAAACGGAACACAAGAGGAATCTATCCGCTGTAAGGCACATATTTTGGGACATATATACCCTAATATCTTTATATCTTATCAATCTTCTGAGCACAATCATAAAATGTATGTTTCTAATTATATTTTATGTGGTAGTGGACAAAATTGTTCAGTGTTATTTTATCCTTTTTTTACGATCATTGATTAAAATTTTTACATGGAAATCATTACATTCATCACACGTAATTATCAAAAAGGGAAGTACAAAGATATGAACAAAACATTTCTCAATATGGATGGTAAGAAGAGAGAGTGAGAGAGAGAGAGAGAGAGGAGAGAGAGAGAGAGAAGAGAGAGAGAGAGAGAGAGAGAGAGAGGGGGGGGGGGGGGGGGGGGGGGGAGAATCACTAACTAGTGACACACAAATCAAATTCAATATAGCTATAAAATGAACATCTACACATCGTAGATAAAATACACATAGTTTATATATACTGTAATGATCAATCTCAGTGAATAGCCTATGTAATCACAAAAATGAATAACAACACAGCATAATTAAAAAACACATACTAACTAAACTTTAAACATTGAGATATTAAACATTTATCAAACTCAATAATAATCAAATTTCAGATTAAAATTGAAAACATAAGTATGAATACAGCCTTCATCAAGATAGAAGAGACAGACAGACAGACAGACAGAGAGAGAGAGAGAGAGAGATGGAGAGAGAGAGAGAGAGAGGGAGAGGGAGGGGAGGGAGGGAGGAGAGGGAGAGGGATATGGTGATATATATACATATATATATATATACATATATATATACATATATTATATACATATACATATATATTATACATATATATATATATACATAAATACACACACACACATATACACTACACACATATATATGTATTATATCCAACAGGATGAGTCTGGTTCAGTATTTTTGATGCATCAAGTGAAATTGAAGGCGATTTTTGAATGTTGTCAATGATTGGTGCTGTTTAATTGAATCGGGAAGGGAATTCCACAGCACAGGGCCTGAGTATAGCAAACTAGACTTGAACAAGTCTATTCTTGGGATTGGGACACTTGGCTTTTCAGTATTTCTGGAATGATTCATTGGGAACTTATCTTTAAGGATGTGGGAACAGCTCCTGCCATTATTTTAAACATCATTATGCCTTTGTTATATTTCAGTCTTTGTTGTAGGGGGAGAATACTTAACTGAGTGAAATCCACTTCAAGTAAGGTTGTTTTCTTCAGAAGGATAAGTTTGAGAGCACGTTTATGTAGGCTTAATAATGGTTTCATAGTGTTTGCACTGGCAGAATCCAGAGGGTTAAAGCATAGTCTATTGAGGATTGTATATAAGCCATGAAAAAATAATTTCTTTGAATGGTAGTCTAGGAAATGTTTAATTTTAGTCAACTGGTATACTCTTTGGGACAAGTATTTGCATAGATGAGATATGTGGGTAGTACCAGCTGAGGTTTTCATCGATTGTTATTCCTAGAACTTTGTGATGAGAGGTTTGTTCGATTGCTTCTTTTCTTATGTGGATTGGAAACTGTTTTTGGGGTAAATTTTGTCGCTTTTGTCTGGTGGTGATCAGCATGGATTTTGTTTTTTGGGGGTGAATAGACATGTGGTTCAGTTCTGTCCATTTGACAAGATCATTACAGCTTTGTTGTAATGTGGTTGTAAGAGAGTCAATGTCGTTATGGTTCGTATGTATGGTTGTGTCATCAGCAAATAGTTCACATTTGGATTTGATATGTAGAGGAAGGTCATTTATGTATAATGAAAAGAGAATCGGTC
Organism: Stramonita haemastoma; assembly: GCA_030674155.1. NCBI lineage: Eukaryota > Metazoa > Mollusca > Gastropoda > Neogastropoda > Muricidae > Stramonita > Stramonita haemastoma. The sequence goes on from CM060332.1 coordinate 28,789,246, forward strand.
CTAGTATTGATCCCTGTGGTTACTCCATAGTGAATAGGTTTTAGATTGGATGTGATGTAGTTGTTGAGACACACTGTTGTCTGTTTTTAAGATAAGAAGCAAGTAGTTCTAGACTATTTGATGATAGATTATACAGGTCTAGCTTTCTGATGAGAAGTGTGTGGTCAATTGTATCAAATGCTTTTTTGAAATCTACAAATAATACTCCACAAAATTTACTTTCATTAATGTTTGATAGCCAATTGTCTATGAGACTAGTCAGTGCAGTATGACACGAGTGATTTTGTCTGAATCCTGATTGGTTAGGGTGAAGTAGGTTGTTAGTGTCTATATGATGGACTAAGTGTTTATTTATATGTTTTTCCAGGGGTTTTGAAAGGAGGGATATAATGGAGATTGGCCTATAGTTTGAAGGATCTGAAGTGTCACCAGATTTGTAGATGGGGATCACTTTAGCAGTTTTGAAGGCATTGGGGAAATAGTTTTTATCAAGACATTGGTTATATATATATGTTAGAGTCTCAGTGATAATGGAGCTGACAGTTTTAGAATTCTGCTGTCTATTCCATCGAGGCCTCTTGTCCTGGATTGTTTGAGGTGAATCAGATAACTATAGACTCAAAAATAGAAATAAATGGTATGTGGAGTTTCAAAGGAATATGCTTTTCTTGGCAGTATTGTCTTAGTGTGTTTAGGTTGTTGGATTTTGAATCATCATTGCTAACAACGTTAGTAGAAACGTTTATGAAGTGATTGTTGAGTTGTTCAGCAGTAACATCTTTGATTACATTTGATTTGGAAGAGGATTGTTTGTTCGTTATTTGATTTATGGCCTTCCAAATAATTTTTGAGTTTGTTTTGAAGATAGTAAATCTTGGAAATATTTCTTTTTTTCTTGACGTTTCTGGGAGTTTATGGCATTTCGTAATCTTTTTGACTCTTCATGATATTTATGTTTTTTTAAGAAATCTCTAAGATAACATGCCTCTTCTAGTTCTTTTGTAAGCCAAGGCGGTTTGGGGGCATGTTTGACCCTTCTGGTTTTTAGTGGAGCATGTTTATTGTAAATTTCAGTGAAAGTTTTTATCCAAAAATCGATAGCCAAGTCTGGATCAGTAATGTTGAATGTTTCTGAGAGCATAGAGTTACTTAGTTCGAGAAGGAAAAGCTGTTCATTGAATTTAGCAAAGGAACGATATGTTAAGGTTTTATGGCCAGGTTTGGGAATTTTTGTTCCTTTTTTTAGACCAAGTAGTACAGACAGGGTAGTGATCGCTGCAGTTGTAGACAGGGACACATGTTTCTATGATGTTGTTAGGATTTGATACGTAAATGTGGTCAATTATAGTGCTTGAATTTGGCGTAACTCTTGTAGGTAAACTAACTAGTTGGTGAAGGTTGAATGAATTAGTAAATTTGCGTCCATGCATTATTTACTTTTGTTTACATCGATGTTAAAATCACCTAGTAGTATCACTTCCCTGGATTCTAATTAGGACTGCGTTCATCATTGCATCAAACTTGTCTATCCAATTTTTTCTTTCTGCTGGATTCCTATAGCAGAATCCCATTGCTATAGGTGGTGAACCTTTCATTGAGACTTCAAGCCAGACAGATTCTACATCATAATGTTCTAGATGGATGAGACGCTTGAACATTATAGATTCACTAATGTATATGATGATTCCTGTTTCTTTTTGCTTTTGTGGATCCTTTCGTATGATTTTATATCCTGGGATATATAAGTCACTGTCTAATATGTGTTTCGAAAGTCTTGATTCAGATAGCCCTAGTATGTGAAATGGTTTGCCATGGTTTCTAATAAGTGTTGATATGTCATCAATTTTATTAACTGCGTGATTTATATTTAATTGGAAAATTCGTAGGCCTTCCTTTGAGGGCCACGTGTTGAGTCTTGAATGCATCTATTTGCGTTTAGAAGAGAGGAGAGAGAAAGAGAGAGAGAAGAGAGAGAGAGAGAGAGAGAGAGAGAGAGGAGAGAGAGAGGAGAGAGAGAGAGAGAGAGAGAGAGAGAGAGAGAGAGGAGAGAGAGAGAGAGAGAGAGAGAGAGAGAGAGAGAGAGAGAGAGAGAGAGAGAGAGAGAGAGAGAGAGAGATCCCAACTGAACCCAAACCATGATTCAGCATTTGCCATTGATTGTGGAAGACAACTCTCAAAGCAGGTCTACTTCATCGAATTCTATGGCCCTTTAACACACACACACACACACACAGCCACATCCACAGTAGCTAAGATACACTCGCGCCTCACCGAGCACACACACACACACACACACACACACACACACACACACACACACACACACACACACACACACACACACACACACACACAATGTTATTCTCCACACTTGAAGGGGCTTCTATTGCAGGCTTCTGGCCGATTATCACACACAAAAGGTAGCAGCCAGCCAGACCTGCCGGTATTGACCCGATATCTTGGGATACCTGAGCTGATAAAAGTATTGGATTCTTTTTTCTTCTTCTTTCAAAAGCGTGATCAATTCATGCAGACCAGCTAGAGCCAGTTACCTGGGGCGTGTTTATGAGACCAGGTCTGTCTGTATTCTGAAGACTGCGGGTTCTAATCCCAGTGCCCCCCCCC
>CM060332.1:28822833-28835333 GCA_030674155.1 Stramonita haemastoma
TTCCACGAGATCACCTGCGACAGCGAGATGGACCGGCCTGACAGCGACTGTCTCAGCGTGCCGGGCAGCGGGTACGGGTACAGTCACGACCGTTTTCGTGACTCGTCGGGTCACGACAGCGAGTCCCGAGGACGGCGCCGGGACCGCGGGGGTCATCCCAGAAAGATTCGTCACGACAGCGGCAGCCGGGAGAAGTTCCTGGCGGAGTTGACGGCGGCGTCCAGCGGGAGAAGTAGCCCCCGAGGAGAGGAGGAGAAGGAGTTTTTCCACAGCACTCCTACCAAGCGGGGATCCCCTATCTTGTCCATCTTCCCTGCAGATGACGAGGACGACATCCACTTCCCCAGCCACCTGCCCAAAGACCTCTTACACGATTCCCTGAACCAGAGCTCCGTGGACTCCTTGCTCTGTCCCACCAACGATTCTTTCCCCGACTCCCTGCCCACCTCACCCTGTGAGCACAGGGACAAGAGGAAGGAGGAGGAGGAGGAGGAGGAGAGTCGGGAAGACATCAGGAGTTCCATGGAGGCGGTGAAGGAAGCCCTGAACCGAAGGCGGAGGCAGTTCTACGCCTCTTTCCACCATGACCAGCAGCAGCAGGAACAACCCAGCCCTGGGGATTCTGTCCAGAGCTGGGTCAGTACAGGACACCCGCAACACCACACCCTCTCCACCTCCCCCCCCCCCCTCCCTGACACCCCTTCTCACCACGATACGCATCAACAACAACAGGAGCAGCAACAGCAGCAGCAGCAGCAGCAGCAGCAGCAGCAGCAATCCCACCAGGGACAGCCCCAACTATCACCCTCATCTGCTGGCAAAGTAGAGGGAGAAGTGTACGCGACAGGGTGAGAGCGATAGAGCAGGGACAGGATTTCCAAACCTGTGGAGCAGACCAGCCCCCCACCCCCTCACCCCTCACGGGCCCTTCTGCCTCGCTGTCGGCCAGTGAGGAGGAGGAAGACGGACGGCGCGGCATCACCACCACCACCACCACTACTACTACTACAGCCGCCGTGTTCACCCCGCTTGCTGCAAGCGAAGGGGGTGGTGGGGCAGGGAAGGTTTCCTCCTCCTCTTCTTCCTCCTCCCCCCACCAACAGCTACACTCACCCCTCTCCTCCTCCTCACCTGGCCCCGAACTTACTACTACCCCTCCACTGCTCAATAACGAACCAGATTCCCCCTATAGTAGCAGCAGGAGGGATGGGAGTGGGAAGCAGGGGAAAGATGTGAACAGCGCTGATGATGCTGAACGGCAGAAAGTGTCTTCTGCTTCTTCTGCCGGAGACCGATTCAACGAACTGTCTCTCCTACTCCGTGAGGATGACCATTCCACTTCGTTATCTTCGCCATCTTTCAGAGATAATCGCGGAGAGATAAACCAGGGGGAGAGTGGGGTTAGTAGTAATGGTGTAGAGGGGTCTGGTTTTCTCTCTACTACAAACCTGAGTGAAGCAGACGGCACGTGCCTGCAGTTAATTACCACGGGAGCGGATGACCAGGGGTCAGGGGCTAATTACCTGGCGGTCAGTGGTGATGACAGGTATGCCAACACAGGCGCAAAACTCGTCACCGCCAATACGACTACTGCGCCGCCGCTGCAGTCGGCAGACGCCGGGCCGACCGCTGTAACCAGTGGTAGTGGTATCCCTGATGTTTATCAGCGCGAGAACCGACTCTTAGGTGGTATCGAGGATGGAGAAACAAACTTGACCGCAGAGGGAGCAACAAGTGTTGAAACGGGCGTGACGACCAGCGCTGCTTGGGAAAAGGACAGTGGGGAAACAGAAGTGGGTGACAGCGAAACACACTTGGATCCGCGTTACGCCGTGCAGGAGAGAGAATTCGAACGTTTAGTGTCTGAATTCTCTGACATAGACAATTTGAACGAAGACGAAAGTGTAGATAACGAAAGTGGTTCAGAGAAGAACAAACAGGACCCTTCACTCTACCACGCTCGACCGATTCAGATTACGTCCCCTGACAGTGGAGATAACTCCCCCCTTGTTGCTGTCCACTCCCGCGACTCCACCCCCTCTCTCCTCCTCCAGGACAGTGACGTTACCCCTGGTGACGACACAGCCCCTGACAGGGAGGATGCTGAAGTGCAGTCACTGCTCCAGGGCAGTGTAGGCACTCTGTCAGAGGCGGCGTCCTCCTGTGACTGGCAGCAGGGGCAGAAAACGGCCACAGACATGGAGTACCACATCCACCTCCTCCCCTCCTCCACAGACCCAGCACTGGACCAGAGTGCAGCAGCCCTGGGGGTCATGACCGTCCGAGAGGTCAGCCAGCATCACACGCGGCACGTGCACCACAAGCACACCACTGTCCAGGAAACGGTCACCACACGCCGCACCACCGTGCACCAGCAGTGTGAAGGCTCTTCACCCACTTCCATGCTTAAGGGTGGGGGTGGAAGTCAGGCGGAGGGTTTCCCAGCCAGTGAGAACAGAGACTTTGAACTGACGGACACCACCGTGTCCAGAATCACCGTGACGGAGCGAAACAACGAGATGGAGGAAAGCACGACACGAAAAACCACCAGAGTTCCGCAATCACAGCAAGAAATGATGGACGCTAACGTCCCTGAAGATTCCTTCACCACCTTTTCTCACGCTGATGCAGGGAGTGGTACGACGTCAAAAACTGCGCACACAACTCAGCAACAGGGCGGCGGTTACACAGACCACGCTGAAGCGATGCTGAAACAAGCAGACGTCAATGACAGTCGACACGTTCTTGACGATTTGCAGGAACAGCTCTCCGTGCTGTCTTCTGAACATCCGTCCCTGGATTCTGCTGTCTCCTCACTTCACAGACTGTCACCGCCTTTTGGGTACAAAGACCACGCAGAAGCCTCGCTGCCTCAAACAGAATCGAACTCTGTGCTCAACACGAACAGCGTTGTTCGAGGCACTGGCAGTGTTTCCATCACTCTGGACAGACCTGACTGTCAGCAGCAAGTCCAGAGGATCGGACTTCAGACACCAAACAGATCAGCGGCACAGACTGGACAACAGATCAAGTTTCTGAAACTGGATCCAAACTAGACGCTCCTCTTTACCACGCCAGAGCAGTCCAGATTCTGCCCGCAGAGAACAAAACTCCTGGCTGTTCCACAGAGAACAGACAGGACCTGGCAGCCTCGTCCCGTCACGGCGACAGTTCCTGGGGACTCACGGGGTCGTCCTCAGAAATCAACGACAGCGACGATCGCTGCACCCCTGCAAGTGCAGCAGGCAGTCACCGCACCCTCCTGCACAGTGACAGTGACAGTTGTGCTGAGGGGAAGAGCATTGCCCACGCCTTGCAGGACTTCATGGCCACCATGCAGGGTCAGCTCACCTCGGACCAGCCTTCCCTGCACCGCAGCGTGGACGTGATGGAGGAGGACTTCCCCCCTCACCTCCTCCACCCCCATTTTCTTCAAGAGACCATTCTGGAGGCGGATGATGAAGGAGGGTCCACGGAAGAAGACGCGCCCTTGAACTCCGCCAACATCGACAGTTACAAAAGCAGTCTGCATTTCTGCGTGCCGGAGTCCACGCCTTCCAAGGTCAGTCTCACGCCGTCCGTGCTGCACGCGCAGCATCACCAGAACCAGAACGCTGCTGCCTCTGAGAGCAGAGCCGACGTGCTGTCTGCACAAGACTCCCTCCACGACCTCAGTGAAAGATTCAACAGTGTCAGGGACACCTCCCACCAACGTGGTAACAAGACCCCCCACCTTACACACCCCGACTCGGATCTCTCAGTTTCCCAACATGCTCAGTTCAACAACCTCCTCTCCTCTGAGGTGAACAACGATGATTCAGCCTACACCACCTCAGCCTCAGGCGAAGTTCAGCAAAAAGCATCAGAGACGAGCGCACGACACAGACTGCAGCAGACGACTCCCTCCCAGAGTCTGACGAATCGGAGACTCAGCTCCTCCTCCTCTTCCCACAGAGGGCCCAAGAAAGCCCAGTGGGTTCAGGACAAAGTTCACCTCTTCCAAAAACTGCTCAACGACTTTGAATGGCAGAGCAAGACCTCCGAACAGAAACTGATGGACGAGATGGTCACCACAGACACCGACCGTAACAGCAGGAGGAGGAGGAAGGGGGAGGACTCTGCGCTGGAGAAACAACAGTCCGGGTTCTGCGACGACCTGTACCGACTGTTCACCCGAGAACACTTGGAGCTGCGTCAGAACCACGTGTGCCCAGTCGTCGAGGATCACATGCCCGCGTTCCGCTTCAAGCGGTTCCTGAGGAAGAAGCACAACTCCAAGCTGAAGGGGCATGCGCACAGCACGGTCCGCATCCGCCATCAGCTGGAAGGACTGGAGGAGACGTCACCGTCACCCAGGACGGAGGGCGAGAAGCTGACCCCCAGTGACGTCGCTTTGGCCAAAACCAGACACCCCCCTTACCACCTCCACCCCGCTCACAGAATCCTCTCCTCGGGCAAACAACAACAACAACTCCTCCGAGGGAGATACGTCTCTGACGTCTTCACCGATGATGCTGACGTCAACCGCTCCATGTCGTCAGACAGCGCTTACTCCTCCCTCTCCGGCACGCTGTCGTCACGTCACGTCAGCGACCTGGACTCCACCTTCCGGAGCGTCACCGGCAGCAGCGCTGACGTCAGCATCAACAGCAGCGTGGCTGACGTCAGCCTGGCAGAGGACAAGCTGAGGTCCCTCAGTGACGTCTTTGACCACCCGGAGATGTTCGAGGGGGACGTGGATGAAGCCCGGCTGGACCGGCTTCTGGTAGGTCACCACAAGGCGGAGACCCTGTGAGGGACTGTGAGGGGACTGACTGCTAGTGAAAACTGTCCTACCTGGCTGAGTGAGATGATGTTGATATTATTGCCAGAAAATGACATTCTCTCTACCATGACAACGTGCTGGTGCAGTCTGTTGTGATAATAATGTGATGGCAACGTGGTTTTGTGTTTTATGTGAGAGGTAAGGGTGACATTACTCTGAGGCGTTTTTTTTTTTGGGTGGGTTCTTTTTTTGTTTTTTGGTTTTTGATTTTTGTTTTGTTTTTTGCCTTATAGAAATTCGCCTGACTTGTGCATTTTCAAATACTACGTTAAAGTGAGGGTGTGCATTTTGTGTGAAAAATACAGGTGACAAACAGATTTTGTTTTATATTATGCTATTTTATTTTATTTTATTTATTTATTTATTTTATCATTTATTCATTTCTCCTTTTAGTTATTTATGTGTTATTTAGGTGGGCAAAAGTGAAATATACTTAGAAATAGAAAACACAAACTCAGCTACCACAGCTACAGTGAAAAAAAAAACACACCCCAAAAATCAGAACTTATTACTGTGATTGCCTTGTGACTAATACGGCACACGTGTGGAACACTGTGATATTTTGTGTCTAAGAAACACACACACACACACACACACACACACACACACACACACACACACACAACACAAAGGGGTCTACGCCATGACGTAGTGCGTCCTCTGACGAAAACTGAACGTGATGACGTAGAAGAGGGTTGTGACGGTGGAGACAGTGTGTGTACAGTGCCGTGAGGACATTTTTCGGCTTTCAAGAGAATTTCAGCAATGCTGATATTTATTTCAAGGTGCGTTAGTGTGACGAACAAATAGAGGACTGAAGTTTTGGAGAGGAACTGTGTGACCAAGTGTCTCAATTTCTGTGATGGAACAATGATCAGACAAGGCATGCGGGTTTGTTTTGTTTTGTTGTACGTCACATCTACTGACGTCATGATTTTTTTTTTTTAATTCAGAAAGGTGAATGTCTGCTTTCTTTTGGTTTTTAGTGTATTGGGTATCATGAATGATAGTTATGTTAATATTATTTTACTACACACATATAATATATATAATATATTACTTTAAAAACTATATAACGTATTAATTATTACTGACATATTTATCGCCATCGTCATACGTCATTTAAGGAAGGACATAATTATTTTACATGTTTCATTATATCATTTACAACACCCTAAAATTGTCTTCATTGTTTTCATTTGTCATAAATTGCTAATCATCATTATCCTTATCATTATCATCACCACCGTTATTGCCATTGGTTTAATAGCTTTTTCGTCAAGATACGTACACTAACACGCAGTAAAGTGGAGGTGAAAAAGCCTAGTGGTCAGAATGATAATCAAACCCATAATTTGACAGTAACTAAGGTTGTTACTTTTCTCTGATTTTCCACTTTTCACTTAGTTATCTTTAAACTTTAGGGGGAACGAAGTCGCTTGCCGACCAAAGATAGATAAAAAGGAGAAGAAGGAGTAGGAGGAGAAGGGGAGCAGGAAAAGAAGAAGAAGATGAGGAAGAAGAAGAAGAAGAAAGGAGGAGGAGGAGAAATAGGATAAGTAGAAGAAGAGGAAGAAGAAGAAGAGGAAGAAGAAGAAGAAGAAGAAGAAGAAGAAGAAGAGAAGAGGAAGATGATGATGATGATTTTTAAAACCATTGTTATCTAAAAATAGAAAAAAAGTGTAAATCTATCCAAGTTTGTTTTCATTCATTAACGCTTAGCACATTCAGTGTCTAATAAGCCTGTGTAGCTTTTCTGTGTAATAGTTAATGTGTTCTAAAGCAGAGATACAATGTTGCCAGCTATGACAATATTAAAACAACAACAACAGCAAAACCTGATTCCTCTTCACTGTAATACAATCAATTTGAACTTCTCGTGTCACCATTTTGTGGCCTTTATTCATTTATCACTGTTTTAATTTGCTGACACCCACTGACAAAATATCATCATCATCATCATCATCATCGTTATCGTCATTATCATAATGTAAGTAATGCAGTATTAGTGAAAACTTGTAATGATTCGCTGTCACCCATTAACAAAATATCATCATCGTCATCTTCATCATCTTCATCATCATCATCATCATCATCATCTTCATCATCATCATCATCATCATCATCATCATCATCATCACCACAATGCAACTAATGCAATGTGAGTGGAAACTTGTATAGCGCTTGTACGGTGCAAGAGCCCAAAGTGCTAAGATACGACAATGTCTGTGGGTCCAATGAAATAGCGACAGCATGACAGGATAATATATGACAATAATTTAATGGTTGTGAAAATAGATATAGTATCATTGTCATTGTCATCATCATCATGATGTAGACCGTACGATTTTAAGGAAAGTTTATGCAAAAATGGTATTTGACTTCTTGATTAATTTCAGCTGAATATGGATTTTGCAAAGACTTTCGCTGTACAAATCAAGATTTAAATAACTTATTTGTAATTACCATACTTGTGTGATAAATGATCCCGCCTGAAGTGATATTAAAAAAAATTAGAACTCACTGTTTCAAAAATAAGTTGGCATTGAGCAGGCTTTCAATGTCTATTATTTAACTTTGTGTAAAGAATAGGGACTATGGTTGTCTTTTGTTTGAAAAATGTTATGTGAATAATGCTTCATATATATACGACAAAGAAAGCAAGCAACGTGTATATATATATATATATATATATATATATATATATATATATTCAAAATCGTGTATAGGGAGGTGAAATCTCACCAGTTTAGGACTAACCCGACCATCTGTGACATATCGAGCGGTAGTAGCTGAATTCATGCGTACGGGGGTAGGGTATAGGTTGGGGTGGGGTGAGGGGTGGGTGGAAGAGGGAAACGGGGCAGGAAGGAAGAGAGCAGGTCATGTGGCCTACAATGTGATGTGCATGTTCATCTTAACACATACAGTGTGCCAATGAAAAAAAGAGTGTGAAGAAAGGAACGAAATGCAGTCAGCAGAATTTACTAGGGACTGAGAAGGAAAGTAGCCAACGTTTAACACCCCCCCCTCCCCCCCACCACCAACCAAAAAAGAGAACCAAAAATTATGGTGATGCATATGTGTAGAGCCACTTATATTTTGTCATCAAACGTCATTTAAAACCCCCCATTCCTTTGATAATTTGTTTTAAAAGAACCAAAAAAGCACATGATATACGCTTGTGACATCTCTTGGGAAACTTTTGGGTTTCTCTTTAGACATTTATAAATGAAATCATCGAATAATTATTTATATTTCTACCTTTTGCATATGCTTCTTTCTTTCTTTAAAATTTTTTTTTTTATTATTTAGTTCGACAAGTTCTGGTTCCATGGGAAATGCAGTGGAAACCTGTTGTAGGGCTACATGTGTAATGTCAGCCGTTTCTGCATAATAGCATACGTCACAGAAAGTAGGGATCGGTTTGACGTCATTACTATCAGTGCACCAATCTGTACTTCATCGTTGCGTCATCATAGCGCTAGGCACATTGCAAGTATTTATGAATTAACAAGCGAGGGTGTATATTATTATTATATCTTGGTAAGGGGGCTTATCAATCGGTATACTGGCATAATTATTACAGATTGAGCAAAAGTAAGCTCTTGTATATCAGTTGTGTAATATTCAGTACATTTCCTCGATCGTGTATTGTTTTTCTTTTCTTTTTTTCTTCTTCTAGGTATGTTACAGCAGTTATCCCGCTAATACTAATAATTACTATAGCACTCACCTTTTATAAACGAAATTCATCGTACAGTACATTTCAGGTGAGACTAGGACACAAAACAAACGTCTCTAGCTGGAAAATTCAAGTATGCACTTTGATTTGCAATAGCTAACTATGCAGATAAATACAAGGTTTCTTTTTTCTTATCTCCACAACAGTTTGTTCAATTCGTAAGGTGCTTTTTTTAGTACCAGGATCCAGTACCAGTTTTTTTTAAAATTCTAGGATAAAAAGTGACTTTTTTCAGGAATGGAGTTATTCAATAAAACCCTCTCTCTCTCTCTCTCTCTCTCTCTCTCTCTCTCTCTCTCTCTCTCTCCTCTCTCTCTCTCTCTCTCTCTCTCTCTCAACTTTTTTTTTACCATCTTACAGAGAGCTCCTCTAGCCAAAGTTTTGGGTGAACGTGGGTGTATCAAAATATAGGGACGTGAAAGGAAGTCGCTTTTCCGCAACAACCCCCCCACCTCCACCCCATCCCCCACCCTTTCCTCTCTCCGGCAGTTTTACGGCCCATCGGTAAAAACTATAAACCACGGTACCGTGTACTACTGCAAGTGTAACATCCCGCAAACACTTTCAAATCCCCATCCGACAGACGCTACAACCGAGTGGTTAAGACTGTTCAACTTCAATCCCATGGGTGCATAGAGTCGTGGGTTCGAACCTCGGTAGCACCGGCCTGGTGATTTAAGGGTGGGGATTAAAAATTTTTTTTAAATGTTATGTTTTAAGCTGTCCTAGAATAGGCTGTATTGTCAGTAGAGCAGTTATCAGCATGACTGTATAGCATGATGAATTATAGTATAACTACATAATTTTATACGGTTAATTATACTGTAATTACGTCATATTGTTGTTGCTTCGATTTTACGTCTGTTCACTCAAAGTGATATTAGACGATGGGAAGGGAAGGGGAGGGTCTAGTATGTTGATGGTGTGTGCAGTAAAATGGGTGTCTTTTTCTTAATAATGTATACAGTACATAGATTTGGGCTAAACAGAAATAACAACAAGTAAATACATAACAAATGCTAGTATGACTTAAAACTAAAACAAATTTTCTAAAGAACTATGCCAATGAAGTGGAAACAGTCTATAGTTGTTCCAGTACATAAGCAGGGAAAGCCAAAAACAGATAAAAGTAGTTACAGACCTATTGCCCTGACTTCACATACTGGCAAATTAATGGAGCGTATTATTCTTAAACGATTAATGTATTACTGTCATAGAAATAACATAATCCCAATCAACCAAGCAGGCTTTCAAAAAGACCGATGTGCCATAGACAATTTGGTTAAGCTTTCAACACACATTAAGAGCCAATTTGCTCGTCGAAAAAACGTTCTAGCAACATTTTTTGACATTAAAAAAGCTTATGACCAAGTTTGGCACACTCGATTGTTGCTCAAACTGAAACATCTTGGATTTTCTGGACATATTTATCATTTTATTAAAAGTTTTCTGTGTAATTACGTCATAGTTACAATAAATATTTCATTATTCCTTAATGAGATATAGGACACCCAGTTCACGATACCACTGCGTTATATTACAAAATAATATTCACTTCACTCACCAGTTATTAAGTACAAATTAATGTATTCACTGGCACAGCGCTAGCGCGCTCTTTGCAAATTCAATCACTGGATGTTTTGACTGTGTATATCCTAAAAGAGGAGATGCAATCTTTAGTCTAGGAAGACGACTCTGAAAAAGAGAAGGAAAATAAAGAAAAAAAGAATGAAGATGACTAATAAAAGAAGAACCAAAACCTTAGAATGACATTTTTTTGTAAACGCCATCGCAAAGGGGACAAGGGTTTCACTTGATAAGCTTAACCCTTGGCACACAAACCAACATGAACTAGAGGAATTTGGTAAATTGCTCATCAGGCACCTCAATCGAACCTCTAAGTAGTGGGGTCTGAAGGAAGCAGAAGTGGTAGAAGTAGTAGAAGCAGCAGCAGTAGACTTCAAGACTCTATACAACTTCATTACCTCTACGGAGAAAATTGGGAGTAGTATAGTGAGTAGTAGTAGTAGAAGACGACAGCAAGAAGTCCCAGCCAAAGGTACCCACAAGTCCATTGGATGCCTGTTGTACTTAATGGGGTATGGGTTGCATTGAGTCTACAATCCACAGCCCAATAAGAACAATAGGCACCTGATGCATGCACCAGAAACCACAGGCACTCGGAATTTAGCAAAGTTCGATAGGAACTTCCACAGTAACAGGACATTAATTTTAGTGAAGTTTGATATAAACTTTGACTTTGACTGATTTCTATCTTCTTTGTCTCTAGCTTGATTAACTCCCTAAAGGGTCTTTGGGGTACTGCTCTGAAGTTTTCACACCTTGTTTCATGAGCAAGTTGAACCTGGCGGAGCCCATCCTTCGCCAGGGACAGGGTGCATGCTGGGTATGTTTATGTTTCCTATACTGACTAATCTCTGACATGAATTACAAGATCTTTAGCGCGCAGTTTGATCTTCTGCATGCGTATGTATATACACGAAAGGGAATCAAGGCACTGGCAGGTCTGATTCTAAGCTGACCTATGAGATCTTTAAAAATCCACATCCTTGATTCCCCGCACAACGCTGTCGAGATTCAAACCCACAACTTCATGGACCCACAAATATTCTCTCTCTCTCTCTCTCTCTCTCTCTCTCTCTCTCTCTCTCTCTCTCTCTCTCTCTCTCTCTCTCTCTCTCTCTCTCTTCTGTGCGGAGATGACATTTACAAAACTGCATACACACGAGGACTGGATGTCAAAAAGCACAAGAGTGCTTATTCTATTTCCTCGATATAAAAGAATAAAAATAAAAATTTAAAATCTCTCTCTATCTCTCTCTCTCTCTCTTCCCCCCCTCCCTCTCTCTCTCCCCCCCCCCTCTCTCTCCACAAAGCCACAGCATCCGTTTGACAGGGGCGGGGCACGGGGGTGGGGGGTGGGGGACTAAACAGAAATATTTTGTGTGTATCCTCATCATCTTTTATTCTATGATGTAATTTTTTTACACTGTGTGCTTATCACTAGAAGTGTCTTGAGCAATAATTTCAGTACACTGGATAAGTTGGAAATAAAGCAAAGAAAAAAAAGTTAAACGGTTTGTTGTTGTTGTTGCTGTTTCTTTGATAAGATGTTTACGTCTGAAAGGGAGAGATTTTGTTTTGATGATTTGTTTTGTTTTTTGTTGTTGTCGTTGTTGTTTTTTTAAATAGTTTTTTTTTGTTTTTGTTTGTTATTTTACACAAGTGGTTGAATATACCTGTGTAGGTGTCTTTTTCTCCTCTTTTCTCTATCTCTGTCTCTGTCTCTATGTGTGTTCCTTTTGTCTCCGCCTCTGTCTTTTTGTCTGTGTGTTTGTCTATGCCTGTGTGTGTGTGTGTGTGTGTGTGTGTGTGTGTGTGTGTGTGTGTGTGTGTGTGTGTGTGTGTGTGTGTGTGTGTGTTGTAACGTTTATCCACTAAAAAGTGGTATTGTACATATTTGTGTATGTGCATGCGTGCGTGTGTGCACGCTTGTTTACGCACGTGCATGTATGTGTGTGTATGTGTGCGCGCGCGTGCGCATGCATGTGCATGCGTGTATGAAATTAAAAAAAAATTCTCCTCCTCTCCCCTCTCCCAGCTACAGAAATCCTGGCCTATTTACGCCTAGCACATTTATCTTACTGACCGGCTAACTAACAAAGACCAGCACTACACTACCAACAACAACAACCACAGCTAGCAATTAGTGTCCCTAACCAACCGAGCCACCATTCAAACAACCAACCACAACCACCAAAAGCAATTGATTCAAGCCACTAGGCTACACAGCTCTCACTCTACTCTGTAGGCTTACTACGGGCTAAACCCCAACAGATGACCTCTAGGCCCCTATTTCTGGGGTCTTGTCTCTTCAGAAGATGGTTGGTTGCACGGTGCGGTGTGCAG
>CM060332.1:28840333-28845333 GCA_030674155.1 Stramonita haemastoma
AAGCTGGTAGAGCATCTATATTCAGACTGGGACTGGGCCAAGCAAAGGGAACGGTTACAGGGATTAAAGCAACAATGTCTTGACTGAAAGAGTCCAAAGAGAATCTGATGAGGCAAAGAGTAATGAGTGACAGAAAAGAAATAGCGAAGAAAAGATCAAGCATATAAAAGAAATAACGGAGAAAAATAGAACGAAAAAACTGAATGAAGAAAAGATATAAAGAAGAAAATTAAAACAAAGAAAAGATAAAACAAAGAAAAGATAAAACAAAGAAAAGATACAACAATGAAACATATAACAAAGAAAAGATGTAAGAAAAGATACAACAAAGAAAATTTGTAACGAAGAAAAGATTGAATGAAGAAAAGATTATAACGAAGAAAAGATGGACTCTAGCGAAGAAAAGATGTAACAAAGAAAAATAAATCTAAGGAACATCTGTAGAAAGACCCAGAGGGTGATGTAAACTAATAATGGGAGGAGGTAATGGGCAAACAGCGCACGAGGGTGAGACTTAAAGAATCACGGGAACAACGACTGAAACAACAACCAAAAGATAACACTAATGGCTGAAGAAACACACACGCGCGCATGCACGCGCACACACACACACACACGCGCGCACGCACGCACGCACGCACACACACACACACGCACGCACACACGCACGCACGCACGCACGCACGCACAGAGAGAGAGAGAGAGAGGAGAAGGAGAGAGAGAGAGAGGAGAGAGAGAGAGAGAGAGGAGAGGACAGACAGACAGACAGACAGCAGACAGACAGACAGACAGACAGACAGACAGTGTACAGGTTCAACCGTAATGACGTTCAATGTTCAGAATTTCAATGCACTCGCACAAAA
Organism: Stramonita haemastoma; assembly: GCA_030674155.1. NCBI lineage: Eukaryota > Metazoa > Mollusca > Gastropoda > Neogastropoda > Muricidae > Stramonita > Stramonita haemastoma. Next base: position 28,841,197 of record CM060332.1, read on the forward strand.
TGATGCAACCATGGCCATGCATTCAAACATACGCACGCACGCACGCTCTGCCCCCCCTCCCCCCCCCCCCACATTTCCTGAGTCCATACACACCTTTCCCAGTACCTCTCCTCCTCTACCCCCGTCCCCCTCCCATCCCCCCGATCTTTCCTCCACACGTGTTCAAAGAGTCTCTGTTTTCTCCCATTTTATTTCTTGGCATGCCTCTGTAACATGGTAGTGGTGGTGATGGTTGTGATGGTGGTGATGATGATGATGATGATGGTGGTGGTGGTGGTGGTGATGACGGTGATAATGGTGGTGGTGATGATGTGGTGGTGATGGTTGTGATGGTGATGGTGATAATGGTTGTGATGGTGGTGGTTGTGATGGTGGTGGCGGTGGTGATGGTTGTGATGGTGATGGTTGTGATGGTGGTGGTAGTATAGTGGTGATGGTGGTAGTGGTGATGGTGATGGTTGTGATGATGGTGGTGATGGTGGTTGTGGGTGTCGGTGATGGCGTGTGTTTGGGGAAGGGGGTGGGTGGGGGTGGGGGTAATTAGCTGTTTTCCACTGACCAAGGGCGATGACAACCAAAGATCATGGAAACCATTGCTGTTACTGCACTAACTACGATAGCCAATCAACAGCCAACCAACCAACCAACCAACCAATCAATCAAAACACCCACCCACCCACCCACCAACCAACCAACCAATCAACCAACCAACCAGCCAGCCAACCAATCGACCAACCAATCAACCAACTAACCAACCAACCAACCAACCAACCAACCAACCAATCAACCAACACACCAACCCACCACCCACCAGCCAACCAACCAGCCAACCAACCAGCCAACCAACCAATCAACCCACCAACACACACACACACACTAACCAACCAACCAAGCAAGCAAGCCAGGAAGCGGAAGAGATGACCTTTGTTGGGGTGTGCAGATGGTATCGGTGTGTGCAGTGGCCGTTTGATGATGTACAGACTGTAAACATCACGCTGCTGCTGCTGCTGCTGCTGCTGCTGCATCTCCTGCCCCTGCTGTCTGCAATAACTACCAGGCTGTATAAGCACTCCTCCCCATACCCCCCTCTCTCTCTGTCTCTCTCTGTCTGTATGTATGTCTCTGTCTGTCTGTCTATCTGTCTCTTTGAAAAAAAAAGTAAATGCTTACCCTGTTACCCTTGAAAAATAAAGATCATTCATTCATTCATTCATTCAGTCATTCATTCATTCTCTCTCTCTCTCATATATATGTAAATATTGACAGTTATTATGAGGATATGTGTCATCACCACGCCACCACCCACCATCTTTATTTTTGTTGCTTGTATTGTGGCCTATGGCCGAAGTACATTAAAGCATTTCAGTATTCAGTATTCAGTACTCTCTCTCTCTCTCTCTCTCTCTCTCTCTCTCTCTCTCTCTCTCTCTCTCTCTCTCTCTCTCTCTCTCTCTCTCTCTCTCTCTCTTTCTCTCATAGCCCCTTCACTCCCTAACTAAACTATATCTTCATCATTTTACTGGCAGACTAGCTCATTTCCTTCCTGAGTAGTTAAACACAGCGGGGTAGAGGGTGGATGGGAGGTGGAGTGGAGTAAGGGGGGTGGGGTAGAGTTGGGGGGGGGGGGGGGCGGCAAATATGGAAGGGAAACAGATGACAGGTCAGTAATGTGATTGAAAAAACGGCCAGGATACATTTTGATTGCCAGAACAAAGATAGGGATTGAAGGAGTCGGAAAGGTTCGAAAACAAGATTGTAGAAATTAAGGGAATAGAGCGTGTGAAGAAATTTAGATCTAGTATCAAACTTAGCTTTATTTTCATCTTTCTATGAAGAAATTCCCCGAAGTAGAAATGCGGGTACATTGGTGGTGGGTTAAAAACGGTCGCATACACAAAACATCATCATTGGTGAACCTCGGGGTTCTAGCCAAGGAGCACAATGAAAGAAAAATGTGAAGAAATACAGCAATCATTCACAACAACAACAAAAATCTAACATAGGAGAGAGAAGCAATGAGTACAGGAACCAAAGAATGAGATAACCGATGTTGCTGAAGATATGAATGATGCGCAAGTGAGTCAAAGTTTACCTGTTAGTACAAACACGTTTTCAGATCAACGTATGACGGTAATGAAAGCAGATAGTTGAGATAATGAAATACTTGGAAGTGAACTGAATTGAATTACTTCACAGTCAGGAAAAAAAACAACCAATATAGAAATTTCAAGGAGATTCATGCACGTCACTCTACACTACAAATCAACAAGAAAAAGAAAACCCCAACAACCAGTAAGATTTTCAAAAGAATCACGCAGCATGGTCAGCAACAGGGTATATATATACATGGCACCTATCAGACCTATTGGCAGGCAGCCGGCCCCTCAGTACAGTAGACCCTCTCACTCCCTTCAGGAGGCAAAACAGAGGGCTATGTTTTGGCATAGGCTACAGGGGGATAGAGTACAGGGGGAATCAGCATACAGATAGTACGTCCGCTCATCCAGCCTAGTAGTGCGAGTGAGTAGCCAGTGGGTGATTTATAGTCTGTAAACACATACATGCTTGCCTGCCTGCCAGATAGCCTACTTGTTCCGCTGTAACGGCTCTGTTATGTAAAAACTCTTCCTCCTCCTCCTCTACTCTCTCCTCAGCTCACAGGTACGTGTGTGTGTGTGTGTGTGTGTGTGTGTGTGTGTGTGTGTGTGTGTGTGTGTTTTGTACACAAAAAGTGTGTGTGTGTGTGTGTGTGTGTGTGTGTGTGTGTGTGTGTGTGTGTGTGTGTGTGTGTGTGTGTGTGTGTGTGTGTGTGTGTGTGTGTGTGCCACAAACTGTCTACCCTCTTTTCTCTGATACTTGTAAGGAAAACTCAGCGAGGGGTCAACGTAAGAGGAGGGCTGTGAAGAAGCGAGCTGATGTCTGAAGAAGCTGTGAAAAAAAGGACCGGGCTCTGAATCAGTTAAATTAGCTGTACTGTTTGAAGATTGGAATGACAGAGAGAGACCTTTAGGAAGAATTGCATGGTTTGAGAAGCTTGAAGAAGTCATACAGTGACTGGAGAGGCACGAAGAGTTTTATGCTGATGTAGCAAGTTTAAAATTCGATAAAAAGAAGAAGTATTTGACAATGATTTAAAGCTGTTCAAGAGTTAGACAATGACCAAACCTATAATGAAAGCAGCATTCACTGATGAATAATCTTTGAAGCAGTTAAGACGTTAAATGATTGAAGCAGTTCATGTGTTAAATAATGACCGAACCTATGATTACAGCATTAACTGATGAATAATCTTTGAAGCAGTTAAGACGTTAGATGATCGAAGCAATTAGGGTGATAGATAATGATTGAAACAGTAAAAGTGTTTTACAGTGACCAAAGCATCAGGTGTTAGATGATGGTTGAGGCAGCTTAAGTATTGAATAACTGAACTAGGCCTACCTCAAATGTTAAATCTTCGTTAAACACTCAGACAGCAATCATCATTGTTTTTCATATGAGCGAAAATGTGTTGCGCTGCCGTTAGGCGCCTGACAAGTCAGGCCCAGCGCATCCAACTTTGGCGTGGAAAGAGAATTGTTATCTTTTAAGTCTTTTTGGAAGAAAGGCAGGATAGTGGACAAAAAATGCAGAAAATAGACAATAAAGAGGTGACAGGAAGAAAAGAACAAGGCAGAAACAAAGAGAGGGATAGAAAAGAGGGTGTTAGATAACGACCGAAGTAGCTCAGATATTACATACGGACTGGAATAGCTCCGGTGTTTGATAATGACTGAAACAGCTAAGATGCGTATTTCATGGTGAAACTTAATATATCACGTATGATTCTTTTCATATGGCCATACGTGATTTTGTAGGGTCAGTTTTCTGTTTGATATTAATGTCTGTTTTGTTTCAAGCACCACTCCACATCCCCTACCCTATGCAGTGTGGCCCAAGGCCCACGTACATTAAGATATATTCTGAGTTGTGAGTTGAGGTCTGTCTGTCTGTCTGTCTGTCTATATGTCTTCTGTCTGTCTGTCTGTCTGTCTCTCATACCTTCTTTAAATAAAACTCATTCAATTCATTCCTTCAATTCAATTCAATTCTCTCTCTCTCTCTCTCTCTCTCTCTCTCTCTCTCTCTCTCTCTCTCTCT
>CM060332.1:28850333-28855333 GCA_030674155.1 Stramonita haemastoma
AATTCCTAAGCCACAGCCCCCCCCCCCCCCAACCTCCTTCTCACCAGGACCACATTCACTGTAAAAATTTGTCCCTAAGAGCTTTTTGTCCTGTGAGGATAGACAACACATCCATCAGTACTGCGAAACAGAAAATGTAAAACACCCCTAAAAGCTTCTCTCTTCTTTTTTTCTCACTGTGAGGACAAAGAACTCATCCATTATCATTGGGAATCGGAGACTGTGAGACACATCCTGAAACCTATTTTCCCCCTGTGAGGGCATGCAATCGATCCAACAGACGCTATAGCCGAGTGGTTAGGACCGCTCGACTTCAAGCCTATGAGTCCATGAAGTCCGTGGGTTCAAATACTGGCAGCGTCTGGTGAATTTAAGGGTGGGGATTTTTTTTTTATCATTTCCCAAGTCCAGACCTGACGGTGTCTTAATTCCCTTCGTGTATTTATTATACAAGCAGAAGATCAAATAATTATGCAAGTTGAAGATCCTGTGATTCCTGTCAGCGTTTGGTGGTTTACAGAAACACGCACATACCCAGCATAGATCCCTGAAGTCGGAATATGGCTACCTTCATGGTTGGCAAAAATGGTGGCATATGCAATATGTTACCATTGGTAAACCCCGGAGTTCTAGCCGAGAAACGAAGACAAAACCCCCCACCCAAAACACATTAGCCAATGTTGCGAAAAGTTTAAGACTTATCCTTAAAATAGTTTTTCCCCTGTGAGGGCATAGAACTCATTCATCATCATTGAGAATCAGGGAATGTAAGACATGCTACTTAAAAGCATCAGCTTCCCCCCCCCCCCCCATCCCCCTGTGAAACCATAGAATCTGTCCATCGTCTTTGAGAGTGAATGAGTGTCGTATGGGGTGTCGTTAAGTGGCCCTCTTGTCATTAACTGATCTAAGATGTTCAACTGCATGAACCCGGTCCATTAGTAACCAGACAGTATTTTTTGCACTTCTTAACACTTTGTCTTTGATATTAACACGAATGTCAACACGACCCAAACTAACAGAATAAAAAGATGATACTTGAATTAAAGACGCAATCGACTGGGGTGAGGTCATAGAAGAACACGTCCGGACATCTTCTCTGTGTGAGAGTAAGCGTGTCGCTAAGTGGTTCTCTTGTCACTAACTGGCGCAAGATATTCAACTGCTCGAGCTCAATGTATGAGTAACCTGAAATTATTTTTGAACTGCTTCTTACTTTGTCTTGATATTAACATGAATGTCAACATGGTCCAAAATAACGGCAGTACAAAAGCTCTCTGTCTGTCTGTCTGTCTGTCTGTCTGTGTCTGTCTGTCTGTCTGTCTCTCTTACCGGGAGGGGTGCGCAGTGTTCGGTTCCTTTTTAAAGAAAATCCAGCTTCAGAGCAGCTCATTTCACTGTACAGGTTGCACGCTGGGTATGTTCGTGTTAACATGCATATTTGATCTTTTGCATATGAACGTACACGAAGAGAATTAAGTCACTGGCAGGTCTACACTTGAAGTTGACCTGGGAGATAGTAAAAAATGCCTATACTTGACCTGGGAGATAGTAAAAAATGCCTATACTTGACCTGGGAGATAGTAAAAATGCCTACAATTGACCTGGGAGATAGTAAAAAATGCCTATACTTGACCTGGGAGATAGTAAAAAATGCCTACACTTGACCTGGGAGATAGTAAAAATGCCTACACTTGACCTGGGAGATAGTAAAAATGCCCATCTTTACTTAATTCACCAGACGTCACCGCCAAGATTTGAACCCTAGACTTCATAGGCCCATGGGATTGAAGTCAAACAGTCTTAACCACTAGGCTACTGCGTCTGCTAATTAAACAAACACACTTTGATTGAATGATAATGATAGGTAAAGGTAAAAGTAAGGGTAAGGTCATAACCTATGTGGTCATAGAGGAGCGAGGTGTCAGAGACCTCAGCTTCTCTAGGTGGGGCCAGCATATTGAGGGTGGCGCCCATCTCCTCTCCCTTACCCCAAAGAGGGCATGTACCCATTTACAGCTGGGTGTACTGATGGACTGTATTGAAGCCAAGGCGCACAAAAGGTCACCCATTCAACTGGTAACCACATTCGAAGCTGCTTAATCTTAGCTTGGGGAAAGCGATTACCCAGACCACTGAGCTATACCGTCCCCGATAATAAAACTCAGTCAAGACTGCGAACATGATGTAGAGAGTAGTTCTGAACTTTACGGGAAAATTCCACAGAGTTTGACCTGATTCTGAAATTATGCTGGTATGTAATAATTATCACAAGTGAGTAATATCGAGGCCCATTCACACTGAGGTCGCGAGACGTATTCCAAGCTAACCACATTATATTTTTTACACCAAATTAATGCGGTATAATTATACATGTGTATTTTTTCAGTGTGTGTGTATACACACACACACATACACACACACACCACACACACACACACACACACACACACACACACACACACACACACACACACACAAACACACACACACATACAATCTCATTACAGACAGACAAAAACAGACAAAAGAAAATTCACAATGTGAAAAAAAAGAAAATTTAATGGCATGTTACAAAAACATTAATTTCAGTATATTGCCATTATACAAACAAACGAAAAAAGAATATTCGCTGCAGTCTTTGTATGGCAAACCAGCAGAATAAAAAAATTATAACAAATAACCCAAACAAACAAAAAAACAAAAACACAGCAGTCATTCACTACCTACTGACACTCTTATTTTTCTTTAGTCTTTTCCCACACTTTCCAGCCAATCAACAATCATTCTTGTTACAAAACTACATCCCAGTCAAAACAAACTTTTGTTCTCCAACAAGAAGATTTCAGTTTTCGGTTCCAGTGTTCTCAAAGCAGATCAACAATGATTCATGTTACAACACAATATTGCAGTCAAAACAAATAATGTCTTCTCAATCAAGATGATTTCAGTTTCAGTTTCCTCAAAGAGATGTTTCAGTGAAAACACATATTTTAGATACATTATTCTTTATCATGCATTCGCGCTATAATGGCCATGATTGGTGGTCTCCTCCATTTTTTCTCCCGTGAATATACACATCACTCATACAAATCAACATCAATCAGTATTTAATCAGGTACTCACGTCTGGTTCATACCCATCATCACTACACTTGGCTAATCAAAACATCTGTGCAATCATGCTTCTTCATTCAGGCCACAACATTTGGCTAATTATTTGCAACCATGGCCAATCATTTGGCAACCACAGCTAATTATTTGCAACCATAACCAATCATTTACAACCATGGCCAATCATTTACAACCATGACCAATCATTTGCAATCATAGCCAGTCATCTGCAACCATAGCTGACCATTTGCAACCATGGCCAATCATTTGGCAACCACCTGCAACCATAGCTGATCATTTGCAACCATGGCCAATCATTTGCAACCATGGCCAATCATCTGCAACCATAGGCGATCATTTGCAACCATGGCCAATCATTTGGCAACCACAGCTAATTATTTGCAACCATAACCAATCATTTACAACCATGGCCAATCATTTGCCAACCACCTGCAACCATAGCTGATCATTTGCAACCATGGCCAATCATTTGCAACCATGGCCAATCATCTGCAACCATAGGCGATCATTTGCAACCATGGCCAATCATTTGGCAACCACAGCTAATTATTTGCAACCATAACCAATCATTTACAACCATGGCCAATCATTTGCCAATCATCTGCAACCATAGCTGATCATTTGCACTCATGGCTAATCATTTGGCAACCACAACTAATTATTTGCAACCATAACCAATCATTTACAACCATGGCCAATCATTTGCCAATCATCTGCAACCATAGCTGGTCATTTGCAACCATGGCCAATCATTTGCAACCATGGCCAATCATCTGCAACCATAGCCGATCATTTGCAACCATGGCCAATCATTTGCAACCATGGCCAATCATTTGTAACCATTTGCCGATCATTTGCAACCATGGCCAATCATTTGCAACCATGGCCAATCATTTGTAACCATTTGCCGATCATTTGCAACCATGGCCAATCATTTGTAACCATTTGCTGATCATTTGCAACCATGGCCAATCATCTGCAACCATGGCCAATCATTTGCAACCATGGCCAATCATTTGCAACCATGGCCAATCATTTGTAACCATTTTCCGATCATTTGCAACCATGGCCAATCATTTGCAACCATGGCCAATCATTTGCAACCATGGCCAATCATTTGTAACCATTTGCCGATCATCTGCAACCATGGCCAATCATTTGTAACCATTTGCAGCCATAGCTGATCATCTGCAACCATAGCTGATCATTTGCAACCATGGCCAATCATTTGCAACAATGGCCAATCATTTGGCTACCATAGCCAACCATTTACAGCCTTAGCCAATCATCTGTAACCATAGCCAATCATTTGTAACCATAGCCAGTCATTTGTAACTATAATCAATCATTTGCATCCATAACCAATCATTTGGCAACCAATCAGAAAATACTTGCTGTGCTGCATAGTTTTTTCTCTCGCCCTTCTAAACAGGGCAAAACTTTATGAAAAGAACCAACCATACTTAAATGCAACTACTTTGCAGTTTTCACTTGAGCACAATATTGTAACCTGTAAGCTTGCACCTGGTGCCGACTGTTCAGACCATCCATGAAGACATACATACAGAGACACGAACACAGGCACGCACGCACACACATATACCCGTGCACACACACACACCACACACACACACAAAGTGTGCATGTAAACATACACACATACATAAACACAGAGACACACACACATACACATAACTGTTTTATTGGCATGACACTTGATCTCATAAGATAACGAATTAAGTCTAATTAAATAAAACAATATACAAAATGATAAAACAAAAATAAATCCCAAAATAACCAAACAAACAAATGAGCAAAAAAGAAACACCTCTTAATTCCCCCCTTCCCCCTCCACCAAAAAAAAAG
>CM060332.1:28857833-28860333 GCA_030674155.1 Stramonita haemastoma
TCTTCTTGCGTTTTGGGCGCCAGTTTAAACGTCTGATAAAAAGAAAGAACATGTCACATCAGAGCAGAGACAGCACTGTTCTGAGTGTCTCTTTCTGCCTGAGGATTTGAAGTGTCATGACATGTCATGTGACATAGCTATTAGCTGGAGCGTGGTCACAGCTGAAGGCCGGCAGCATAAGACAAGGAAAATCTTAATGCACGTGGTGACACACAAGACACTTTCTGTCTGCCATATTTACTGGCAGGGCAGGGCAGGCATGGTAGGGCACGGAAGGATATGGAAGGGTAGGGTAGGACAGGACAGGGCAGGGTAGGTAGGGTAGGACAGGGTAGGGTAGGGTAGGACAGGGTAGGGTAGAACAGGGAAGGATAGGCAGGGAAGGGTAGGATAGGGTCGGGTGGGTAGGGCAGGGCAGGGCAGGATAGATAGGGTAGGGTAGGGTAGGGTAGGATAGGGCAGGGCAGGGTAGGGCAGGGTAGGGTAGGGCAGCGTAGGGCAGGGTAGGGCAGCGTAGGGCAGGGTAGGGTAGGGCAGGGTAGGGTAGGGTAGGGCAGAGTAGGGTAGGGTAGGGTAGGGCAGGGTAGGGTAGGGTAGGGCAGGGTAGGTAGGGTAGGGCAGAGTAGGGTAGGGTAGGGTAGGGCAGGGTAAGATAGGGCAGGGAAGGGTAGGGCAGGGTAGGGTAGGGCAGGGCAGGGCAGGGTAGGGCAGGGTGTAGAATCAGCAGATGCAGCAGAACCATGAGCAGCAAGTCAAAAAGTACACTTGGAAGTCTGTCTCGAGTGGAAGTCTGATGACAACATTGCCACGCTGACCATTTTCTCCATTTTTCTTTATTGTTTACATAGATGCGTTGATTGCGGAGTTCTTGTTATTGCTGACACTAAGCAAACCTAGTCTATCTACAGTAATACACAGTGTATTCATCCTATAAAAAAACCAACAACAAAAAAAACACAGCAGCGAGGAGGACGAGGAGAGAACTGAAGTGTTAGGTGCTGGAGACGCGCACAGCACACAAATCCAACATCACCCAGTCAAGAGTGCTAAATTTAGCATGCCCTTTCCTTTTTACCATGTCCAAGTGTGGTCAGTTCCTGCTATAATTAGCACCAGCCGGCCCCATCTGGGATGGGCTGGGACCGATTAATTAGCAGCTGAGAGGAGCTGAAAGTGAGAGAAACTGACAGCTGTGGACGAGGTCATACAGTGGTGTATTCAACCTAACAAACCACAGCAGCGAGGAGGAGGAGGAGGAGGAGAGGAGTGAAGGGTGGGGGTGGGTGCTGGAGACGAGGTCATACGGTAGTGACGGACAGCAAGGGGTTATACATATAGGGGCAGCAGAGAGACATCAAGAGTCATGAACCGACCTCCCTAGAGTGTAAGGAAGATTAAAGGCCCGAAACACTTGTTTGAAGGGGACTTCTCCTCTGAGGACTCTCTGCCGCCATGCTCTACGCGAGTTTCTTACCACCTAACGAACCACAGCAGCGAGGAAGAGGAGAGAAGAGAAGTGAAGGGGGATGGGTGCTGGATACGCGGTCATACGGTGGTGTATTCAACCTAGCAAACCACACATCAGCGAGGAGGAGTAGGAGAGAAGTGAAGGTGGGGGTAGGTGGTATAGACGAGGTCATACGGTGGTGTATTCACCTAACAAACCACATCAGCGAGGAGGGGGAGAGAAGTGAAGGGTAGGTGCTGGAGACTCGACGAGGTCATACGGTGGTGACGGACAGCAAGGGGTTGTGCGCCTTTCCGTCAGGGATGCGGCTGCCGTGCGCGGTGATCTCCTGCAGCGTGACGAAGTTGTCCAGCACCTTCTTGTTCTTGTGCTTGTTCATCTTGCGGTGGCTCAGCTCCACGATGCTCACCTCCTTCTTCTCCTCGCCCTCCTTCAGCGTCTCCATCCGCTGCTTCAGCATTGTCTCCTTGCGCCGCTTGTAGTCCTTGGCCTTCTCCAGGTGCCGCTTGCGTTCCTCCCTCGACCAGTACCGCCCCGTCTTCAGCTCGCTCATGGCGTCGTCGTCCGTGGTCATGCCGCTGCGTTCTTCCGTGATCTTCTTGGCGCGCTCTTTCAGGATCTTGCTGCGGACGGGGCGTCGCGTGATGTAGCGCGTGCCGTCAGGTCTTCGCTTGACCACCCACTCCATCTGGCCGCTGTCGGAAGGCGCGGTGTTGCAGGCGCTGCCCGGTTTGCTCTCCTCCACGGAGAGGGATGTGGCGCTGTGGGGGAGCTGTCCTGGGGTTCCTCCCGGCATGGCTTTGGCCAGCCTGAGTCTCTTCTGCTGCTCCAGCTGCTGCTGGAAGAGCTTCTGCTGCACGGCGATGGTGTGCTGTAGGTTGGCGTGGTTGGTGTACATGATGTCGGCAGAGCGCATGTAGATGTCCTGCAAGGACTCCGCCTGCGCGGACAACCCCGCCGCTCTCAGGTTCTCCGACACCCCGCTGCCCTGCCCGCTAGCCCCCCTCAACCCCTGAGCTGCGGCTGCGGCAG
>CM060332.1:28865333-28870333 GCA_030674155.1 Stramonita haemastoma
ACAATCATCATCCATCAGAAACAATCACATCCATCTGAAACAATCATCACCCATCTGAAACAATCATCAATCATCCATCTGAAACTATCATCAATCATCTGAAACAATCATCATCCATCTGAAACAATCATCAATCATTCATCTGAAACAATCATCAATCATCTTTCCCTCTGAAACAATTACCATCCATCTGAAACAACCATCATCCATCTGAAACAATCATCAATCATCCATCTGAAACAATCACTCATCCATTAAACATCATCATCACAATCTGAAACAGTCACCATCATCTGAAACAATCATCATCCATCTGAAACAATCATCAATAAACAGTCAATCCAATCATCAATCTGAAACAGTCACCATCAATCTGAAACAATCATCATCCATCTGAAACAGTCGTCATCCATCTAAACACATCATCCATTTAAAACAATCATTCATCTGAAACAATCCTCAATCATTCATCTGAAACAGTCATCAATAATCATCCATCTGAAACAATCAGCAATCATCCATCTGAAAAATCAATCATCCATTCTCAAGGAATCATCATCCATCTGAAACAATTACCCCTCTGAAACAATCATCAATCACCATCCATCTGAAACAATCACTCATCTGAAACAATCATCCATCTGAAACAATCATTGTCCACCTGAAACAATCACCAACCAGTTGTCATCAACAATCATTCATCTGGAAAAAGTAGCAACCATCCACATGAAACAACCAACTGGAAATCACCAACAATCATCAACCTAAAAAATCAATCAAACCAACACCAGCAATCATCCACCTTAACAATCATCGACTAGCACTCTTAAACAGTGATCCGTCTCAAACAATCATCACACGCACACCACAATCCACGACAACAATCGTCATATAGCAATTAAATCAACAATGATCAATACTCTAACCGAAACAATCATTAACTAGAAATCTTCAACAATTATGCATCGAAAAACAACAACACAACCATCCATCTGAAACAATCTCCAGCCAACAATCAAAAAAAGCAACGTACTCGAAACATGAAACCATAAATCATCAACAATCATTTCTATGAAACAATCATCGACCACCAATCATCAACAACGATCCACATGCCGACAATCATCAACTTAGACGCTCTCCACGTTCATCAATCAATCTGTTGAAACAACCATCAAGCACCAATCCTCTCTCTGAACCAATCAATTCATCAACAAGCAATCATAAACAGCAATCTATCCGGAACAATCATCAACGAACGACAATCATCTCCGGCTCCTGATACAATCCTCAATCCTAAACAACAATCCACCTGAAGCAATCATCAGCCAGACCTCATCAACAATCATCCACCTCAGGCATCCCCGCAATATTCGTCTTGGCAAAGCAGTAATCTCCGGCAAATTGTCAATTATTCATCGTGCTACCTGCAATTATGAGAGAGAGAGAGAGAGAGAGAGAGAGAGAGAGAGAGAGAGAGAGAGAGAGAGAGAGAGAGAGAGAGAGAGAGAGAGAAAGAGACAGAGACAGAGACAGAGACAGACAGATAATGGTAGACAGAGATAGATATAGAAAGGCGCAAAGCCAGGCACACAAGCTGACAGATATATTTACACCCCCCAAAAAAACAACAACAACAAAAAACCCCAACCCAACCAAAAAAACACATACAAAACAAAACAAAACCCAACACAACCAAAATAAAAAAGCCCCCAGACAAATAATAAATTTAAAAATAAACACACCCCTGAAAAAACAAAAAACCCAAAACCCCCCAAAACCCAAACAAAACAGACAGACGGACACACAGACATAACACAAACAGGAGACAAGACTCACGGACAGACAGACAGACAGACAGACAGGGAACAAAGCCCTCCCCCCCCTCTTCACAACCACCACACCATCACACGTCAGGAGCCCACATGCCAAGAATTGTGACACCAAGGGGAAGAAAACAGGGCGGCACGGAATGTGTTCAAGATTGGCCTCCCCTGGCTTGCCCTCTCTTCCCCGTAAATTCCATGTGAGCCGCAGACGTCAACCAAAATGTAAATAAGTAGATAAAGAAAAAAAAAAGAGAAGAGGAAAGAAAAAAAAACGAGGAAAAGAAAGAAAGAAGAAGACGACAGAGGAGGAGGAATAAGAAGAAGAAGAAGGAGGAGGAGGAGGAGGAGGAGGAGGAGGAGGAGGAGAGGAGGAGGAGGAGAAGAAGAAGAAGAAGAAGAAGAAGAAGAAGAAGAAGAAGAAGAAGAAGAGGAGAAGAAGAAGAAGAATGAGGAGGAGGAGAAGGAGGAGAAGGAGGAGGAGACGAAGAAGAAGAAGAAGAAGAAGAAGAAGAAGAAGAAGAAGAAGAAGAAGAAGAAGAAGAAGAAGAAGAAGAAGAAGAAGAAGAAGAAGAAGACGACGACAACGACGAAAAAGAAGAACAATGCCAAGAAGAAGAATGCGAAGAAGAAGACGAAGATGAGAACAAAGCAGAAGAAACAAGAGGAGGAGGATGAGGAACTGTCTTTATGAAGTTATGTCTAAGAAAAACTACTGTATGTATACATAACTATACTTTAAAAAAAAAAAAATGTTGTCAACGTATAATCTGTAAAGCTGCGCAACAAGTATCCTCTATCTCTCCTTTAATTAAGTGTACACAGATCTCAGTTCAATTCTTAGAATACAGAAACGATACAGACGAAATACATACTATTGCTATTATTTTGCCCCCATACAGTGGACCGCACAGACATTTCCATCGGATTTACTTCTTCATCATTATGCAATCGCACAACACGATGTGGCTACACAACACGATATGATAGCACAACACAATATGACAGCACAACATGATATAATATCACAACACGATATGACAGCACAACACAAAACAGAGGAAAATTATTCTTGTATTGCAGCCACAATGACGACTTACTCTTGCTTCCTTACCGATGTGCTGTTTGTATCATATGAAGGTTAGGGTAAAAGGGTGTTCTTATGACCTATGCAGACGTTGGGGAGCAAGGTTTTAGAGACCTCAGCGTCTATAGGGACCAAGCTTAAATACTGAGAGCGGTGCCCATCTCCTCTTCTTCGCTGCTTTACCTTCCCTGACCCTAAAGAGGGCAGGTACCCATTTACAGGGGGACTGTAGCGAAGCCAAGTGACACAAACGGTCACCCATCCACTTGGTAACCACACTCAACGCTGCTGGGAGAACGAGTGCTCTGACCACTGAGCTTTCCTGTCCCCTGTATCATTTACTTTTGAGGAAAAACACACCGAAAGAAGAAAATTTTCCAGAATGATTCTATCTTCTCGTGAGTTCTAGTGCATCGGTCTAAAATGGTTAGGAAACAATGTTTACGATGACAAAAGTCGTCAACGTTTGCCAACCACAGTTGCTCTTCTTGCAAGCTGCTAATAACCAGAGGAGTGATAATGGCGAAAACCATAATTATTCATGTTTTCGTGTCAGTCTAACAGTGAAACAGTTTGGGTTCATCATGTACTCTGGATAGGTGGTCCAGAGGCAACACACCTTCCTATAAAGCGAAAAGAGTGGGTGCAATCCGCGATTGTGCCCAAAACTTTCTCCCTATCCACCAGACTGTGAGGGGTGGTCTTTCAGATGAGACAGCACGTGTGCAGCACACATTCAGCGCACGTAAAAGAACCCACGGAAACAAGAGAGTTGTCCCTGGCAAAACCCTGTAGAAAAAAGCCACTCTGATAGGCAAACAAATACATCTGCAGACAGGAAAGGGAAAAAAAATTCATGGATGGTACTGCTTTAGTGGCAACACGCTCTCCCCAGGGTGAGAGCAACCCGAATTTCAAGCAGAGAAATTTTTCATGACTTTGAGTGGTATAAAGTATGAAAAATACACACTGATTTAGCGAGAATAACGTCACCCTGTTATCAAACACACCAGAGGAAAGAAGGAAAGAAACAAAAACCAGAGATTGAGAGAGAGAGAAGAGAGAGAGAGAAGAGAGAGAGAGAGAGAGAGAGAGAGAGAGAGAGAGAGAGAGAGAGAGAGATGGTGGGTGGGAGGGTGGGGGTAGGCAGACAGGCAAAAAAGCGTAACCAGCCAGCTGTGCGGCAGAAAAAATAAGCTGACACGTTCTTTGAAAGCTAGAAACACCTGCAGCACACACACACACACACACACACACACACACACACACACACACACACACACACACACACATAAGTGCTTATTCACCATCATCCTCGAAATTTAAGTAATTATCACATAATCACCAACAAATACACACAACACACACCACACACACACACCCGCGCGCGCGCGCGCGCGCGCGCGCACATACGTGCTTATTCCATCATCCTCGAAATAAAAGTATTTAGACACAAGATCTCTCTCTCTCTCTCTCTCTCTCTCTCTCTCTCCACTCCACACACACACACACACACACACACACACACACACACACACACAACACACACACACGACACACACACACACGCACGCACACACACACACGCCCTACCTCTCCTCCTCCCCCTATCTTCCACACTTCCTGCCTGCCTCACCTTCCCCCCACCCCTCTTTTCTTATCCAACGTACCATTTTCTGCCATGAAAATAATTCCTCAGCAGTAGTGTTATATATTTCACATCCCTTACACGCACATAAGCTTGAAACTTCCATCTGGAAATGTGTATCATGAAGCGTTGACAGTCACAGACCACTTTTTAGCCTAAAAGCTACACCCCACCTTCAATATCTGGCCTATTTCCTGCTGATTTTCAGATAAACTCAAACACACATACAGCAACATCCCACACTACTGCATTCTCCGAAATAAAAAGCAATTTGTGTGTGTGTGTGTGTGTGTGTGTGTGTGTGTGTGTGTGTGTGTGTGTGTGTGTGTTGTGTGTGTGTGTGTGTGTGTGTGTGTGTGAAAGGCTACCTCCTGACTCACAACTCATGTGATCTTTGCACCAATCTGGTGGGTTTGAAATTTTTTTTTTTTTTAAATCA
>CM060332.1:28875333-28877833 GCA_030674155.1 Stramonita haemastoma
GAATCTTGTTATTATTTTCTAGCCAGTTGTAGAGTCGCTTATTCAAAATAGCAGTGTAGCATTTACCCATAATACTAAGCAGTGATACTCCTCTGTAGTTATCAACTCGATCTGTGGGCCCCTTTTTGTGTATGGGTACAACAATAGCTTTGGACCAAAGAGCAGGATACTTTCCTGTCAAAAAAATTTCATTGAGAAATTCAGTAATAAAGTCGATTACTAGCTTGTCTCCTGACTTTAGCATTTCTGCAAAAATGTTATCCAAGCCACAAGCTTTTCTTGTTTTTAGTCTTTTTATTGAGGTTATGACTTCTTGCAGAGAGATGGGACCATCAAGCTCCTCAACAAAAGGGAGGGAGTCATTTGGAAAGGCTTCTTCCTCATTCTCATTAATGCTGTCAGCATCGAAAACATTCTTAAAATGTTTCAACCATTCTTCCTGAGATATCTCATTGCATGCCTGTTTCTTTTTACCAAGTCCTAGTTTTACATTAATTTCACTCCAAAAGTGTTTTGGGTCTTTTATATTGTCAGCTAGATATTGCGTTGTACAAGACTTAAAACTTTGCTTCTTTTCTTTCAGCACTTTACGATACTTAGTCCTAGCCTGAACAGCACTCTGACGATCTGTTGCCAGTTGTGTTCTTTTGAATCTACGCATTTTTGCCCTTGCTTCCTTCCTCAAATTAGAGCACTCCTTATCAAACCAACGAGCTTCGCTTCTACCATTCTTTGTTTTAACCCTCCTAACCATACACTTACTTGCTAATTGTAAACACGAATTAAATTCTTCTAGTGCTTTGTCTATGTCTGACTTTATAAGTGATCTTGCCTTATCCATTTTATTTTGACTTACGGTTGAGCTTAATGACTCTAAAAATTGTCCAACTTTTTGATCATCCCAAATCATTTTATCAAGCCACTGTACAGTTTGTTCTGTATTTTTGTTACATTCTGATTCAAGAACAGTCTTCAGCATCAAAACAACAGGTAAATGATCAGATTCTATACAAACAGTATCAACAAAAAGAGAAACCAAAAAATTATTGTGACACAATTCATTTGACAAAATAAAGTAGTCTACCGTGCTGGATCCAGTTTTACAGATGTATGTCTGGCAGTCATCAAATCCAAATAATTTAACCCCATTTAGTATAGAACAGTCCAAGCTATCACACATTGATAGTAATTGATTGCCAAATCCATTGAAACCCTCATCCTGTGAGGTACGAGCAAATACGTTTTCATGCATATTGCTGGTGCTTAAATAGTCAGTCACATTTTTGCCATTTTCCTGACCAGTACGAGCATTAAAGTCTCCAGTCATTAGAATATACATGTCAGTTTCTGTGCTCAATAAATCTGCTACACAATGCTCGATACTATCTATTCCCACCCCATCATTTGTCATGGTATACACTGGCGAGTCACATGGGGGGATGTACACACAGATGCACAAAATAGGTTTGTCTAGATTAAATAAATCTTTAGAGATTTTTAGAACAATAATATTTGAATAAGGCACAAAAATCTCTTCAAAATACTTGGCAAAACATTTTTTCACCAGAACAACAACACCTCCACTTCGTCTTCCCTGCTTACTAAGCTTTTTGGCTGGTGAGTTAAACACACTGAAATCTTTAAACAAATAAAAATCAAACTCTTTATCCACATAGGTCTCTGTAAGGCACACAACATCAAATGAAGTTACATAGTTAATAAAGTCAGCGCTTACCAATTTGGCAGCCAGTCCTGCTACATTTAGATTAAGCCATTTGAAAGGTACCTGAGCAGTTGACATGGGCAGGCCTTTCCGTCATCTCCACTCAGTACTGGCTAGGTCAGTTCCGTGCTCGTCAGACAGATCCACATCACTATACACTACACTTTTGTGGTCCATTTCTTCCTCATCTGATACATGTGGGGAATCATTTTGGTTCATTACCCCAGCCCCCTGACTTGGTGAGTGTGTTGAAGACCGCTCGGATGGTCTTCCTCCTCTGCCACGACCCACACCACGCCCTGTCTGCCCTCTGGAGTGCCTTCTGTGTGTATGCAGTGAATGCCTGTTACCTGAACCTGGTGGGCTGTGTGCTTGCTTGATGCCAGTTGTATTAGGATAGTGGGTATGTTGCTTGTGAGATTGTGCATTGGGAATGTTGGAGTGGCTTTTAGTCTGAGTGTGTGAGATGATGGCTGGCTGGCTGCCTCCACACTTGGATGATGTTGCCTGTCCCGGACCCTCAGACCTCTGCTGTCGCTGCCCCTCCATCTGCTGCTGACGGGTTCGGTGATCCACTGCTGCTCTGCTTGTCCGCCAGACCCGCCTCTGATGCCCCTGCTGCGTTGGTCTGCTCTCCAGCTTCTGGTACTCCTGTTTCTGGAGGTCAAAAGCGTAGGTCCCATGCTCCGTGACCAGCTTGTCATTACGCAGTCTGGCTCTTACTCCATCGTTACGCATTTGTTCCATGAGAGGTACCAAACCTGCCCGTTTCTGACG
>CM060332.1:28882833-28897833 GCA_030674155.1 Stramonita haemastoma
CACACACACAAACACACACACACAAACACACACACACATCCCCCAAAAAAAACAACAACAAAAAAACCAACCAACACACGACAACACTGAAGGATGTGATGCAGCAACACCACCAACACAAAAAAGCCCTACCCTATTAAATTTGCCCTACGGAGACAACGGCGAACAAACACGACACCGCTCACTGACCTATAAAAACGATCATCTTTCTGTTTATTGGCCACAATATAACCCATGGCCTTCCTAATGTTACACACCGCTGTCAATCACATGCAAATGACTTGTGTCTGTCTGTCTGTGGGTCTGTTTCTCCCCCCCCCCCCCCCCCTCCCCCAATCTCTCTCTTTCTCTTTCGCAATCTCTCCGAGCGATTCTCTCCCTGTCTATCGATGTCTGTCTCTCTCTCTCACTCTGTCTGTCGGTCTATGTCTGTCTGTCTGTCTGTGTCCTCAACCCCTTCTCTTTCTCTCACAACACCCCTCTCTCTTTCATTCTCTCTCTCTAGTGGCCCCCTCTCTCTATGTATGTCTCCCCCCACTCTCTCCTCTTCTCTCTCTCTCACTCTCTGACTGTCTGTCTACGTCTGTCTGTCTTTTTGTCTGTCTGTGTCCTCAACCCCTTTCTCTTTCTCTCAACCCTCCTCTCTCTTTCATTCTCTCTCTCTAGTGCCCCCCCCCTCTCTCTCTGTATGTCTTCCCCCACTCTCTCCCTTCTCTCTCTCACCTTCCCTCCGCTCTCTCCTCTCTCTCTCTCTCTCTCTCTCTCTCTCTCTCTCTCTCTCTCTCTCTCTCTCTCTCTCTCTCTCTCTCTCTCTCTCTCTTGTGTGTGTGTGTGTGTGTGTGTGTGTGTGTGTGTGTGTGTGTGTGTGTGTGTTGTGTGTGTTTTACTACCCCCCCCCCTATTCTATGTGTTGAAAAAGGGACTTTGGTATAGTACATCAAGAAAAAAACAAGAAAAAGAAAAGAAAATTGCATATGCTTTTAGATAAGACAAATGTAGAAGTTTGTACAAGGAGAGACAACTTTATGTGGACTGCTTACCAACCTTGAAATGAACTAGTTTTCCCCCACACATCCCCCTTTATGACATGAAATCAATATGGAAAAACAATATCAATTAAGAACATTATTGCAAGTAGTTTGCTACAGAGGACTGTTGACAATATTATCTTAACGCGTGTTTGATGTCACTGTTAATTTCAATAATATCATTATTTCCTTTCTCGTTACCGTTTCCACGGAGAACAGTGAATGTACCCGCTATATAACACGAGCGGATTAAAATTTTGACGGAGCATTGTGTCAGTGTGTGACACTTCTGAGGCGGGCTGCAGACCCTCGGGCCAATCCGTCCAGAAGAAAAATGTCTCCACTGAACACAGTTAGTCTGAACTCCCGCTGTCTGTGGTCGCACGGTCGAGTTCAAACCCCCCCTGCCTGAGGACCTCCTGTAAAGGTTGGTTCCATGATGGCAGCGTAGTTGTTCTCAATGCTCTAATCGGCACTACACGTGGTAGTCTGCCATTTTTTGGAGAGAGAGGAGCAAAATATTGTGTATGCTAGCTTAAAAAGAAGAAATACTTCAGTCTTTCAGCTTGGCCCAGCCTAAAAGGTTTGTCTATTACGAATGTAAGCTAGGAGCTAAGGCTTTGGAGAGAGAGAGAGAGAGAGAGAGAGAGACAAGGCAAGGCAAGGCAAGGCAAGGCAAGGCAATGATCTTGTCAAATGGACAGAACTGAACCATATGTCTATTCACCCCCAAAAAACAAAATGCATGCTTATCACCACCAGACAAAAGCGACAAAATTTACCTCATAAACAGTTTCCAATCCATATAAGAAAGGAAGCAATTGAACAAACCTCTCATCACAAAGTTCTAGGAGTAACAATTGATGAAAATCTCAGCTGGTTCTACCACATATCTCATCTATGCAAATATTTGTCCCAACGAGTATACCAACTGACTAAAATTAAACATTTCCTTGACTACAATTCAAGGAAATTATTCTTCCAAGCTTATATACAATCCTCAATAGACTATGCCTCAACCCTCTGGGATTCTGCCAGTGCAAACACTATGAAACCGTTATTAAGTCTGTATAAACGTGCTCTCAAACTTATCCTTCTGAAGAAAACAACCTTACTTGAAGTGGATTATACTCAGTTAAATATTCTCCCCCTACAACAAAGACTAAACTATAACAAAGACATTTTGATGTTTAAGATAATGGCAGGAGCTGTCCCCACATCCTTAAGAGATAAGTTCGGAATGAATCATTCCAGAAATACTGAAAAGCCAAGTGTCCCTATCCCAAGAATAGACTTGTTTAAATCTAGAATACTATATTCAGGCCCTGTGCTGTGGAACTCCCTTCCCGATTCAATTAAAGAGCACCAATCATTGACAACCTTCAAAAATCACCTTCTAATCCACTTGATGCACCAAAAATAATAAACCAATTATATCCCCTTCTCCTTCTCCCCCTTCTCTTTCTCCCTCCCTGTGTGTGTGTGTGTGTTTGTGTGTGTGTGTGTGTGTGTGAGTGTGTGTGTGTGAGTTGGGTTTTTTTGTTGTTGTTGCTCTTTCTCCCCTTTTATCAACACTTACGTTTTATGGGACTATTTTGATGATAGATGATGGTGGATTGATGTTTTCAGTCAACTAACCTCATCATATTCTCATGTTTGTACTTAGTTATTGCGCCCTTTGTGTGTGTGTGTGTGCGTGTGTGTGTGTGTGTGCGTGTGTGCGTGTGTGTGTGTGAGTGTGTGTGTGTGAGTTGGGTTTGTTGTTGTTGTTGTTGTTCTTTCTCCCCTTCTATCAAAACTTATGTTTTATGGGACTATTTTGATGATAGATGGTGGTGGATTGAAGTTTTCAGTCATTTAACCTCATCATATTCTCATGTTTGCTCTTTAATTATTGCGCCCTTTTTGGTGGTTGCTTTGTTTTGTTTTGTGTTTGTTCATTTGTTGTTGTTGTTGTTGTTTTTCAAATCAAAATCATCATTGATTCTTACTTCATATTTTGTTTCTGAATGAGTGCCTTTTTATAACATTACCTTAATATTGTATCTCTGTCTTATTCCTTACCTGTTGTTGTTGTTCTTTCTACCCTTTTATCAAAATCTATGTTTTATGGAATATATGTTTTATGGGACTTATTTTGATGATAGATGGTGGTGAATTGATGTTTTCAGTCATTTAACCTCATCATATTCTCATGTTTACTCTTTAATTATCGCGCCTTTTCTTTGTTTTGTTTTGTTTTTGTTTGTTCTTTGTTTTTTTGTTTTCTTTTATTCAAATCAAAATCATCATTGATTCTTACTTCTCATTTTCTTTCTGAATGAGTGACTTTTTATAACATTACCTTAATATTGTATCTCTGTGTTAATTCTTGCTTGTTGTTTGATACTTGGTATGGTTCCTTACTTTTGGTATTTGGATCATTATAATTGTTGTTGTGTAGTCGAGGCTATTTTTGATCTTGATGTTATCCCTGAAAAGGGCGGGGACTGGATGTATAAAAGCACACGAGCAGGGTTCGCGCTAGGATTTTTTAAAACCGGTACTGCGAGTTGCCATTTCAGAGACATCTTGACCAACTCCCCCAAAATCGGTCCCCAGAAAATAAAATCCGGTACATACTGTGAACAAAACGAAACTAATCAGTGAGGGGGTGGGGGAGGGGGGGATTGTTGGGCAGCAAAACAAAATCTAAATTGAACGCGAATCTCTCAGACTTTGACTGCCGTGCTGCTGCCACTCGCTTCTTGGGCACGAAGCCCCCGAAGGAAATAGGATTTTTTTTTCTAGCGCCTGTGTCACTGTCTGTGTCAACTGGTCTGTTGTTTTGTATGGCATCATTCGTGTGACTTATATTCTTCTTTCTTGTTTCTATGCTTAGCGCTCATCTAGATCTTTGTTCAATTTAGATTTAGTTTTCGACTCTTCTCTCTCAAAGCAACGCGCAAATTCATAATCATGGACCCTCCTGCTTTTCGCTTTTCGTAAGAGCAGGCCATCAAGTGCCGGTGGGAACCGATGACATTTACAAAACTGCATACACACGGGGACTGGATGTGAAAAAGCACAGGGGTGCTTATTCCATTATCCTCGATATAAAAGATTAAAAGAATACAGAATAAATAAATCTAGGCCCCATTTACTCATTGTGAATGGAAGTCGCTGTCATGCCGAGAAGAGCGCGAAGCTCTATTCTTTCACAGTAAAGCTCGCTGTTCTGCGTGCTAGGCTAATTAAATGAGGCTGGCGCCAAAGATGTTCGTCGGAAGGGGTGGGAAGGGGTAGGTGCGGTAAGCACAGTACAGGCCCATGACAGACTGTCAGAAAATGTCACTTCAGACTTTTTTTTTTGGAGACGGAAATCTAATCGGTCACAGGCAAACAGAATCGGTACGCGGTACCGGCTGCTTTGGAAATTTTCGGTATTCCCTGTTTACAATCGGTAAAATACCGACAATTACCGGTTATCGCGAACCCTGCACGAGTGCTTATCTATTATCCTCGAATAAAAGAATTTTGTCTTGTCTTGTCTTGTCTTGTCTCTCTCACACACACAATCACACCCCTCCTCCACCATCTCTCTCCCAGTTCCCTCACTTTTCCTCCTTCCCTTCTCTCCCCCCTTTCTCTCACCCCTCACCTTTATTCGGAGTGACTCATGATTAAGTCATTGCTAACGTCAAGAAGAGAAAAATAAAGGAGAAAAGCAAAATAAAATATCAAAACACACACACACACACACACGCAAATACACGCAAATACACACACACACACACACACACCCCACACACACACACACACACACACACACACACACACACACACACACACACTTTTATTGGGTGAGTAGAAAATTGGGAAGATTTGCAGCTTTTCTTTTCGCTGTTCATTTTCCGCCCCAAAGCCAGATGCATTTGTATTATTGTGTAATCTTGTATTGTTTTGTATCACGGTGGGCAAAAACACAGTGTTCTGTTCATCCTCCCTCCCTTTCTTTTCTCTCCCTTTCTTTTATTCTTTCATACTTCTTTCTTTTACGCACGCACGCACATGCACTCAGAGAGAGAGAGGAGAGAGAGAGAGAGAAGAGGAGAGGAGAGAGAGAGAGAGAGAAGAGAGAGAGAGAGAGAGAGAGAGAGAGAGAGAGAGAGAGAGAAGAGAGAGAGAGAGAGAGAAGAGAGAGAGAGAGAGAGAGAGAGAGAGAGAGAGAGAGAGAGAGAGAGAGAGAGAGAGAGAGAGAGAGAGAGAGAGAGAGAGAGAGAGAGAGAGAGAGAGAGAGATGGACAGACAGACGACAACAGACAAACAGACAGAGAGGCAAAATCGGACAGATACAACGATAAATACAAACACAGAAACGTGAGATACCACAGAAGAAGAAGAAGAGAAGAAGAAGAAGAAGAAGAAGAAGAAGAAGAAGAAGAAAAGAAGAAGAAAAGAAGAGAAGAAGAATGAAGAAGAAGAATTGCGAGAAGAAGAAGAAGAGTGAGAAGAAGAATGCGCAAAGAAAGAATTGTGCAGAAGAATTGAGAAGAAGAAAAGAGAAGAAAGAAGAAGAAGAAGAAGAAGAAGAAGAAGAAGAAGAAGAAGAAGAAGAAGAAGAAGAAAAAGGAGGAGGAGGAGGAGGAGGAGGAGGAAAAAGAACAAAAATAACAAAAACAGCACACGAAGCAACACCACCACCAAGAACAACAAGATGATTACACCTGAAAACAGAGACTGGAACAAGAAAAAAAAACAGGAAAAAAGAGATACAGAAATCAAATATAAAACACAACAACAAAAAGAAAAAAAAAGGAATAACAGAGGAAAAATAACACTAACAGACACCGACAGAATAATCCCAGACAGACCTCCCCCCCCTTTTTTTTTCTCTCTTTCCCCCCTCCCACCCCCAAAAAAAGCAATAAACACACCACCCACATCATTCCCAAGAGAAGCGTCTTACTCATAAACCAAACCCCTGCAATCCAGAATCAAAACCAAAAAAAACCCCAAACAAACCCCCAAACAAAATCAATCCACACATGCCCCCACCCCCTCTTTTTCGCATATCCCACCTGAATATTGACTCCCCCCCCCTCTCATACCTAACCACCCTCCCCCCAATCTGTCAATTTTTCAACCACCCACTCCCACCCACTCCCTCCTCTCGCACCCACGTTTCCCCAGAGTCGGCAATTCCAGCCATTTTCTGCTCTTGACACGCCTGAAAGAGCAATCAGCGAAAGTGTCTGTGCTTTCATTCACGTTTGCAAGTTAGCTTAAAGGAAGAAGTTTTGGCAATTACAGCAGAAACAGACTAGTTTTTGTTTCCACATCCGATTGAAAAACGCCAAAAAAAAAGAAGGAAAAAAAAAAAAAGAAAAAACGAAAGCAGGAGAAAAGAGAAGAGAATTAGAAAAGAAAACACCTCCAGATTTATGTTGTGTTGTGTGTGTGTGTGTGTGTGTGTGTGTGTGTGTGTGTGTGTGTGTGTGTGTGTGTGTGTGTGTTGTGTGTGGTGCGTGCGTGCGTGCGTGCGTGTGTGTGTGTGTAGGCGTGTAGGTGTGTGTGTATGTGTGTGTGTGAGAGAGAGAGAGAGAGAGAGAGAGAGAGAGAGAGAGAGAGAGAGAAGAGAACAGAGACAGAGACAGAGACAGAGAGAGCGTGTGTGTGTGTGTGTGCGTGCGTGTGCGTGTGTGTGTGTGTGTGTGTGTGTGTTTTATGTGTGTATTTATGTGTGGGTGTATGTGTGGGTGTGCGTGTGTGTTTGTGTGTGCGTGCGTGCGTGCGTGCATGCGTGCGTACGCATGTCAATGTACATGTGTAAATAGCATACACAGAGACACAGACAGACAGATAGACACATCACACATACAAACAGAGAGAAAGACAGAGAGAAAGACAGACAGACAGATAGACACACTGAAACCTGAACAAAAAATATATAGAATCAAAACCAAACAACATCCCTCCACATATCCAAGAAAACAAGCCAACAAACAACCCACCCCCCTCAACAAAAAAAATCCGTCTGACAAAACAAAACAAAGACGAAAAGCAGACCAGACCAAAGCAAAAAAAACCAAAAACAAACCCTCAACAACAAACAAATCATCTTTAATCTGAAAAAAAAAGCAGCCCAACAGCCAACAACAAAACAAAATGAGAGTGAGAGTGTGAGTGAGTGATGTGTGTGGAGAGAGAGAGAGAGAGAGAGGAAGAGAGAGAGAGAGAGAGAGAGAGAGAGAGAGAGAGAGAGAGAGAGAGAGGAGAGGAGAGAGAGGAGAGAGAGAGAGAATGAAGAGACGGAGAGAGAGGGGGGAAGAGACGGGTGGGGAGGAGAGAGGTGTGGGGAGAGAGAGAGAGAGAGAGAGAGAGAGAGAGAGAGAGAGGAGAGAGAGAGAGAGAGAGGAGAGGAGAGAGAGAGAGGAGAGGAGAGAGAGAGAGAGAGAGAGAGAGATGAAGAGACGAGAGAGGGGGAAGAGAGGGGGTGGGGGAGAGAGGGAGGGGGGAGAGAGAGAAGAGAGAGAGAGAGAGAGAGAGAGAGAGAGAGAAGAGAGAAGAAGAGAGAGAGAGAAGGAGAGAGAGAAGAAGACGAGAGACGAGACAGACAGACAGACAGACAGACAGAACAGACGACAGACAGACAGACAGACAGAAACGAAAATATATTCCAATCTGAGACAAACACAGAAAATAAAGCAAAAAACCACAAAACAGAACACAATCCTTCTGCTAGCGGCAGAGATTGTTCAGTTCCTGCAAACGCGAGCAATTCACACCGACAATCAGGACAAACATCACTGCCTTGCCTACTGATGATGGGGCTTGATTCTGCGTGTGTGGCCTGCTTTGTTGTTGCTGTTGTTGTTGTTGGATTTTTTCTTCGTCTTTACACTTTCCCACTACACAGGTAAACATTGTCTGTGTTCGAAGAGCTTCAAAGACAGTTCCTTTTGGAGAAAAGAAAAAGGGCAGGAGAATGAACGAGATGGCGGTAGACATAAAAGGCTTACACTTCCAACTATAGCTTCCTAGTCAAGTGGTAAGGTTGTTTTTTTTGTTGTTAAAGACACTCTTCAGGTGAATAATAAAAGGTTTTTGTACTCATTTTAAAACATGTTTGAAGTATTAAAAAGTGTGCTGTATGATTGGGGGGGGGGGGGGGGAGGAGGGGAGTGGAAGGGGAGGAAACAGACTTGTCAGGTAGTCATGAGAAAATTTGAAAAGATCACCATCTCAGAATAGATGGCGTTGTTATATAGTAACATTGATGACCCTTGCGCATGTATAATCATTATAGCTAACAGATGACACACATAATGACGGTTTACCATCATCCATCATCATCATCATCATCATCATCATCATCATCATCAGAATCATCAATTCATCACCATCACCACCACATCGTGATCATAATCGCCATCATCATCACCCCCATCATCATCTTCATGACCATCATGATGATGATCATCATCATCACCATCATCATCATCATTCTATAGTCTCTATACCTAGATAGACCCATGTTTGACATGACACGAGGGACGCTTAGGTAGACAGTTTTCTCCAGGCTGGTCTGTTTTCAGCCTTTTATAGCAGGACAGCCATGTCAGATCCTTGCCATGATCCAGTCTTTGATGTTCTTGTCCAGTTCTTCATCTGTCAGCCCCTTCCTGAGTCTTCCCCCTCATGTGTCCCCTGGGGGACGGGATAGCCTCGTGGTCAGGACACTGCGCTGGCAATTTGACGACCCGGGTTCGATTCCTGGTCGACAGGATTTTTCCTCTGGAGTTAACATCAGTGCTGACTCCACTACCCCCAAAAGTCTTTCGGATGAGACTATAAACCAAGGCCCAGTGTGCGAACGCACGCAGAACATCTTGCGCACACGTAAATCCTGTTCCGCTTTTCGTAAGAGTAGGCCATCGTGCGCCGGTGGGAACAGATGACAAGACTGACAAAACTGCATACACACAGGGACTGGATGTAGAAAAGCATATGATTGCTTATTCCATTACCTTCGATATAAAAGAATTAAAAAAAAATATATAATATAGGCTAATCTTCGCTAGAGAGCTGTGATGTGTAATGTGTGACATGGCTAAAACCACGCTAAGGGATGTCGTATTTACCAAATTCTTCTTTTAGATATCAAATCCACATTTTTCATAATAAAAATGCAAAATTACATGAATTGTGATTCAGGGGCTACTATTTCATTGACAATGTCTTACACTCCTGCTGCTACAGCTTTGGTAAGAACTGCATGTTTTGCTTGAGTTTTCTCCAGCGCGCGTAAAAGAACCACGGCAATAAGAGAGTTGCTCTAGCAAAATTCTAGAAAAAAAAGCCACTCTGGAAAACATAAACGATATCCAGACAAAAAAGAAAAAAAAAGAGATGGGTAATGCTACCCCTGAGGCAAACACACTCCTCTGGGAGAAGTACAGTCCAAATTTCGCGCAGAGAACTCTGCAGTGACTTAGAAATAGTAGTCAACTCCTTTCAATGCAATTGGAATATGAAAAAAGCCACCCCAAAACTGGGCAGTAAGCAAACAGATTAAGAAATCAACAGAAAATAAATGAATCAGTAAACAAATACATGGGGGGCAGCCAAGTAAAGGAAGCTTAAAAAAGAAAAAAAAAGAGCTAATCTGACAGCCCGGATGGACGGCAGAAACAGGAAGGGACCTTTAAACAGACCTGCCACACTGCTGTTTGGATAAAGAGAAAAAACCCGCTATTTCCATATTATTTTAGCTGTCAAGAAAACTCTCTCTCTAGGGGAGAGAGAGAGAGAGAGAGAGAGAGAGAGAGAGAGAGAGAGAGGAAGAGAGAGAGAGAGAGAGAGTGGAGAGAGAGAGAGAGAGAGAGAGAGAGA
Organism: Stramonita haemastoma; assembly: GCA_030674155.1. Classification (NCBI taxonomy): domain Eukaryota; kingdom Metazoa; phylum Mollusca; class Gastropoda; order Neogastropoda; family Muricidae; genus Stramonita; species Stramonita haemastoma. Next base: position 28,892,736 of record CM060332.1, read on the forward strand.
GGAAGAAAAGAGAGAGAGAGAGAGATCGTGAGAGATGAGTGAGATGAGTGCGTGGCAAATACACCTGTGCAACGATACACACACACACACACACACACACACACACACACACACACACACACACACACACACTCATGACATACACACACTCACACGCACAACACGACACACCTTATGATCTGTTTCACTTATTCGTGTCGAAAGAGCGGACATTCTTGCGCACCGTTAAATCTGTCCACTTGTTGTTGAAGTAGGCCATTGTTGCCGGTGGACATGACAGATTTTACAAATTGCATAACATGGATGGATGAAAATGCACGTAAGCGTTTATTCCATTATCCTCGATATAAAAGATATAACACACACACACACACACACACACACACACACACACACACACACACACACACACACCACACACACACACACACACACACCCAAAAGCAAACAAAACCCCTAACATAACGAAACAAAAATAAATCTCCGAGGGCTTACTTCACAGTCTGTGCAGATGAAAGGTGTAACACCTGAGCCCATACACGAAGCACACGCTAGGATGGCTATTAGACACTCTACCCAAGTTTTGGGATCATCTATTAACACCTCCCCCCCCCCCCAATCACCCCCACCCCTTTCCACATTTTTTTTACTATCGGGTGAAATTTATCTCAGTAAGAAATACGATAAGCTTTGCAGTTAAAAAAGCAAACAAACCCGTTGCTATTGCTTTCTTAGCTTTGCAATTAAAAAAACCCGTTGCTATTGTTTTCTTTCTTTCTCTTTCTTTCTTTCTTTGTCTTTCTTTCTTTCCCTTGCGAAATCAGCAAAGTATTCGTTGACAGTTTTCCTTCTCCTTTTTCTGTGTTTTCTCTATCAGAGGAATGAAAATGCACCCCCCCCCCAACCCCCCAAAAAAAAAAACAAAAAAAAAACAAAAAGCCCCACAAAACAACAACCCCCAACAACTAAAACACCACCACCAAAAAACCCCAACAAAACATCTATCTATCTATCTATCTATCTATCTATCTATCTATCTATCTATCTATCTATCTATCTATCTATCTATCTATCTATCTATCTATCTATCTATATACACAACTGGAAAAACAACAACAACAAAAAAACCCAAGCCCCCTCCTCCCTAGAAAACAAAACAAAACAGCAGTACTTCTAGTGGGTGTGTGCATGTGCATGTGCATGTGTGTGTTGTGTGTGTGTGTGTGTGTGTGTGTGTGTGTGTGTGTGTGTGTGTGTGTGTGTGTGTGTGTGTGTGTTGTGTGTGTGTGTGTGTTTAGGCATGTATGCATGCATGCATGTACATATGGATGCATGTGTGTGCAAGCACGTATGTATGTGTGTATGTACGTATATTTTGTTTGTACGTACGTACGTACGTACGTACGTACGTACGCACGCACGTACGTGTATGTATGTATGCATGCATGCATGCATGCATGCATGCATGCATGCATGCATGCATGCATGTATGCATGTATGTATGTATGTATGTATGTATGTATGTATGTATGTATGTATGTATGTATGTATGTATGTATGTATGTATGTATGCATGTATGTATGTTGCTGGCTTGCTTGCTTGCATGCAGAGCCTTCACAGACGTTATGTTGTTTTCATATCTTTTAGATCCGTTACAGACAATACTGTTGTCAGATCCGTCAGACAATATTGTTTTCAGATTCTTCGCAGATAACATTGTTTTCAGATCTTTCGTCCTCCTCCCCTCCCCCTTCCTAACATTTCTCATTCTTCTCATTCTGCTGTTCTCTTTGTCTGTTGGCCCCCCTCCCCTTCTCTCTCTCTCTCTCCCTCCCCGTTTTCATCCTTTTTAGTCTGCTCTCTTTGTGTGTTTCTGTCTGTGTGTCTGTCTCTCCCCACACCGGCCTGCCCCTCTCTCTCTCTCTGTGTCTGTCTGTCTGTCTCTCCCTCCCTCCCCAAATTTCTGTTTCCTTTTGTGTGTCTCTGTGTGTCTGTCTCTTCCCTACCCCATCCTCTCTCTCTCTCTATCTGTCTCTCTATCTGTCTCTCTATCTGTCCTCTCTATCTGTCTCTCTATCTGTCTATCTATCTATCTATCTATCTATCTATCTATCTATCTATCTATCTATCTATCTATCTATCTATCTATCTATCTACCTATCTATCTTTCTGTGCATCTCTCCCTCGCTCTATTTCCCAAAAGATGTCAAGTTTCTACAGTGGGACATGCATTGCGAGGCAAGACTTTCTGCTCCAATACAACAACTGCACACACACACACGCACACACACACACACACACACACACACACACACACACACAGAGTGACACACACACACACACACACACACACACACACACACTCGCACACACACACAGAGTGACACACACAGAGTCTCACACACACACACACACACACACACACACACACACACACACACACACACACACAGAGTGACACACACAGAGTCTTCTCTCTCTCTCACACACACACACACACACACACACACACACACACACACACACACACACACACACACACACACACACACCACACACACGCACACACACACACACACACACACACCACACACACACACTCTGGGCAAACAAACAACAGTCCGAGGTTGGACAGGGTGGAGCAGAGGTGGATAGGAATGAAACTGACAAATTATGAAAACGAGTGACGGGGGTGGGGTTAGGGGTGGGAGGGAACTGACAAAGTTTGGGAGCAGATAGGGGTTGGGGGTAGGGGGAGAGTGTTTATAAAGGATGGGGGTAGGTGGTGGGAGGAGGGTGGTTGGAAATGATTTTTTTTCTCTTCTGCAAGCATGTGACATTGGAGATGATTTTTTTTTTCTTTTCTGCAAGCATGTGACATTGGAATGATTTTTTTCTCTTCTGCAAGCATGTGACATTGGAGATGATTTTTTTCTCTTCTGCAAGCATGTGACAAGAGCGATCGAATTTCAAAGTAAAAGGGTTTTTTGTCTCTCTGTGTGTCTGCCCTCACGATGACTGACCTTCACGCTTGGAGACCACACACAGACATAGACATAGATAGATAGACAGACAGACGGAAAGACAGACATTTCATTTCATTTTTTGCGGTATTGTTTATAGCCCTACCGACCACAAAGGTCATACCAGGGTGGTCACCCCGTCTCAATTTCAGCGACTCCAATAATATTCACCTCAAGTTCAGCATCAACATCACCTGATCCCTTCAAACGTTAAATCCTGTTCCGCTTTTCGTAAGAGTAGGCCATCGTGTGCCGGTGGGAACAGATGACAATATTTACAAAACTGCATACACACGGGGACCGGATGAAAAAAAGCACATGATTGCTTATTCTGTTATCCTCGATATAAAAGAATAAATAAATAAATAAATAAATAAATACCTAACACCCTCAATCTTTGGAAAAAAAAGGGGGGGGAACAAGAAAAGACAATGAAAACAAAAGAAAGTGGGCAGTAAATACAAGGTGAAGACGACGAAGAAGGAGAAGGAGGAGGAGGAGAAGAAGAAGAAGAAGAAGAGAAGAAGAAGAAGAAGAAGAAGAAGAAGAAGAAGAAGAAGAAGAAGAAGAAGAAGAAGAAGAAGAAGGAGAAGAAGAAGAATTGCAAAGAAAGAAGAATTGCGAATAAAAAGAACTGCGAAGAAGAAGAATTGCGACGAGGAAGAATTGCAAAGAGGAAGAATTGCGAAGGAGAGTTGCAAAGGAAAAGCATTGCGAAGAAGAAAATTACGAAGAAGAAGAAGGAGTATTATTGAGGAAAAAGTAGTGAGGAAAGAAGAAGAAGAAGAAGAGAAGAAGAAGAAGAAGAAGAAGAAGAAGAAGAAGAAAGAAAGAAAGAAAGAAGAAAGAAAGAAAAGAAAGAAAGAAAGAAAGAAAAAAAGAAAAAAGAAGAGGGACGAAGAAGATGGGATGATAAAGAAGAAAGAGAACAGGAGGTCCTCTTCGACCACTTCTTCACCACCACCACATTCACCACCACATCCAACCCCCCTTCTATCTACCTCCCCACCCTCTTTAAACCCTATCACCCCCACACCCCACAAAACCACCCTGAAAATCTCTGTGAAGTCGGCGCCGAGCGCCGTAGGTCGTAAGGGCCCTGCATAAATCCGTCGCCTCCACTACCGGTGATTTAACACTTTGGGGAGTGGGAGGGGAGGTGGTGTTGAGGGGGTGGAGGAGATGGACAGAGGGATGGATCGACAGAGTGAAGAGGATGGGTCGATAGGGGAATGAGGACGGAGAGTATGGGAGAGATGCCCACCACAGACTGACCCTCCAGACGTCATTCGTTGGCGAAAAAGTATAGAGAATTCACAATGTCAAAAGCCACTTTTTTTTTTACTGTGAAAAAACTTCGTTCTGTACCAAAACAATGTTTTTAACCACAAGAACAGTGGAGTTTTTCCTTACAAAAACAGTATACCATTCCTCCCTAAAAATCCTGCCATAAAAAGTTCTTTTCAATGTACAAGATGGGCTAATTAGCATAAAATACACATTTACACACAAAAGATAAAACCGAAAAGACTTGTTTTCACCTGCAAAAAACTATTTCCACCAGAAAAAGTCATCCAACTTTAGAAATGCTGACGTAAGGTTTGTGTTGAATGTTAAATGTGCTTTCAAAGTTGGACGAAAAGGTAAGTTTCCAATTAGAGGTTTGATTCAGCTTTCTTGCTCTCTTTTTGCCAAACATAAGTACAACTGTACTACGAGCAAGGAAAAGGAAATAACAACCCCCTTCCCCCTTTTCTTTTTCCTCAGTTTCTGTAAGTAACGAGAAACCAGGCCATAATGATTTCACATCGAACAGAAAAAAGCATAACTTTCAACCTTAAGCCTCAAGACCGAAAATTACCTTTGGATTTTTAAAAACAGACTTAGATAAAATAATCACTGATTTCTTTCGAGATGATCATACCTTTTCTTTTTTCTTTGGTTAAAAAAAAATACTGTTCCACGCTTTTGACACTAGCTAGCTTTCCATAGAAAAGAAAAAAACCGACTTTTTACAAACCATTACTGCCAGCACCACCCCACCCATTTCACCCTCCCCTCCCGTGTTCTCTCT
>CM060332.1:28902833-28905333 GCA_030674155.1 Stramonita haemastoma
TACACGCGAATAACACTGCAGAATGGACATTCTGTGCTCATCTCAGTGTTAACACTATCACTACCTATTAGCCAGAACAAAACAACACAGGCAAAATGTCACTCAACATCTAAGAGAGAGAGAGACAAAAAACACAGATTTGCTTGAAATTAAACGCAGGATGATGGACTGGGAAGGCTGAAAGTAAGCACAAAAAAGAGAGAGAGAGAGAGAGATAGAAAGGTAAGGTGAAAGAAAGCAGAAACAAAGACAGTGACTAAAAAGGGGAAATCTCCAACATAGAAACTACAGAAAGTGAGGGGTGCTATTTATACTGAAAGAGCCCATGGGAGGTGACCATGACTGAGGTCATCAGCATCTCACCCAGTGGCTATTTCTGTCTCCATCTCGCTAAGCTGTCAAGTGTGCATGACAATGTAGGCATGACTTTGATGTGGTTTTCACAGCAGCACGTAGATTTGTTCTGGTACTGAGCCAGATTGGCGAGACAACTGATGCTATTTTCAGTGCAGGGAGGACCCGACGCGTTCAATTCAGTTCAATCAGCTCCCGCATTGTACTACTGAACTCTCGGATTCTGCTTCTCCGAACGCTGCATTCGTTTTTAAAAATTGCCACTCTGACTGCCATATAACTAGCATGTTTCCAACCCCCTTTCGTGTGGTGGCAACTTTGATTTCCGAATAATTAGCATGTCCACAACTCGTAGTGTGGCTCTGCAATCTAGTTTTAAGCTGGACTGCTGCCCCTTATGTTTATCTATGATTATACCCGTTATCCAAATCACTATCGCAGAAAAGTGGAACCATTGATTTAATAAGATAGTGGATTCACTAAGTCTTGATGTGGTGGGTTCTACTGAATTCTTATTGTTGAGATTACATCAACGCCCAGCGGATTTAAGTTTCCAATTTCACACACGTTCTACCTCACTGGGCAGACGGAGTTTTCTTCAGAACCGTAACGTTTCGACTGAAGCTTCAATCAGGATAATCATACATTTAACGGTTGGGTGGGTTATGAACACATCCTCGAATCAATCTTTTCTTTCCTTTCCACTACTGGGATTGCAACAATTGTAGAAACTAAGACCAGTCTTTCAATTCCCTCTGAATTCCCCAACATCTTTAGCTCAGTATGTGTAGCTCAATTTAGGCCTAACTGGCAAACAAGCAGGGGTCAGTGGGTTCTCTCTCTCTCTCTCTCTCTCTCTCTCTCTCTCTCTCTCTCTCTCTCTCTCTCTCTCTCTCTCTCTCTCCATCGTAGGTAACCGTATTAGCCCCAAACTGCGTGAAGCAATTTGGAGGGAGGGCCTAATATGGTTAGAGCCGGTAGATGAGATTTGCTGGTAACACGTTTAGCAACAAACTGGGCATCAATGAGGCCTGTTAGTGGGCAAAGATTGAAGGCAGGCCTACGTCACATGTTGACAGTCAAAGCTGTGTTGGTTTTTAAATAGGTGTTTTCCCGAAGTCGGGCTGCGGCTATCTTAATGGTGAGGGGAAAAAACGGCTACGTACGTAAAACATCTCACTATTGGTGAACGTTGGAGTTCTAGCCGAAGAACGAAAACATTATGTTCATTCAGAAAGAAACATATACATTGACGTTAAACTTAAAGAGCAACAAGTAGCAAATCAGCTTATAACATGCCCGAATACAGAAAACATCAAATTGAATAATACTTTAACAGGTAGATGGTATGGGTTCATATGAAACATAATATTCTTTTCAATACAGCAGTGTTCAAGCCGTAACTGGCACTTAAAACCATGCTGTTAATGTTGTTGTATGTTTTAGAGCCAAGATCGATAAAGCCACTTCCAGAGGAAGGCGGCGAGGACAGCTAGCATCTGGCCCTTTGCTGTTATGGTTGTTGGGCTTTCATAGCTTAACACCCTGTGGGTCACACACAATAGGCACTCGTCCCACCCACCTGGGAATCACTGTGAGACCCTAAATACTCACTGCGTGTATGACTCTTTTCCAGACCCTCACCATTCAGACAGTCCTACTCCAACTTCAGAGAGTATTTTCTCCTTTAAAGAAGAGTACATGTGGTTATGCTGAGAGCTTGTCACGGATGAAGGCAATCATACCATAACATTTAAGTATAACACAATGTTAATGTAGGACCAGCACTAAGCTTACATCAATAACTGACAAAGGTTTTGGCCGGTGCCAATCTGGCGGATTAACAGGCAATGTGTGTCTGTGGCCTGTCGTGATACCAGTGCTGTCTGGTTTTATCCCGAGGAACTCTAATCCTGTTTCCTTTTCCAGGATGGATCTTTCTCATAACCAGTCCAGGATAGTAATCTTCTCTCTGTGTTCCCTCATTCGGTGGGATGCTGTCTTCTCATGTGCTTGTAATTCTGCAGGAAGTCTGCCTGCTGGCTTCAGCCGACACATTACGAGTTCCGAACATTTCATTTCCTTGTAGAGGATGCATTTTGGGTATGGTCATATTTCTGCAACCCATCGGACGCTGACATGAATT
>CM060332.1:28907833-28915333 GCA_030674155.1 Stramonita haemastoma
TTATCTGTCTTTCTACCTGCCTGCCTTCCATTCTGTCTGCATGTGTGTCAACCTACCTCTCTTTTTCAATCACTTTTTTTTTCTTTCCTCTATGCCCCTGTTTGTCCATTTCTCTCCCTCTCTTCTTTCTGTTCAAAAGTTCCCAATCTAAGTATGCCTACTAACACTAACACACGCGCACAACACACACCACCACGCACGCTCGCCGCTCGCCGCGCACAACCACCCACACACACACACACCACACACACACACACAGACAACACGACAGACAGACAGCAGACACACACACAACGACAACACACGAACACACACACACACAACACACACACACACACACACACACACACACACACACACACACACACACACACAACACACACACACACACACTTAATCAGTTAATGCCTACATACTCTGTACAAGAATCCACCTTAACGAACAATCACACTCCAAAGTAAACCTCCCCAGTAAACTTTACAGCAGCGAGAGATTAAACTCTGCTCTGTTCCGTCGCCTCGACAGACTAAACAAAAGACAGCAATAGACTGCCGCCGCCTCCTTCGATTCCACAAATCGGTATGTAAACACTTGTTTAAGTGCACTTGTGTTCAACAGAGCACTACCTATGTAAAACCTGGCACCAAAAACGTTTTAAAAAAAAGAAGAAGAAGAAAAAAGGAATTTAGAGAGGGATGGGGAAGGAGATCAAGATAGTGATGCCGGTGCCAATATATAGGTCAGCAGAGTTTAATAATTCAAAGAGAACATGTTGTTAGTCTGAATTTGCGTTTTCAGAGGGAGGGAGGGAGGGAGAGACAGACAGACAGAGAGACAGAGACACACAGAGAGACACAAACAGACAGAAAGACAGACAAAGAGACAGACAGATGGTAAAAAAAAACCACAAAAAACCCTCACTACATTCAGCCTCTTTGTTCTCAACACACCAGAAACCAGCGACGCTGAGCAGGTGCCAGAATCATATTCCATCTTGACTGAATAAGTCTGCAGAAGAGATGACAAGAGCCTATCAGAAAACGATGCATGCTTGCATCAAGCCTCAAACTACTTTGTGACTGGCCTAGGCTAAATAAAAGCTTCGTCAGTATTGAAGTAAGTGATCATGTACATTCTTAAGTGCCAAAGCCTACATTCAAATGTTGCAATCCTTTTAAAACGTTACGTTGAGATAGCACTTCAGTCATGACAAACTCTTAGCATAACAACTTACAGTCTCCTTTCATAGGAGAAACACATTCCTGAAATCGGAAAACGACCGCCTATAAGGCGAGGTACTTTGAAAAAAGTAACACACACAAACTTTTCACCCGAAGTGTCCTTTCGATCTCACAGTAATTCCAAGAAGAGGGAAGGGTGGGGATGGGGATAAGTGAGTCAGAATGCACAGTTTGGGGGGACTCTCAGCGAGTAAAGCTGGAGAATATCCTACAAAAATGACAACATCATACATTGCGTCATCCTACCCTCTGCCTGAAAGCACAAGTCATGACATGAAAACAAAATATCGTCCATTTTAGGCGGTCAGAGTTTCTTTCCATTAATTATGCAGACTTTGTTCATATTGTACACAGTTAGCAGTCATCAAGGGTATTTAATGACTGTACAAAACTCCCCTATGATTCTGTGTAGGGTTCTGTTCAAAGGGTGAATACAGATTTTCTTAAGAGGGACAAAATTCAGCGTGCACATGTACATGGTGTTTTTAGCCCATTCCCTGGCTTAATACCCTTTCTCACTCATCCCACCTAAGAATCACGGCAAGATTTAAAGTGCATACATACTGAATAAAACATTTGTGGCGCTCCACCACGAAATGAGTCGCTTAGCACATTACCCAATTTTGCGCTAGGAGCCATTAAAGGCAGGTGGGGGTCAAGTTGCCATTATTGATATTTTGATTGATTATTAAACTATATGCATTATTCTACCTTGTAATGAAATATTAAGGTATAAATTTTATTCCTCTTGCTTTTAAATGTGCTTTATAAAATACCCAAACCCTCATTCTGAATACCTGTTACGAAAATAAATTTGCCCGTTTCTCATTTTGTCACATCCTGCAGTCTATCATTTCAATTTTATAATAACTTTTGCACAGAATTGTCCGATTTCAATCTGTTTTTTGTATTGAATAGCCTTTTAATTGCAGATTTATAACTGTCAATAACTAAAAACTAACCTTGTGCAGTGCGACTCTTATGTGTGGAGCGTCACATTTGTGTCTATGGCTGCTTTTTAACTACCTCACCAATTAAACAGCCATATTCCAACTTCAGAGGATATTTTCTCTTTAAAGGGGAGTGCCAGTGGTCGAGAGCTTGTCCTGGCTGTGAACAATCTCAACACAACATTTTAAAGAATACCAACGTGTTAATGTAGGCCTTGGCACACAGGTTACATCAATAACTGACAAAGCTTTTGGCCCGCGCCAAAGATCGGAAATGACAGCTAACAGTTTCAAAGCTTTTATATCTTGAGATGGAGGACCATTTTCATGTTTGACACTTCGAAAACTAAGATAAGGTACTGATACTGAACTTTTGGAAAAGAAGCGAAGATTATAGATAAAGACGCCAAGCACACATACAAGAACATACATAAAGCTTCACCGCGTGAATCTGTCCACAGGGTATAATTATGTCAAATGACCAGCCCTCAGAGAAAAATAATGGACAAGGTGTAGACAGCCCAGTCAGTGTGAAGGGCATACTCACACATCAACGCTGCAGGAGTCACTCCACTCCCTACTAGTAACTATCCAGAGACAGGGTTGGAAACTACCACACCATGATGGACGCACGAAAGCACACCCACCAGGCTCCCGCTGTCCCTCCAACGTACGTTTCCTAGCAAACCCATACTGCTGGTGGCTATCTTGGAAATCCGCAGGCGATAACTTTCTCCCCCCACCCCCCTCCCTCTAACTGACCCCCATTACAGATAAGGGCGGGGCCTTGCTGTAGGCCTAGCAGCATCAGTGGATTGTCTGTGTGGGTCCCAGATCAGGCCTGCTGGGGCTAATGGCGGCGTTCAGGGGAGACAAAGCCTGTAGGGGGTCCCTACGGGATTCCCAGCCCCGTGGTGATTAGAGTCCCTGCGCATGACAGTGGTCCGTCAGAACTCGGCGTGTGATCAGGGCCATTATCATAGTGACCTTCATGTCAATGGCTGACAGATGGTCGTCATCAGGACTTCCCGCTCACTTTGAAAGCGGCACACGTGTTTCCATGCTTATGAATGTTCATGATTTGAAAAGATACTGTAGAGGTTTCAGAAAACCAATATTTCTCTCTCTCTATCTCGCTCTCTCTCTCTTCTCTGTTGGGTGTGTGTGTGTGTGTGTGTGTGTGTGTGTGTGTGTGTGTGTGTGTGTGTGTGTGTGTGGTGTGTGTGTGTGTGTGTGTTGTGTGTGTGTGTGTGTGTGTGTGTGTGTGTTCAGAATGGCGCAATTTTCTACATTAACAATTTTTGATAGAAAACAGTCAATTTGATCACCTTAAGTTTTACAGTAGGTTTCGCAATGACATCCACAAACTGTGTATCAAGATAACTGTTTTCTATAGTCCTACTGCTGTTTTGGTATTTTAGATATTCTTAGTTTATGATCAATGATGATGTAGGCAGATACTATGTATCACACGTTCAGCAAAAAACACTTTTTTGTTTGTTGCTAGTCTACTTCGCAAATCAATGCTCTGAACTTTGCTTTTGTAAGTTACACGGAAATGAATGCACAGTTTCTGCGTTGCTTTGCTGTTTTCAACTTTGACGGATACAAATCTATTCCAGCAAGGGCGATCGATACGCGACTTCCTGAGACTTAATGTGCATGCGCATATCAGTCATTGCCTCCCTTGGACACTGTCGTCTGCACTTCCTTGTTCGTTTCGCCTACGCATTTGAGCCGGAACTTTAAACTCGCAGAAAATTGCAGTGTCTGGGGCTACTGACGTAGCAGTATAGCAAGACAGATGAAACCTAAGAGGAAATCAGAGTTGCTATGGCAAAATTGGATAGAAGACAGCTTATGTAACACTCTACAACACAGCACTGCACAGCATACCACACACAGCACAGCACAACACTGTACAGTACAGAAACAGCACAGGACAGTCAGGGATCGTCTGTATCCAGTTACTTTTTTTTTCAGTTTTGTTCAAATAAACATTTTATTCAGTGAATCATACAGGATTATACACATCTAAAATACAGCAAATACACAAGCCAGAAGCTTAAAGTGTGCTCAACAGCAATGAAAGGTTCAGTGTGCACATTAGAAACTGTAGCAACAATTTGTTAAAACTGTAAGAATGATTTGTTGTTTAAACACTTTGAACAAAAACTTATTTTTTAAAGAATTGTCCCTTCAAAGTGATTCCACTTGAACATCATTAATGAAAATGTAACACTCTCACTCTCTCATAATTATATATATGTATGTATGTATGTATATAATATAATATATAAAATAATATAATATATATATATATATATATATAAATATATATATGTGTGTGTGTGTGTGTGTGTGTGTATGTATGTATATATATATAAATATTATATATATATATATATATATGTGTGTGTGTTTGTGAGTGTGTATATGTATGTATGTGTATATATATATATATATAATATAAATATATATATATATATTGTGTGTGTGTGTGTGTGTATGTGTTGTATATGTGTGTGCGTGCGTGCGTGCGTGCGTTGTGTGTGTTGGGGTGTGGGTGGGTAATGAGATATAATTTGTTTACATCCCTTTGTAACAAATGGACGTAAACCTATTGAAAAGAAGACGAAAAATTAGGGGGGTTGTTGTTTTGGTTCTGGTTTGCTTGTTTTGTTGCCCGTTTTCTCTGTTTGCCACTGGTATTTCTTGTTTTGATTTTACTTGTATGTTTGTTTGTTTTAATTCCCTTGTCGTTTTCTCTTCTTTTCCATTCATTCATTTGCGTCTTGCTTTTTTTGTTCTTTTTGTTCCTCTCTTTCGTTCTCTCGCTTTCTGATCCCCTTCTTCCATGTCGTTTTCTCTTTCACTTGTTTTCTTTTTGTCTCTCCTTTTTTCCTTCCCTTCCTCAATCCCTCTGCTCCTTTCTTTTATTTTTTCTTTCTTTATTTAGTTTCCTTTTGAAATCGCTTCTCTTTTTCTCTTATCTGCCTTGCTTTCAATTTGCTCTATGGATACAAAAGAGCTGGTCCATGTTCCCTTTTGTTATCTTTTTTTTTTTAATGTTCGTTTTTTTCTCAAGAGGACGCGTTTGTCCACCTACATTTTGCGCGCGCTCGTTCACCACACCACGCAACCCCCCCCCCTCACACACACACACACACACACACACACACACACACACACACACACACCACACACACGAAACCACATCCACACGCGTACCCACACACACCGACACACGTACCCACATCCACACACACCACTTAACCACCCACAGCCTAGTAATCAAAACTTTGTGCTCGCGTATTTTTTGACAGCCTGTGTTCGAGCTACCACCGAGACGCATGTTCAAGGGGACTTTTCGCCTACAACTTGTACAGGTTAACATCAGTACCGACTCCAGTACTCCTCCAAAGTCCTTTGGGTGAGACTAAAACCAAACGCATACAGAACATCGTCCACATACGTAAAAACCGTTATGCCTTGCGTAAGAGTAGGCCATTCATGCCGGTTAGAACAGATGGCGAAACATTTATATAAAAAAAAACCCATGCATACTAGTATTGAGTTTAGACACCACCCCCGAAGTTGGAATTCAATGTAGCTAACAATGGTGGGGCAAAACGGTCGCGCACACAATTAAAAAAAAAACCACCATTGGTAAACCTCGGAGCTCTGGTCAAGGAACGAAAAAAAAAAAAATCTGTTTCACCAAATGAATAGATGGTTTCATTTTAGGATTGTACTTTGAAAATAGCTGATCAATTACATCCGTCTCACCTCATGAACGGTTGGTGCTTAATTAATGTTGAGATTGTGCTTTGGTAAAACCTGATCAATTACAGTTCTGAGCTTCCAACGAGGTGATTGTCCTTAGATAGCGTGCTAGGTCGCTTGGGCTGTGGGCATATTGGCTGATTGATTGATTGATTGACTGATCAGCCTGCCTGCCTGTCTGTCTATTGGCTCCCTCTCTCGTTCCATTATTTATCAGCTCAGCACACTCTCGGCAGAGGCTGCCCTTCTCTCTTCTCCCTGAACCCCCTGGGGAGTCCTCGGGGAACTGCCCTGAATTTTTCAGGCTGAGTCTCCTGGGCAAGTTAATCATGGCGAAGCCCATCCCTTTCCAGGTACAGGGGTGCATGCTGGGTGGGTATGTTCCAGTTTCTGTAACTCACCGAACGCTGACACAAATAACAAGATCTTTAAGGTGCAGATTTGACCTTCTGCACGCGAAAACACACAAAACAGCGTTTCGGCACTGGCAGGTCTGCAGGTCGACCAGAGATCGTAAAAATTCTCCAACCTTACTTCACCAGACACCGCATCGGGGATTCAAACTAACGACGTCGTGGGCGCACCTCACTGAAGTCCAACACTCTTACCCATTCCGCCAAACTCTCCCTCTATTCCCTGATCAAAATCCAATCCGTTGAAGAAAAAAAAAGCTGACATGAAACCTTGAATGGCTTCTATTCACATATTTTAGGCTGCAGTCTGTCTGTCTGTGTCTTCCTGTGTCTGTCTCTCTGTGTCTATCTCTCTGTCCGTCTCCTCCCCCCTCTCTCCGATCCCCCCCCCCCACTCCATCCTTTCTCCCCCCCCCATCTCGTCTGTCTGTCTGTCTGTCTCTCCCCCTCCCTCCTTGCCTCTCTCTCTCTCTCCTCTCTCCTCTCTCTCTCTCTCTCTCTCTCTCTCTCTCTCTCTCTCTCTCCTCTCTCTCTCTCTGCTATGCTGAACAAAAACCGGATGAGTCATCCTCTTTTCTCCGCGAGTCGTTTATTCATTTGGGGAATTGGGCCACTTCAGCAAACTGAGGACAAAAGACTTGAAGGAAGAAGAGAGCGAAAGAAAGGGAAAACAAATGTAAAGGATAGGGTAAAAAAAAAGAAAAAAAAAGAAAGAAAAGGATGAAAAAAAAGAAAGGATGAAAGAAGCACCGATAGACGAAAAGAAAAAAAATCAGAAGAAAAGAAAACCTACTTTCAAATTTTTTGGCAGACGGTTTGAACCAACCTCGATCTGAATGAATCGGAACGAAAGAGAAACTAAAGAAAGAAGGAGAATAAACAAAAAGGCGGAAAAAAATCTCCAACCCACCTAAGAAGCAAAAATGAAGAAAAAATTAAGGAAAACAAAGAAAGAACGAAAGACCGACAAAAAGATGACAAAATTTATAAAACCACATACACACGGGGACTGGATGGAAAAAGCACACAAGTGCTGATTCCATTATCCTCGATATGATAAAATAAATAAACAAATAAACAAAAAGACAAAATACAGATAGAAAGAAAGAA
>CM060332.1:28920333-28930333 GCA_030674155.1 Stramonita haemastoma
CTAATTCTAGAACGTTTTTCTTTAAAAATTATGAATTACTGTTGAGCTATAATTGACACTGTCTACAAGCCTATCACTGAAATCATGTATTCATACCTTTTACTTAAAAAGATATGAATAATCACGTTGAGCTAACTGAAATTTACTACTTGGCTTTAACTAAAATCACCACCTTCCCTCATACCTGAAATTATCTTATTGGGTTATAGCTGAATTTACTAAAGTATAACTGAAACTATGTATAAGGCTATCACTGAACTTATCCTTTACACTCTAACTGCAATGATCTACGAGGCTATAAAACTAAAACAATCTATTACACGCCGTAACTGAAATCTTTAGGCCATAGCCAGAATTATCCATTAGGCTTTAAGTGAAGTTATCTACAATGCTCTCTACTGAGTGGACCAAAAACGGACGGCCTAGGGCAACTTGTCGAGAGACCTCAGTGCATAAGAAAACAAACACACTGTCCAGGGTCGAGAAGAAGTTGAGCACACAGTTCAGAACCAAAACGATCGAACATGTAAATCTGCAGTGAAGATGTAATGGTTCAATAATGGGAGCGACAGGACATCAATGCAACAGAACATACACAGCGCAGATATGGTTACCCGGCAGAAAAGCGAAGTAACTATGAAGTCCTGAAATATGCAGCACAGCTATGATAGATTACACATCATAGCCATCGATCTTCATACCCCTGGTTATACCGGGCACTGGTGGAGAAAAAATAAACCCAACAAAAACAACAAACCCAATTGATCCTTAGCACAAAACTACCTCAGCTTCACCTCTATTGATAGCCTCCAACCAAGCACAAAACGAAGGAAGAGAGCAGAGAAGTTTACAATTCTGCATCATGGTCTGTGCACTCACTCAGACACACACTACACGTTCAACACGTCTCCGCAAGATCCACACACCATCAAAACTTCACTCCCCGACTCAAACACGTCACAAATTTCCATTCATCTTGGCCTGCTTGCTTGCTCATCCCCCAGACTCCCATTCGGGCCGGCCATCTCTCTCGTCAGAGAAGCCAAACAACTCGGCAAGAAACTCACCACAACCCCCCCCACCCACCCTCCTTCCCTCGTTCCCAGACAAGTCTTAAACCACCACATTAACCCACTGTGACTCTTCCTCTCCGCCCCCACTCCCCACCCTTCTCTAAACCTCTTCCTCGTATGGGATAATATAGCCAACACCCTCCTCCTCCTCCCCCCTCCTTCTATGACCTAAGGAGAGAAGAAGGAGGTGGGAGTGTGGGTGTGTAGGGGGGGAGGGAGGGGGGAGCTCTACCCCTTGCCTGGATGCTTTTAATTGCAGCCTCACGTCCGGGCGTCGACCATTAAGTTAATGGCGACTTGGTGGCAAGTTTATAGATTGGATGTCCGTTCAGCCAAGCGTCCGCACGCCGTTCCTAGAGCGTGGCATCTCCGCTGGGACATCATTAGGTCTCTCCCCCCCCCCCTCCACATCACCTTCGCTAACCACCACCCCCTCCCCTTTTCCCTCAAACACATCTTCCCAAGAGACCCCACAAGACTTTTCTGGAACGCTAAAAGCGCTAAAGGAACAACAGATTCCGTTAAGAGATCTTAGACAGCCATTTTTAGTTTAAATCGATGATGCTAAAGATAGCATCTAATGTAAATATACCCCCCCACCCCCAAACAAAACAAACAACAATCCATTACCTCCACTGCAAATCCTTGGAGAACAAAAAAAAGTACAGTTGTCTAATTCTAAAACACACATAAAGCGTGTGTTCCAATCTTGTATATGATATATTATGTATGAACATATGTCCCTTCTGAGGGGCAATGGCCTTCATGAATTAATAATCCCAATTCGGATTCATTCCAAGAAAATTTTCATGGAGAGTGAAAGATGGAATGGGAGTGGTGGTGGTGGGGGTGGTGGTAAGAGTGGAAGGGGGTTGCAGACTGTTTCAATTGCCCATCTTACTGAATAGCACTTTAAAGTCACCGTGCATTTCTCTGCGTGAGATTCGGGCTGCATTGCTCTCTCATTTATTATCATGGTGATGTGGTTTGGCTCGAAAAAGTAGGAGGACACAGGTTGTTGCTGACAGGAGATGCGGACAGGGGTCAGTCACTCAGGGTAGGTCTGATGAGACATGTCTGGCTTCCCCATCAAGGCCTGGAGTGTACGCCTACTGCATACGTTTCAGTTGTCACTGCAGGTCTTCCAGAAATGACAGACTGAATGAGAGAGAGAGAGAGAGAGAGAGAGAGAGAGAGAGAGAGAGAGAGAGAGAGAGAGAGAGAGAGAGAGAGAGAGAGAGAGAAGAGAAAGAGACAGAGAGAGAGAGAATTTTCCAAAAGTGTGAGATTTGGCTTGAATGCATTTTTGTGACTTAGCGCACACATGCACGCACGCAGCACACACAGATATATATATATATATATATATATATATATATATATATATATATGAAGAGAGAGAGAGAGAGACAAGGCAAGGCAAGGCAAGGCAAGGAAAAATTTTCTTCGAGGATGAATAGATAAGCGAGCGAGCGAGCGAGCGAGCGAGCAGCGAGCAAGAGAGAGAAAAGAAGAGAGAGAGAGAGAGAGAGAGAGAGAGAGAGAGAGAGAGAGAGAGAGAGAGAGAGAGAGAGAGAGAGAGAGAGAGAGAGAGATCACAAGTGCAAGGCCCTAAACAATAGGCTATCCCCACCCCGGCCCCCTGGGCAGTAAATATGATTTTCTTAGCAGGTTGGCAAACACTAGTCCTGTAACTCCCTGCACTGCACTGAAGTTTCAGACTTTGTCTCCTGGGCGAGTGAAAAGTTTTAAGCCTCGGTGGAAGAAACCCCTCACCAGGCACAAAGTGCATGCAGGGTATGTTCGTGTGTCCGTCACCCACCGAACCCCTGAATGAATGATGAGATCTTTAACGTGCATATTTGATCTTCTGCTTGCGTGTATATACATGAACAGTATGAAGGCACGTCTGTGCTTTAAGTTGACCCGGAAGGTCGTAAAAATCCCACTCCCTGAAGCAAGAGCCCCGCGGTCAAGATTTGAACCCAAGTCTTCATGGGGCCATGGGTTTGAAGTGAAACGCTCTTATCATTCAACTAGCATACAGCTACAGCCAATCATGGGCCAGTGAACATCCCAGCGTCCCGAGCTGATGTTATACATACATCACCCCATCTTAATGGCAACACTACCACTTCCCTTACAAAAGAACGAGTATACCTCACGTTTGCTTTTGAACACTCCAAACTTGACTATAACATAATTATTTATAATGGAAGAGAGAAGCTGTAAGGAGAATTGAACAGCAGGTTTACGGAGCGGAAAGGCTCCCTTCTTTCAATGTTACGGCCATTGACTTGTTAGACTCTCTGGGGCCTTGAGCTCTGGATGCTCTTCTGCTGCAAACGCCTGGCTTCAAATCTATGGGATTTAGTCTATTAGGCAGTCTATTTCAGGGTTATAACGTGTGTGTTGTGTGTGTGTGTGTGTGTGTGTGTGTGTGTGTGTGTGTGTGTGTGTGTGTGTGTGTGTGTGTGTGTGTGTGTACGTGTGTTTGTACGTGTGTGTGTTTGTGTGTAGTGTGTGTGTGTGTGTGTGTGTCGTGTCGTTAAGAGGTTATTGTTGCAAACGGGTCAGGCTTGACAGAAATAAGAACTACCCCCCCCCCCTCTTCCCCCATCCCCAGTCTGGAAATTAAGTGTGGATTGCTGTATACCCTCTATGGCATAATGAATAATTCATGTAGGTGAAGCTTAAAATTCGTCACTCTCGACCTCGGTATAAATGGACTTCGAAATTACCCCTTGCTGATATTGCATGCCAGCATTTATCTTTGAACCGGTCAAAGTTCGGAAATTCTCTATTCGTGCTCACAGTCTCCACTGAGTTTTTATTCCAATGAGTATCTTTTCAATGCTGTTTTTTTTCAGGCCGAGTTTTACATCTGTATTGATATACAGAGGATGTGTTTAAAAAGGTTTAATAATGATTTGTGGCTATCTATGGACCCAGTTCGCACAGTTGAACGGATTGTAGTCCTACCAGTTAGGACAAGAAAATAACTTAATGGCACCGTGTGTGTGTGCATGCGTGCGTGCGTGCGTGAGTGCGTACGTGAGTGCGTGTGGGCGTGTGTGTGTGTGCGTGCGAGAGAGAGAGAGAAGAGAGAGAGAGAGAGAGAGAGAGAGAGAGAGAGAGAGAGAGAGAGAGTGTGTGTGTGTGTGTGTGTGTGTGTGTGTGTGTGTGTGTGTGTGTGTGTGTGTGTGTGTGTGCGCGCGCGTGTGTGCTCAACAGGTGCAGACAGGAGAATGAGGGAGGTTACTATGACGCAACTTCAGTCGTCCACTTACGTATCCGCTCATCCACGCACTACTCTCTCTCTCTCTCTCTCTCTCTCTCTCTCTTCTCCATCTCCCTCACTCCTCTCTCTACTCTCCTCTCTCTCTTCTCTGCTCACTCCCATCACCTGAGCAATTTTCATCACCACTACCACATAGATCTAAATCTTTTTAAAAAAAAATCAAAGTCAGCATCACAAATCTGAGAAATTTTATATCTTCGGGTAGAGAAAACTTTTCAACTGATATACATCTTAAGACATTTATTAGCATTTTTCCAGGCACCACAGTCATTTTCTGCTGAGCCCTACCTGATTACAACATTTTCTCTTTTCATGAAAAGCTTGATAGTACCGCAAAAAAGTGCGGTCATGCATTTATAAGTTTTGAATACATAACGATAAGGGAGAGGGGGGAGGTCCGGGTAGCCTAGTGGTTAGAGCGTTGAACTCATGATCAGACGGATCGGGTTTGAGCCACCATCGGAGCACCCGTTTGAGATCCCCCCCCCCTCCCCCGCTGGAGTTAACATCAGTACTGCCACAATTTCCCCGAAAAGCCTTCGTATGAGACTATAAACCGCGGTACCGTGTGCGAACACACACACACACACACACACACACACACACACACACACACACACACACACACACACACACACACCAGACAGTCCATGATTAAGATGCGACAGGGGGGCGGGAACCGGAGCTCCTATACTACCCCGTTGCACGTGCAGTTGGAGTGCTGTCAGCCCTAACGACTTGTGGCAAATTGGTGCTACCCCTGTCTCCACAGGCTAGATGGGCAAAAACACGGAGGGATGGGAAGACAGAAAAGAGGCAGCTGTTATTAAGACGATACTACTACCTCCTGCTGGTGTCAAAAGCTGTAGATGTCCTTTTTTATTTGTTCCAAAGAAACAGAAACGGGCGCGTGCACCCATAAAAAAACAGTGACTCAAATGTAAAAAAAAAAAAAAAAAAAAAAAAGTAAAGAAAAAGAAATAAAGAGAAGGGGGTGTAGCAGTACTTATTATTCAAAGTTGGGGCTAGGGGGTATTTTAACTTTTTAAACAGTAATTATATGCTAAAATTTACTGTTTGTATTTAATCAACGCCGCTCTTTTAATGCTCTTTACATTGTTCGTGCTTAACAGATTTGAGTTAGAAGAAATGAATAATAGTCGTCACCATAAATGATCTGATAACCACTGAAGGCATCAATGCCTTGTGGCATAATGCTATCTCTCCATCCTCTCTCCCTTGTCTCCCCCCCCCCCCCCCCCCCTTTCACTTCCATCCCTTTCCCACCGCCCTACACAACGAATATAAAGCAAATACATCGCTATATCAAAATACCATTTGGAAATAAAACTTTGACTTTGACTGCCCAAAAGGTATAGGAGCAGAAATGGTGGTTGCATCTGCATTAGTGGAGGACACAAATAGGTGATAATTACCAACGCCTGCACGATATCACGAAAATTCACTGCGTTATTTGATATATGATCAAGGGCTAGCGCAAGTTGTTGCAATTAGAGCTTGTGCATATAGCAAACGGTTTTGCCACATCCTCGTTTTTTTTCCGCTGAACACAGAGGTCTTGAGGTCATTTCGTCTGCACCGACAACTGGTGAAAAGTTGCACATCTCTCTGTGACCGATGGCCCAGTCTTGTCAACAACGCTGGACTCCAGTTTTGGCATCGCCGGAAAGGCTGCGCACAGCTTAATTCGCCACCATCTTGACTTTGCTGGCAACAAGACAGCTGGGATGTAGTGTTACTACTCCTTTGAGATTAAGATAATCAATGCCCTTTGATTGTGATGGATAAGAAATCTATCCTGATCCAATGATTGTTTCGTGCGCACGTGTGTACCCATGTGTACTGGTGTGCGCGCATACGTGCATGTAGTTTTGCATTGATAAAATTAATATATGGCTGGCTAAAGTATCGCTGATGTTTGGATCTTCTTCTTGTTCTTGTTCTTCTTATTATTTTCTTATCTATTCTTTTATATCGAAGATAATGGAATTTTGGAAATATTGTCATCTGTTCCCACCGGCACACAATGGCCTGCTCTTACGAAAAGTGGAACAGGATTTAACGTGTCCGCAAGATGTTATGCGTGATTTCATCATCATTGTATGATGATGGATGGTGATGAGGATGATGTAATTTTATTTATTTATTTATTCTTTTAAATCGAGGATAACAGAATAAGCAATCATGTGCTTTTTTTCATCTGGTCCCCGTGTGTATGCAGTTTTTGTAAATATTGTCATCTGTTCCCACCGGCACACGATGGCCTACTCTTACGAAAAGCGGAACAGGATTTAACGTGTGCGCAAGATGTTCTGCGTGCGTTCGCACACGGGGCCTCGGTTTAAAGTCTCATCCGAAGGACTTTTTGGGAGAATGGAGTCAGCACTGATGTTAACTCCAGGAAACAAAATTTCCTCGACCGGACTCGAACCTGGGTCGTCAAATTGCCAGCGCAATGTTCTGACCACTAGGCTATCCGTCCCCCTAATGATGCAATGATGTAATGATGCAAAGAGATAAGTAGGGAATGAAAAGACAACTGTGTTGATATTCAAAGACTGTTGTGATATTTCCAACGATAAATGTTTTTTCATTTACTGTTTTGCATAGATCTTTTCGTTGTTGGATTTTTTTAACGATAAAGCATTCGTCTTCGTACAGTGTGTGAGAATTTGCAGACAATGGAAGAATAAAGAGCTTAGATGGTCTATATCCACACATGATAAAATAACATGCATACAAATCGCTGCAAAATAAACCCGTACTATAATAAGATATGGAATGATTCAAGATATATATATATATATATATATATATATATATATATATATATATATATATATATATATATATATATATATATATATATATATACTACAAAATAATGTTTGAAAACTTGACAGCATGAAGATATTGCAATTTAGGGCTAATCAGTAACAGTTTTCGCGAGGACAAAAAACGAAGGCATTACGTGCGTGCATGCGTACGTACGTACACACACACACACACACACACACCACCACCACCACCACCACCACCACCACCACCACCACCAACAACAACAACAACAACAACAACAACACTAACAACAACAAAACCTCAAAACGATGACCTGTTCATCTGCAATAATATAAAATTTGCAAGATTCAAGCTCTGAAAAAACTGCCGTGTATTTCTCTCTGAACTCCATTCGCGGCCATCATCCAGCAGATCTGCTGCAATAACCTCCTCAAACATTTTGTCTGAAAACTGGCTTCTGACGCCATTCAGCCCATATTTGTATGCATGCCAGTTGTTGGCCATGCATTGTACCCCATTTCTCCTTCGTCCGCCAGCCCTCTTAACGGCACTATGCATGCGCCGGGGTCACTAACGTAGGAAGACGTTGCACTCATAGATCATGATTATTTTCACATTGATCACCATCATTTGACGTTGATGTATTTCATAAACCTTGGAGGGAGGAAGGGAAAGAAAAAAAAACACCCAACGGTGTATTTTCTTGCACTCAAGGAAACACTGGAAATATTACAAAACAAAAAAACAAAACAAAACAAAACGACGTTTTCTTTATAGCACTTTATTGAAGACAGTGATTTAAATGGTGTGTGTGTGTGTGTGTGTGTGTGTGTGTGTGTGTGTGTGTGTGTGTGTGTGTGTGTGTGTGTGTGTGTGTGTGTGTGTGAGGGGGGAGGTAAGCTTTGGTCACCAAACATTTCTTGTAGAAATTAACAAATGCATTTAAGGATTCAAAATGTATAACACATTTTTCAAAAACAGCAATAACAAAGAACAGGACCCAACAAAGACAACAATGAAAACAACTACAACAAAAAGGTGAGGAGGGGGAGGAGAAAATGATAAACAGGAGAATCACCCCTCTTCCTACCCCTCCCCTTGCCATAAAACAAAAGGCAGAGGTTGATGTACTGGCTTATTATGTAGCTACTTGTTGACTTTTGTCTACCTATCTTGCCTGCCTTTCTGTCGATCTATGTCTCTCTCTCTCTCTCTCTCTCTCTCTCTCTCTCTCTCTCTCTCTCTCTCTCTCTCTCTCTCTCTCCCACATACACACACACGCGCGCGCGCGCGCACACATACACACATTCCCAACCAAGAATGCATGGATGTGAAGAATAAGACTTGACAGTCTACAAATAGTGTTGGCAGAAAGACAACACTCTCATTTTCGTCTCTTTCCTCACATCAATAACTATACAGAATGCACGCACGCGCGCACACACGTACGCGCGCACGCACGCGCGCACGCACACACACACACACACACACACACACACACACACACACACACACACACACACACACACACACACACACACCGAAGACGAACCGAGTCAGAACCCTCAACAACAAACATTACTCTTGAAATATTCAGCGATCACTTCTTATCACTTGCTGCCAACCTATATCACACTGATCACCAAACTTAGGATCATAGCGTATTGTTAAGAAAAACATCAAACACAACCCTTTATTTTGCATCCCACTCCTAACAATGCATAAAGATGGAGAACTGATAAAGTAACTGTAGTAAAAAGATCAAAGTAAAGATGCCCCATAACCTATGTGGCCTTAAGGGAGCAAAGCATCAGAAACTCCAGCTTCTCTAGGGGCCAGCATATTGAGGGCGGTGCTCATCTCCTCTCCCTCGCAGCTTTACCTTCCCTGACCCTAAAAGGGCAGGTGCCCATTTATAGCTGGGTGAACTGGGGGACTGTGCTGAAGCCAAGACGCAAACGGTCACCCATCCCCCCAGTTGGTAACGACGCTCGATGCTGCTTAACATTGGCTTGGGGAAAGCGAGTGCTCTGGCCACTGAGCCATCACGTCCCCATAACTGAGGAATACAAAGTTATAAGGCCCTGACGATAACTACACCATCTGCTGGGTCACTTCCCGTGGTGTTCAGTGGTGCCTGTTCTGGGCTAACACACGCAGGACACCACCCACTAAGCCCCCTGCTGGCAACAGTAACAGTTTAGTCACGAAGGCTGAGTGAAATGCCCACATGCGGTGGCGACCAAGGCAACGACCCTCTCCCGTGAAATTGCAACCCAAAGGGCTTTGGACACAAACTCACCACAGGAACAGCAGTGGAAGAAAAAACCAAATCCGAGATCATCACGAGACCATGGCAACCACCTCCGCCAAATCAGAAACAATATTCTGTTAGTGCATGATGATCAATGGCGATGAGGACGATCTAATGATGCTGCTAAGGAAGTCAATGTGCTGTGAGACTACTTTGAACGGACGTACTCTACACTCCCTATCAGATAAATCCCAGGGTCAACCGAGCCTGAGAGAAGCAGACACCGGCAGTGCAGGTCAGGTAACTTGAGCAACACTCCCAAAATCGCAAATGTTGTGAGGATGAAGCCCAACTGTGTGGTCCCAGTCTTCCCAATGGGCCCATAGCAAACTCGTTCTAGGCAGAAGGCGGCCAGAGTCCGGAAAATCCCTCTGACTCTTAGAGGATTGGAACCCACGAACTTCCAGTCCGTAACCCAAGGCGCTAACCACAGCGCACAGACGGCTGGTTTAGATCCTCCTCTATTTTCTATCTACATCAATGACCTACCAT
>CM060332.1:28938090-28948090 GCA_030674155.1 Stramonita haemastoma
AGAAGGAGGTGGGAGTGTGGGTGTGTGGGGGGGGGGGGGGGGGAGCTTACCCCTTGCCTGGATGCTTTTTTGCAGCCTCCGTCCGGGCGTCGACCATTAGTTAATGGCGATTTTGGTGGCAAGTTATAGATTGGATGTCCGTTAGCCAAGCGCCCGACGCCGTTCCTAGAGCGTGGCATCTCGCGGGATTTTTCATTAGGTCTCTCCCCCCCCCTCCACATCACCTTCGCTAACCACCCCCCTCCCTTTTCCCTCAAAACATTTCCCAAGGGGACCCCCAGACTTTTCTGGAACGCTAAAAGCGCTAAAGGAACAAACAAGATTCGTTAAGGATTTAGGCAGCCTTTTTTTGTTTAAATCGATGATGAAAAATAGATCTAATGCAAATATACCCCACCCCCAAACAAAAACAAAACAATCCAATCCATTACCTCCACTGCAAATCCTTGGAGAACAAAAAAAAGTACAGTTGTCTAATTCTAAAACACACATAAAGCGTGTTTCCAATTTGTATATGATATTTTATGTATGAACATTGTCCCTTCTGAGGGGCAATGGCCTTCAGAATTTTAATAACCCAATTCGGATTCTATTCCAAGAAAATTTTCATGGAGAGTGAAAGTAGGAATGGGAGTGTGGTGGTGGTGGGGGTGGTGGTAAGAGTGGAAGGGGGGGGTTGCAGACTGTTTCAATTGCCCATCTTA
Organism: Stramonita haemastoma; assembly: GCA_030674155.1. Taxonomy (NCBI): domain Eukaryota; kingdom Metazoa; phylum Mollusca; class Gastropoda; order Neogastropoda; family Muricidae; genus Stramonita; species Stramonita haemastoma. The sequence goes on from CM060332.1 coordinate 28,938,795, forward strand.
CGTATAGCACTTTAAAGTCACCGTGCATTTCTCTGCGTGAGATTCGGGCTGCATTGCTCTCTCATTTTATTATCATGGTGACTGTGGTTTGGCTTCTGAAAAAGTAGGAGGACAAGGTTGTTGCTGACAGGAGATGCGGGACAGGGGTCAGTCACTCAGGGTAGGTCTGATGAGACATGTCTGGCTTCCCCATCAAGGCCTGGAGTGTACGCCTACTGCATACGTTTCAGTTGTCACTGCAGGTCTTCCAGAAATGACAGACTGAATGAGAGAGAGAGAGAGAGAGAGAGGAGACGAGATGAGGAAAGAGAGGAGAGAGAAGAATGAGAGAGGGATGAGAGAGAGAGAGAGGGAGATAGAGGAAGGGGTGGAGATGTGGGGAGGAGAGAGAGAGAGATTTTCCAAAGTGTGAGATTTGGCTTGGAATGCATTTTTGTGACTTAGCGACACATGCACGCACGCATGCACACACAGATTATATATAATATATATATTTATATATATATATATATGAGAAGAGAGAGAGAGAGGAGGAGAGAGAGAGTGAGAGAGAGAGAGAGAGATGAGAGAGAGAGAGAGAGGAGAGAAGAGAGGAGAGAGGAGAGAGCAAGGCAAGGCAAGGAAGGAAAGGCAAGGCAAGGCAAGGCAAATTCTTTTATTCGGGATAATAGATAAGCGAGAGAGAGGAGAGGAGAAAGGGGAGAGAGAGGAGAGAGAGAGAGAGATGAGAGAGAAGAGAGAGGAGAGAGAGAGAGGAGAGAGGAGAGAGATCACAAGTGCAAGGCCCTAAAACAATTAGGCTATCCCACCTCGCCCCTGGGCTAGTAAATATGGTTTTCTTACGCAGGTTGGCAAAAATAGTCCTGTAACTCCCTGCATGCACGAAGTTTCAGACTTTGTCTCCTGGGCGAGTGAAAAGTTTTAAGCCTCGGTGGAGAAACCCTCACCAGGCACAAAGTGCATGCAGGGTATGTTCGTGTGTCCGTCACCCACCGACCGCTGATATGAATGATGGGTCTTTAGTGCAATATTTGATCTTCTGTTTGCGTGTTGTACATGAAACAGAATGAAGGCACCGTCTGTGCTTTAAGTTGACCCGGAAGGTCGTAAAAAATCTACACTCTGAAGCATGAGCCCGCGGCCAAGATTTGAACCCAAGTCTTCATGGGGCCATGGGTTTGAAGTCAAACGCTCTTATATTACTGAACTACAGCTAAGCCAAGCTGGGCCAGGGAACATCCCAGCGTCCGAGTGATGTTATACATACATCACCCATCTTAATGGCAACATACCACTTCCCTTACAAAAAGAACCAGCGCACCTCCGTTTGCTTTTGAACACGCCAAACTTGACTATAACTAATTATTTGTATGGAAGAGAGAAACTGTAAGGAGAACTGAACAGCAGGTTTTCGGAGAGGAAAGGTCCCTTCTTTCAATGTTACGGCCATTGGCTTGTTAGACTCTCTGGGGCCTTGAGCTCTGGATGCTCTTCTGCTGCAAACGCCTGGGCTTCAAATCTATGGGATTTGTCTATTAGGCAGTCTATTTCTGGGTTACAACGTGTGTGTGTGTGTGTGTGTGTGTGTGTGTGTGTGTGTGTGTGTGTGTGTGTGTGTGTGTGTTGTGTTGTGTGGTGTGTGTACGTGTGTTTGTACGTGTGTGTGTGTGGTACGTGTGTGTGTTTGTGTGTAGTGTGTGTGTGTGTGTCGTGTCGTTAAGAGGTTATTGTCGCAAACGGGTCAGGCTTGACAGAAATAAGAACTACTCCCCCCCCTTTCCCCACCCCAGTCTGGAAATTAAGTGTGGATTGCTGTATACCCTCTATGGCATAATGAATAATTCATGTAGGTTCAGCTTAAAATTTCGTCACTCTCGACCTCGGTATAAATGGACTTCGAAATTACCCCTTGCTGATATTGCATGCCAGCATTTATCTTGGAACCGGTCAAAGTTCGGAAATTCTCTATTCGGGCTCACAGTCTCCACTGAGTTTTTATTCCATGAGTATCTTTTTAATGCTGGTTTTTTTTCAGGCCGTGTTTTACATATCTGTATTGATATAGAGAGGATGTGTTTAAAAAGGTTTAATAATGATTTGTGGCTATTTATGGACCCAGTTCGCACAGTTGAACGGCTTGTAGTCCTACCAGTTAGGACAAGAAAAATAACTTAATGGCACCGTGCGTGCGTGCATGCGTGCGTGCGTGAATGTGTGCATGCGTGTGTGTGTGCGTGTGTGTGTGTGTGTGTGTGATAGAGAGAGAGAGAGAGAGAGAGAGAGAGAGAGAGAGGAGAGAGAGAGAGAGAGAGAGAGAGAGAGAGAGTGTGTGTGTGTGTGTGTGTGTGTGTGTGTGTGTGTGTGTGTGTGTGTGTGTGTGTGTGTGTGCTCAACAGGTGCAGACAGGGGAGGTAATGAGGCAAGTAGAGCGGTCCATTACGTATCGCCATCCACGCACTAACCTTCCCCCATCTTCTCTCTCTCTCTCTCTCTCTCTCTCTCTCTCTCTCTCTCTCTCTCTCTCTCTCTCTCTCTCTCTCTCTTCCCCCATCACCTGAGCATTTTCACTACCACCTACCCCACATAGATCTAGATCTAAATCCTTTAAATAAAAAAAAAAAATCAAAGTCAGCATCACAAATCTGAGAAATTTTGTATCTTCGGTTAGAGAAAACTTTTCAACTGAAATACATCTTCAGACATTTATTAGCATTTTTCCAGGCACCACAGTCATTTTCTGCTGAGCCCTACCTGATTACAACATTTTCTCTTTTCATGAAAAGCTTGGTAGAACCGCAAAAAAGTGCGGTCATGCATAAAATTTTGAATACATGATTTGGGGGTGGGGGGGAGGGTCCAGGTAGCCTAGTGGTTAGAGCGTTGAACTCGTGATCTGACGGATCGGTTTGAGCCACCATCGGAGCACCCGTTTGAGATCTCCTCTCCCCCCCCCCCCCCCCCCCCCCCCGGAGTTAACATCAGTACTGCCACCATTTCCCCGAAAAGCCTTCGTATGAGACTATAAACCGCGGTACCGTGTGCGAACACACACACACCACACACACACACACACACACACACACACACACACACACACACACACACACACACACCACCAGACAGTCCATGATTAAGATGCGACAGGGGGGCGGGAACCGGAGCTCCTATACTACCCGTTGCACGTGCAGTTGGAGTGCTGTCAGCCCTAACGACTTGTGGCAAATTGGTGCTACCCCTGTCTCCACAGGCTAGATGGGCAAAAACACGGAGGGATGGGAAGACAGAAAAGAGGCAGCTGTTATTAAGACGATACTACTACCTCCTGCTGGTGTCAAAAGCTGTAGATGTCCTTTTTTATTTGTTCCAAGGAAACAGAAACGGGAGCGTGCACCCATAAAAAACAGTGACTCAAATGTAAAAAAAAAAAAAAAAAAAAATTAAAGCAAAGAAATAAAGAAAAAAGGCGGTGTAGCAGTACTTATTATTCAAAGTTGGGGGTAGGGGGTATTTTAACTTTTTAAAACAGTAACTATATGCTAAAATTTACTGTTTGTATTGAATCAACGCTGCTCTTTTGATGCTCTTTACACTGTTCGTGCTTAACAAGATTTGAGTCAGAAGAAATGAATAATAGTTGTCATCATAAATGATATGATAACCACTGAAGGCGTCAATGACTTGTGGCATATTGCTATCTCTCCATCCTCTCTCCCTTGTCCCAACTGCCCCCCCCCCCTTCCACATCCATCCCTTTCCCATTGCCCTACACGACGATAAAAAGCAAATACATCGCTATCTCAAAATACCATTTGGAAATAAAAAAATTGACTCTGACTGCCCAAAAGATATTGGAGCAGAAATGGTGGTTGCATCTGCATTAGTGGAGGACACAAAATGAATAGGTAATAATTACCATCGCCTGCACGATATTACGAAAATCCATTGCGTAATTTGATATATGATCAAGGGCTAGCGCAAGTTATTGCAACTAGAGCTTGTGCATATAGCAAAAGGTTTTGCCACATCCTCGTTTTTTCCGCTGAACACAGAGGTCTTGGGGTCATCTAGTCTGCACCTGACAGATGGTGACAAGTTGCACACGCATCCCTAGCCTTCCATCTTTCTGTGACTGGTGGCCCAGTCTTGTCAGGAACGCTGGACTCCATTTTTGGCATCGCCGGAAAGAATGTGCAAGGCTTAATTCGCCACCATCTTGACATTGCTGGTAACAAGACAACTGGGATATAGTGTTACTACCCCTTTGAGATTAAGTCAATCAATGCCCTTTGATTGTGATGGATAAGAAATCTACCCTGATCTGTTGACTGATTTTTGCGCATGTGTGTACTCATGTGTACGGGTGCGCGCGCATGGGTGTATGTGGTTTTGCACTAATGAAATTGATATATGGCTGGCTAAAGTATTGTTGATGTTTGGATGTTTTTTTTTCTTGAGATGTTTGGGAATGGGAAGACAGCTCTGTTGATATTTAAAGACTGTGTTGTGATATTTCCAACGATAAATGTTTTCTCATTTACTGTTTTGCATAGATCTTTTCGTTGTTGGGTTTTTTTTAAAATGATAAAGCATTCGTCTTCGTACAGTGTGTGAGAATTTGTAGACAATGGAGGAAAAAAAGAGCTTAGATGGTCTATATCCACACACGGAAAAATCACATGCATACAAATCGCTGCAAAATAAACCCTTACTGTAATAAGATATGGAATTATACAATATCATATACACACACACACACACACACACACACACACACACACACACACACACCACACACACACACACACACATATATATTACAAATGTTTGAAAACTTGACAGCATGAAACTATTGCAATTTGGGGCTAATCAGTAACAGTTTTCGCGAGGACAAAAAACGAAGGCATTACGTGCGTGTGAGCGCGCGTACGTACATACGTACGTACGTACGTACACACACACACACACACACACACACACACACACACAAACACACACACACACACAAACACACACACCACACCACACCACACCACCACCAACAATAACAACACTAACAACAAAAAAAAACCCCAAAACGATGACCTGTTCATCTGCAATAATATAAAATTTGCAAGATTCAAGCTCTAAAAAAACTGCCGTGTATTTTTCTCTGAACTCCATTCGCGGCCATCATCCAGCAGATCTGCTGCAATAACCTCCTCCAACATTTTGTCTGAAAACTGGCTTCTGACGCCATTCAGCCCATATTTGTATGCATGCCAGTTGTTGGCCATGCATTGTACCCCATTTCTCCTTCGTCCGCCAGCCCTCTTAACGGCACTATGCATGCGCCGGGGTCACTAACGTAGGAAGACGTTGCACTCATAGATCATGATTATTTTCACATTGATCACCATCATTTGACGTTGATGTATTTCATAAACCGTGGAGGGAGGGAGGGAAAGAAAAAAACACACCCAACGGTGTATTTTCTTGCACTCAAGGAAACACTGGAAATATTACAAAACAAAAAAACAAAACAAAACAAAACGACGTTTTCTTTATAGCACTTTATTGAAGACAGTGATTTAAATGGTGGTGTGTGTGTGTGTGTGTGTGTGTGTGTGTGTGTGCGTGCGTGCGTGCGTGCGTGCGTGCGTGCGTGCGTGCGTGCGTGCGTGCGCGCGCGCGTGTGTGTGTGTGTGTGAGGGGGGGGGAGGTAAGCTTTGGTCACCAAACATTTCTTGTAGAAATTAACAAATGCATTTAAGGATTCAAAATGTATAACACATTTTTCAAAAACAGCAATAACAAAGAACAGGACCCAACAAAGACAACAATGAAAACAACTACAACAAAAAGGTGAGGAGGGGGAGGAGAAAATGATAAACAGGAGAATCACCCCTCTTCCTACCCTCCCCTCCCCTTGCCATAAAACAAAAGGCAGAGGTTGATGTACTGGCTTATGTAGCTACTTGTTGACTTTTGTCTACCTATCTTGCCTGCCTTTCTGTCGATCTATGTCTCTCTCTCTCTCTCTCTCTCTCTCTCTCTCTCTCTCTCTCTCTCTCTCTCTCTCTCTCTCTCTCTCTCTCTCTCCACATACACACACACACGCGCGCGCGCGCACACATACACACATTCCCAACCAAGAATGCATGGATGTGAAGAATAAGACTTGACAGTTTACAAATAGCGTTGGCAGAAAGACAACACTCTCATTTTCGTCTCTTTCCTCACATCAATAACTATACAGAATGCACGCACGCGCGCACACACGTACGCACGCACGCGCGCACGCACGCACGCACACACACACACACACACACACACACACACACACACACACACACACACACACACACACACACACACACACACACACACACACACACACACACACACACACACGAAGACGAACCGAGTCAGAACCCTCAACAACAAACATTACTCTTGAAATCTTCAGCGATCACTTCTTATCACTTGCTGCCAACCTATATCACACTGATCACCAAACTTAGGATCATAGCGTATTGTTAAGAAAAACATCAAATACAATCCTTTGTTTTGCATCCCACTCCTAACAATGCATAAAGATGGAGAACTGATAAAGTAACTGTAGTAAAAAGATCAAAGTAAAGATGCCCCATAACCTATGTGGCCTTAAGGGAGCAAAGCATCAGAAACTCCAGCTTCTCTAGGGGCCAGCATATTGAGGGCGGTGCTCATCTCCTCTCCCTCGCAGCTTTACCTTCACACTCACTCACTCACTCAGTCCCATGTCCCAAAGGACGTAGGGGAGACATGAGAGAAGACGCAACGGAGATCTTTTTCCATGCTTCATGATCCTGTGTGGCTAGTAGGAGGCGTTGCAGGGGTTGGGCAGTCCAATCTTTGATGTTGTCAACCCATGATTTCTTTTGGCGGCCTCTTCTTCTCTTGCCCTCGACTGTTCCTTGCAAGATGGTTTTTGCTAGGGTGTTGTGTCTTGTGGTGTGACCAAACCACATCAGCTTTCTCCTCTTTATGGTGGAGAGCAAAGGCTCTTGGGGGCCCACACGCTTTTTGATTTCTTCTTTCACATAGTTATTGGTCTTGTGTTCTTTGTATGATATTCTGAGGAGTCTTCTGTGGCACTTGTTCTCGAATGCTTGGATTCTTCTCTCTAACTCTGCTGTCAGAGTCCATGATTCACAGCCATATAGGAGGATAGATATCACGAGGGATTTGTATAGGTGGTATTTGGTGCAGAAGCTGATGTTGTTGCTTCTGATGATCTTCTGGAGTCTGACTAGAGCAGATGTTGCTGTTGCAATGCGAGCTTTCACTTCATTGTTTGATGTGCCATCTTTTGTTAGGATGGAGCCTAAGTATTTGAATTGGCTCACCTCTTCCAATATTTCTCCATTCATCTTTATTTCTGTGCTGTCATTACTCGCGCTGTTGACCATGATCTTCGATTTCTCTGTACTGACCTCCATGCCGTATGCGCATGACATATGGCATGACATGGCATGACGGCCTCTGGCAAGTACTCAGGCACTTCAACATTGACAACTGCCTAATTGAAGTCATCAAGGCTCTGTATGAGAATGCAAGAAGTGCAGTTTTCATGAACAATCAAGTGGGAGAGTTCTTCAAGACCACGGTTGGAGTCCACCAGGGCTGCCTTCTCTCACCTGTACTCTTCAACCTCTTCCTCGTAAACATCATGACAGAGACACTGCAAAACCACCACACTTCCATCTCCATTGGTGGAAGACCCCTTTGCAACCTCTGATTTGCAGATGACATTGACCTCATGGGCAGCAGCAAACAAGAACTGCAAATCCTCACAGACAGTCTAACAGATCGAGCGAGCGCATACGGCATGGAGGTCAGCTTTACCTTCCCTGACCCTAAAGAGGGCAGGTGCCCATTTATAGCTGGGTGAACTGGGGGACTGTGCTGAAGCCAAGACGCAAACGGTCATCCATCCCCCCAGTTGGTAACGACGCTCGATGTTGCTTAACATTGGCTTGGGGAAAGCGAGTGCTCTGGCCACTGAGCCATCACGTCCCCATAACTGAGGAATACAAAGTTATAAGGCCCTGACGATAACTACACCATCTGCTGGGTCACTTCCCGTGGTGTTCAGTGGTGCCTGTTCTGGGCTAACACACGCAGGACACCACCCACTAAGCCCCCTGCTGGCAACAGTAACAGTTTAGTCACGAAGGCTGAGTGAAATGCCCACATGCGGTGGCGATCAAGGCAACGACCCTCTCCCGTGAAATTGCAACCCAAAGGGCTTTGGACACAAACTCACCACAGGAACAGCAGTGGAAGAAGAAACCAAATCCGAGATCATCATGAGACCATGGCAACCTCCTCCGCCAAATCAGAAACAATATTCTGTTAGTGCATGATGATCAATGGCGATGAGGACGATCTAATGATGCTGCTAAGGAAGTCAATGTGCTTTGAGACTACTTTGAACGGACGTACTCTACACTCCCTATCAGATAAATCCCAGGGTCAACCGAGCCTGAGAGAAGCAGGCACCGGCAGTGCAGGTCAGGTAATTTGAGCAACACTCCCTAAATCGCAAATGTTGTGAGGATGAAGCCCAACTGTGTGGTCCCAGTCTTCCCAATGGGCCCACAGCAAACTCGTTCTAGGCAGAAGGCGGCCAGAGTCCGGAAAATCCCTCTGACTCTTAGAGGATTGGAACCACGAACTTCCAGTCCGTAACCCAAGGCGCTAACCACAGCGCACTGACGGCTGGTTTAGATCCTCTTCTGTTTTCTATCTACATCAATGACCTACCATTATCACAAAACACGAAAATCACAACGGACTTATCTGCGGATAATTCGTCAATCCAAATCACTGGAGAGAAAACACGAGCAAACGAAACTCGGTTTCGGCAAAGTCTCAACAAAATGTCAGACTGGGGTAACTCAAACTGTGTGATGATATATCCTGCCCAAACCGAATCGATGGTAATAGCAAGCCGCCTAAAACACCAATTAGCCCCCTTCGTTTATCCCTTGATTTAGATAATACTTTAATGGAACAAGTGCGTGAACACTGTGCTTTAGATATTATCGTCATTCTCTGACAGGAAGGTTCAGGGAAGCCTTTAAGTTGTAAAGTTTAAAAACACAAAAGTAGACAGGCACCAAATCAGACCAGCCTAGTGGTTAAAGCGATGATGTCGCGATCTGGCGGCTCGGGTTCAAACTACCACAGAGACGCTACTTCAAGGAGATTTTCCCCCTTGAGTTAACATCAGTATTAAATCCATCTCCCCGGAAGTCCCTCAAATAAGACTA
>CM060332.1:28960590-28963090 GCA_030674155.1 Stramonita haemastoma
TCTGTCTCCCTGTCTCTGTCAGTCACTCTCTCTCTCACACACACAGATATTTTGCGTGTGTGCGTCGATGCGTGTGTGCGTGCACGCGTGCATGCGTGTGTGTGCATGTGTATGTATGCTTGCATACGTGCATGTGTGCGCGCGCGTGCGCGCTTGCGTGAGTGCGCACGTATGCATGCGCGTGCCACTATTTTTCTTGTCCACCTCACTGTATTGTGGTGGCCAATTTTTCTCCCAGGCAAAAGACACAAGAGGAAGAAGGGCAGTTATTGCAGAAGGGACCCTGCCTTATAAATCAAACCTTTAGGAAAAACTAACGGTTCCTCTGACGGCGGCATTTACAAATGGCGCCGGTTGCTCTTACATCGACCTTGCCCACAGCAAAACAAAAAACAAAAACAAAAAAAATAGAGAGAGAATAAAAAATGGCCATGGTTAGAGCAAAGCAAGCCCTGAGGTGGTTGTGAGGCCATACATACATATACTGGCCACAGCGGGATGCATTTTTGTTGTTTTCTAGTTTACTGGAAACTTTTAAAGTGGGCAGTAGGAGTCAGTTTGACGAGAAAAATGCCGCGAAAGTGTCATTTGGTTGTCCACTTGATGTCAACTGAATCTATCAGTTTTTTTGTCAACCTGTTTGAATATCACATTTTTGCCCACCTGATGTCAACTACCTGTCAGTTTGTTGTCCACCTAAAGTCGATGTTTCACCTTTTGAGAGATAAAATCATAGATGAACCACGTGTCATGCTGGGGGTAAACTGATGCTTAGACAACCTTTGCAATGAAGAGCTCAGAGGAATATTGAATATGTGATGTTCATGTTAAGGTCTGAAAAAGTATGACAGCGGAATGGCATTAAATCTTTGAATAGACTAGGTGGCGTTTTCAAAACAGCAGGGTACAAAGAAACACTTTGAAGAAAAGAAATTGGACGAGAAAACGTGTGTGAAATATCATCAAATCAGCTTCTGATGAAGTGGCTAGCAATCAGAGCTCAAGCAAAAATGAAAATCTAGCCTTCGTGGTAACGTACCTTCAAACAACATTTCTACAAGTAGCCTGAATAATTTTTCTGAAATGAGCCAATGATGATGATGCCTTTTTCTCAGAACCAAAGTCACCAGGAGGAAGGTTTGTGCTGACATGTTCTCTGTTGGTTGTGAAGGCCAGTTCTTCAGAGAGACACCCTGACGCGCTGTTAAGTATAAGCAGGTGGGCAGCCAATACCTTGCTTCTTGCTCACTGTTTATCTAGGACGAAAATGACAAGTTCTTTTGCCACGGAGGCTTAAATGGTTATAATTTTGAAGAATTGATACTGTATCTGTGTTTAAGTGTATGAATGGAGTTATGACAGAAATCTGGGTTGTTGTTTTTTGGATGACTTACACCAGCAAGGCCTTTTTTAAAACACCGAGTTATAGAGAAAGAAATGGGGGGAAGGGGGGAGGGCAGGAAAAGGTGGGAAAAAGTTGGAGAAAAATACACACTAAAAGAGCATGACAAAACCCTGCTTGTTACACCTTCTTCCAGATGCTTTGACTGTAGTAAAAGCATCCTGAAGAAGTGACATGTGAGAACTTTGCACTGGGGCCTCTATATTGACACCCCTTCAACCAGTAAGATCAGATGAGTACCTCAACTAACACCCTAAAGAGTTTCCCTTTCGCACTCAGCAAGGAAAGCATGTGGCATCTACAGACTTAGTGTTCCCAAAGAGCAGCTAGATAACATTGCAACTGCATCTCTAAACACCTAGGCTGTTTTCTGATGGAAATACCCTAAGCCTACATACTGCATAATGTCCGCTATGTAGCTGGAGATGTGGAAACACGAAATCAGAAATGAACCATGTGCTAGAATGACGAATACCGATTCTTGTGCAACATCTGCATTGGGGAGCTCAGAGTTTTGGATACGTAGTGTTCGCATTACAGTCTTAAAGATATGACAACAAAATGAGAGTAAATCTTTGTATAGACTAGACGTCGCTTTCAAAACTGCAGGGTAAGAAGAAAAGTTTTGAAAAAAATAGCAAAAACAGGAAAAACTGAACCCCCCTGCATTTCCTCCTTTCTCCCACTACCAACCCCCCCCCCCCTCTTTCCCCCCAGGCTCCCAACCACATTATCAACGCTTTTTTCCTAAAACCTAGCACAGGGTGAAGGGCCAGATTTGTGTCAGTGTGAAACTTTCTTTCAGTGACACTCTTTGACTCCATTTTCATCGTTCACTGCGTGTTCATCCTATGTTGTGCACAGCTTTTGTGGACGTCAGAGATGGACGAAGAACGAATGGCGGAGCGAGTGTGTAGTCTAACATTTTCTGAACATGAGTAATGGAATGAAGTTGATGGGTAGAGTTGGGAGGGGATTGGGGGCTGAAGTGGGGGGTGGGTGGGTGGGTGGGCGTGTGGGGTGGGGGAAGGGAGAGAAATGGGAAGAGAGGAAGAATCAAGCAAACAAGATTCCTCTTCCCCATGGGGCGATCTTTTA
>CM060332.1:28968090-28975590 GCA_030674155.1 Stramonita haemastoma
ATGGCGTAACTGAGAAGGGAAAAAAAAGACAACAAAAAAGCCAGGATGTCAATCATTTATTCATAAGCTCTGACAGTCACAGAGTTTCAGGTATCGCATGCTTGTGGCGGCAGTAGCCGTTGTATAGTAGTGGCGTGCATGGTGATTTTCGGTGGTGAGGGTGGTGTCATCGTTAGAAACAAAAAAAGGAAAGTGTGTGTGTGTGTATGCGCGTGCGTGCGTGCGTGGGTGGGTATGTGTGTGTGATAGTGTGTGATAGTGTGTGTGTGTGTGTGTGTGTGTGTGTGTGTGTGTGTGTGTGTGTGTGTGTGTGTGTGTGCACGCACGCGTCGGGGGTCGGGGAGACGGTGAGGAGGAAAGAGAGGGCAGGACGAGAAGGTAATTTGGGGGGGGGGGGGGGTGTGATTGGCTGAACTCTGATATCAGATCTAAATCTATGGGACCAAGAGGTGTAGCCATCTATAGATGTAAGTGATACAGAGAGTTCACACACACAACACATACACTACACACCACACACACACACACACACACACACACACACACACACACCACACACACACACACAACACCACTAACACCACCACCACACCACAAAGCGCATCACATCATCAATATAACCACTAACACAACTGTTCCCTTCCCATCAATACACTCGTCACCAAAACATCACACCTTCATGTCACACACTTATCACCACCGCTACCACTTCCATCACCGTTACCACAATCGCCGACACCATCGATCTTCTTATTTTTCCACAGAATCAGGTAGGATCTCTCTCTCTCTCTCTCTCTCCTCTCTCTCTCTCTCTCTCCTCTCTCTCTCTCTCTCTCTCTCTCTCTCTCTCTCTCTCTCTCTCTCTCTCTGTTGCAGCTTTCCAATAACTGTGAAAAGCTGGACAATATAATAATAGTGATTTTTGTTGTTCATGATTATGATGTGTACCCCCCCCCCCCCTCCCTCCCTCCCTTTAAAAAGTGGCCATGGCCTAAAATCTGAATAAACTATTCGCATTCTCTCTCTCTCTCTCTCTCCTCTCTCTCTCTCTCTCTCTCTCTCTCTCTCCTCTCTCTCTCTCTCCTCTCTCTCTCTCTCTCTCTCTCCTCGTTCCCTTATTGGGTGGGGGGATGCGTAGTGCCTGGTCTTCTCCTGCGCTTGTAACTCTGCAGGAGGTCTGCCCACTGGCCTCAGCCAACACATTCCTACTTCAGAGCAGCTAATGTTTTTTTAGTACAAGATGTATACTGGGTATGTGCATGTTTATATGATCCACCAACATGAGTTACAGGATCCTTAACGAGCAATTTTGATCTTCTTCATGTACACAAATAGAATAACGGCACTGGCAGGTCTGCACTAAAAGTTAACCCAACAAATCGTAGGAATTGCAATTATAATTCACCGGACGATGCTGCCGAGATCCGAACCCACGACTTCAGGGACCCACAGGACTGAAGTCCAACAATCCTAACCACTCGGCAGTAGCGTCTGTCAGATAGGATTGAAATTAATCAGACCTGTAGACCAGAGAACGACGCAGAGTGATGACTGAGAGAGAGAGAGAGAGAGAGAGAGAGAGAGAGAGAGAGAGAGAAGAGAGAGAGAAAAGAGAGAGAGAGAGAGAGAGAGAGAGAGAGAGAGAGAGAGAGAGAGAGAGAGAGAGAGACAGACAGACAGACAGACAGACAGCAGACAGGCAAACAGGCAGACAGAGACAGACGGATAGACAGACACACAGAGAGACAGACGGACAGACACACAGAGACAGGCAGGCAGTCAGGCAGCCAGACAGACACAGACAGGCAGACAGACAGACAGAACAGGCAGGCAGGCAGGCAGGCAGAGCAAAAAATAGACAGGTAGGGCAGAGAAGAACAGCACTGCTATGCAGGGGGATTGGAGAAGAGAGGGGAGCATGCACTGGTAAGACCACACAACTGTCGAAAGAGAGGTACGGGCGTGGTGGGGGAGTCAACAGGCCGGAGAAGGGGGGATGGGGATGGGGGTGGTGTTGGGAGGCCAGGGATGGGGATGGGGGTGGGGTGGGGGCTGATGGGGTCGGGACAGAGTCTAAATGAGCGATCACAGGATTTCATGCCAACTATAACGTAATGCGCTCAACATCCTGCTAAGCTATCTGTCTGTCTGTCGGTCGGGTCTGTTTGTTAGTCTGTCTTTCCTCTTTCGCGAGTAATGGATATTTGCTGAGAGCCGGTGACTCAGCGTCTGAATAGTACCACCACCACCATCACCACCAGCATTATTGATTTCATGCCTCCCCTCCCCCCCCTCCTCCCCCAGTGATGGTTACACCATAGTACAGCAAAGTCTGTGGTAATGATGGGGGAATTCCCAGTGTTTTTTTTTCATTTAAGAATTTTCACCTGTACGCTTCATGTCATTGCTTTTTTTTTTTTTTAAGAGGTCAGACTGTCTTTTTTTAATTTTCAGAAATGAATAAAAAACCCGAGAAGCAGGATAGCCTAGTGGTTAGAGCGTTGAGCTTGCGATCTGACAGCGCAGGTTCGAGCCACCACCAAGACACCCGTTCGAGGGGATATTTTCCCCTGGAGCTAACATCAATAACGACCCCACTCCCCCCAAAAGTCCTTCAAAGGGGTTATAAACTGACGTTCCGTGTACGAACGCACGTAGAATATCTTACGCACACGCTAAAAACCCTTTTCCGCCTTTCGGAAATGTAGGCCATTGCGTGCTGGTGAGACGCGTGACAAAATTTAAACAACGCATCCACACTGATGTCGTGTTCAGACATCCCTGAACCCGGAATGAGGCTACCTCAATGGTTGGCAAACGGTCGAATACGCCAAATCTAACCACTGGAGAACCTCGGAGTTATAGCCCAGGAGTGAACAATACATTAAGCTTATAACTGGCAGTGACATATCAAAGCAGAACTCTAGAAATGTTTTTGTCTGACAGCTGATAAAAGTCGTTCATTGCGGTGACCAGGGCTCTGCTCTGTCCTTCACTTTGGTCTTTCCAGTTTCAGTTCTAGTCATGTGGATCTAAAATATATATATCATAGCGTGTGAAGTAATCCATAAACGTCGAACCAACTGCTATAACAAAATTTTAAAAGTTTGCCAAAGGGGGAGAGGGGGATGAGGTAGTGATAGCTTACATGATTTCCCCCTTTTTCTTCTGCTTTCCCTTATAATTATTGTTGTTGTTGTCTTCAATTTTACGCCTGTTCACTTCTAGTGATATTAGACGAGTTTCCCCCCCTTATATACTGGTGGGATGTGTAGTGTCTGATCTTCTCCTGTACTTTTAACACTGCAGGAGGTCTGCCTGCTGTGGCCTCTGCCGACACATCCCGACTTCAGAGCAGCTCATGACCAGTCTAGTGTAGCCGGCGACCCCTCCGGGTGGAGGATGCAGTGTACTGGTTATTTTGTTATCCTGCTGGTTGTTTGTGCCTGTGCCGCGTTCGGCACAGCTGGAGGCTGTGCTAACCCTGCCCCTGGACCCTATCAACAGAACACCCGCTATACATGGGTGGTGGTGCCACTGTAGAGTTCGCTCCTGGGTGAAGGAGACGGGAGGGAATCCCCACCCAAATGAGTGGGGTGGGGGATTCTTGCGCGAAGAGTGTTTTGATTAAACATCTCCAGACATGAAACATCTCCAGACATGAAACATCTTCACATATAAAGCATTTCCAGACATAAAACATCTTCACAGATGAAACATCTCCACATTATGAAACATCCCCAGTCATTCGGATGAGACTATAAACCGAGGTCCCGTGTGCGAACGCACGCAGAACATCTTGCGCACACGTTAAAAATCCCGTTCCGCCTTCGGAAGAGCAGGCCATCGTGTGCCGGTAGGAGCGGATGACAAAATTATATATAAAAAACCAGCATGCACACAGATGTTGTTTAGACACCATCCCTGAGGGGGAAAAAAATAATGGGTAGGCGCTGCACATGTGGCGACGCGCTCTCCCCGGGGAGAGCAGCCCGAATTTCACGCAGAGAAATCTGCTGTGACATAAAGTGGTATGAAATAAAAATAAAATATAAATAAAATAAAAACATCTTCACAGAAGCCTCTCCAGACATGAATCATCTTCACAGACGAAACATCTCCAGACATTAAAGCATCATCACAGATGAAACATCTCCAGACATGAAACATCTTCACAGATGAAAATCTCCACACATGGAACATAATTACGTATGAAACATCTCCACACACGAAACATTACAGATGAAACATCAGTCATGACACATTTCCACACATGAAACATTACAGATGACACATCTCCACACATGAAATATCATTACACATGACACATCCCCACACATGAAACATTACACTACAGATGACACATCTCCACGCATGAAACATCTCCACGGATGAAACACCTTGACAGATGAAACTTCTTCACAGAAATATCCCCAACACGTAATATTCCGATGCGCTGGTCAAACCTGATGCTCCTGTCTGTGATCTTTCTATCAGCTACATCAGAGTCGGGAGTGTTGTGAGTTAGTGCAAGCATGGTCACTTGCCTGCTGCACATGTGCTACTGTGATAAATAGTAACTATGAATGTGTGCTTGTTCGTGCAAATTGTTATGTTTGGGTGGTTGTTTTTACTAACATATTTGAACATAACTTCCTAAAACATTGACATGTATCTTTATCTTTAAAAAAAAAATTTAAGTGGGGGGGGGGGGGGGGGGGGGGGAATTTTACACTGAGTATGTTTCGACAAACACAACCAAAAGGAGAAAAGTTTTCTGTGCTTTTCTCTGTCTGTCTGTCTGTCTGTCTGTCTGTCTGTCTGTCTGTCTGTCTGTCTCTCTATCTGTCTCTCTCTCTCTCTCACTCACTCTCTACTACTCTTCGCCTACCCCCACCCTCTTTCTCCGTCCCTTTTATCCCTCCTCCTCCTTCCCTCTCTCCCTGTTTTGTTTCTAACCCCTGTTGAGAGGTGACAGGCAAAGGCATGTTTTGTCAATGATGACTGTCGCACTACACATTTCATCTGCATGACAAAAAGACTTGGTGGCTATTGTCCTTAATGGACCCATCGAACAGTTGTGACCCCCATCTTACAGCCAAACAAAGCTCGCTCTCTTCTCTCTCTCTCTCTCTTCTCTCTCTCTCTCTTCTTCTCTCTCACTCTCTCTCACTCTCTTCCCTCTCCCTCTCTCTCTCTCTCTCTCTTCCCTCTCCTCTCCCTCTCTCTCTCTCTCTTTCTCTCCTCTCTCTCCTCTCGCTCTCTCTCTCCACTCTCTCTCTCTCTCCTCTCTCCTCCTCTCTCCTCCTCTCTCTCTCTCTCTCTCTCTCTCTCTCTCTCTCTCTCTCTCCTTCTCTCTCTCTCTCTCCTCTCTCTCTCTCTCTCTCTTCTCTCTCTCTCTCTCCCCTCTCTCCTCTCTCTCTCTCTCTCTCTCTGGAGAGGGATTTGGAGGGGATTTTTCCCCTGGAGTTAACAGCAGCGCTGACTCCACTTTCCCCAAAAGTCCTTCGGATGAGACTATAAACCGAGGTCCCGTGTGTGAACGCACGCAGAACACCTTGCGCACACGTTAAATCCTGTTCCACTTTTCGTAAGAGTAAGCCATCATGTGCTGGTGGGAACAGATGACATTTACAAAAACTACATACACACGGGGACTGGATGTAAAAAAGCACAAGAGGCTTATCCCATTATCCTCGATATAAAAGAATACATTTTTTTTTAATCTCTCTCTCTCTCTCTCTCTCTCTCTCTCTCTCTCTCTCTCTCTCTCTCTCTCTCTCTCTCTATCGATGCGCGCGCGTGTGTCTGTATGGTGTTTCTGTATGGTATGTCTGTGTGTGTGTGTGTGTGTTGTGTGTGTGTGTGTGTGTGTGTGTGTGTGTGTGTGTGTGTGTGTGTGTGTAGGGTGGGGGGGGGGGGTGAGTGAGTGAGTGAGTGTGTGTGTGTGCGCGCGCGCGTGTGTGCGTGTGTGTGTGTGCGCGCGCGCGCACGTGTGCGTGTGTGTGTATGAGTGTGAACTGAGGTCGTATACGCTGAGGGTCATTGCCTGTTCCATTGCTGTGCACTTATGCGACTTTGATGTGGTCAGCCCTTTTCTTCCATTCAAAAAATATACACCCTCTTTTTGTAGAACTATAATATTCGCTCTAGCATACATTAATTTATGTACCTCCCTTGTACACGTCTGTTTAATCACACGACGTGCCACACACACACACACACACACACACACACACACACACACCACACACACACACACACACACACACACACACACACACACACACACACTCTCTCTCTCTCTCTCTCTCTCTCTCTCTCACACACACACACACACCACACACACACACACACAACACATTTTTGACAAACCCAACCAACAGGTCCACTAGTCGTGTACAAAAAGTGTTAACTTCAAATAATATATCCGAGATGATATCTTTAGCAATATATGTAACTCAGGCTCTAGAAAAACGCAAGCAGACTATGAACGAAATAGATTCTATTTATAAGTAATAACTAAAAATATTTGTTGATATTTGTCTGGATTTCGAGTTATTATTCATGTTTTGTTAACCCCCTTTGACTGATGGGCTTGTAGCTTTTGTCAAATAAAAATCGTTCATTCGTTCATTCATTCATTCATTCTCTCTCTCACACACACACACACACACACACACACACACACACACACACACACACACACACACACACACACACACACACACAGGGGGGGGGGGAAGAGGGGGGGAGGGAGGGAGGGAGAGGGAGGGAGAGAGAGGGAGGGAGGGAGACAGACAGAGTCAGACAGAGAGACAGAAAGACAGACAGACAGAAAGACAGAGAGAGAACTCGAGCTCGACATGAAGCATCTTTACATCGAGCCCTTGTGAAGACAGGGAGAAAAGAAAGGAACAGAACACGGACATTTTTTTAATTGAGGATAAGTGGATTAGCACAAAGCTTTTGTTTACCAATCCCTTCTCCCTCCCCCGCCAATTACCGACAAGAAATTCTGACGAAAACAAGAGAGAGAGAGAGAGAGAGAGAGAGAGTAGAGAGAGAGAGAGGAGAGAGAGAGAGAGAGAGAGAGAGAGAGAGAGAGAGAGAGAGACAGACAGACAGACAGACAGACAGACAGACAGACAGAGAGAGACAGAGACAGAGAGAGAGAGACACAGAGAGAGACAGACAGACAGACAGACAGACAGACAGACAGACAGACAGACAGACAGACAGACAGACAGACAGACAGAGATAGAGACAGCGATTGAAATCGACCTCTAAACTCAAATATTTTATTGAGGGTGTTTGGATGAGTCAATGGCTTCTTTACACGGGGCCTTATAAATAAAAAACCAAACATAATTGCATAAGTTAATAGACAAATCTACGAAATAACACAACTCATTTCTATTGATCTTAACAACTAACCACTCAAAGTAGCCAATCAATTCAATTAACACATCTTAGCCAATCAATTCAATTACTTAGCCA
>CM060332.1:28983090-28985590 GCA_030674155.1 Stramonita haemastoma
TTCTGAGCAGAATGAGAATTGTCAGACGTGTGCATGGCTGACACTGGTGCTCTCTTGAACGTATGTGTTGACATTTCGACAAAACACCTCTCGTGTGTAGAATCTCATTTAACGAATCAGCGTGAATATCATGATAGGGAAAAATACAAAAGCACTTTTATAATGTGAAAACGTACAGCCAAGAGTGTTGCGCTGTGATCTGACGGCCCAGAATCGAGCCAACACCGAGGTACCCATCCAAGGGGGCTTTTCCCTCGAAGTAACATCAATACTGACACCACTCCTCCGATGAGACTATTGACTGAGGTCTTGTGTGCGAACACACGTACATCACAATCCGTTTACCCTTTCCGGAAGAATAGGTCATTTCGTGGCGGTTAAGAACGGATGGCAGAATTAAACGCATGCACACTATGTGGAGTTTAGACATCATCACCGAAGTCGGAATGTGACGACAAATGGTCGGCAAAAATCGGTCGCATACGCAAAATCTCACCACTGGGGAACCTCGGAATTCGAGCAGAGAAACGGGGTAAAATGTGAAAAGGTTTGGGGTTTTGATTTCAGGATTTTCATAAAATGGTGTTCTTTTTCTTTTCCGCTCCCGTCATTCCAGGTGAAGTCTTCAGGGCACTGCATTGGAGTTGACAGGCAATGTGTTCTGGGCAAGTTGGACCTGGCAGAGCCCATCTCTCTCGGGGCCTCAGGGTGTGTGCTGCCGATGCGCGTGTTGGCTCTGTCATCACCCATAGCTGGCCTACTCTTTTACAACAGATGGATTTCTTTTTCAACGTGTGTGTAACATTAACATGTCGTGCGTTGAGTGCGTTCGTTCAAGGGACTTGGGATCATAATCTCAAACAAAAAACTTGTTGGTGAAGAAAGCAGGAATAATGTTAACCGCAAGGTAAACATCCCTTGAAAGGGAGACTCAAACCCTATGTCTTCAACTACAGTCAGGACATGAGTTCGGTGATCTTAACCACTAGGCTTTTGCACGCCCACAAAATTTAGAAATGGTAAAAAGAAAGCAAACAAGAAAACAACAACAAAACCCACCTTTTAATCAAAAAGTTCATCCAGAAACAAATCTTGCAGTTTCAGTTCCTCATTTCAAACATGCTTATAATATTGTAAATGTTGATAGATGGACAGAAAAACAAGTGAATCTGAAGGACAGCTTTCTTCTGTTACACTGACTGAGACACTGAGTAGCCTCTGGCTTGGTTTTTTAGTCCAAAACATATCTAAAACAAACACAAAATACAACGAAAAGGGAAGAAAACCCCAACGACGTTATATGGAAAACAGAACTGTTGTTTTTAAAGCCCATTTGGTTTACTCATTGTTCATTCAATATACATAATCATAAGCACACAACAATATAATCAGGAGAGACAAAAAGCTACAGCAAAAAAAAAAAGCCCCCCAAAAGAAATGCATAACTCAAGTATCGCAATGTCCGTTTGCTTCAAAATCTGCATCTTCCTGACAATACTTAACAACACCAACATAATCTGAAAATTCCAAACTTTCGCACCGTAAATATGCGTGATTTGAATTTGTTTTTGGCGGAGGAGTAGTTGAGAAAAATAAGTGCAGAAAACTGATCACTATCTCTCCATCACCCTAAAAATGGTTTTATTACAAAAAGTAAGCACAAACAACAGAGTAATTGAACGAAATCTTTTTTTTTAAAGCCTCTGAGGCATTACTAAGTTAGGACTACGCCTTTGGCCTGAATTAAGAGAGAGAAAATTAATGTCATCTGAATCTGCTTAAACTTTTTGGTATGTTTTTCAAATTCCAGTTTCTCCAAGATGGTTTTACCATACGCGGAACATTCCATAAACGCTGCATCACACCTACAAAAAAATCTACTTTGCAAATAGCTGACCGATCGCAAAACTCAATACACTGGGGCCATTTCAACGACAGCACGGTCGCGACACCGTTAGTGGTATAACTCTTATGTAGGTCGGTAGTCGTAGCCCGCCAGACAACTGAAAATAGCGTTCGACGTGCGAGATACCGTAAACCACGAACTCGATCGTACTTAACAAACTGAATCGTCTGCTAATACTGCGCTTAAAGGTCAAACTTAAGTAATCTTCTATGAACTTGTTCGTCAAGGAAAAGTGCGCTTTCACTGCGTTTGGGAGCAAGATTAAGAAGGGAGGTAAAACACACACACACACACACACACACACACACACACACACACACACACACACACACACACACACACACATACACACTTTTTCTCTCTTTCTTTCCTTTTTTTTTGTCCGAAGCATACTTTGTTCAACATAATAACACCCAGTCTTGTAACAGCTTACTTTTTTTATGCATGACGCAACACCTCTGTGCGCTTTGGTTTTACTCCCCAAAATTTTCATTTGGGAATGAAACAGTATCTGTCTCTTGATACCGTAACCCATCTACAAAGGCAGAGCCCGCTGGTCACGCGTGTCAATTCTTCCTCAAGCGCGACATTTTC
>CM060332.1:28988090-28990590 GCA_030674155.1 Stramonita haemastoma
AAAGAGAAAGAGAGAGAGACAGACGACAGACAACGAGACAGGCAGGCAGGCATTCAGGCAGAGACAGGAGCAGAAAGACACAGAGACAGAGAAGAGAGAGACAATAAGCCACAGACAGTGACAGCGGGAAGAGCAGAGTGCTCGCACGCACGCACGCTCGTCTCCACTCACGCATGCACGCACATACATGCATATACCCCCCCCCCTCTTCCTCTCATCTCTCTCTCTCTCTTCTCTAATCATCACACTTATCGCCTCTTTTGCCTAACAGATAAATTAAACATGCAAGATTTTTTTTCACCTTGTGATTGTGGTGCTAATGCTCTTAGAAACACGGACATTTCTCCTAATACCAGTGATGCCAGAGAGAGAGAGAGAGAGAGAGAGAGAGAGAGAGAGAGAGAGAGAGAGAGAGAGAGAGAGAGAGAGAGAAGAGAGAGAGAGAGAGAGAGAGAGAGAGAGAGAGAGAAACAGACACAGAGTAGAGAGAGAAGAGCAATGGTGTGTGTGTGTGTGTGTGTGTGTGTGTGTGTGTGTGTGTGTGTGTGTGTGTGTGTGTGTTTGCATGCTTGCGTGCGTGCGTGCGAGCACGAGTGAATGAGAGTGTGTGAAAGAGTGAGTGAGTGAGTGAGTGTGGAGTGAGAGAGAGAGATGGAGAGAGAGAGAGAGAGAGAGAAGGGGGGGGGGGTCTGTCTGTCTGTCTGTCTGTCTGTCTGTTTGTCTATGTGTGTTGTGAGCTTGTTTACGCCCGAGCATGCGTGGGTGATGCGTATGCGAGCATGCGACTCTGTTCGCGCTTTCATCTCACCAATTTACCCCCACCCCCGCCCCCAACCCCCACCCGGCCCCACCATCCTCTCCTACCTCCCCCCTCCCATCCCCATTTTCCACCCCCTTCCCTCCCCCCACACATGTTTCTGAAAAGGAGAGGCAGTCAATCAATATGCGTTGCCAAAACTGAAATTCCCTCTCATGAACTGAACTGCCGGACCAGCGTATGAACGAAGACTTCTGTGGCGAATCGGTGGTCTAGAGGTTATAACGTACCCGTCTTGACAGCGGAAAATCGCGGGTTAGATCCCCCGGTGCTGTGAATCGGTGGTCTGGCTGGAGGTAATTAATGCAAACAGCCTAGAGAGCGAAAGTTGAGGGTTCAATTCCCTGTTTGTTTGCTGTGAATCGGTGGTCTGGGGTAATAACCCAACCAGCTTGGAGAGCGAGAAATTTTGGGTTCGATTCCTGTACATTGTTTGGGATCGGTGGTCTGGAGGTAACTCACCCGCCTAGAAAGCAAACGTGTGGGTTCGATCCACGATTTATCCTGAACTTTTTTTAGGTACATCCACAACGACCCTTGAGGGTGGGTCTGGGTGCTAGTTGTGCAATGAGATGATAAACTAAAAGACCTGAGTGCAATACATATTTAGCGCGTGTAAAGAACCAACGGTAAGAAAGAGTTGTTCCAGGCAAAAACTATGTACTCTCATAAGGAAACAAAACTACGTGCACACAGGAACCTTCCAAAAATAAATGACTTTGCTCCTTTGGCGACGCTCTTCCCGGGATCCGCCCAAATTGCATGCAGTGAAAATATGTCATGACTTAATTTATAATGGTTATACAATTCTATGCAGTGCAACACAAAACAATACACAAAAATTAAATGCAACACAATACAATACAAAAACGACACAATGTAATACAACACAAGGCAACAAGGAATACAGTACAGTACAATACAGTTCAATACAACTCATTGCAAAAAGTATAGGGTCAATGGACGAGCACAATCCATATCGAATTCAAAGACATTGAAACTTTAAAAACTCTAACATCTGAAAGGTCGAGCTGACACCCTGAAGAGGCAAAGAACTCTCACAGAGGAGAGAGAGAGAGAGAGAGGAGAGAGAGAGAGAGAGAGGAGAGAGAGAGAGAGAGAGAGAGAGAGAGAGAGAGAGAGAGAGAGAGAGAGAGAGAGGGCAATATTGAGTGGGCAGCATTATCTCAACATTACGTTTTTAGTTGGTCGATAGTTAAAACAGCTTTTTTTTTGATTTGTGATTGTTTGTTATGATATTTTCTGCTTCTTCACGCTTTTGTGTAGATTGTTTGTTGATATCAGTGGTGTTGTGTGTGTGTAGTGTGTGTGTGTGTGTGTGTGTGTGTGTGTGTGTGTGTGTGTGTGTGTTGTGTGTGTGTGTGTGTGTGTGTGTGTGTGTTGAGTGGTGAGTGAGTGAGTGAGTGAGTGGTGAGTGAGTGAGTGTGTGAGGATCTGCTGCTATGTAATCAAAAGGACCCTTTCGTGTTGTTTTAACATCTGACGTTCTTTTCCCGATGATGCATGCATTCATGAGTTATATCATCTTTGCTTTTTAGTGTGCAAAATTATTATGTTCCTGGGTCAATAATGTTCCAACTACTGTTTGTTTTTTTTTTTAGCACCTGAATTTTCAAAATATTCTCATATTCAAGAAAGTTCTTGAATTTTCTGGAATGTTCT
>CM060332.1:28993090-29033090 GCA_030674155.1 Stramonita haemastoma
CTTTCTCTCTCCTCCTCCACCACCACCAGTATCCAGCGCTGAGGGATCAGCACTCACTACGCAAGTGCCTAAAGTAGTCATGAGGGCACTGCAATGCCCAAAGCATCGCATCTCTCTATATAAGGCGTTCGTGTGCCACTGTCAGAATCTCCGCAAAGCTTTTTGGAGTCTAGCCAACGATGTTGTCCACCCTTTTGTATGGTGTCTTACCCCTCCCCCCCCCCCCTCCCCAACCCCGTGGAGATGTCAGGACCTGTCAGTATCAATAGCATTTCCACCTTCTGCAAACTCTGTACTAGGAATTTCCTCTTTTCTATCCTTGTTTCTGTCTTGTTCCTAGCTTGGTATTTTTCGCGGCCTTGATCTATTCTCCTGCCTTTTTTTCCCACAAATACATAAAAGAAAACAATTCTCTCCCATGCCTTAGTCTATCTGACTGCGATATATCTGTTTTCTGTAAGGCACTTTTCGATTTTTATCTTGAATGGTGCTGACTCTTGATCGTTCTTTCTGGTGATGCTTTTCACGATCTGGTGAGCTACTCTGCTGCCGTTGTTGTTATTGTTAGTTTTCTTCAAACATATTTCAATATCTAACCCCGAAATCGGAATGCAGCTACCTAAATGGTGAGGGGGGGAAAAGGTCGCATACTCAAAAACCTAACCACTGGTGAACCTCAGAACGTTATGCGAGGTACAAAAAAACAACAACAACAAATTCAATGTTTTTACATTACTGGTTAACACCTCTGCTCTTGCTTATTCATACTTTTCTTGATCTTTTTGTTGATCTCAGGGGTCCTGTCGTATGTCAAACATTCATCAGTTCTCTCCTGACGTCCCACATTTCAGAATCTCAGATGTTATCCACATTTTTAGATGTTCTGAACAGTCTTTGGACGCCTCTGTCTGATGAAAAAGCGTATTTTGACGCTCACACGAAGAGTCCTTAGCCTTCCAATTTGCCTGGAGCATTAAAAGCGATAGGGTCAGTTGTCATTGAGATTTGATTGATCATTAACATTCCTCTTAATCTACCTTATAATGCATATCAAGGCCTAAGTTTATTCCTTTTGCTTTTAATTGTGTTTTGAAATACAAGCCCTCATTCCGACACCTGTAAAGAAGATAAACTTGCCGTTTCTTTGTCACATATGAGGGCTATCTTTCATTGTATAACTTGCAAGAATTGTCCGATTTTCAATCTGCTTTTGTTTGGATAGCCCTTATTCGAGTATAACTTTAATAACTGAAAATTGACTCGGGTGCAAGCACCTTATGTGGTGGAGCTCACAATTTTGTCAGTGTTAATCTTCCTCAAGAGCCATCATAAGGCAAATATGGCCGCCTTGGTGTCGAAAGGTCCACCACAGAAGAGTCTTCGGTCTGTACGATCAAAAGTAGTTAAGGCTGAGTTTTTGTTTTTTCAACCCCTAGATCTTATCACAGCAGAGAATAAGAGAGAGAGAGAGAGAGAGAGAGAGAGAGAGAGAGAGAGAGAGAGAGAGAGAGAGAGAGAGAGAGAGAGAGAGAGAGAGAGAGAGGATAAGGAGAGAGATTAAAGAAAAAAAAAAAAAGGCAAGGGAAAAAAAACGAAAAGAAAAGCAAAGAAAGAAAGAGTAAAGAAGCACGGTATGAAAGAAACTAAAGAAAGAAAAGAAAAACTCGAAAAGAAGAAAAGCACTGGTAGTAAAGAAAGAAAAGAAAAAAAAACAGAGAAAGAAAGATAAATACATGACAAATAAAAGAAAACGAAAACAAACAATGATCTTACATTAACAATCGCAGAAACAACAGCCACAAGCACAACACACAAGAATGACGAGAAACGGAAAAAAAATGCAGAAAGAAAGACTGGAGACAGAAAGAGAAGAAAGGGGAAAAACGAAAGAACTGAATAGAATTTTTGAAAAAAAAATACCATAAACAAACACAGATTAGATAGGCAGGAGGAAGGAAAGACGGAAATAACTAAAGAGAAAGAAAAAAGACAAAGGTACGAAAAATTTGGAAGAAGAAAACGACTGAAAAAAAGATGAGCAACAAAAAGAATAAAGCACAAAAAACAAAACAAAAAAACCGGCCTCAAAATGATACATAAATAAAAGCAAACAAACAGAAAAAAGAGAGGTCAAAATGGGGGGAGGGGGAGAAAAGGAAAGAAAAAATGACAAAGATAGAGACAGACTGGTTGCCAGAAAGAAAGAAGAGAGAGAGAAAAAAAAGATTTTCAAAGAGAAAAACAGAAAAGAGAGAGAGAGAGAGAGAGAGAGAGAGAGAGGAGAGAGAGAGAGAGAGAGAGAGAGAGAGAGAGAGAGAGAGAGAGAGAGAGAGAGAGAGAGAGAGAGAGAAGGAGAGAGAGAAGAGAGAGAGAGAGAGAGAGAGAAAGAGAGAGAGAGAGAAGAGAGAAAAAGCAAACTAAAGAAAACAGAAAAAAAGAAAGGACAGATTTTGGGAAGAAAAATATTCAAAATGAATGAATGAATGAATGAATGAATGAATGAATGAATGAATGAATGAATGAATGTGTAAAAGATTTATAAACGAAGAAAAATGAATGTGTAAATAAATAAACTAAGAAAATGGATGGATATGGATGGATGGATGGATGGATGGATGGATAGATGGAATGGATGGGATGGATGGATGGGATGATGAATGAATGAATGGAATGAATGAACCTAAAGAAGAGAAAGACAAGGAATGAATGACAGTGGAATGAATGAACGAATGAGTAAATAAAACAAGAAATGAAACCAAAGATAAAAAAAGACGAGGCAGAAAGAAAAAAACCAACATAAGAAATAAAATCAGAAGGAAAGAAAGATAGACTTTCAAAATCGGAGGAAGACAAGCGGAAGAGTCAGAAATAAAAACCTGACGAAGAGGAAAAGAAGCCATCTGTATGCAGCACGAAATATTTTCTTTCGATGTCTTTTGGTTTTTCTTTGTCTTTTTTATCTGCGTTTAGTGTATGACACTGGACTGCCTGCTTCCTCTGTTCTTCCCTTTGTTTATTTGAACGATGTTTGATTGCTTCCTTGTTTGCTGTTATAGATTGATACACAGGAAGTGAAGAGCAATCGAGAGAGAGAGAGAGAGAGGAGAGAGAGAGAGAGAGAGAGAGAGAGGAGAGAGAGAGAGAGAGAGAGAGAAGACGACGACAGAGACAGACAGAAGACAGACAGAGACAGACAGACAGACAGACAGAAGAGAGAGAGAGAGAGAGAGGAGAGAGGAGAGAGAGAGAGAGAGAGAGAGAGAGAGAGAGAGCTGCAGAAAGGGGTGAGGGGGAGAGAGCAGACAGACAAACAGGCACATAGATAAACAGATAGGCAAGGCTTTTTCATAACGAATCATCCTCCACAGGACCGTCTCAGTTGAAAGAGGGAGAAGAGGGGCAGGGGGTAGGGGGGTTATTGTCAACAACTGACACTCTTCAGAGAAGCAACACTGTCGAACAAAGCCAACAAAGAAAACGAAATCATCCATTATTCTTCACGTTCTAGATCGACAAAAAGAAAACAACAACCCGAAATCGTCAGGCCTCCCTGGCGTTCTTGAATTACATCGGATTTGGAATATCGGATTTGGAATACCAAGTTCTTCCATGATTCTCTGTCTATCTATCTGTCTGTCTGTCTGTCTGTCTGTCTGTCTGTCTGTCTGTCTCTGCTCTCTCTCTCTCTCTCTCTCTCTCTCTCTCTCTCTCTCTCTCTCTCTCTCTCCTCTCTCTCTCTCTCTTTCCCCTCTCTCTCTTTCTCTGCTTTTCTGTTTCCCTAGATTTATAGATTTAGGAGAGAGAGCGAGCGAGCGAGCGAGCGAGCGAGCGAGGAGAGAGAGAGAGAGAGAGAGAGAGAGAGAGAGAGAGAGAGAGAGAGAGAGGAGAGAGAGAGAGAGAGAAGAATAGAAAGAGCGACAGACAGACAGACAGAAGAAGAGAAGAAGAGAGAGAGAGAGAGAGAGAGAGAGAAGAGAGAGAGAGAGAGGAGAGAGAGAGAGAGAGGAGAGAGAGGACGAGAGAGAGAGAGAGAGAGAGAGAGCGCCAGCCAGACAGGCAGACAGACAAGCAGACAAATACAGAGACAGACAGACATACATTCGGGCAGACAGACAGATGAACAAACTGAGCTTTTTTCTGTTCCAAATCATTTTTAAAGTGTCAAATTTGAGGGTAAAAGAAATACCGGAGTTCTGTCATCGACCGACACTCTTCACAAAAAACCAAAATTGTCCAACAACATCAACAAAGAAAACAAAATCGCCAATCCTCCTTGACATTCTTGTATTACATGGGATTTGAGGTCCAAGTTGTTCTATCACTGTCTGTCTGTCTGTCTGTCTGTCTGTCTGTCTCTGTCCGTCTTCCGCTGTCTCTCTGTCAAACACACTCAAACAAACGCGCGCGCACACACATGTGCATGCGTGCGTGTGTGTGGACAGCCTGTTAGCAAGAAATCACGTGTTCATATATATATATATATATATATATATATATATATATATATATATATATATATATATATATATATATATATATATATATCATATATACGTTCAAGAACACAAACACGCATACACGCTGCATGGAATCTTCTCTGTCTCTCTCTCTCTCTCTAACACACACATATACACGCACACACATACACACATGTAAACACACAAACACACACAGACAAGCACCCACGTACGCACGCACACACACCACAGCACACACACACACACACACACACACACACACACACACACACACACACACACACACACACCACCACCACCACCACCACCACCACCACCACCACCACCACCACCCCACACTTCACAACAACAACATCAACAACAACCACACTCACACACACACACACTAACACACACACACATACACACAACACACACACACACACACACACACACACACACACACACACACACACACACACACACACACACACACCACTCCACTTCACTCCACTCCACTCCACTTCATTCCCTTCCCATCCTTTTTTCCACATACCTTTCCAACAGAACCTCTTCTCCAAAAAACCCAAACCGTATAGCAAAGTATCCTACAACCAAACACTTCTTCCAACTCAGCCAAGCTGGCAGCAGCAGCAGCAGAGAAGCAGAAGCAGCAGAGAAGCAGAAGCAGCAGAAACTCACTCCAGCTCAAAACTAAGTGATTACCAGAAGGAGTCTGAGAATGAGTCACTCACCCCTTGCACTACACTACACTACACTAGGCTACACCACCACGTCTGGTGCCAACCATTTACAAAACCTTGTCCACAGAGAACTGAGAAAGACTGGACCGGACAGACAAGACAGACAAAAAAGACGGACAAAGAGAACAGGCTATGTCTCAGTGCCACTGGTCAGTTTTTCGTCGTTTCAGTCATGTCCAGTCCGGGCTTTACTAGGCTCAGCCAAGTTTTGTGGTTTTAGTCGCTTGGGGGTAGTTTGACTGGGTCCAACACTTGGGCGATTGGCTTGACGGAAGAAAGAGGGGGAGGGCTAGAGGTTGGAGGGGGGGGGGGAGTTAAAGGAGGGATGAGGGGGGGGTGGTGACAGAGGAGTGGTCAAGCTGTTGCTGTGGAGTGATGGAGTTGAGGGAGAGAGAGAGCTTTTGGAGAGGAAGAGAGAGGTTGGAGTTCCCATTGTTAAAGTTGGTTGGAGTTATCATATATATTATTAGTGATGATGATTGTTGCGCATTTTCGATGTTCACTGTCTCAGCTGTGCACCCCCACCTTCCACACCCACGTGAACGCAAGATTTCACTTGATGAAATAAAAGCAATGCTTATTCAATGTAGTACCCCCCCCCCCCAATAACCTATGCGGTCGTAGGGGAGCGAGCATCAGAGACCTCATCTTCTCTAGAGGCCAGCATATTGAGGACGGTTAACATCTCGAAATAAAATTTGACTTTGATTTTGACTCCTGCATGCGCTCGTAAACTCACAGTATGATAAATATATATATATATATATTATATATATATATATATATACACACATATATATATAATGTATATATATATGTATATATATATGTATATATACATATAATACATACATACATATATGTATATGTATATGTATACACATATATATATATATTCATCACAAACACCTTGCGGACATATTTTGGTATGCATGACCATTTCTTAGCCCAATAATCATACTCTGTCAAAGTCTATGCTAAAAGCTTTGTCCGTTACTAGATGTAAGCTAGGTGCCAAGCCCTGCATTAAAATGTTGTTTTAATATGTTAAGTTAAGATTGTCAGCTATTGGTGTGCGTTAAGCGCCAAGCCTTACATTAACATTTGGTTAAGCTTTTAGGAAAAAAGCTACCTCGAGGCTGACTCCAGCCATGACAAGCCCTTACCTGCACTCTCCTACATAAGGGAGAAAAAAATCCCCCAAAGTCATGTATGGACGCCTACATGACGAGTACTTGAAAAGAAGTCGAAAACATAACTTTCCCATCTTGCAGTATACTTCTGATCTCACAGAGATTCCGAGGTGGGATGAGTGAGACAGAGCACAAATTCTGGGTGACCCCCAGAGTTGATTAAGTTGGAGAACGTGCAACAACAACAGCAACAACATACTCCATCTTACTAACGATTTTCGTCCCGAAATCGGAATGCGTGTGCGTATAAAAAAAATAAACGTCGTATTTAAAAAAAATAATAAAAAAGTCGCATACGCCAAATCTCACATTAATGAACCTCTGAGCTCTAACCAAGGAACAAAAAACAAAAAAGGTTTTCAATTTAATCAAAATTACTGAAGTTCTACAAAGATGGTACCAAGAGGGAAAGGACAATACCATTAAACCCAACAAACACAAAGAGAAAGAAGAAAGGAATGGTGAAAGGCAAAGAGAGAACGAACGATACGCAGGAGGGGGGGGAAGGAGATGGGTGGGTGGTGAATGACGGGAGTCTGACCAATGTCCGATTTTAAACCACAGGCTGCCTCCCGTGACCTTCACTTTCTCGCTGTGGGGTCAAAGGTCCACGCTGTGGTCAGTGCCTTCAGTGTCGGGTCAAGATCAAAGAGCTCAGAGACTAAGGGAGGGGAGGGGTGTGATGGGGAACAGAAAAAAGGTGCCGGGGCGGGGGGGGGGGGAGAGTGAGTTATGAACAATCGCTATGGACAGTCTTTTTCATCAGGCCATGCTCCCCCCCCCCCCTTTCTCTCTCTCTCTCTCTCTCTCTCTCTCTCTCTCTCTCTCTCTCTCCTCTCTCTCTCTCTCTCTCTTCTCTCTCTCAGAAGGCGGGAGCTCAACAGTGTTAAAGAAAACGAGTTTATGTGGTTTGACGCTTTGAACACCTCCCCCTACCCCCCCCCCCTCCCCACCTCAAAATGTAAAGTGATCGTTATTGGTGTGTGTGTGCGCGCGGACGCGCACATGCCACGTTGTACACACACAGCAGACAGAGAGAGGGGGGAGTGGCAGAGAGAGAGAGAGAGGGGGGAAGTGGCAGAGAGAGAGAGAGAGAGACAGAGACAGACAGACAGACAGACAGACAGACAAATACAGAGGAGAAAGGGAAGGGAGAAAGCGGAGGAGAGAGGAGAGAGAGAGAGAGAGAGAGAGAGAGAGAGAGAGAGAGAGAGAGAGAGAGAGAGAGAGAGAGAGAGAGAGAGAGAGAGAGAGAGACAGACAGACAGACAGACAGACAGACGCGCGCGCGCGCCACACACACACACACACACACACACACAGTGTGGAGTTAACATCAGTGCTGACTCCACTCCCCCCAAAAGTCCTTCGGATGAGACTATAAATCGAGTGTGCGAACGCACGCGAAACATCTTCGCGCACACGTTTAATCCTGTTCGCTGTTCGTAAGAGTATGTCATCGTGTGCCGGGGGAACAGATTACACGATTTACAAAAACTGCATACACACGGGGACTGAATGTAAAAAAGCACATGAGGCTTATTCCATTCATGCTCGATAAAAAAGAATAAAATTAAAACATGAAAATAAATAAATAAAATAAACACACACACACACACAAAACAAGAGAGAGAGAGAACACGATAATAGACAGACAGACAGAACAGACAGACAGGCAGGCAGGCAACAGACAGACAGACACAGACACACAGCGACAGCCAGCCAGCCAGCCAGACAGACAGAGAGGAACTAAGTCAGGTCTGTGACCTTGACACACGAGTAATTTGGAACTACAAAGAGCGAAACGGAAGGAACAAAGAAAAGAGAAGTTCGGGAAAAAGGATTGAAGGTGTGTGTGTGATGTGTGTGCTGCGTGTGCGTGTGTGTGTGTGTGTGTGTTGTGTGTGTGTGTGTGTGTGAGAGAGAGAGAGAGAGAGACGAGACAGAGAGGATGAGAGAGAGAGACCCAGACAGGCATACAGACAGACAGATGGGGATGGGGGACAGGGTAGGAGTGTAGAAAGATGGGACAGGTGTCCATTAGGACACTCAGTCACTGTCCGGCTCGACAGTCAAAGCCAGACTTTCATTTCCAGATGATGCGCGTGCGCGCGCGCGCACACACACACACACACACACACACACACACACACACACACACACACACACACACACACACACACACACACACACACCTGTATAGCAGAGTTGCATTTTCTTTTTAACAGTTGTCCATGGCCAAGTTTTCGTTGTCCTATTATCAGCTTTTCTATTTGTTCTTAGGGTTTGCTGAAGGCGTGTTGTTGTACATGGGATCCGATCTCGAGTCTCTCCAAGAGACAAGCACCTTGACCATTACTCATGACATAGTTCGACTAGGGATGAAAAAAGTCCAGTTTCAGAGTGATTCGAACCCCAAAGTTTTCAATCTTTTTTCTACAAAAAAGCGTGTTACAAGTAGACAATCAAACCAGCACTTCACATTGTGCTTTTTTCGCTATTTATGACAAGATAACACATTCTACAAATCCAGCAAAACAACAGTGGTTTTTTTTTCCTTTTGGAAGAAGATGACACACTACAAATCCACCTCCTTGACCCTTCCTAATCCGCCTAGTGGCCATCAATCAGCAGATCAGCTAGCGGACCCCAGACGGTCATCCCACAGTGGACAGCACACTAAACGGTTTACAGCCATATTCACAGTAGCCATCACTGCGGTTATGGTCAATGATCAGCCTACTGGGCAGTATAGTCCCCCTTAGATGACCCCAGCCACTTTTTCCTTCCTGCCCTAGCCAGCCTTCTCTCCACCCAGCTTTCACAGCTTCCATAAGCAGTGGCGTTTTTGTTATAGAATGTACAAGACTTGTTTCTCCAGCCGTTTTGCTAATGTTCGTTCTTCGATTGTGAATATGACCAGGGCTTAATTATTTGGTTGAATGGTCTGTAGATGAGGGTCTGGAAGTGGCTTGTGAGGCCAACAGGCTCTGAAGGCTCGCCCCAAATGCTAGACACACAAGGGACGGAACTGCAACTGGAGAAAAGGTAACCCTCTCCACTTGTTCTCAAGTTTCTCACTTGGCTCAAAAGGTAAGAAAATGACCTCTTGTAAAAAGGTTTTTCTTGTATTTTGAGATCTAATGGGTCTGCTTCACAATTCAAAATGAGTTTAAAGAGAGTCGAGTGGGGGAGAGGGGGAGGTGGGCATTGATATTTGTGAAGTGTGTATAGCATCTGAACTGAAAGGGTATTTCCCATTGTAACAGCTTTGCGTACTGTTCTTGATATCTAAGTCGGAATGCGGGCTACATTCATAATGGGCAAAACAGGTAGCATAAGCAAAAAATTAATGACATCATTGCTACATTGGTAAACCTCAGAGCTCTAAAATTTCTCGAAATAAATCTTTAAAAAAAAAACCAAAAAAACCCAACCTAAACAAACAAAAAAACCCCCAACCTAAACAAACCCCCCCAAAAAAAAACCCAAAAAAAAACCCAACCCTTTTATTACACAGAGGTATTGCAGAAGGTGGATCAGCAAAACTTGGGCTCAGATTTTCCTGGTAATGACTGGACAAGAGGGAGATGCTGTGGTGGTTATTGCATGGCTGGCAGCTACCCTTTGCCTTGCAAATATAATATGGACTAGGCTGACATCCTGCTGGGCTGTACTGGGCAACCACTGACCGTCATAGTTATATGGATTGAGTAGTCAATACTGTTTCCAGTAAACACACACACACACCACTCTCCTCCTCTCTCTCTCTCTCTCTCTCTCTCTCTCTCTCTCTCTCTCTGCAAGCGTGTGTGTACGTGTGTGTATGTGTGTATGTGTGTGTGTGCGTATGTGTTCATATAAACAAAAATGCACGCAAATATGTGTGTATGTGTTTGATCTCGCGCGTACACACACATACGCACGCCCACGC
The DNA here is from genome assembly GCA_030674155.1 of Stramonita haemastoma. Taxonomy (NCBI): domain Eukaryota; kingdom Metazoa; phylum Mollusca; class Gastropoda; order Neogastropoda; family Muricidae; genus Stramonita; species Stramonita haemastoma. The sequence continues at coordinate 29,003,439 of CM060332.1, forward strand.
TTCCTTCCTATCAGCGCTTTTGCATTATTAGTTTTTTTTCTCTTACGTGACTCAGTCCAGCGCTCTCTCTCTCTTCTCTCTTCTCTCTTCTCTCTCTCTCTCTTCTCTCTCTCTCTCTCTCCTTCTCTCTCTCTCTCTCTCTCTCTGTGTGTCTGTGTGTCTGTGTGTCTGTGTGTCTGTGTGTCTCTCTCTCTCTCTCTCTCTCTCTCTCTCTTCTCTCTCTCTCTCTCTCTCTCTCTCTCTCCGCATGCGCGCGCGCGTGCGTGCGTGCGTGTGTGTGTGTGTGTGTGTTATAGAACGAGCAATCTCCCAGCATGTGCACGCGCTTTGGCTAGGCGGAGGCGGGAAGAGCGAGGGCCCAATGTATTATTGATGACATAACGCATCAGCCACTTCATCTTTTCCCTTCCTGATCAACTAACCAACTGGCCAAAAGCTCTCGGCACTGGACCAGTTCTCTTTGCCTTTTCTTGTTGTGTAGAGAGGAGAGACGATGATTGATGACTGAGAACAAAGTCGGAGCATCACATGGGGGAGTTGTTGTTTTTTTCTTCTTTTTTTGTGAGATCCTTTTCTGTTTGTTTATCTAATCGTCTGTGCATAACATGAGAATCTCTCTCTCTCTCTCTCTCTCTCTCTCTCTCTCTCTCTCTCTCTCTCTCTCTCTCTCTCTCTCTCCCTCTTCTCTCTCCCTGCTGTGTGTGTGTTGTGGGGTGTGTGTGCGTTGGGCCGCGCGCGCGCGAGCAAGTGTGCGTGTGCGTATGCGTGTCTGTCTCTGTTGTCTGTCTGTGTCTGTCTGTCTGTCTGTCTGTCTGTCTTTGTCTGTCTGTCTGTCTGTCTCTCTCTCTCTCTCTCTCTCTCTCTCTCTCTCTCTCTCTCTCTCTCTCTCTCTCTCTCTCTCTCTCATCCTCTGTTTGTTTTGATGCATGCATGTTTACAAGGACAGATTGTTTAGACTCGTCTTGGCTTGGTAAAAGATTCATTCATGGGAATGCCATCTTTCAACCATCTCATTGTCAGTATCATTTTCAATTAATTACATGACTCATAACTTTAACACAGAACACTTTGCGAACACGTTAAATCCTGTTCCACTTTTCGTAAGTGTAGGCCATTGTGTGCCGGTGGGAACAGATGACAAGATTTACACAACCGCACACAAACGGGGACTTATATATATATAATTAATATTATATATATATATATATAATATATATTATATATATAAAAAAAGCACACGAGTGCTTATCCGATTATCCTCGATATAAAAGAATAAAATAAAAGAATTTTAAAAAATAATAATAAATCACGACCTCTGTACAGACATTGTACTGTACTTTCTCTGGCGAGTTAAGTGTTTGTTTGTTTTTAGATTTAAAAACACCAAGTAAACAAACAAAAAGAAAACAAGCAAAGGGAAAATACCCCTAGTTTCTTACCAACAATAGCGTTTGGGAAAGAAGAAAGAACTGAAACGGTGAGAACAGACGTAGGCTACAATGAAAGGGTGTGTGTGTGCGTAGTGCGTGTGTATGGAGAGAGAGAGAGACAGAGACAGAGAATCTTAAAATGTTTCTCTAGTTCTTACAAACACAAGAGAAAAAGAGAGAGAGAGAGGAGAGAGAGAGAGAGAGAGAGAGAGAGAGAGAGAGAGAGAGAGAGAGAGAGAGAGAGGAAGAGAGAGAGAGAGAGTGTCACACACACACACACAAGTGCACACACATCATCTAAAGCTTCCAAATAAATCCTGTTATGCTTGCATAAAAAATTCCAGTGGGAGAAAAGCTTTTTCCTACTTTTTCTTCTTTTGTTAGCACTATTTTGCATCATCTGAATGAAATTCTAAGTACATTTACAAGAAAGTTGACATTCAAGACTTCGTGTTAATCATTTAGTATGCATGATACTGTACGATATAAGTCTATTTAAACTATGATTTCTGTTTTATCATTCCTTGCGTACTTTATTTCCCTGTCTGTCTGTCTGTCGGTCGGTTTGTCTGTCCTCTCTCTCTCTCTCTCTCTCTCTCTCTCTCTCTCTCTCTCTCTCTCTCTCTCTCTCTCTCTCTCTCTCTCCTCTCTCTCTCTCTCTCTGTATCACAAGACTGCTTATTCCATTATCCTCGATATTAAAAAAATCAAATCAAATCAAATCAAATCTCTCTCTCCTCTCTCTCTCTCTCTCTCCTCTCTCTCTCTCTCTCTCTCTCTCTCTCTCTCTATCACCTCATCTCTTCTCTCTCAATCAGCCCCCTTCTTCTCTCTTCTCTCTCTCTCTCTTCTCTCTTCTTCTCTCTTCTTCTCTCCTTCCTTCTCTCCTCTCTCTCTCTCTCTCCCTCTCTCTCTCTCTCTCTCTCTCTCTCTCCTCTCTCTCTCTCTCCTCTCTCTCTCTCTCTCCAGACTGTGGATGATGGACAAATGCACTCAAGCGTGAATGCATGGTTCAATGATGTCATGCATGCAGGCGAGCGCCGTTAATAAGGTGATGTGCAGTCAAGTGCCCTTAAGCAGAATATCGATCAAAACTCTCTGTCTGTCTGTATGCACGCGCATATGTGTGTGTGTGTGTGTGTGTGTGTGTGTGTGTGTTGTGTTGTGTGTGTGTATGTGTGTGTGTGTGTGTGTGTGTGTGTGTGTGTGTGTGTGTGTGTGTGTGTGTTTGACCAAGTGCCCTGAAACCAAATATCGATCAAAATTCTGTCTTCTCTCCGCCCCCCCCCCCCCCCCCCTTTCTCTGCCTGAATCTCTGTGTGTTGGGGGGGAGGGGGGGGAGGATCGGTGAGAAGAGAGAGAGAGAGAGAGAGGAGGAGAGACAGACAGAAGAGACGAGGACAGACAGAAGAGACAGAAGAGGGACAGACAAGAGAGAGACAAGAGAGAAAAGACATGAGTAAGAGGAGAGAGGGGGTGAGAGGAGGAGGAGGAGGAGGAGGAGGAGAGGAGAAGAGAGAGAGAGAGAGACGACGACGACCGACCGACCGACCGACCGACCGACCGACCGACCGACCGACCGAGACTGAGACTGAGACGGACAGACAGACAGACAGACAGACAGACAGACAGACAGACAGACAGAAAAGAAAGAAAGAAAAGAAAGAAAGAAAGACACAGAGATCAACTAGCGAACAAAGCATCTTCCAAACTGCGACATTAGAACCCAGCTACACAAAACGGGGTAAACTGGTGCTGAACAATCCTCCCTGAAATACAAATCTGGGCAGTCAGATTGGACAAAGGCCGTAATCCATAATAATCACCATCACCCAGGAATCTCCACCTCCACAACCACCACCACCATCCCCTCCCCTTTTCCTCCCCGTCTCTTGACCCCAACCTCCCGCTTATTCGAGCTGCGAATTTCAGGCACCTTATAATAATAATAATTATGATATGGGCGGAACTTGGGGACATGGGGACGGGATAGCTCAGTGGTCAGAGCACTCGCTCTCCCCAAGCTACGGTTAAGCAGCTTCCAGCGTGGTTACCGAGTGGATGGGAGACCGTTTGCGTGCCTTGGCTTCAGTACAGTCTCCCTGTTTACCCAACTGTAAATGGGTACCTGGCCTCTTTAGGGTCAGGGAAAAGTAAAACAGCGAAGGAGATGGCAGCCGCCCTCAATATTCTTGCACCTAGAGGAGCTGAGGTCTTTGATGCCTCGCCCCCCTACAACCACATAGGTTATGGGACACCTTTACCGTTACCTTTTTATGCTTTAGCTTCCGGGTGAAGAAGTGTCTTTTACTACAGAGTTAAATTCAGAAGAAAAATAAACTTTGACTCATTTTAAAAGAATATTTATTGAAGTATGAAAAAATGCACGGTTTTACTTGTTTTGTTGGGTTTTTTAAAAACATTTTTTTTATTGAAGACATAGAACAATAAATACCAGATAGTCATAAGGACATTGGAAATGAACATAAAATGAGGAGTGTGCTTGGGTTCCTACAGTGTTGACCCCGTACTTGCATATTGTGGTTTTGGGAAGAGGACGACAGCGAAATAAGGGGGAACAATGTTAACAGTGAAAACTAATTCAAATCTATCAGATTTGTGCAAAAATTCATTTCAGTCTTGAGTCAGGAGCTAGTCTTTCACAAAAGAAAGAGAGAAAAAAAAAAGAAATGCTCTACACAAAAATGAGGGGGATGCATTGGTAAGCGCTATAATTATGTGTGTTGGAATTTATACAAAAACAAAAAGGAATGTGCAAAACATTGAAAGGTAGAGTGTGGCCTCAACAGACAAAGCGCAGGCAGCCAGAAGCCAGGTATAGTAATAGGGACACGGGCCATCTGCTATGCCTGCCCGCCTGTTGGCTGACAAGCGGTGTAAAAAGAGGTTACTCTGGGCACACGGTACCCGCCTACCTTCATTCACACCTTCTCGATTGCCTTCTGCGCTCCATCTGGCTGCCTTGTGCTTCAGGGACTGACTGACTACTACCTGCCGGTCGTTTTATGCTACTATTGCTAGCTTCCACGATCCGTGATGATGATGATGATGATGATGATGATGATGATGATGATGATGATGATGATGTGTGGATGTGATAGATGATGGATGATGATGGTGGTGGTGGTGGTGGTCGTGGTGACGATGATGACGAGATGGTGGTGGTGGTGGTGGTGGTGTGGGTGGGTGTGTGGATGATGATGATGATGATGATGATGATGATTGTGATATGTGATGACGATGCTGATATTGTTTTACTTATATGTTATTATTATTCTATTATTATTATATTGTTATGTCAGTCATCCCTCATCATGCTTGCTCTTCATTAGTTATTGTTACCATTACCATGATCATTACCATGGTCATCACTATCACATCATTACTGTTATCATTAAGAAAGACAGAGAAGGAGTATTGCAGCTGCTGGGGCAGGGAGCAGGAATTTTCATAGCCACGTCGGGAGAGCAGAGGAGAGAGAAAAGAGAGACAGACAGACAGAAGAGACAGAGAGCAGAGACAGAGAGACAGACAGACAGACAGACAGAAGACAGACAGAAACACAGAAGACAGACAGACAGACAGACAGAGACAGGACAGACGACAGGACGAGAAAAGAAGACAGAGGCAAAGACATGGAGAGCAGAGAAACAGAACAGAGACAAGAGAGAGGGCTGCGTGTAGCAGTCTACACGATTCCACACATGTTATTTCTACACAAGGATTATGTGTGCGTGGTGTATGTGTGTTGTTGTGAGCGTGCTCGTCATGCATGTGTGCGTGCGCGGCGTGCGGCGCGTGTGTGTTAACAGGATAAATTGAGGTATGGAAAAAAACTCACGGCAGAAAAAAACAAGCAAACCAAATAGTTTGCTCCTAAACAGTTCACCATTCAAAGAATGTAAGAAATGCAATCAGCGACCCCCCCCCCCCCCCCCAAACAAAACAAACAGAACAAAAAAGCAAAACAGAAACCAACCCAAAAACAACAAAAACCCCAACCAAACCTCTCCTTAAGCGGGGAAAAGCCCACCTTTAGAAGATAAGAGAAATGTGTGTAATTACCACCCGAAATTATACTCCCCCCCAAAAAAAAAACAGGGATAAAAGTAAACAACAACAAACCCAACAAAACCCCCAAACTCCTCCCCTCCCTCCTTGAAAGGGGACAGTGGTGCGACAGAAGGCCAGTTCCCTCCCCTCTCCCCCACCCCCCTTTCACCTCTCATCCACCCACCCTATGACCCAAAAAATGCGATCACTGAAAGATTTCTCAAACAAAGACAAACCAGACCCCACCAGGTCTCTCGGTTTGGTGGGCTCTTTGAAGAAGGCACCAAAGAAAGAACTTACAGTATTATGCATACACACCTTCTTTGATGCTACCTACTATCTACTGTTGGCACAGACCGTCCGTTACTGGGGCCGGCTGAGGTGGAAGAAGTAGGGCAGGAAAGAAGGTTAGAGAAGGGGGAGGAAGGGAGAGGGGGGAGGGAGAGGGGGAGAGAGGGAGAGAGAGAGAGAGAGGGGGGGTGACTGATATACAAAGAGAGTTACAGGAGGGAGAGAAAGAAAGAAAGAGAGAGAGACAGAGAGGAGAGAAGAGAGAGAGAGAGAGAGATAGAGAGAGAGTGAGGAGAGAGAGAAGAGAGAGAGACAGAGACGAGAGAGAGAGAGAGAGAGAGAGAGAGAGAGAGAGAGAGAGAGAGAGAGAGAGAGGAGTGGTGAAAGAATTTGAGAAGGGGTCTAAGATTACGGGTTTTCATCAAATTGGAGAAAAAGGCTGGTGAACGCACATTTTTTGTTTGTTTGGTTACACACACACACACACACACACACACACACACACACACACACACACACACACACACACACACACACACACACACACACACACACATTGCGCTGGCAATTTGACGACCCTAGTTCGATTCCCGTTGGAGGGGATTTTTCCCCTGGAGTTAACATCAGTGCTGACTCCACTCTCCCCAAAAGTCTGTCGGATGAGACTGTAAACCGAGGCCCCGTGTGGAACGCACGCAGAACATCTTGCGCATACGTTAAATCCTGTTCCGCTTTTCGTAAGAGTAGGCCATTGTGTGCCGGTGAGAACAGATGACAATATTTACACAACTGCATACACACGGGGATTGGATGAAAAAAGCACATGAGTGCTTATCCCACTATCCTCGATATAAAAGAATAAAATAAAATAAATAAACAGTAAACACACACACACACACACACACACACACACACACACACACACAACACAACCACACCACACACACATCACACAACAACCACACATCACATACACATACACATACACACCCACATACATACATACATACATACTATACATACATACATACATACATACATACATACATACATACATACATACATACATACATGTATGCATACACACACATAACACACGCGCGCGCGCGCGCATAAGCACTCGCACAAAGAAAGAGACAGACAGACAGACAGACAGACAGACAAACAGAGTGGAAAGAGAGACAGACTGGCAGACAGGCAGGCAGGCAGATTCCTGAAGTATTCATATTTCCATATAACTTCTAGCACCAGTTATTCAGAAAAAAGAACGAAATCAATTCAACAGTAATTGTTAATCATTCTAAACGAAAAGCACGACGTGTTGAGAGTGTATGCCCTGCCAATATCAATATGCAATTTATAATGTAAAATATTTTCTATTAACTCTGGAATCACGTTCACGTATAATCCAAAGATCAGCACACACAACAAAAGATGCGCAGCGAACTCTGAACGTTCAAAACCAAATGCACCACAATCGATGCCACTGAGTGGATCAGTGGTCAAGAGGTACGTAACGCAACCGCCTAAAAAGTGAGAAGTGTCGGGGTTCAATCCTCGTTTAAGCCAGAAATGTAATCCTATCCAGTAGACCTTGAGTATTGAGTAGCCTGGGTGCTAGTCTTTCATATGAGACTTATCAATCGTGCAACACGTCCACGTTAAAGAACCCACTGCAACACAGAGTGTCCCTGGCAAAATTTTGCAGGAAAAAAATCCACTCATGAGGAAACACACACACACACAAACACACACACACACACACACACACACACACACACACACACACACACACACACACACACACACACACATGTTATATGCAGACAAGAAAAAAAATGATGGCTAGTGCTGCTGTTGTGGCGGCACGCTTTCCCCCATGGAGAGCAGCCTGAATTTCAAAGTGATAAACTTAATCTGCCGTGACTACAAGTGGTGTAGGAAATAGTTAACCCCATCAGACAGGTCACATGAGAGAAGGGATTTTATCACGCTCTGATTGTCTGTCCTTTACAGTCATATCCCATTACTTTAGATATGAAACAATTTAAATTACATTGTTTAAAAAAAAAAAAAACACCCCATGGCCCACAACTGCATAAAATCGAATTCCCTGTGGTATTGAGGCTTTGATTCAGACTAAAGTTTTTTTCTGGCTCAACTGATTTAACGGAACAAGCTCGGGATTGGTTGTAACGGAATGAGAGTGGTATAAGTGGCTTGAGCGACGTGAATGCAGAAATGTTACACAGACGAGAAAGGAAAAGAAAATGGTACATGTTTTTTGTTTGTTTGTTTTGTTTGTTTTACTTCTAATAGGAAACAGCTGTTGTTCACCATCAAAGTTACACAGACACTGTCAGTGTAGCATTTTTCAAAAGACGATTGATTTGATTTTTTCGATCCTCGGCTAGAACTCCCGGGGTCACCAATGGTGAGATTTTTGCGTATGCAACCATTTTTGCCCACCGTTAAGATAGCTGCATTCCGCGACTTTGGAGATGATTTCTAACAAGAACACCAGTGTCCATGTTTTTTCCTGTATATATTTTTTTGTTATCCGTTCTAACCGACACGAATGTCCTACTCTTTCGAAAAGCAGAACGGGTTTTTAACGTGTGTGCAAGATGTTCTGAGTGTGTTGGCATATGGGGCCTCAGTTTATAGTCTCATTCGGAGGACTTTTGGGAGAGCAGTCAGCACTGACGGTAACTCCAGGGGGGGGGGGGGGGGGGGGGGCAATGGAACGGGCGTCTTGGTGGTGACTCGAACACAGTTCGAATAGCTCTGATCATTGGAAGATGGACTAGTGGGTGAGAAAGAGGGTGGACAGGATGGAGAAAAAGAAAACAAACCCAAACAAATGAATGAAAGAAAACAAATACAGAAGACAGAGAGACAGACAGACAGACAGATAGATAGATAGAGAGAGATGGGATGGATGATGGATGGATGGATGGATGGATGGATGGATGGATGGATGGATGGATGGATGGATGGACATACACTTATACAGGAAGACTAATCAAGAAAGAAAGCAGAAACAACAACAAAAAAAGTCAGATGGGAAAGACGACGACAAGCGTGCATGCGCGCGTACACACACACACACACACACAACACACACACACACACACACCACACACACACACACACACACACACACACACACACACACACACAGCCCCAGACAGAAGCAGGGCGGGACAGAGACACAGAGGGAGAAGGGGAGAGAGGGAAGAGAGGGGGGCGAGATGGAGAGGGAGAGGTAGAGAGAGACAGAGAGACAGAGACATACAGACACAGAGACAGAGACAGAGACAGATACAGACAGACAGAGACAGAAAATAACACAAACAACCTGGCAAGCAGACAACCAGGCAGCTAACAGACCGACTAAGAGGACAGAGTAAGATGAGAGAGAGAACAGAAATAAAGAGACGAACAGAGACAGAGACAGAAAGTGACTGAGAGACAAACAGAAAGAGACAGAGTTATTACCGCCTGACACAGGTTGTGGATAACTTGCAAACTTCAGTCCATAAACAAAATAAAGTTAACAATACTTTACCTTCAACTTTTCTTCACACCAACGGAAACTGAAATTCCAGAGCGGTAATCTGCGCCAAGTGTATTGTCACGAAGAAAACAGTGGCATCCATTTCACACACACACAAAGACACACCTTCAGACTGCAATTAAAACAAACCCGACTGAGAAAGTTAACAAAGAAAAAAAAAGGAAACTGCACACAAAGTTCTAACTAATTTCTCTCGACTTTTTTTTTAAGTTAACGACAAGGTTTGTATCCAACTTAAAAAAAAAAATCTTACCAAAAAAAAAATCACAATCCAACACCCCAAACTTGCATCGACTTATTCTTAGACTCGCACATGCCACGGGGGCTCACATTCGATTCTGTAGCAGCTTCTTCAAACGATCTTTACCGAGAGACCCCGAGTTTCTACGACACGCCAGGAAAAACTGAAGGCCGGTCAGGAACAGAGAGGAAGGCGAGAGGCCTGGAAAAACAGAGACAAGGTCTTTTCGGTGGTAGGGCAAGTTACAAAAATCAATGCCGTGGCCGAGTCTCTCAACTGCACTCGACTCTTTTCTTTCATCTCTGGAAAGCCCGCGTCTCCTTCTGGCGCTATTATTGCTTGGTGGAGACTGTTACAGTGTTGACTAAAAAGTGAGAAACTGGGATGGTTTGAGGAGAGGTTGATGGGTGACTGTGGCGGTGGTGATAGGGGGTGAAGGAAAGAGAAAGGAACAGGACGAGGGGTTGGGGATGGATGGGGAGAGGGGTAGGGGGGGGGGGGGGTGTCGATGCAAGAGATAGGGATATGAAGAGGAGGGAGAGGGGGGTGGAAACTTCTAGAGAGTCGGTTGATGACTAAATCGGCTGAATAGAAGTTGTGTTGAGAGAGAAAATATTTTCCGACCGTCTTGGAGTGACGCATCGTCCCGTCCTGGTCTGGGGACCGGTTATTATCTGTCTATGGGTGTGGGGGTGAGTGGGATGTAGAAAATCTCTCTGTCTCTCTCTCTCTTTGTCTCTCTCAGTCTCTGTCTCTCTGTCAGACTTACTTCCGCACCCCCCCCCCCTCCCCCCCGCCTCCCTTCATCCCACACAGTGAAAGACAATAACCAGCCACACACAAAACATGATAGTTTTTGACTTAAAAAAAAAACAGAGAAAGGGGACAACAACCTCTGGAAAATTTTCATGAGGTAATGAATCAAAAATGCAATCACAAACATTAGATAGTCCTTCATCTGAAAACGAAGTAGATACAGTTAAAAAAAAAAAAAAAAAAAAGGAAAAAAAGCTAGATTTCTGTCAGCAGCTTGTAACGATTCCATTATAATCTAGTGCATTAAACGTAGTGTGCGTCTGTTAACTATGTGTACACTACAATTTGTTTAACAATGGTACTTTACCTACTAGCATGGAAGGTTTGTTTGGTTTATAGCAATTTTTTTAGAACCTAATGACTGTAACAACCACAAAGGGATGATATATTACAGGTGAGTTGCTTTGGAAAATTGATGATATCAATACTGGACGACATACTGGTCAATTTTCTTCACAACAATAATATTTTTACTGTCAGAAAATCAAACAAGTTTTCCACAGACGTAATTATTCTGCATTAAGGTATGCAATTGCTCTTTGAGCATTATTTGATACTATCATCAATGAAAAAAACTGAGTTGTTTTGCGCTTTTACTGACTTAAAAATACAAACTTTTGATTTCGTTTGGACGGAAGTGTTATGTCTCAGATTAGTTAAACATGGGATTTGTGGTGACATTTGTAAAGCTATACTGAGCAACGCATCATCAACTCTAATCATGTGTTTTTGTCGATGGAAATGCTTCTGACTAATTTGAAAATGTTATGGGTGTTCAGCAAGGAGAGAATCTTTCTCTCCTATTATCTTTATTGTTAATAAATGACATTGAACAGTTTCTCATTGATAACGGATCTCTCTTTCTTTAAATTGATGTAACTTTACCGACACATAATATTAAAAGACACGTTAGCTTAGATTATCTGTACTTTTATACTCTGATAATACTATTTTGCCGGCCATAAACAGATCTGATTTTGGGCGAAAACACTAGATAGCTTGCAAAGTTATTGTTCGAAATGCAGACTTGAAGTTTACCCTCGTGCAACCAAAAACACATTTTTTAAAGACAAAAAATGTTAGAAGATCATATAAATGCCTGAATAATGAATTCAGCAAGCCAGAGGTATTTTAAAAGTGTGTGTGTGTGCGGGGGGGGGGGGGGGGGTAACCCTGCTTATAAGCAAGTGTAGAAGGCAATAAATCCATCATCATAGACAGCTTGAGAGTAAACGCTGTCTCTTGGTTTTTGCTTGGAGCTGTATTGGTATATTTATATCAATACCAATCTTTTTACATGGTTGTAACATTTAGGGGAGCGAAAATGTAGATGTTCGACAAGCATGTGTTCCCTCGAAATAGTGATGGTAATAGTCTGTTTAAAAAAAAAAAAAAAAAAAGGCATGGAAAAAATTTGACATTTTTTTCTATTTCAGTCTCAAGTGTAAACAAGAATGATTGATTATGAGCTTTTACCTCCAGAAATATTTCTGTAAATTTTGTGTCATTTTGTTCAAGTTTTGAACATGGGATATTTCCAACACCCTGGTTAAACTCTATATAAAGTATTCTCATTGAAACTGGTTTTGACTGTGTTTGGGACTCACAGCCATTTTGAAGTACAGATACTCTTTGTCTAAACATCAGGCAAGGACTTTAAGAAAACTGCATTCGAAGTAAAAAGAAGTAGCCAAAAGAAAAGTAGCAAATGTCTTATTACATAATTTAACAGGCACTATATTTAATCCCCATATAGATGAGAAAAAAAAAAGACGAGAGGAGAGAGAAGAGAGAGAGAAGAGAGGAGAGAGAGAGAGAGAGGAGAGAGAGAGAGAGAGAAGAAGAGAAGAGAGAGAGAGAGAGAGAGAGAGAGAGAGAGAGAGAGAGAGAGAGAGAAGAGAGTTCCTTCCTCATTTAATGCAGTAATCACAAGCTGCCAGTGAAACTGGTAGATAATAACAACAATCAACGCGAGTTACATCTTTGCCATCGTTTTAATATTTATGGGCAGTGCGATTGGAAAGGGGTCTCATTTCATCAAGACATGTCTGAAGTTTGAGAATCTTAGGATTAAATTTGTAAATAAAATAAATAAATAAATAGAAATAATTTCAGGCCAAGTTCGCAAATTTTTGCCACTTCTTTAATTAAAATGGCAGGGGGTAATGTACTTGAAAGCTGGGCATGTTTATCAAATTTGGAAAGGTTGCACAACAATTTGCTGCTTGATTTACTGATAACTGATTCAGTATTTGATCATGTTTATTCAAGTTCAATTCCACTGTGTTACAGCCTCTTCCATTGTTACTCGACATTATGTGTGTCCCATAACGGGTCGAAGGATCAAATTTCTTGATTTTTATGCACTCTGTCTCTCTGTCTGTCTCTGTCTACTTTTGCCATACCCCCCCCCCCCCTTTCTCCATTTCTCTCCCCTTTTACCCTCTCATCACTACACCCAAAGTGTATGTGTGTGTATATAATATTGTATATAATATAGATAAATGAGAGAGAGAGAGAGAGAGAGAGAGAGAGAGAGAGAGAGAGAGAGAGAGAGAGAGAGGAGAGAGAGAGAGAGAGAGAGAGAGAGAGAGAGACAGACAGACAGACAGAAGACAGACAGACAGACAGACAGACAGACAGACAAAGAGACAGACAGAGAGAAAGCTAAGAGACAGACACAGACACACAGGTGTGTAAAAGTTCCTTTTTTCAAATAGACAGAGAGACATGCATATAGTCACAATGAAAGACGGACAAAACGAGAGACTAAACTGACACAGAGAGAAAGACAGTGGCAGAGACAGACACAGAGGGAAAAGACAAAGACACAGACATAAAACAGACAGACATACAGACAGACACAGAGGGAAAGACACAGACATAGAAACAGACAGACAGACATACAGAGACAGAAAAGGGATGGAGAAGGGGCCAAGGTTTCTCCTCCACATGTCATTCTTCCAGCTGCCCGATGGTCTTTCTCCCTCTCCCCCTCCTTCCAGTATTGATTAACACTCCCTCCCCCCCCCCCCCTCTCTCTCCTCCCGTCTTCCATTCATTTTCACCACCACCCCTCCCACCACCACCACCATACACACTCTCCTCTAGATCCCTTCTGTCTGTCTGTCTGTCTGTCTGTGCTCTGGTTTCAGGGAGTAGCTGGGACGGATGACTCAGGTCGACTCCCATTAGAAAGGACCTTTTGGGGACGGCTAGGCCTATGGAAGCGAGAAGGGCCAGGGCGAAAAGATGGGGCGTATAGGATAAGCGTCCGGGATGGGACTGGAATCGGGTCTTTTAGATGTGATTTATTTCTGAGAATCAATGCTGTATACTTTCTGTTTTTTTGTTTTTGTTTTTGGCCGGTTTTTTTCTCCTGATCTTCCTTCGTCTGTTTCCTTTCCTTTTTCTTCTTCAACTTCTGGTCTTTCTTTTTCTTCTGCTTCCGTTTCTTCTTCTCCTTTTCCTTCGCTTCTCCTTCATCACCCTACCTCCTCTCTCCTTGTAACTGAACTGTGATGGAAGCCAATCGGACACTGCAGTGAAGAAATGTATCAATTTCTTCATACATGTCGATAGTGTGCCAAAGCATTAATCTCGCAAATTGTTGCCCTTGTCCATCCATTTTGCAATCTTGTGTGTCCACTTTTTTTTTGTTTACCTATTTGTCTCCTTCCCTTGATAGTTCCTTGAAAAATGGTCTATAGGCTCTTGTTTTTCGTGGCAATATAGTTTTAACAATGTCTTTCTAGGTCTTCTGCCTGTGTCTCGCATGCATAAAAGTGTTTTTTAAAATCCATGAACCCTAGCTATGAGCTTTGTTTTGTGTTTCATAGAGTTGCTCTGCCCTTCCAATTTCAGTGTGGAAAGTGCTGCAGTTTCTGTGACTCTTTGAGAGGTTTTCTAGTTTACATCCCTCACTGCTGACGGTGATCACATGGCCCAAGTAAGTTAAATGTTGGGCAGTCCCTAGTTTTTGTTCATGGTGTTTTAGAGCCGTATAATGGAGAGCGGCGGTTGGCCATCACTTTGGATCGATTTTCATGACATATCTGATTGGATTTACGCTCAGTTTGGCAAGCTTGGCGAGTTCTTATTCCTTGTATGCCTGCCTTGCTGTATCAATGGTGTTTGCAAAGCACAGGTTCTTTTGGCGATTCTCCCTTCTATGCTAAATCACACGGATGTTATTGTTCAAAATAAATGCGCAGGTTAAAGGCCTGCTCAATGGCACTTCTGCCTTTGCAAATCCAGCCTGTTATTCAGAACTAATGGTATCTACTTGTAGCTATATGTATTCACAATGATTTTGAGCATGACCTTTCTCGGCATGGCTGATTTAACAAGTAGTATGGTAGTTCTGACAATGAAGGAGCATTTCCTTTTGTGGAAGAGTGACGATTGGTGATTTAGTCTGTAGCGCAGGCCACCCTCTATGTGCCAGATTTTTGTAGCAGATGGTGACCAGATGTGGATTACAGCCCCTCCGCCATTTTTAAGAGTTTTGCAAAGATGTTTCAAAGCCTGCAGTCTGACAACTGTTCAGTGACTTTACAACTGCTACAAATTTATCATGGAGCTTCAAGGAAGTAATCCTATTTGATGATATTTGTACTGATAATGCACTTGCACCATTGATGCTCTGTTGTAGAGATAAGCCAGAACAATGCTCCGATTTTCTTTCTGTGATGTCTGCCTCTTGCATAGTGACAAATACACGATGAAAATATCCTGCTAAAAATGTCTCGAAAAGATTGGAAAGATAAAAAAAGAATACAGAAAGGGAAAAATGAATACATAAAGGGATAAAAAATAAGATAAGAGAACATTCACACGGCTTGCCCATTATCTATTTCTCTTCCCTTGTAACCATCCTACAGCCCCCCTCCCTTCATCTCCCCCCCCCCCCCCACACCCACACACACACCCTACTCCCCTTCCCCTCCTTCACTATCCATGTCCCGCCCGTTTTTGGCCTTTTGACATGTGAAGACCCATCAGTTTTGAAAAAAAAAGTTGGGGTGGGGGGAGTAAGGAAGGTGGTGAAGTTAAGGGCACACAGAAGGAGGGGGGGGGGGGACTGCGAGTTGAAGTTTAATAGGGGATGGTGAGGGAAGAAAGGGGATGGCGATGTCTGAGACTGAAGGCTTTGCTACCACTGCCAATGTGCACCCCTCAACTCCCTCCCTCCCTCCTCTGTTGTAGTTTCAGCTGTCCTCCAACCTCTGTCGGCTCTCCTATTCCAAGTCTTTATGGGGAAAACATTAACTGAAAATGTAGACTTTATTTATTCATTCGACAAGCAACTACTTCGTCTGTGAAAAAAACCCTCTATTTCACACAGAACGCCGACTGAAATATAAATCTAAAAGGTAAAAAGGTAAAGGTGTCCCATAACTTAGGTGGACGTAGGCGAGCGAGGCATCAGAGACCTCAGCTTCTCTAAGGGTCAGCATATTGAGACGGCGCCCATCTCCTCTCCCTGGCTGCTTTACCTTCCCTTACCCTGAAATATAAAATCTGTTTTAAACAGGTTTGAGCCACCACCGTTCAATGTTGTTGTTTTTTTTCCTGGAGTTAACATCAGTACCGACTCCACTCCCCCAAAAGTCCTTCGGATGAGACTATAAGCCGAGGTCCCGTGTGCGAACGCAAGAAAAACATATTGGACATTAATTTTGCTAAAAACTCTTTCTGCCTTTCGGAAGAGTAGGCCAATGCATGCCGCTAGGAACAGATGGAATATATAAGAATATATAAATATATATGTATATATATATATATATATATATATATATATATATATATATATATATATATATATATATATATATATACTAGACCACTAGACATGCAAAAAAAAAAGCCTCGTATAAAAGCAAAAGGATCTAAGAAATAAATATGGAAATATCCAAAGTGTTCTGTATGATTCCGAGTCGCATGTCCTAGCATCAGTTGCAGAAAGTATTTGCCAGTCACCAGTAAGTCAGTTACTATAAATGAAATTGTATAAACTTATCATCATCCATTACATTCTTTATCATTTCACCTTTTCCCCTCATCCCTTTTTCAGTGCATTCTTAACGTGAATGTACCATTGTCTAAATCACCTTGTAGTGAACGTACATTAAACCAATGAGAAGAAGAAGAATGCAAATTTTTTTCTCAAAGTTGAAAACAGACACCTCACGATGAACACTTTGTGTCCAATATGGTCAGTTTTCTCCTACTTTACGGCGAAGTTTTTTGTTTTCTTTTTACACTAGCAGTGCAAGTGGGGCATTGTTGAAAAGTTTGAGCTGTGGTGTGATGATAATAATGCTACCATGGCCCTTGTCTCCCCCTTTTACGACTGGCCCAGAACATACATATACTTTTAGGAACTCTTACCCTTAGGAACTCTTAGGAACCCAAATCCGCTGAAAACAGTTTTATGAACGGTTTCAAGAGGTAACAGTGGCATCCTGCCAATCTCTCTCTCTCTCTCTCTCTCTCTCTCTCTCTCTCTCTCTCTCTCTCTCTCTCTCTCTCTCTCCTCCCTCCCTCCCTCCCTCCCCCTCCCTCCCCTCCCTCTCCCTCTCCTCTCCCCCCCCCCTCTCTCTCTCTCTCTCTCTCTCTCTCTCTCTCTCTCTCCTCTCTCTCTCTCTCTCTCTCGCCTGTTTGCAATGTTATTCTCTTTATTGTTAGATGTTTAATCCTTTCGCTCGAAATCTACGTAGATTTGTTTTGAGAATCTCTCTCTCTCTCTCTCTCTCTCTCTCTCTCTCTCTCTCTCTCTCTCTCTCTCTCTCTCTCTCTCTCTCTCTCTCTCTCTCTCTCTCTCATAGCAATTCCATTGCTGTTTTGACAATGGTGGTGGTGGACATTACATGCTTCTACGTTAAAAACATATTTTACTTATCTAACTGTTTGGATTTTTTTCATCCTATGAAACACGCCTATGTTTCATTCTGTTTGTCTAGACATTTTAATTGATTCATCATTAATGTGCTTATCTCTTCACTTATAAATACATCTCCTTTCCCAACTGTGCTTTCAGTTCTTTTTGGCCAAGTATGTGAGCAGACCCCCTCCTGGCGGCAATCACAGAGCTCATCTAAAGGTGAATAACCCCCCTGCCTCTTTAAAAAGGCGGTGCGGGGTCTGCGATAGCCATGAGCCCTTCTAACTCTAATCACTATACCGTGCAGTACAGTCAGTACTGCTGCCTCTTTCTTTCTGCTTCTATTCCTCTCTGCTCCACGATCTCTTTCTCAGCTTTCTTTTAATACTAACCTTTCCGATTCCCATCCCTTTCTTTCTCTTCTTTTTTTTTCCTTTTAAAAGATGGGGTGGGGTTGGGGGGGGGGGGGGAGGAGGGCCAGGTTGCTACAGAAACCTTGTGGGTCAAGAAATTGTGTGTGGAGGATGGGGGGGGGGGGTGCGTGCGTGCGTGCGTGCGTGCGTGCGTGCTTGTTGGTGGTGTGTGTGTGTGTTGTGTGTGTTGGAGACAGAGACAGAGATTAAATCAAATTATTTTGTTTCGAGGATAATGAATAAGCACCCATGTGCTTTGTTTTTACATAGAGATATTTATTTATTTATTTATTTATTTATTATTAGTATTATTATTATATCTTATAATGAGGATAACAGAAGAAGAGCAGAGAGATCAGATAGAGAGAAGAAGAGAGAGAGAGAAGAGACAGAGAGACAGAGAGAGAGAGAGAGAGACACAGAGAGAGAGAAGAGAGAGAGAGAGAGAGAGAGAGAGAGAGAGAGAGAGAGAGAGAGAGAGAGAGAGAGAGAGAGAGAGAGAGAGAGAGAGAGCACCACACGCAATAGCAACAAAAGAAACAACAAAAAAGATATTGATGACAGAAAACTGAACAATGATAGTCTACAAAAAAGTATATGAGCTGAACAGTTTTCCAAACCATCTTTTTCACTTCTCTCTCTCTCTCTCTCTCTCTCTCTCTCTCTCTCTCTCTCTCTCTCTCTCTCCTCTCTCGCTCTCTCTCTCTCTCTCCCCTCCCTCCCTCCCTCTCTCCCTCTCCCCCTCTCTCTGTTCCTATCGTTCTTCCCTTCTCTGTTCCCCATCAATTCAAACTCTTTCAATAACTAAGAACCTTTCCTCACTACTTTTCCTCAATAATAACTAAGAACCTTTGTGCACTGAAAGGGGAAGGGGAAAAAAGAGCACACGGCCCTTGGCTGAATTGAACCAAGTCTAAGACTCTCGAGTTCAGAACAGGAAAGAAGAGCAGAGGTTTTCTATACACAATGTACTCTTAACGATCTCTGTGAACCGTTGTTACGTGAATGGATCGAAGGTCTAGAGGTAACTCAACTGTCTAAAAAAGCAAGAAGTCGCAAGTTCGATCCCAGTTAGAACCCAAACTGTTCACCCAATCTATACACCTGGCCTTGAGTGGTGGTCTGGGGGGCTAGACTTTCAGATGAGTCGATATTCCGAAGTCCCGTGTGTAAAACACATTTAGCGCACGTAAAAGAACCCACAGCAGCAAGAGAATTGTTGTGCAGAAAAAATCCGTTGACAAAGGCCAGTCTCATAGACAAACAAATTCATTTGCAAACGTGATTTTTAAAATTTTAATTGAAAACCTTTAAAATAGTATGTGCGCTGCACTTGTGGCAACGCGCTCTTCCCAGGGAAAGCAGCCCAAACTTCACACACAAAAATCTGCAGTAACTGAAATGCATATAAAGCAATACAATACAATGCAGTACAATAAAATACAATAGGTACAACGTGAACAGAAGATGACTAAACTCTTCATGGATCATACAATAAGCAAGATACCCATGCAGACATCAGGTATATATGCAACAAACTTCTCACAGGGCATGCATACAAACACTAATACTTATCATCACAAAACAGGGGAAAACCGTATACAGGATTGTAAGCAAGGCTTCAAAAAATTAAATGGACGATGCACTGCATTCATTGTGTTGTTACTTCCACACAAATAAATCATATGTATGAGAAAAAAAAGATGTTTCTAAATCATCACAAAATCATGATTGCAAGTATACAGATACTTCAGTTCTAAATATAGATGAAATACGTGCACGTAGACACGCAAATGCAAGCGGACACGCACAACAGCACACACACACACACACACACACCACACACACACACACACACACACCCCATACCCCCACGACACTCACGCACGCATGCGTGCACGTACGCACGCACGCACCACACACACACACACACACACACACACACACACACACACACACACACACACACACACACACACACACACACACTGATGCCATCACCATCGTTAGGGGGCAAGACCTTTTTCACGGAACACAACACAAAGGGTATGGCTGTTACAGATAGCCAGTGACGTAGATATGGCAAACTGCTAGAGTCATTCACTGTACAGTAAGTACCCTTTGTGCGGAGTCTGCCTACTACCCCCTGGGACTGCTTTTTTTCAGCACCAAAAAACAAAACATCAGAAAACAAACACAAAAAGCTACCCAAACCAAATAGAAGAAGCACGTCTTCCATCTAAAGAATAAGCAAAACTAAACACACACACACACCAAAAAATAAGACAAACACAAAGAAAAAAAAGAAAGAAGAAAGAAAGAAAGAAAGAAAGAAAGAAGAAAAAAGAGAAGAAAGAAGAAAAAAGAAAAGATAGAAAGAAGAAAAAAAGAAAGGAAAAGAGAGAAAGAAAGAAAGAAAGAATTGTTGCATACCACTTTCAGTAACGGAAGATTATGTCTGCGTGAAATACGGGCTATATCGTTGGGCAGAGAAAATCGTGCCACAAGAGCAGCGCCATCCATTAATTAAAAATCCGGTTTGGCAATACATTTTGTTCCCTGCGTATAACTGAAAGTAAGCAAGACATAAAGCATTCTGCTCCGTCTAGATCTATTTGGTGTGTTTAGTCTTTCTGTGGAACTCAGCTGATTAGTACAAAAAGTGGAGAGAATAAATCGTGTGTTGGCAGTATCGGAAATAGCTTAAAACTAAAATTTTTTAGCGAGACCCGGCCAGCATCCTACAAAACTAGAATTGACATTTTTGGTGGTGTGTTAGCTATGAAAAATCCTAACGAGATCAAGGAAGATAACCAAAGTCACGGGAAATTACACAGGTGAGTCAACTATTGACATTTTCTTAACTTTTCTCGAATCCCCACCCTTATTTCACCAAGCCCGCCTGCTGCCGAGATAAACAAACGACTTCGTAATCTCACAGGAATTTGAAGTCAAACGCTATTATCCACACAACTATAGCCTAGCTGTCCTAGCGATCCAGGAGCCAGAAAAGTCAGATGGAATAATTAACCTGTGCTTTAGACGAAATACGGCGCAGTACAGCGTCATTTGCCACAAGTTGTTTAAAGTGAGTTAAAGGGTGTTCGAAAGAGCTGCTTAAATAAATAGTTTACCACCTGACCTTTGCAGCTTGGTAAACTTGGTAAACTTTCACGGGAGTTTTGTTACCAGGCTACTAATTTTAACTCTCAGATTCCCATCGCACCGAAGCGGCCGCAGCAAATTCCAGAGCTCCGTGACAGAAAGCGTGGCATCCCGCGTGGCGTCACCTTGCCTCCCTTCTTCCCCCTCCTCCTCTCCCCTGCCCCCATCACTCCCCCATCACCTCCTCCCACCACACTTCATCCTCCCACCACCACCCTGTTCCCTCCCGTGTCCTTCAGAATGGCAGGGATGTTGGTTGTGAAAAGTCTAAAACGATCGCGCGCTCACGCAGTCTATCTACAAAAAGCTGGATTTGTTAAGAAAGTTACATTGCATAGTGATGGGAAAACAAGTACACAATGTAAAAGGAAAACAAAAGAAATAATGGGTGAAACTTCTTTTGTAGCGACGTATCTTCCCATCGCGGACAGAATTTTACACAGAGATAATTATCTGCCGTGTCGGAAAGATGTATACAAATCAATATAATGTTCAATATAGTCCTCAGTACTTATGCCTGTTTGATGAAACTGCGTCATTGAAATAGTTATCTTGTAAGAGTTAGGGCTGGCTGTCTCCAGGCTTACAACAAATGGTGGTTACACAACGCGCGAGGGGATGCGTATTAGAAGGCTATTTATTTCTCTTTACTTGCCCAGAAAGTAGGATGGTAACACTCCAAGGTCCACTGGCAGAAAATTCCTTTGCTTCTTTCTTTAACATAAAGAAGATCCGGTTCCTTACTCTGGAAACATTTGCGCCACAGTGTACCAAGATAAAAATCACTTCTTAGTAGTAACGCTACAAGGGGGAGAGAGAGAGAGAGAGGAGAGGGGGGGGGAGGAGAACGGAGGATGGGAGTTAAATTTCTATCACTAAAAAGGAGCAGGTAAAGAGTAATGGATAGCGTAATAGTGCGTTGTATTTATGCTGCGCTACACTAAATCATTTCAATCAATTAATCTATCCAGCTAGCTAGCTAGTTATATCTATCTAGGTAGCTAGCTAGCTATCTGTCTGTCTATCTATCCACTTTTTCTTTGTTTCTACAAATTACAACTCTCTCTCTCTCCTCTCCTCTCTCTCTTCTCTCTCTCACTCTCTCCTCTCTCTCCTCTCTCTCTCCTCTCTCTCTCTCTCTCTTGTGTGTGTGTGTGTGTGTGCCGACAATAACATTTTCTCAGCTAGCCTAACAAACACGATGTCATGTACAACACACACACACACATACCACGCACACACACACACACACACACACACACACCACACACACACACACACACACACACACACAACACACACACACACACACACACCACACACACACACACACACACACACGCACAACGTAACCCAGCCCATTTACAAGCGCCCACTGCGTTCAAAGGCCCAGACAAACAAGGCAGTTTATCTTTGCGAATTGGACACACTGGCTAGGCCGTCGGTGGACACTTCAACTTTGACAGCTCAGAACGGCGCCCGACGCATGGGAATGGAAGTATCAGGATGGAAGCAGAGGAAAGTGTAGGGGGGGGGGGGGGGAGTAAGAGCAAAGGGGTGAGGGGGGGGGGGGGGTCAGACGTGGTGCATGTTCAGTTTTCGTTGTTCTGATGTAAGTGGTATATGCAAACGTGTGTAATGCATGCGATGTGGGCGCCGCTGGCAACAGTATGCAGATATTGTTAGTGAATTGATACAATACGATATGATTTAATGCAATATAATACAATACAATGGAAAGCATTACAGTACACTACAATGCAATGCAATACAATACAATATAATACAATACAGCTAGCCCCCAAACAAAACTCTAACAGTTTATTGTTGATACTAACTTCTGGAGATTTTGCCGCAACAGCAGGCCCACACTGATCGAAGCCTGATCGCCAATGGCGTGATTAATTGCAGGTAATTTACGTGAGCCTCTGATCAAATAAAAATGAGCCGCATGGTTCTGAAACTACTCAACCCCCCGCCCCCCCCCCCCCCCCCCCCCCCCTCTCTCTCTCTCTCTCTCTCTCTCTCTCTCTCTCTCTCTTCTCTCTCTCTCTCCCCTCTCGATCTGTGTAGACACATAAGTCGCAATCTGACATTTTATACATAAATCTGATCCACAAAATTTAAACCTGTCCTATTTGGTTTCGTTACCAGCGCTTATAAATATTCTGAAACCTGTGAAGGTACATCAATTTAATAAAAGATTACTTCCCCGCCCCCTTTCTTTTTATTGCGTTCATCAGCCAGAGATCTGAGGTTCACCAACGTTGAGATTTTGCGTATGCCACCGTTTTCGCACACCAGATAAGGTAGCCGCATCCCTACTTCAGAGATTTTTCTTTTAATTCCCCTTCCGTTCTCTCAGTGTCTGTCTCTCTTCCTCAAGTACTTGTTTTAATCACACACGTCATGTTGGGAAGGCAGTGTTTACTGTAAAAACAAAGACAGGGACCTTGCAGACACTGGCGCCATCAGTGAATGCTAAAATTGGGTCAGCTCAGGCTAAAATTGGGTCAGCTCAGGCTAAAATTGGGTCAGACAGATTGCAGGTACGGGCACACAGCACACTCCTGCAGAGTGTGCCTGTGTGAACGACAATGGTGCGACTGTTGTGTCGTAAAGGGGTTATTGTCATTAAGTGGACCAGATCCACGGAGATAAGAACACTTCCCCAGGTCTGAAAGCTTCCTGTGGAAACTGAACTTCTCCCAGATGAGCTGCCAGTACATACTGCGAATCGCAAGATAAACGTTTCCAAATCTGACAATTCCTATTGTCTCTGAGAGAGCGTGGAAATCGGTAAATCAACAGATATTCTCGGGGGAAAGTTAGGGTGAAGTCGTTTAAACTAACGTTCGCAGTCTCGACTCAAATTTTAGTTATGTAATGGTTGTCTTTTTATACCCATAATTTTGGGAGTTCTTTTCATTGTGTTTTGATATAAAACGATGTGGTAAGCAGTTCAAAAATATTATCCACTTACTTTTGGACAGGCGTCCGCGCATTTGAACGTCTTAATCCACTTAGCGACATGGAATTCCCTTAACGACACAACATACGACATCCTGCGCACACTGACGTTGAAATCCCAAGGTTGTGTGACACGCTGACAGTGGCTGTCGTCCCTCGTTTCCCCTGACACTATCTACGTCATGGTGACAGCCACATAACGTCAGAGGGGTCCTGCTGGTAAATTCTGGCTTCTCTCCACCCTAGGGTAGTTCCCAGCTCTTGGAGACATGTGGCTGAGGGCACATTGCAGGAGACGCGGAGGGCGTGGGAAGGAAATAAAAAAGGGGCAAGAAAAACGTTTCTTTTGGACGCGTTGGCTGTAAGGTTCAGTTCGTTTTGTTTCAAAGCCCGGTTGAATGCCGAAGTTATATAAAGGCTGACAATGCCTCATGAGAGGAGGGGGAAAAAAGAATAAAAAGTGGCAACAGTTGTTTGAGGATGAGAAGTTAGAGACCCATAAGCAAACTCCGTGTGTGGTGTGTGTGTGTGTGTGTGTGTGTGTGTGTGTTGTGCGTGTGTGTTGTGTGTGTGTGTGTGTGTGTGTGTGTGTGTGTGTTGTGTGTGTGTGTGTGTGTGTGTGTGTGTGTGTGCGTGTGTTTAAATAAATGTGACAGTTGTTTTTATTATATGACTGCTTTAGGAAAATAAAAAGAAAAGTATCCTGCTAGATGTTCAAGAAACTCTTTGCTACAAGTAGGTAGTCTTTCTGTCGTGCCCATACTCAATGTTAAAACAGCTTTATGATCTTTTGCAACAAACTGCTTTTATGTTGGATAATATTTCAAAACCGCTTTTTATGTCAGTATTGAAGAGCTCTGACTTTAGTGAAAAAAATGCAAACTAAAGTTGTAGGTAGGCCTACGTCACCGAACATATGGACGGCCAAGACTGTCCTACAGGGAACAGTAAGGGGGAGGGTGGGGGCGCGCGCGGAGGGGGGGGGGGGGGGGTACGAAGAGAGCAGACGGAGAAAACGATGGGAAGACAACACCAGAGAGTGGACTGACTTTGGGTGGAATGATTTGCTACTGAAAGACCGCATTAGGTGTGGCGGAAGGTGATTACAAAATCTTCATCGGTGCCCCCACGGTCAAAGGACTAAGGGTAGGTGAAGAAAGTGAAGGTGAATGGTCATTAAGTTTTATCTTTAAACGTTAAGGGGGAAAAAAGAAGTATGTATATACTTGTTCTTTTCTTCATGTAAATTTGAATTGCTTATTACCATCAAAATGCATAGAATATAAAAAACTCTAAACGTACACTTTATGTAAGCATTTCATCTTTTTCCAATAACAAAAATGGACAATTATCATTTAACCCGCTTATATAATCATATAAAAGTGACCTAGTGACTTATGTCCTCAAGCACATTTGGCTGTCTATCTTTACAGAGTCAAAAGAAGTTTGCCCTGACCCTAAGCATTGGCACATGATCGCCACAAAGGGATCATGATTGTGTTTTAGTGAATGCAGTTGCCCTCACGATCACTTCTGGTTAAGAGACTACTGTAGTATAGTAATTTAGTGTATAAAGTCGCTGCGATGCTCAGTATAGTGCGATCATTTTCTTGGAAACCACTTATGATACAAGCACCGAATTTGGCAGGATCATAGAAATCGATATCTCTTTTTAGATTTCTTTCCTCCTTTCATCCACCGTGAACAAGGGTTCATCAAGCCAATGGAAAAGTTAAGGGTATTTCTGTACGATTGTTTGTTTGTTTGTTTCACTATTATCTAACTGAATTTTCTTTTTGACGCTAGTAACGCCTCAAAATTCACTGTAAATTTGATACATATCTAATTTATATATTTTTATACCACTTTATGTCCATGTAGCTGCCTGCAATATAAAAATCGCAAAACAAATAATATGACTGCTGCACATAACATTTCGGGATTTTTTGCCAAGTAATCGCGGGGTAGGGGTGGGAGAGGAGACAGAGACAGAGAGGAAAGAGAGACAGACAGCAGAGACAGATACATTACATTTTGTATAAAACTTTATAAACTGCCTTTCAGAAGAGACGTGCTCGAACAAACAAGCCCTAAAACATCAGAAGTTGGGAGCATGTCTGAAAGATTAAATGACCAAAGAAAAAAATAGAGAGAGCAAGTAAACGGAACAAGACCCCAAAAAATCCTTGCCACTTCAGCAAGAAAGAAGCCATATTTCAGTCTGCGTCGCGACAGTCTGGCGTGACGACCGCCATTTTAACAAAGGGAGGCTAGTCTCCGAGACAGGGATAATCAGACGATACTACCACTTTTCTCCGGAGGAAAAAAAGTATATTGTCAGGTTTACAGCTTAGGGAACAGGGGCGGGTGAAAGGGAAAAAAGAAAGAAAGAAGACATTACAGAAAAATAAATAGATCTAGATACGTGGTCCAAAAAAATATGTGGCAATTCTATAGACACAATCGTCACTCATACACAGATGCACGCATAATGTACAAATCACGCGCACGCCAGCGCATAAAATATATGATTTCGCTTTATACGAATGACAGTGGGAGGAATAGACATAGGCTGATCTTCGAAGAGATACAATTGCTCGCGCTGTACATGAAGATAGATAAGGCCAAGCAATTTAAGTACATCTTCTCCATCATAACATAAATCGTTTTGCAAAGACTTGGGGGGGGGGGGGGGGGACCCAAATTATGAGTTTCTCAGCGACATTCTTTCCTCGAATAGAGCTGCAAGTTTCACCAATGGTAAGATTTTTGCGAGTGCAACCATATTTGCCCACCATTTAGGTAGCTGCATTCCGACCTCAAGGATACCGTCTAAGCATAACACCAGAGTACATTTGTTTTTGGTGTTTGCTTTTTTTTATAACAAATTTGTTATTTGTTCTTACCAACACGAATGACCTACTCTTCTGAAAGGCAGAAAGGGCCTTTAATGTGTGCCAAAGATATTCTGCATCCATTTACACACGGGGCCTTGGTTTACAGTCTCATCCGAAGGACTTTTGGGGGGGAGAGGGGTCAGTACAGATGTTAACTGCATGTTTAAAAATCCTTAGGACGCGTGTCTTAGTGGTGGCTGGAATCTGGGCTCCATCCCGGGCCATCAAACCCCAAATGCAACGCTCTAACCACTAAGCCATCCCCACGTGTTCTCTCTCTCTCTCTCTCTCTCTCTCTCTCTCTCTCTCTCTCTCTCTCTCTCTCTCTCTCTCTCTCTCTCTCTTCTTTTTCTCTTTCTCTCACTCTCTCATTGTGGTTAAGCCTTTTTTCCTGCTTGGTCAAATAATTTCAGATTTTGATGGTTTTTGCAAAATGACTGTTGTCCGGCTGACTGTTATTCATATCTGTATGATGTATGTCAGCAATATATATATATTTGTTGAATGTTATTCAAAGAATGTACAGAATAAGTATACAGCGCTTTCTTTCCATCAGAAAAAACAAGAAAGACTATGAAAAAAGGATCTGCAAACCACAAGGTGCTTTTTTGTTGGTTGGTTTTTTTCAGAAATAATACATCCTCACAGAAAAAAAAACACAACCCAATACACAACTATGCTGTTCGTGCAAGCGGACAAACTGACAAAATATGAAAGCATGCATCGACAGGGATATATATATGCCCTGGACTGATTGCAATGATATGTGATTGTTAATGTGGAAAATATTTAACTATTACTTGTGCATTTATTTATCTAAATGTTTATGTCATTTTTCATTGATGTGCTTGTTTCTTTCTTGTTTTTTCCCCTCTTTTCACGAGGGCCTGATGTAAAGAAGCCCCTGGCTTATCCCATATACACTTTTAACAAGACAGTCCAGTTCGAGCTATCTCTGTTGTTTTGTGTGTCTGTGTGTCTGTGTGTCTGTCTGTCTGTCTGTCTGTCTGTCTGTCTGTCTGTCTGTCTGTCTGTCTGTCTGTCTCTCTCTCTCCTTCTCTCTCTCTCTCTCTCCTCTCTCTCTCTCTCTCTCTCTCTCTCTCTCCCTCCCTTTCTTTTTTTCCCCTCCTCCTGTCTCTTTCCTCGTTCTTTGTAAACATCTTTTGTTCTGACTGCAAAATAACCACAATCCTATTTCCATTATCCCCCAAACACCATACAACCATGTCTTAAAACTAACAAGCTTTATTCCCAACTGCGCTTTCTCCCTCTTTTCGGTTTGACCTCCAAATCCCCTTTCTCCTCTCCTTCCTCTCTGTCTCTCTCTATCAACCCTCTGCTCTCTCTCTCTCTCTCTCTCTCTCTCTCTCTCTCTCTCTCTCTCTCTCTCTCTCTTCTCTCTCTCTCTCTCTCTTTCTCCCCTCCCTCTCTCTTTCTCTCTCTCTTGTTTTCTTTCTATCCATGCAGATCAAAGCAACAACATCACTCCTTCTTCTCCATATTCTCTTTCTTTTCCTACTCTTCATTCTCGCAGCGCTATTGGCGTAGTTAGCGCGCGTGACTGACAATGTAATTAACCGCAAGGAGATTCTGCTCAGGCCATTCATTCCGGGGATTCCCGCTGAGCTATTTTAAGTGGCTGCGTCAGAGAAATCTGACAAAGGCACGGACACCCTGCAGTGCAAGACGTGCAGGGTAAGTCAGTTTTATGTCAGTTTCTGTTACTGTGGGTGTATTTTTCGCTGTTACCGTATGTACCGGGGGAAAACAGGATTTTGGGGGTATCTAGTCTGTTGAGTTGTGTTGTTGTCGTGCAGTTTGTCTTCAGTTGTTGTTGTGTTGTATTGTGTTGCCCTTGTATTGTATTGAATTGTACTCTTTTGCACTGTATTGTATTGTATTGGATTGTTTTGTATTGTGTTGTATTGCGTTGTATTGTACTGCACTGCACTGTATTGTATTGAATTATACTGTATCGTGTTGTGTCGCGTTGTATTGTATTGCATTATATTGCATGGTATTGCCTTGTATTGTATTGAAACTGCAGAAGAGTTTAAAGCAACTCGTAACAGTAAACGTTAGATGTTAACAATGTCAGGTACAACTTATAAGCTTTGTTTCCAAGTTGTTGCAATATTAAGGCGCCTTTATTTATTATCAGCAGGACAAAGTCAATTGTGTTTCATTTTGGGCTTTTCAGTTCTTCTTCATAAGTGCTTCATCAGATTACCCTTACCCTGTCGCCACACCAAATAAATACTCATCCCCACCTACCCACTCGCCCTCCCCAACGCGTCAAAAATGTCGTAGCTAACCCTTATTGGCGCTATTTGCTGGGTGGATCAAAGCAGCTGACTTCCATCCATCTGGGTTGATGAAGTCGTGGGTTCGAACCTCAGCAACATCGTCTGGTGAATTAAGGGTAAAGATTTCTTCGATCTCCTGGTTCCACTTTAAAGTGCAAACTGCTAGTACCTCAGTTCCCTTCATGTATATACACCTGCAGAAGTTCAAACTTGCGCATTAAAAGATCTCATAATTCACGTCAGCACCTGGTGGGTTACTACGGAAACATGAACATACCCAGCATGTATGTACGTGGGGAGGGATCAGCTCCGACAGGGTCAACTTGCCCCAGGAGACACAGCGTGAAAAACTCAGTGCAGTGCCCCGACTACGCCTCGGGGCGCTGAGAGAGAGAGAGACAGAGAGAGAGAGAGAGAGAGAGAGAGAGAGAGGAGAGAGAGAGAGAGAGAGAGAGAGAGAAGAGAGAGAGAGACAGAGACAGAGAGAGAGAGAGACAGAGACAGAGACAGAGACGAGACAGAAGACAGAAGACAGAGAGACAGAGAGAAACAGACAGACAGACAGAGAGACAGAGAGACAGAG
>CM060332.1:29060590-29063090 GCA_030674155.1 Stramonita haemastoma
AAAACAACTACCGAGCCATCACATAACCGCACACTTTATATTACATAATCTGCAAGGTCTCCCGAAACATTCCGTGGTAGAATGGAACCATCCATCCATTCAAAGTTATCGGGGGGTAATGATACTACCACTTTCCACCGTTGAGAAGAATGAAACGAAACGATCCGCGACAAGACAGCACGTGACATTCTCAGGACACTCAAACACACACACACACACTCACACTCACCCACGCGCACAAGAGAGAGAGAGAGAGAGAGAGAGAGAGAGAGAGAGAGAGAGAGAGAGAGAGAGAGAGAGAGAGGCCAAGCCTCCCCCTTGTAACCACAACACCACCTTGATGAGTAATTACCCATTCCCTCTCTTTTTCTTCCTATGGTCTCTTGGACCTGCCCGGACATCAGTGGCCCACATCAGGGCAAGTGCTTCGACCCACTCCCCCCCATCACCCCTCCTCCCTTCTTTTTCTTTTCTGGAACCAAGTGTCCCTTTTCCTCCTCTACTCCCCACTTCCTCCTCTTATAGCTCCTCCCTCCCTCCCTCCCTTCTTTCTTCCACCTCCTCCTTCCCCCCTCTGGTCGTTAACAACCACACATCGCGGCGCTCCCAGCGGTAGGCGGCTATGTTTGAGGGGGATGTGGTGGTTGTGTGTGGTGGTGTTGGTGGTGGATGGTGTGTGTTGTGTGTGATGGTGTCGTGTCTGCTTTTGCTCCTGATGGATTGATGTTTTCGACCCCGTCTCTTTTCCCCAGTGGTTGTGTGTGTGTGTGTGTGTGTGTGTGTGTGTGTGTGTGTTGTGTGTGCTGGGTGTGTGTGTGTGTTGTGTGTGTTGTGTGTGTGTGTGTTGTTGTTGTCTGTTGTCTGTGTGTCTTGTCGCGTCTGTGGTGTGTGATTGTGTTTGTGCACGGCGCGTGCGCGCGCGCGAGGCTGCCAGTCGTTGTGTGTGTGTGTGTGTGTGTGTTGTGTGTGTGTGTGTGTCGCGCGCGCGTGTGTGATGTGTGTGTAGTGGGTGGTATGTGATGTAGTGTGTGTATGTGTGTCTGTATGTCTGATGTTGTGTTGTGTAATGTAGTCCAAGTGGGTAGTGGAGTGTGAGATGTGGCATCATGTGTGTGTAGTGAATTGATAGTCTTGGAGTGAGTGAGTGGATTGTAGTGTTGTGTAGTGGAGTGGGTACATGGAGTGGAGTGGAGTGGAAGTGATGAGATGTAGTGTAGTGTAGTGTAGTGTAGTGTAGTGTAGTGTAGTGTAGTGTAGTGAGTGTAGTGAGTGAGTGAGTGAGTGAGTGAGTGAGAAAGGAGTGTAGTGGAGTGGAGTGGAGTGAGTGAGTGGAGTGTAGTGAGTGCAGTGCAGTGAAGTGCAGTGAAGGAGAGTGAGTGAGTGGAGTGAGTGCAGTGCAGTGCAGTGCAGTGCAGTGAAGCAGTGGAAGTGTAGTGAGAGTGAGTGAGTGAGTGCAGTGAGTGCAGTAGAGTGGAGTGAGAGGAGTAGTGGAGTGGAGTGAGTGGAGTGGAGTGGTGTGGAGTGGAGTGGAGTGGAGTGAATGGAGTGGAGTGCAGTGAGTGCAGTGGAGTGTATTCTAGTGCAGTGCAGTGCAGTGCGTGCAGTGCTAGTGTAGGGTAGGATAGGGTGACTAGGGTAGAGTAGGAAAGGGCAGGGTAGGGTAGGGTAGGGTGCTGTAGGGTAGTGTGGAGGGTGTGGTGAGGTGTGTTAAGGTGTGGTGTGGTGCGGTGTTCCATAGTAGTGTGATGCTAGTATATATGACGTGGTTTACTGTGGTTGTGTTATTTGTTTGTAGAACATACACTGAAGTGAACAAAAGCACACAGAAACTACTTGTATATTAGTTGTTCTCCAAGACCATTTCTAATAGCGACCTATCACAACAACAACAACAACAACAAAACGACAATCAAACAAAACACACAAAAAACAAGCAAACACACCCAATTCTGATCAATTTGCTACACACCTTAAATAGCGGTCTGGGTGCCAGAACTTCGGGACAAGAAAGAACTAAGAAAATCATGTTAAAGAACTTTCGGCAAAAATATTTAAAACCTACCCATAACGCGAATAACCACACCGACAGAGGGGAGGGGGGAGGGGGGGGGGGCAGAAAAAGGCTTCTGCTGAACTAATAATAATAATAATAATAATATATAATAATAATAATAATAATAATAAAATAATAATAATACATGGAATTTGTATAGCGCTATATCTTGCAATAACAAATCAAAGCGCTTTCATTCAACCTACAACGACGCACAATCAGCAACTATTTACTATGGTGGTTGACTCTTCGAGGAGAGAAAAGGCCGAGTTAGAAGCTGTTGTTTGTTGTTGTTCTTTGAAGTTGTTGCTGTTGCTATTGTTGTTGTTGTTGTTGTGTTGTTTGTCTAGGTTTAGTGTAAGGGTAATGATTAAAGCTGTTGATATTGTTGCTGTTGCTGCTGCCGAAAATGTTGCTTTTCTTAATGTCGTTGTTGTTGTTCTTGTT
>CM060332.1:29065590-29085590 GCA_030674155.1 Stramonita haemastoma
TAGTATGACACAATACTTCAAAATTCGTGTTCCTCAAAATCAAGTTTTGGAGGAAAGCCAATAAATTAGTGTGTCAATGAAAACTTCCCTTGCCCTATTTGTTCTGTAGAGTTTTTGAGTCGGTCATTTACATCTCTCGCCAATGTTTTTAAACTAGGTTTTGTTTTTAAACTAGGTTTTGAAAGCAAACCATTGGGCAGCATCCATGTCAAGCTTCTGGCGAATTTTTCTCCCGTATGACACAATACTACAAAACTCGTGTATGGAACATTTATATTTTATACTCATCCTTTCAATTCTTGCTATAGCTTCTCCAACCCAAATTGAAACAATACGAGACTAGACAAGAAATAATAATAAAAAAAGGTAGGGCCTATCTATCAACTCTGTATCTTACCTCAGCAAAAGATTGAAAAGGTCAGCACGCCATAAACCTAGATACATTACAATCTCCATAAAGTAGTAGATGACTGGTCGTGATACATATTCATGATGGGAGCGATGGCTCTGGAAATGGATTTGAATGTCTGAACAGAAGGGACACCATATCCCAAAGTCACAAAAAGGAGATAGAAGGCTGGCTCCCAGACTACGGGTCTGTAGTAGTAGAAGAAGAAGAAGAAGAAGAAGAAGAAGAAGAAGAAGAAGAAGAAGAAGAAGAAGAAGAAGAAGAAGAAGAAGAAGAAGAAGAAGAAGAAAAGAAGAAGAAGAAGAAGAAGAAAGAAGAAAGAAGAAGAAGAAGAAGAGATACAGAAAGACAAAGTTATGTATTAATTTTATTCTCAGTCAGGAACGAAACGAAGTGAAATCTTAAGTTATGCGGGTAAGTGCAAATACGTTTTCCATCCATCCATCCAGAAAAAGAGAGGGCGAGAGCGAGAGCGAGAGCGAGAGAGAGAGAGAGAGAGAGAGAGAGAGAGAGAGAGAGAGAGAGAGAGAGAGAGAGAGAGAGAGATCTCAATTTCAACTGAGTTAATCACAAAAAAAGCTATTAGCCCACACATGAAGGAGATTGCTGAATTAATCAAATCTTAACTGACTAAAATACTTCCAGCCCGTATCTTATGTCTTGAATACAAGCGTTTATTTACGATGAATATCTTCCTGTGTAGCCTTAGACTAGATCATTAATTTGGAGTTTTATATGGGCTACCAACATTTCTTTTCTACGTCTAAATGAATATTTTTGATAAGCATAACTCTCTCCAAAATCTGAATGCAGCTGCCTTAAAAGTAGGTAAACGATCGCATGCGCAAAATCTCAGCAATGATGAACCTCGAAGCTCTAGCTGAGGAACGAAAAAACAATACAAAACTGCTCTATGGATTGCTATCATTCAGCTACACAACAGGTCCGTTTTCACAGCAATTACTCACGACAAAGCGATTTCCTGATTAAAATTGCCAGATTTGACAGCTAGAGAATGAACACTTTCATCAACTGGGCTAATTAAAGATCACGTGTCTATGTGTGCTTTTCAGAAAAATTGGCCACATTCAACGAAAATGAGGGCGTTTTTTTGTTTTGTTTTTTTTACACAGACAGCAGAGAAAGAAGGTAGCAGGACGGTTAAGACATTTACCTTCCGAACCAGTAAACCGTGAGTTTTTGGGTTCAATTCTCACCCTTTGCCCTTTCTTCCAAGTTTGACGGGAAAATCAAACGGAATGTGAAATCTTTCGGAGGAGACTCAAAACCAATCGGACCTATGTGCGCACAGACTTGTACATATAAAACAATAACAACAACAACAAAACCCACGAAAGCTGAACATCGGAAAGAGCAGGGAGGTACCTCCCAACTGTCCTGGCAAAATTGTTAGGGTCAATTCCCAACTGCATCTCCCAAGTCGGAATGTGTCTACCTTTATGGTAGAAAATAAAACCTGTTGCATACGCAAAAATCTCATTATTGGTGAACCTGGGAGCTCTAGTCGAGGAACGACAAAAAAAAAAAGAAATAAAAGAAAACGGAGTCAGAAAACTTTAGGGTGACTTTTGTGTTCAAACTGTCTTTTTGAGAGGTAAAGTTATGACTGTAGCTATCATGCATTGATTTAGATGCAAGTGTGTATTTGGTTTCGGTGACAGATACGCCATGTGCACACACACACACACACACACACACACACACACCACACACACACACACACACAAACACACACACGCACGCACGCACGGCGCGCGCGCGCGCGCGCACGCAAAGAGAGAGAGAGAGAGGGGGGGGGTACCTGCTCACATCTCTGCCCAAAATTAATTGTCGCAATGGACGACAGTTCCAGTTTAGATCACAAACCTGTGACCAAAGCCTACAGCACTGACAATCGCCAGCGGCATTTTGGGCAGTCTTGGGTAATTTGGGCAGTCTCCGATGACAAAATGATTTGGGTGGTCTCTTGTGACAATTTTGGCAGTCTCCAGTGTCAATTTTGGCAGTCTCCAATGACAATTTTGGCAGTCTCCAGTGACAATTTTGGCAGCCTTCTGTACAATTTTGGCTGTGTGCAGTGACAACTGACAATTTCGGCAGTCTCGTTTGGCAATTTTGGCAGTATCGTGTAACAATTTTGGCAGTCTCGTGTGGCAATTTTGGCAGTCTCGTGTGACAAATTTTGGCAGACTCATGTGACCATTGGGACAGATCATCGAGGTCGCAATCTGACAGCGTAGCTTTGAGCCACCAAAGAGATACACATCTGAGGTGAGTTTTTGCCCCGGAGATAAGAGCAGCATCCCTCCACTCCCCCGAAAGTCCTTTGAATGACGCTGTAAACCGTAGTCCCGTGTACGAACACACGCAAAACATCTTAAAAACTGCTCCGCCTTTTGGAAGATTAGGCCATTGTGTGCTGCTATGAAAACGTACTACTTTTGAGACTTCGTGACAGGCCTGTACTCAAATGTTTTCTAAAAAATATAAAAAAAAATCTCGACATCAACTCGACCTGAGATATATTATACAGATGCCTGCAGTGTAGGGTTATTTGAGTAACACTCTCCAAATATCATCTGTAAAGTACAGGATACTCGACAGTGTGCTCTCTTGTATACATGGCAAACTAACTCAGTGTAAGAGTCAACTTGTGTCCAAATAAACCCCTTCAACTCTGGCAGGATTCAAACGTTTAGCCTTCAGGACAGGAACTCAAGGAACTAACCGCTGTGCCACTATGTGTGCAGCAGCTGCTCTGATGTCTTTTCTGATCCTACGCATTTTTCCTTCGTCATGTTCTTCCCCTTTCACCAGACAGACCCTTCTGATTTTTCTGTCCTTTTGGTGTTTTTTTTGTTCTCTCTCTCTCTCTCTCTCTCTCTCTCTCTCTCTCTCTCTCTCTCTCTCTCTCTCTCTCTCTCTCTCCTCTCTCTCTCTCTCTCTCTCTCTCTCTCTCTCTCTCTCTCTCCTCTCTCCTCTCTCTCTCTCTCCCCATCCCCCCTCAACCATTGTAGACGAATTCTGTGATATAGGAGTGGACTGCAGCCTGAGAGATTGGGTAGGATGGGATAGCGGCAAAACTAGCTTCCGTCACGAACTATTTCATTGATTATTGATGATGCCCCCCCCCCCCCTCTCCTCCCACTCCTCTCTGTCAGGGTTTTTTTTTTTTTTTTTATCTGCCTGTCCATTTGTCTGTCTGCCTGCCAATCTGTCTATCTGCCTGTCTGTCAATCTGTCTATCTATCTTTCTCAGACCTCTCTGTCTCTGTTTGCATCTCTGTCTGTTTGTCTGTCTGTCTGTTCGTCTGTCTGTCTCTCTGTCTCTCTGTCTATCTATCTGTCTATCTGTCTGTCCGTCTGTCTGACTCTATCTGTCTCTCTGTCTATCTGTCTGTCTCTGTCTGTCTGTCTGTCTGTCTGTCTGTCTGTCTGTCTCTCTGTCTGTCTGTCTGTCTGTCTCTCTCTCTTCTCTCTCTCTCTCTCTCTCTCTCTCTCTCTCTCTCTCTCTCTCCTCTCTCTCTCTCTCTCTCTCTCTCCTCCTCCCTCCCTCCCTCCCTCCCTCCCTCTCTGGGTCATGTGGCTCGAGGCTAAGAAACAGGGAGCTGCTTTTTTAGCAGCAGGAAAATTTGTCAAACTTCCTCTCCAACATATCAGTTACCGACAACTGTTAAAACAAAGCCCTGACCACCCCGCTGGCTGATAAAGAACACAGTCAGCTGTTGGGAAATAGCTGGAGAAGAACAACACAGCGTTTTTGTTCTCTGACTGAACCCCACTAACAGCAGTCTCGGCAACCACCCACGGCTGAATCTGCTTTGAACTGATGCATTCAGAGTCAGTGCTCTAAATAGAAGCCACCCGCTCAAATTTGCCGTGACCAGAAGAGAGCAGAACGGCACTAGTGACAGCAGCAGTAGAGTAACCACTCTGGCTGATGACAGTCATAAGGACAGCAGCAGTGATGATGCTAACGAACTCTTTGCGTGTGACACGGTGTGTAAACATACCAGCAGCACATGACTTGGCTGAAGCAACACACCACGTGTGCACGCAAACATGGGGACTGGACAGTCAGCCTACTAACTAAAATCAGTCAACTTGTTACCAACACAAGATAATTCTTGTTGTGCTGTTGTGCATGGAACGTTCAGTTAGATCTTGATCAACATGCAACTGACACTGAAACTACAACAGACAGGATTTTTGCAGGGCTTGATATGGGGACAGTGAAAGAGTATACAGGGACTTATCCCTCTGTGTAAAGGCATTTTCAATGGTCATCAGAGGAGTATAGCTTTTAGAAAAGCTGTGCTTCATCAGTGAGACAACATGAATACAGTACCATAATTATCATGAATCTCATGACATTGTGATAAAGTACTCCTCCCAGTCTGGTTTAGAAGACAACTGTACAGTTTTAGAATGAGAAGCAAAACAGGAACATGCTACATACATAAATACCATGTCATACTAACCAACCTGTGGAAGAGAAAATGAATCTCCACACAGCACACAGAGAGACACACAGCCTGCATGCTCTGCCTGGCCTGATTCCGTTTTACCTGGGGTCGTGGCAGCATCACCTGAACAGATAGCAGAGGACATGCTCAGTGACACTTGCCTCGATTTTGAAAAAAAAGACATTAATCCAACAAAAACAGTGCTGTGGCTACTATGTTGATGATATCAGGTTGTTTTTGTACACTGCATTGTATGCCAAATGGGATGTGTAGCTTTTTAGTGATACTCTTGGGTTCATTGTTTATTCTCTGTCTCTGTTTTTCTTTCTTGTAACTTGGCGCGCGCGCGCGCGTGTGTGTGTGTATGTGTGCGTGTGTGTATGCGCGCGCGCGCGCGCGCGCGCGCGCGCGTGTGTGTGTGTGTGTGTGTGTGTGTGTGTGTGTGTGTGTGTGTGTGTGTGAGGTTGTGTTTGTGTGTGTGAGTGTGTTTGTGTGTGCGAGTGAGTGAGTGAGTGAGTGTGTGTGTATGTGAGTATTTGTGTGTGTGTGTGATATATATATATGATGTGTGTGTGTGTGTGTGTGTGTGTGTGTGTGTGTGTGTGTGTGTGTGTGTGTGTGTGTGTGTGTGTGAGAGAGAGAGAGAGAGAGAGAGAGGTGTGTGTGTGTTGTGTGTGTGTGTGTGTGTGTGTGTGTGTGTGTGTGTGTGTGTGTGTGTGTGTCCGCGCGCGCGCGCGTGTGTGTATGCGCGCATACATGCACATCTGCAAACATAAAGAATAGGCAACATAAGAATATAATTATAGAAGGATAAGTGTCCGGAGCTTTTAATTCCATACAAAACATTTTCTCCTTTTCACGTTTGAATAAACCTTCTTGAAACATGTTGTTTTGTATATGTTCTTTGTGTTGGTTTTGTTATTGTTATGACTTTTGCTTTCTCGACGTCTCACGTGCATAGTTTACGCAAAGGGTCCTCTTATCACAGAGGTTTTTTTTCCTGTCACCTAGTGCCAATGAAGAGGTCAAAAGTGACTGAGTGGAGTCCAGCCCCTTCAGATTTCTTCAGACTATGGGCCTGACACTGACACTCTGCCCACTTTCCTCCTCGGCGCTGCCCTTCACAGCAGTCTGACCACACCATGCTGCCCAGTTGTGATATCACTACATTCCCCAGCTTTGTCATAGCTCTTCTGCTCTATATAGTGGTCTGACCAAACCCTGCTGCCAAGTTGTGACATCCCTACATGCCCAAGCTTTGTCGTATCTCTTCTGCCCTTTATAGTGGTCTGACCACACCCTGCTGCCAAGTTGTGGCCTCACTATATCCCCCAGCTTTGTGGGAAAGGGGTGAGTTTAACGTCCTCATGGCAATATAGCCTTAAGGGACAAGCTGGTGTGCGGGCAAGCACCCACGTAGAAGTGGGTTTTGTTGTTCTTCACAGGTGTTCCTATCAGCGCAAGTTTTGTGGTAGCTCTTCTGCCCTCCATAGTAGTCTGTCTGACCAAATTCCTGTATACCGTGTGGTGACATCACCCCCCCCCCCCTACCCCCACCTCTCGCTAGATTTGTGATGTTAACGATGATTACCCCATAGCGTGGTTGCCAAGAAAAGACATCACCATGGCCATGATTTGGTCAAATGAAATCAAACGATACGTCCAGGCCAAAACATCTGTCAGGTTTTAACGTAACCCAAACGCCAAGTCTTATATTCAAACAGTCCTACGCTGTCAATGGACAGGTGACATAAAAAGAAACTGGACAGGCAGTAGGCTAGATGAGTCCATGCAACGGGTCCAAGATAGATGGACATGGACATCCATGGCACGTCAACCGTGTGTTGTGACGGTACATAATCCAATCCAATCCAATGCATTCCAAACTTCTAAATGCTCTATTAAGATTGCCTTCCACCATGACAAAATTTTAGCATAGTAACCTGTAAAAGGTAATGGCGTCCCATAACCTATGTGGTCGTAGGGGAGCCAGGCATCAGAGAAATCAGCTTCTCTAGGGGCCAGCATATTGAGGGCCGCGCCCATCCCCTCTCCCTCGCTGCTTTACCTACCCTGACCTAAAAAGGGCAGGTACCCATTTACAGCTGGGTGAACTTGGGGACTGTACTAAAGCCAAGGTGCGGAAGCGGTTACACATCCAGCTGGTAACCAGACTCGATGCTGCTTAACTGTAGCTTGGGGAAAGCGAGTGATTTGACTACTGAGTTATACCGTTTCATAAAGCAACCTGTACTCTTCATTAATTAAAGAAAAGAAACATTTATGATTAGTCCAAAAGAAGGCTAAAATAGTACTCTCATCAAATCGACATCACAAACTGGTTTGAGGCAATTGTTCTGCATATTATTTCTCTGCCCTTACACGCGCAGCTGACACTCCTCATCGCAGACGTAGACCCTAATCATGAAAGACTCGTGCCGCACTACTATAAAACTTGTTTAGCTCCTCAACCCTTTCATCCTTTTCACAACCAAATTGTGGAACAAAATCTTTCATGAACAGCAATGTTTTTCAACTAGTTCACAAAAATCTTTCACTGAAGACTGCAGTTCTTTATTTCACTTTATTACTATGTCGGTAACAGAATACAACAAATTCAACACTGCAGAATTCGCCTTGGTATAAGTAATCCTAATACAGATTGGGTCAATCATCACACGAGTCCTGATCCTAGGTGTTCTTGTGATTAGGCAGATGACCCAAACACTTCCTGTTACACTGTCAACATTTTAGCACCGTCAGAAAAAACACGATTTCTGCTTTTCTCATCAATCACAGAACAAAAAAGAAACTGTTACATGGGGACCCAGCTCTTAGATAAAGATTAAAATACTTCTTTCTTTTTTGACCGTTGATAGATTGATTAGAATCTCCAAAAAAATCAGAATGTTTGCTTGAGACATTCAGCACATCATTTTTTTTTAACCCTAATCCAATCCAGTCATGTTGTTTATATCCACCCCG
This sequence comes from Stramonita haemastoma, assembly GCA_030674155.1. Classification (NCBI taxonomy): domain Eukaryota; kingdom Metazoa; phylum Mollusca; class Gastropoda; order Neogastropoda; family Muricidae; genus Stramonita; species Stramonita haemastoma. Next base: position 29,073,472 of record CM060332.1, read on the forward strand.
AATCACAGAGGCCATATCGGGGCTGTCACCTCGTAAAACTTTAAATCACAGATTATAACTGTACATCTCTATACAGATTAAAACTGTAACCTTATGTAGCCTTAATATCGTTCTTTGTATCAACTCCCTGGTTAACCATAAAGGCCAAATTTTGTGGGGGGGGGGGGGGGGGGGGGGGGGAGGGGGGGGATTGTTCCACCTCGATGCAAATGGACACACACACACATGCGCCCCCCCCCTCTCTCTCTCTCTCTCTCTCTCTCTCTCTCTCTCTCTCTCTCTCTCTCTCTCTCTCTCTCTCTCTCCCCCATCATTGAATTAACTTACAGTGTGTGTTTCCATTAAGGGAACCCATGGCTTACCTGACAATATTCAATATTGACCATGATGTACACATTTTGCGAGAATAATACATGTTTAAACCAAGTCGAAAAATGACTGCCTATATACCGACGAGGTACTTGAAAACTAGCACACACGATTAAAAAAAAAAAATATCCAGTGTGTACTTACGGTCTCACAGTTATTCCCAGGGGTCTTACGTGAGTTAGACTGCGTATTCTGGGTGACCCCTAGGATACTAAGGTGGGGAACACTCAACAACAAAAACAGCACCATTGGCATCACCATCATTAATTAATAAATAGAAATGAAACGATCCGCGAAGTGATGACTATACCCTGATGTAATCATGCAGTGACATCAGTACGCCCTAATGACGTCACTAGAGATACAGCACTGACGCTTTATTATCACATAGTGACATCACAACGCCCTAGTGATGTCACGAGACACATGGGTCTGACCTGGTGTGATCTTATGGTTACATCACAACGCCTTTATGATGTCACTCGACACATGATATGGATCTGAGGTTAAGATGGGATGACATCACAATGGTCTGATGATGTCACTAGATAACTGGTATTACTCTCACGTTATCTTTTGGTGACATCACAGTGCCTTAATGACATCATTAGATACATAGTATTGATGGGACATTAACACTTTTGACATCACTACGTTCTAACCCACGCGTGTTTGTAAACACACACCCACACCCACCCACACCCACCCACACACACACAAACACACACAAGCACACGCGCACACACACACACACACACACACACACACACACACACACGCATGCACACACACAACACACACACACAACACGCACGCATGAACACCATATACGCACACACACACATACATACGCTGCGTTAGCAACAACGCACGCAAGCACGTATGCACATGCGTATGCACAAGATCATGTTGGCATGCACTCGCTCACTAACCTATCTTTGTGAACACTTAAATGTACACTCATTATTGCACTCATTTAACTGTCAACACACATGCACACGCATGCACATACATACATACATACACACGCAGCACGCACGCACGCACACACGCACGCACGCACACACACCACACACACACACACACACACACACACACACACACACACACACACACACACACTCAGAGTCTCATCCAATAATCCTGAAGAATAGTGCCGGACACCTGAAGAAGGGTGGGTGTCCTGCAGCCAGTTCACCACAGAGGATGTCCCTGGGAAAGCAGCCATCCATCTGACGGTGCACATGACTGATGCAACCAATATTTAAAAAAAAAATTCTACCACTTTATGTCACAGCAGATTCCTCTGCGTGAAATGTGGGCTGCCCTTCACGGGGAGAGCACGTCGCCACAAGTGCAGTGCCTACCCATTATTTTTTTTAATTTTTCCTGCATGCATCTGTATTTGTTTCCCTATCAGAGTGACTCTTTTTTTAGCGCCTACCCATTTTTGTCTTTTTCCTGTCTGCAACTGTATATTATATTTCCCTATCAGAGTGTTTTTTCTACAGAATTTTGCCAGGGATAACCCCTTTGCTGCCGTGGGTTCCTTTACATGCGCTAAATAATGATGTGTTACACACAGGACCTCGGTTTATGGTCTCATCCGAAAGACTCCAAAAGACGGCATTCTAAGCTAATTTAATCTAATCCTTTTGTCTAAAGCCCCGCCCACCACAGAGGCCATATCGGGGCTGTCGCCTCGTAGCATTTCTAAATCTCAAACTAAAACTGTGCAACTATATACATATCCATTCCAGTCCAATCTGTTGGCCCTCCGACCACAGATGCCATTCAAGGACACCAAGGGACACAAAAGACACCAGAATCTACAGTCGCTTCCTCAGTCGCTCTGGCAAGATCTTTGTACACATGCTGTAACAGTGCAAAGGAACAACTGTGGGTCTATTGCCATGAAATGTCCCAGTTTGACTCCAGAAAGAGCAAAGAAAAAAGATAGCTTTTGATACAAAAACATGTATCTATTTCGTTGGTTGTGTGCCAAAGCCTAGGTTTTCGTGCATGGTTTCCGCATACAATTTGCAATGTTGTTGATCCATCTTGTTTGTTGTTGTCTTCACTTCTGTCTCCCTCTGTTGACAACTCCCTGGAGAAGTGTTTTCTCAAAGTAATTGTATCTTTGAGCTGGCCAATCTTTTAGCCTGAAGAAGGTTTGAAATAAACCGAAAATTTGCTCGCCAGACACTTGGGTGTTGTGTCTTTATTTGTCTGCTAGTAATTGTATCTTGTTAGTTGACTACAGCACACTTCTGTGGTCTTTCAACTGATAAACTAATGTTTTGCCTGTTGGTTTTTTGTGATATATTCAGTCTGTCTGATGTAAGTATCTTGCAACAACACCTCATTTCCATGGCTCGGATTCTTTTTTCTAGATACCCTGCCAGTGCCCATGCCTTTCGTGTTTGCCAGAAAGTAGGAATATAGCGGTAGTAGTAGTAGTAGTAGTAGTAGTAGTAGTAGTAGTAGTAGTAGTAGTAGTAGTAGTAGTAGTAGTAGAAGTAGCAGTAGTAGTAGTAATAGTAGTAGTAGTAGTAGTAGTAGTAGTAGTAGTAGTAGTAGTAGTAGTAGTAGTAGCAGTAGTAGTAGTAGTAGTAGTAGTAGTAGTAGTAGTAGTAGTAGTTAGCAGCAGGCACAACAACAACAACAACAACAACAGCAAAAGCAGCAACAGTAGTAGTAGAAGTAGCATCAATCAAATATAGTCCACTATTTGACTAACTAATGGATCATTGATTGACTGATAGCAGCAGTTGAATTGAGTAAGCCTACCTTATCCACCACCTTCTAAACAAACAAACAAAAAATAGACAGATCTTATTCATTTGAATTTTTCTGTTACGTTTCAAGGTTTGCAGTATTTGCTTCCAACCACTTCAAGAGTTTCATTTCATTTGATTTCTTCCTCTTCTCAGTCAGAGCATTGAAGGTGTACACAAAGGGGTTCAGAGCAGAGTTTAAGGGCAACAGGAAGATAGCAAAGGCCACGTTGACTTCACCGGGAACAGGAATACCTGCCATGGCCAACAGTCCACACACCCCGATGGGGAACCAGCACATGAAGTCTGTGACAGCCACAGTGATCAGTCTGCGAGCTATGGTCATGTCCTGTGACTGTTTGGTAGTGTCAGATACAAGCGTGTTCTTCTTTATGGACCAGTAGATGAAGGCTTGACAGGCTGAGATCACCAGAAAGAGAACAAAGTTGAACACAATCATTATGGCAAAGGAATAAAAATGTCCTTTGAATTTTAGTCTTGTAACCGGCAGTGGAATGCAGATTCCTGTTTGGCTGTAAAACTCCCAGTGGGAAGTGAATGGAAGAAGTGGCAAAGATGCAAGGCATAAACCCACTGACCAAACCCCAGCACAAGCAGTTATTGCTGATTTCCTCTCAAATCGAACAGTGCTGAATGGGAAATGAATCACCAGAAAACGATCAAGTGAAATGAGCCAGATGATCATGGCTGACACTTCACTGGACAAAAGAGACAAGAAACCAGCTACTTTACAGTACAAAGTGTTTTTCCACACATCATCATAAAATACATATCTCCCGCGGTAAACTTCATCAGCCACTCCAATGATGGAGAGGTAGATACCCATCAGCAAGTCAGATACACAGAGACTGCTGACAAACAAGCTATAGGTACTGACTGAGGTTTTCCGAGCATGCTGCTGGATCACTAAACTGCACACATTGCCTGTCACAGACAACCAGCTGATTAGCCAGAGAAATGCACGGTATGTGGATGTCTGTAGTAGATCTTCACATGAGGAAATTTCATCAGAGAGTGAAAAACAAAATCCCATCTGAAAATGGCTTGGGAGAATGTCTTTACAGCACAATTTGTAGTTTTGTGCCCAAAGAACACTGAGACGAGAAAGATCTCTGAATACATCGGATGGAAACGTTTCAACAGGAGTGCCTTCTAATGACAGTGAAGTTAGGTAAGACATGTTTTGAAATCCTTTCTGTCCAATTGTTTGAATGGAACTGAAAGACAAATCAAGGTTTCTCACAGTCAAAAACTGTGAAATAACTTGACTGTCAAATACTGGTAACTTTGTGCGGGAAAGATTCAAGGTTTTCAGAGCAGTTTGATGCGTTTATCTCCTGGATCATAGCTAAGCAAACTCAGAGGATTGCTGGCCAGAGACAAAGTCTGTAGATTTTTCCAGTCAGCAAAGAATGACATGTTAATGTACTCCAGCTTGTTTTCAGAAACATCCAGGAAATACAAATTGGATAACGTGGTGCTGGGCAATAGGGACAGAGAGCATCTAACCAGAGATAGATAAACCAGATAGGTGTTTCTGCTCAAGTCAGACAACGTCATTCCTGAACCTGTCCCATCCAGGTAGCGGAGCTGAGGGAAGAGATGAGCAGAAAATGGCTGAGGACACAGAAAGGAGTGCCCATGACACAGACACGTTTCAGGACATGTCATGTCACACAACAGTTCATCGTCACCCAGTGGACAGTGAGGCCAGCCATCACACAGGTTGTCACTGTGAACACACACAGCAGAGGACCGACATCGCAAGAATCCTGGACATGTCACATTCTCACAGGCCTCTTCATCCCCGTGGTCAACACAATCAAACATCCCATTGCAACGGGAGTAGACAGGCAGACAGTTGCTGACATCACCAGGACATCGGTAATGGGTGTTAGGACAGAGGTCTCCAGGCTTTAACTTGGTCAAAATAAAATCTTGGATTCCATCAAAGTTGACCATCACAGGTGCTGGCAACTGTGCATTGAACACAAGTCCTGAAAGTACACGTTGTCGGCAGTCTCCTTCATCTGATTCATCAAAACAGTCAGGAAATGAGTCACAATGCTTGTCATAAGGCACACACTGGCCATTCAAGCAGGTGAATTCGTCACAAGGAGGGTGTACACAGAAAGATTCGTCAGATTTATCTCTGCAATCAGGCCTGAAATCGCACACAAAGGAAAATGAACACTTTGTTTGTTGCTGGTCACAAGAAAATAGAGCAATTGGTATTGCAAAATCCCTCACCAATTTTTGATTGCCGTTTGAGGACCCTGGTCTATTGAAAAAGCAAGGGGTTATATGTCCTTTCTCACACACATTATGCGGACCACATGAAAGGAATGTATGTGTCAGATGACCATGTTCACATTGGGTAAATTTTTCTTGTGAAAAGCGCGAAAAAGATAAGTTCTTAAATTGAACAGACCCTGGTTTGGAATGTCTGATTTCATGATTTGATTTTCCTAGTTCACATAGTACATTTTGCCCATGACCTTTGACCCTAAAAGAAGTGTCTAGCTCATCGGAAAAATATGTTGTGGTTTTATCGAAAAAACGCATTCTGTAAGGAATTCTGACAGAATGATACAACACTGTGCCGTCATCAGCCATAGGGATGTTTCTGTACATCACTGGCACAGATCTGTCATTCCACTTTACCCCTACTGGTGTTTGACGAAACTTGATGTTGAATTTTGATGTCAAGAATGTGTAGATTGCCTCATGCCATTCCTGATCCCATTTTGGAGCTGCTATACTGCCACCTATGGATTTGCACACCTCTCTTGCTATGTCGTGTTCATTTTTGTTCGACAATTTAAAGTCCACCAATTGTTTCCGCTTCAACCACTTGTAACTCATGTGTTCAGATTCTATGCATATCTGAGGGATGAAATCAGGATGAGAAGAGCAGTGATCAGTCTGGGTCCATCCTCCTGCCCTACTGAATATAGCTGGTAAGACAAACAAGTCATTGTAGCAAAGAGAAAGAAAGAGCAGTTGCAACACAAAAGATAAATATACATGTGATGGTTATAGTTAGTTTGATTGCTACAAATGTGTGCAGTTTGATGTGGCAATTTCAGTACAAAAACCGCATTATTTGATACGAATAATTAGATAATTGCTGTTAAAATTACCCTTAAAGTGAGAGTTTTAACTGAGGAAAATAATGTAGGTGGAACATTACTTTTAATGTAAAGGTGTTCCATAACCTCAATGGTCGTTGGGGAGCTAGACGTCAGAAATTTCACTTCTCCAGGGACCAGCATATTGAGGGTGGCGCTCATCTCCTTTCCCTTGCTACTTTACCTTCCCTGACCCTCAAGAGGGCAGGTACTCATTTACTGCTGGGTGAACTGTGAGACTGCACTGACGCTAAGTCGCACAAATGGTCACCCATCCAACTGGTAACCATGCTTAATGCTGCTTAACTTTAGCTTAGGGAAAGCAAGTGCTCTGACCACTGACCTATCCTGTCCCTAAACATTACTTACGCAGTTGTGAAATGCTAACTAAATGGAAACATGAGGGAAATCTAAGTACTGAGCTATTTGAGCAGCTTGACCCTCGATGCATTGTCTACCTGTCATGTTACTATCAGCTGAGGTTTGCCTCGTACTTTTCCGTTACATCTGGATAAAATCAGTACTGCTGTTTCTTGGGGGAGAGAGAGGGGATGTGGAGAGAAACAGAGACACAGAGATTATAGACAGAGAGACAGAGAGGAATTGAGAAAAAGAGAGAGACAAGCTGAAAAGAGAGAGAGAGAGAGAGAGAGAGAGAGAGAGAGAGAGAGAGAGAGAGAGAGAGAGAGACAGACAGACAGACAGACAGACAGACAGACAGACAGACAGACAGACAGACAGACAGAAGACAAACAGAAACGGAGAGAGACAGGGAAACAGAAACAGACAAACAAACAAAGACGGTGATTGTGAGACAGAAAGAAAGTGTTTCCTCACAATTATGACTGCTATGTTTAAATGTTTCCTCTATGGTTTATTCAATGAACTCCGAGCTTTCATGGCCTGTAGAGCACGCTGCTCCTTCTGTTGTTGTTGTGTGTCGTTCACACAGCTCCAGCAGTAAAACAGAGGGTACAGTGCAGAGCTGAGAGGTGTGATGACAACAGCCAGGATGACTATGAGTGTGTCTGAAACACTGGCACCATGCAGGACCATCAGACTGGTGGTGGTGATGGAGAACCAACACACAGCTGTTGTGACACTGATGTTTGTTACCAGTGGCTGTGAAGACAGTGCTTCTTTTCTCTGTGTGTCTGCCATGATTCTGTATTTTGGCTTTGACCTGTAGATGAACAGTTGGCCAACACTTACCATCAGACACAGCATTGTGTTGAAGGTAAGGAAGATATGCTTCAAGGCAGTGTTGCCTGTAGAATACTGCTCATCAAAGAAAACCAGATGGCATAAACCATTCAGGTTGTAGTCTCTACTCTGTGACAGCTGAGGAAATAGAGGCACTAATGATAAAAACAATGCCAATAGCCAAGCTACTCCAATAGACACAGACAACGACTTTATAGACAACCTCAGACTGCTGAAGGGCGAACAAAACACAAAGACATGATCCAAAGTCATGAACCAGATGGTGAGAAGTGATATCTCACCAGAGAAAAGAGAAAGAAAGCCAGCTATCTTGCAAGCCAGGCTGTTAGTCCAGACCTGTTCATATAGAAGATAGTCACCTCTCAGCTTCTCATCAGCTACAGCAATGATGGTGCTGCTAATTCCCATGCATGTGTACGTGCACTGCAAACTTACAATACACAGAAATATACATCCTGGAAATGGTGGTTTCCTGGCCTTCTGGCTTATAAAAACAAAAACGATTCCAAACACTGCAGAAAGACCAAAAAGCCAAAAGAAATACGCATACAATCTCGGTGACAAGAGATTGTGGCAAGAAGACAGCACAGGTTGTGGTGCGTTGCAGAAAGGTTTTCTTGGGATTGCAGCCACAATCTGATCACAGCATAGTCTGAAGTTGGATGAATGTATGATGGACAGTTGTTCCAGTCCTGAGAATATTTCCAGAGAGAAAGTGGATACTTTGTTTCCACGAAGATCTAATTCTTGAAGTTGCAGCAAGTGGTGAAAGCCATGTGCTCCTATAGCTTTAATTTTTGAAAACGAAATATCAAGAGACTCAAGATGTGTAAAAAACTGTAAACTGTTGCTGTCAAGCATTGTAAGAAGTGTTCCAGACAAATCCAATTTCTTCAATGAGGTTTGGGTCAGGCTAGAGGGCTGTGTTACGAGTGACGTCAGAGGATTACTAGCTAGTAAGAGAATACGGAGATTTGTTAATGTGAGGAAAATGTTCATAGTTATACTTGTAACGTTGTTGCCACTCAAATCCATAAACTTCAGGTTGGGAAAGGACATGGCAGGCAAGGAAACAAGAGAGCAATGTGAGAGAGTCAGTCGAACGAGGTACGTGTTGTTCCTCAGATCAGACAGCGTCATCCCTGAACCCTGAGCATCCAGGTAGCGAAGCTGGGGGAAGTGGTGAGGAGAGAAAGGGTGAGGACAGACAAAAGACAGCCCCTGACACAGACAGCCCACAGGACAGGTCATGTCACACAGCCATTCATCATCACGTTGTGGACACTGCCCCCAGCCATCACACACATGGTCTATGTGCAGGCACACTGGAGAAGCACGACACCGGAAAAATCCTAGACATTCTGCACTCTCACAGCCTTGTTCATCTTCCCTGTTGATGCAGTCATAATATCCATTACAGCGAGTATAAGCAGGTAGGCAAGTGAGTTGATCAGTTGGACACAAGTAATGGCTGTCAGGACAGGACTCATTCACTTTCATTCTTTTGTAAGTAAACAAAGCTTTGCCATCCAAATTGATGAGATATAGCTGCTGTGCTTCCAGAGAAATGAAGCGGTCTTGTCTGGCAAAACAGAGATTTGTTCTTTTGAACCAACTAGAAAACATCACCTCATCCGAGTCATCCAGACAGTCAGAAAATCCATTGCAACGTTTATCAGTTGACACACACTGACCATTGTCACACCGAAAACCCTCACATGGAGGGTGTTCGCAGAATGACTCATCACTGTTATCTGGACAGTCCTGTCTAAAATTGCAAACAAGAGTATAAGGTAGTGTGGTAAAATCATCATCACATGCGAACATAATAACTGTAGGCCTAGCATGACGGGGACAAGACTGGCAGAGCATGGATTCTGCTGTGTATTTCGTTTGTCCACAGTTACTGTCCACATCAAACGCCAACACCTGCAGTGTGAAATGACCACCTGGACAAGAATGAAAAACTCCTGGTAGTGTTTGACGTGATGGCTTAACCTGTGTGAATGATAAAACCTTATGTTTTAAGCCAGATGGAGTCCCTGACTTATACTCACACAGAAAGTGTGTATTTATCCATTTGGTCTTATACATCCAAATCATTGGACCGTTGTGTACTTCTAAATCACCATTCCTTTCTTCTCCATCGAAAGAAATTGTGTACCCTGTCTGAAGTGGAAATGTGCCATAGACTACTGTCCTGTCAGACCACATGTAGAACAGTCTGTACATGAAAGGCGATGTATCCAGTCCACTATGAATACCTATTTTCGTACGTGTTGAAAACATACACCTGGTTGGTAATTGTTCTGCAGCTGCGCGACAGTCGGCACTGGTTTTCAGTGCTGCAAGACGTCCACCATGAAGATTGCACTGCTCTTCTGCTTCATAGTAGTTTACACTAAACCGGCTTTTCATCAGCAGTAAACATTTGTTGGCAGATGCAAGCCATACTCTACAGCCACCAGAATATGGGGGACAGTGTTTTGTTTCGTTTTGGCCATCCCCATACGGAGTATCCTCGCTACACAGGAACTTAATCCATGGGTCATCAATCAGATTACAGCTGAAGATCGATTTGGTTTGTGTGTTTGAGGAGGAATATGCAGCTCCCGCAAAGAACATGTAGCTTTCCCTACTGCTGGACGTTAAGCCTTGGGAAAAACTGAAATGAATTTGTAAAGATGAAGAATTGAAAAACCTTTTTACCACATGACCACTCAACAGGCAAATGTTTATTACTGCGGCTGGGTTTCTGTCCCTTTTGCCATCAAATACTGTAATGTAAGACTGACAAAGAGTATCTGATTGAGCCTCTATAAATTTAACAAATATTCCATACCCGGGAGACTCTGATATATTAAACCAGTCATGCCTTTCTTGTAGGTAAACACCTGACCGTACACGCAAAACACCGTACCCAGTAGATGACGAATGATATGTCATGGATAAAAGACTGTGATTTTCTCTGTGAAAGACGATATCCATTCGTGGATTATTGTAAAACGAAAGATATGCGTGATTCGTACTCCAGTAAAAATACTTGATGTGCCTTTTGATGCTGGTCACACAGGTGACAATGTAATCAGCAGATGAGGGGCTCGGCATCGGAACTTCAGGAAGACTGTCATAGAAATGCATGGACCAGTAGTGATAATCACATTTTGGAGGATAAACAGTAGAACTGAAGTTTACCTCAGCTTTGATAGCATACGAAGAGGGGGAAATTTCTCTGTGCACATGGCAAAAAGTTTGGGAATCTACACACCTGCCATATACCACTCCTGGAAGTGATGGAAACATCAGTGTTTTATTCTTGCAGCTAGTAACATTACCGTAATATTTCACTTTCAAGTTGGACTGTTGTATTAAACCTTCGATGCCTGGACAGATGATGCCAATATCAGGGATTGGATATTTTCCAGAATTCTCATCCCTGCTGAACTGTTCACTGTCTGTGAGACGGTTCTTGTGGCTCATAGTTCTGCTGCCAAGCCTTGTGACAGCTGCGTTACTCACAGTGTTGGCAAAGTTGGTACTGAGAGTGGTGAGACTAACCAGAAATTTGTTTTTGCTGTAACTGTTGTTTCTCTGTTCACTGCTTGCAGTCGGGCTGCGGCTGTCATATACTGTAGCAGCTGTAAGCAATGTTGTTTTTATATCAGTGTTAGAAAGGCTCAGGTTCCTAAGGCTATGAGACTGGAGTTAGGCAATAAGTACAAACTTTAACTGCTTCAAGAAATGATTTAAGGGGTGCGTGTATGTGTGTGCGTGCGTGCGGTACGTGCGTGCATACAATCATGCATGCGTGCGTGTGTGTGTGTGTGTGTGTGTGTGTGTGTGTGTGTGTGTGTGTGTGTGTGTGTGTGTGTGTGTGTGTGTGTGATAGCTTTTAAGAACTGAATACCAGCTTCTGGCCTTCCCAAGGCAGAGCTGTCTTGACTCATTAGAAAAGTTGCAAGGGCTGTTTCTGTGCCTGAAAGCCAGATAGCCTCTGGGCAGGTGAGGCACATCTAATTTAACAACAGCTGTCAGTTTCCTCCACTTTCAGCTCCTCTCAGCTGCTAATGAATCCATCCCATCCCAGCCCAGCTGGGGCCAGCTGGTGCTATTTATAGAAGGAACTGACCACACTTGGACTAGGTAAAAGGACAGGGCGCGCTAAATTTAGCACTTTTGACTGAGTGATCTTGGATTTGTGCGCTCCAGTAGTTCACCTCGAGGAAGGCAAACCCTCACTTCAGGCTTCTGTCTTTCAGCATGACCCAGTCTCAGGAAAGGTTTCGGGAATAAACCTTTAGGAGGAATTTGGAACCGGCATCCTGTGTCATCGACAATATGATTGCTCTGGCATCTCTTGTGACAGTGCTGATATCAAGCTTTGTGGCCTCTGATTTTCCCTGTGCACCAATAGAGCGACGTGGAGAATGGGAATGATGTGTGGATAATAGCTTGTTTTCCGTATCACCCTTATGCATGCGTGAAATGGCCAAAAACACGCACATTATCGCCATAGAAATAAACCGTGAATTACTACTAAGAAATTTGAAATGTGAGGTGCCAGAAGAGAACTGAAGAATTTCAGACACACAACAGG
>CM060332.1:29093090-29120590 GCA_030674155.1 Stramonita haemastoma
GCTGAAAAGATCAGAGCATACAGATCCACCAAGCATTAATACAACACAGCACACTAACAGAAAATCGGCTGAAAAGATCAGAGCATGTAGATCCACCAAGCATTAATACAACACAGCACACTAACAGAAAATCGGCTGACAAGATCAGAGCATGTAGATCCACCAAGCATTAATACAACACAGCACACTAACAGAAAATCGGCTGACAAGATCAGAGCATATAGATCCACCAAGCATTAATACAACACAGCACACTAACAGAAAATCGGCTGACAAGATCAGAGCATAATATAGATCCACTAAGCATTAATACAACACAGCACACTAACAGAAAATCCATTTACCTAAGGGGATGACACTCGAGTCTCTTCAAAAGTACGGCTGAAAAGATCAGAACATACATATCTCAAACAGATAGTCTGTTACCTTGAGCATACGTATCCAGCCGTTTGGAAAACGCTGTGGTCATTCAAAACGGCTTGCGAGTAGGCTGTAGCCAACAAGCACCCGGCTTCAAACCCACGCTGTGCGCCTGTGCGTGTGTTCTGTGCGCAAGTGATTGAAACCTGAAATTTGCAACAAGCTTCACCTCGTATACATTTTGGTTCAAAATGACTTTATTGAACAGACCATAACGCATGCATGTAAAAAATAAACTCCAGAAGCGTTGTAACAACAAGATTAAGTTTTACATCGTGCTCGAAAAAACCTAATTAGTGATACAACTGATGGACATAGTAGTTGCCATATTCATGCAGCTTTTGAATTTGCTTCCTATTTTTACACCAAGAACATTATGAAAACAGATATACCAAATAAGCAAACAAAGAATGGAAGAGCAGCAACAAAACGCACATAGTCAAACAATCAAACAAACAAAAACACGCCAACAAAGAAAAACCTGAACAATCAAAGCACACAGAAAGCAAACATAAACAAACCCCAAAGCCAAACACCCACACAAGAAACAAACATGCAAGTAAACAGAAACATATGAACGGCAAGACAAATTTTCTACACGCAGAGACCAAGCACCATACAATTATAATGGCATAAGAACATTTAAAATTCGAAGTCGCTATGATTATGTTCCACTATAAGATATAATCAAAACAACAGTAAGAATTATGTCACGCCCGTGCTTAATACAACAGTGCTGTCTAAACCTAAAGTCTCATTATCAGTTCGCTCATGTCACATTGACATTACCGACAGAACAGGTCCAAAGAGTCCTCGGACGTCGTACAGTCGAAAAGGATAGTGTATCGCTGCCTTTACCGAGATTACCGGTCTCATCAAAAATACGTAGTTTGTCTACAAAAGTGTGTAATCTCTTTTTCTTGTGTTGTGACTCAAGGTAACGTTGACAGGACTAATATCACACGGTATGTACGTTCTTTTGTTTAGTTTATGTTTTCTTGCTAAAAAAAAGAATATGTTGCGCTTAGTTGAATGTTGTGCACGATGTGGAAAGGTATTGACGATTGATGAAAAATCCGATGTTGTTTAAGCAGGGATGTAGTGAAGTAGCAGTTTTATGTATAGCTGTAACGTAAGTTAGTAGTAGTAGAGAGTAGTGAGTTTACTGTAGTAGTAGTCGTTAAGTAGTAGTAGTAGTAGTAGTAGTAGTAGTAGTAGTAGTAGTAGTAGTAGTAGTAGTAGTTAGTAGTAGTAGTAGTAGTAGTAGTGGTGGTGGTGGTGGTGGTGGTGTGGTGGTGGTGGTGGTGGTGGTAGTAGTAGTAGTAGTAGTAGTAGTAGTAGTAGTAGTAGTAGTAGTAGTAGTAGTAGTAGTAGTAGTAGTAGTAGCAGCAATGCAGCAGCAGCAGCAGAAGTAGTATGGGGGTGGGGTGGGGGTTGTCGGATGTAACTTTTTGGGTCAGTATACGTAGAGTCCTTTGTGTACAGAATATGTAATAGTCTTGATAAAATCCCCACTTCTCCTGGGCACCACTCATATTTATATTATATATATATATATATATATATATATATATATATATATATATATATATATATATATATTATATAGTATATTATATATATATATTATATGTATGTATATGTATGTATTATGTGTTGTATGTATGTATTGTATGTATGTATGTATGTATGTATGTATTGTATGTATGTATGTATTATATGTATGAATTTATATAAATGTATATAATTATGTATGTATGTATGTATGTATGTATGTATGTATGTATGTATGTATTGTATGTTATGTATGTATGTATGTATGTATGTATTAGTATGTATGTATGTATGTATGTATGTATGTATGTATGTACGTACGACGTATTGTATGTATGTATGTATGTATGTCTACCTGCTTGACACCCTACACAACTCTTTCCTATATTATTCCTTAATTAAAACAGAAACGGGGACTACAATATAACCCAAAAGGGCAGACGACAGAAACCTCTTCCATCGCTACGATGCCTTCAGTCACCTACACGTTGAACCTACTGGCTACAGTAGTAAGTATTCTCCTCGCATCCTCAGGAGTCTACGGCTACGGAAAAGGGGCCCCCGTGACGCAGTGTGACGGTATGAGACCAGGACATTACGGGGCCACCTACCGCTCCGCCAAACAAACCAGTCCCCCTTTCGTCATCAACGCCAGTCACTACGTCTATGGACACTGTAAGTCACTGATGACGTTTTGGGGGCTCTCGGAGAAACTGGGATATAATAGAGAGATGGGCGGGAGAGAGTGGGGGAGAGAGGATGGAGAGACAGGGGGGCGGGGGGGGGAGCTGGGGGGCAGGCAGACAAGATAGCAATAAGTCGACAGGAAAGAAGGGTGGGGGGGGGAGTAGGAGAGAGAGAGAGGAGAGAGAGAGAGAGAGAGAGAGAGAGGAGAGAGAGAGAGAGAGAAGAGAGAAGACAGAAGACAGACAGACAGACAGACAGACAGACAGACAGACAGACAGACAGAAGACAGACAAGACAGACAGACAGACAGACAGACAGACAGACAGACAGACAGACAGATAGAAGACTGAATGAAACACAGGGAGAAGGGGGGAAGGGAGAGGAAGGAGAGGGGAGTAGAGGAAAATGGGCGAGACAAAAGGGGGAAAGGGGGGGGGGGTTCCTCTCTCTCTCTCTCTCCTTTTTTTGTATCGCGAGAATCAAATAGGGGGCCCGAAAAAGAAGGTGGCCCTGCCCTGATTTGTATTCCTCTTCTTCTCTCTCTCTCTCTCTCTCTCTCTCTCTCTCTCTCTCCCCTCTCTCTCTCTCTCTCTCTCTCTCTCTCTCTCTCTCTCTCTCTCTCTCTCTCTCTCCCTATATTACATTGTACATTACCAACATCACTGAGATGAGCGCGATCTGGGAGGGCTTAGAGAGACTGTAGAACTCAAGCAGAAAGGCAAAAAGATGGCAAACTTCGGTGGTAAGCGGAGCTCCTACTGGCGATAGGGCGATGGAGACAGGTGACAGGTGACTTAACTGTAACCTTTGAGAATAAAATCACCAATCAATCAATAATTAATCATTCAATCAATCAATCAATCAATCAATTCATCTTCTATCAATCAATCTCAATCATCTCATCTCATCTCTCTCTCTCTCTCACTCTCTTTCTCGATTTACATGATATATGATAATGTACCAAATTCATTAGATGTTTCATACTCCAAAATGAATATTGATACAATTGAATGTAGCCTCAAAGCTATCTTACTTGATTTCTAAAAGATACAAAGCTATAGGTGTCCCATAACTTATGTGGTTGTAGGGGAGCGAAGCATCAGAGACCTCAGCTTCTCTAGGGGCCAGCATATTGATGGCGGCGCCCATCTCCTCTCCCTCGCTGCTTTACCTTCCCTGTCCCTAAAGAGGGCAGGTACCCATTTACACCTTGGTGGATTGGGGGACTGTACTGAAGCCAAGGCGCGCAAACGGTCACCCATCCAATTGGTAACCACACTCGATGCTGCTTAACCTTAGGGGGAAAGCTTGGGGAAAGCGATGTTCGACTTCTACCTTCACTTTTTGGAAGGAGTCGTTAGGTTACTGCACTGATGAATTTTTCAGTGTGTCGTGGTCCTGGTGAACGTTGTGGAAATCATTCCACTCCAAGCAGCAGGGTGCATGCTGGGTATGCACAACCATCCGCCCACTAAACTGTAGCTGGTTTAGTCATCTACAAAATCGAGGATTACTTTTTTTTGATAAACTGAATCTGGTGACGACAGTTTTCTGAGGCAAAGTTAAGGGAGAAGGAAAAAGAGGCAGACCACCAATATCCTACATTGCCAATATCACTAGGTTCAGTGGTCTAGGAGGTCTAGGAGAGATCATATAAACTCAGCAGAGACTGAGACAGATGTTGAACCTGGTGGCATCGTGTGGAGCTCCTACCAACGACAGTGGTGATGGATGGAGACAGATGATAGGTGACAGGTGATAAACTGTCTTTCTTTTTTTACTTACTTACTAACTTACTTACTAACTTACTTACTTACTAACTTACTTACTAACTTACTTACTTACTTTACTTACTTACTTACTTACTTACTAATTACTTACTTACTTACTTACTTACTTACTTACTTACTTACTTACTGACTGACTGACTGACTTACTTGCTGTGGCTGACTTGACTGAATTTACTACAGCAGTGTGTCGCTGTGTAGCACTCTGACAGTTTTCTTCAACAATGTTATCCTCTCTCTCTCTCTCTCTCTCTCTCTCTCTCTCTCCTCTCTCTCTGTCTCTCTCTCTTCTCTCTGTCTCTCTGTCTCTGTCTCTCTCTCTCTCTCTCTCTCTCTCTCTCTCTCTCTCTCTCTCTCTCTTTGATCTCATAAAACAGAAAATACTGTAATTGTATGCGTACGTGTTGCATTGTTGTTTTTTTAGTTGCTTGAACATTTTATGTGCTTGTGTATATCATTGTCATATGTGTCTTTTTTTGTAAACCCCTTCAAATGGGGCCATGGCCTTTTTGACTAAATATCGTTATCGTTATCGTTATCGTTATCTCTCTCTCTCTCAATCTCTCTCTCTCAATCTCTCTCTCTCTGTCTCTGTCTCTGTCTCTCTCTCTCTCCCCTCTCAATCTCTCTCTCTCAATCTCTCTCTCTCTCTCTTCCACACAGACAAATCCCCCAACATCACAGTCACCATCTCCACCAAGATGACCCCTGCGACTCTCTTCAAGGGATTCATGCTGCAAGCCCGCGACGACAACGACACGAACGTAGGAACCTTTGCCCTTCACCCCGACTCCCATCTGCAACTATTGGCTTGCGGAGGCATCAACGATACCGCTGTGACCCACACGAAGCCTTCAGTAAGGATGGTGGGCAAGAAGCGGAGGTCATCTGGATCGCCCGAAAGAACCCTCAGGCAATGTCACCTTCGTAGCTACTGTGGTGGAGAGAGTGAATATGGTCTATATGGACGTGAGTTCCCAGCAGGTTGTCTTTGCGTACAGCGGTGCGCACGTGCTGTCTTTCCGTGGTCTGTGCGTTCTTGTGGGTTTTCTTCTGTCTGTGGTGCTCTTGTTGTTGTAGTTGGGTTTTATTTTCTTTTTACTGTTGTTGTAGTTTGGTTTTTCTTTTTGGAGAAATCAGGCAGCCACTGTTTCATTGTATCGTAATGTGTATACATGTACTACTTTTAGTTATTGCAGATTTCTGTACGTGGAACTCCGGTTCTTCTTCCGGGTTGAGCACGTCACGTCGCCACAAGAGCAGCACCACCTTTTTTCTGCTTGCATGGTGTGTTTACTTCTCCATCAAAGTTGCTTTTTTTTAAGACAGTAATTTGCTCAGGGAACGCTCTCTTGTTGCTGTGGACCCTTTTACGTGCGCAAAATCCGTGTTGCGCACAGCACGTCGGTTTGTCATCGTCTCATCTGGAAGAAGTAAGAACATTTTGAAAATTTAATGAAATGAAAATCATAATGTGGAAGTAAGTCTTGGCAGAAAACACACACAAAATTTCTGAATTATGTACGACACCTTATATTAACACTGTTTCAGTAATGTTCCTAAACGCGCAAAAAATGTATTGCATAAACGGGATCACACTAACACAGCTACTGTCACTTTTCCTACTGCCATTACTACAGTTACCACCTTTACCACTCCTATCACTTCAACCAACACCACAACATAGCTACTACTACTACTACTACTACTACTACTACTACTACTACTACTACTACTACTACTACTACTACTACTACTACTACTACTGCTACTATTATTATTATATTACTACTACTACTACTATCTACTACTACTACTACTACTACTACTACTACTACTACTACTACTACTACTACTACTACTACTACTACTACTACTACTACTACTACTACCGTACTACTAGCCTACTGTACTTCTTTTAGTTCCATTGGCACTTTCGTCAGCACTACAACTAGTATCACCTCCATTTTCAACGACGTTTTCATATTCATATATATCTATAATATCAATATATGTATATATATATATATATATATATAGATAGATAGATAGATAGATAGATAGATAGATAGATAGATAGATAGATAGATAGATAGATAGATAGATAGATAGATAGATAGATAGATAGATAGATAGATAGATATAGATAGATAGATATGTAGATAAATATTAGTTCCAGTACTGCTTGCATTATTCACATTTTCTGGTTCTACATTTTGATTTCTCCTACCATCCTTACTACTTCCATCACCACCACCTCCACTACTATTATCTTTGGTTTCGCCCACCACCACCACCTCCCCTATCACCACTACAGGTACTATGACTGCTGCTGCTTCTCTCTGCTACTACTACTGCCATTTTCCTGGATTTTTGTGGGGGGGGTATTTTCAGCCCAACCACCGCTTGCGTTCTTCAAATTTTTGGTTTTATATTTCAGTTTGTATTGTACTGTATTGTATTGGATTATATTGCATTGTATTTTAATTGTGTTACGTTGTATTGTGTTGCGTTTCGTTGCGTAGCGTCGCATAATAATATATTGTATTGTATTGTATTGTATTCATCGTATCAATGGTAATGTGCTGTATTGTACACTTCTTTCAATCACGGCAGATTTCTTTGCATGAAATCACGAAATTCGGGTTGCAATCTCCGGTGAGAGCACGTCGCGTCGCCACAAGAGCAGCGCCACTCATTATTTGTTGGGCAAACATAACAGGCTTATGAATAATGATTTCTTTGTAATAATGCTTATACAGTATATATTACAATTTTGTTGTTTTTTCTTTTCTTTTTGGTTTATTTACAGTGAATATATGCCTTTGTTATAAGAGGTTTTTTCCGTATTGTGAATACCTTAATCTTTTTCTATTTCTCATTATTTGTCAGGCAAACATAACAGGCTCATGAATAAAAATGTAAAAATGCTTATACAATACATATTACACTTATGTTGTTGTTTTTTTCTCTTTTTTTGGTTTATTTACAGTGAACATATGCCTTTTTTTATAAGATTTTTTTCTGTGTTGTGAATACCTTAATCTTTTTCTGTTTTCTGTATTCCCCGCCCGCCACAATGCCCGTGACTCTTTCCAGCCCCACCCCCACTTTTGTTTTTTGAATTGTTTGAAGCCTGATATCCTTTGTTCATTATCAGTTTTCCTTCGTCCTTTTTCATGTCTTGTGAATTTTATCATATTTGATGTTGACATGGATTTGTTGTGAGAAACGATGGAATAAAAAAGAAAGAAAAAAAAACTTTGTCTGTACTGTTATCATTTACAGCTGATCTGTTGCGTTTCTTTTGTCTCATCTGCAGCTGTGTGTAAGTGGTGTTGCCCCTGTCTTGTTCTTCTGACCATTGTTTATTATTATTATTATCATCATCATCATCATCACCACTGTTTTTTCTTCTTTTCATTATTATTATCATGAATTATCTATTCATAAGTATCTATGGCAATGTGTGTGCTTGCCCTTATATGTGTGCGTGCATGCGCAACTCTGTGTGTGTATGTGTGTGTGTGTGCGTGTGTGCATGCATGCGTCGTGCGTGTGTGCATGCATGTGTGGTGTGTGATTAAGTGTGTGTGTGCGTGTGGTGTGCGTGTGAGCGTGCGTGCATGCATGTGATTGTGTATGTGTTGTACACAAAAAATGTGTGTGTGTGTTGAGGTGGGGGGGGGGGGGGGGTCTTTGGATTTCCTGAAAAGGCGTTTCTAAAGTCGCCATCTGTCAAGTCACATTGTCAGGAGACGATTCATTAATATTAAATTTTGATCTCCCTCTCTATGGCAAAGAGCAGATCAAACACGCCCTGGAGCCACAGCTGCTGATTGAAAAATCGCTGATTTCTCATTTTCTGAACAGGTCACAAGTTACTGCTGAACTGCCAGTACTATTGTCCTGTCTTTTTTTTTTTCAAGATTCAAGATTTTATTCGCCTTTGACCCCTCTTGGGGCAAGGAGGGTTTCAGTAAACAAAATCAAGTGAACATAATATAGTTTGCATTAACAAAATATGTTACAAGACAAATTTCACAGAAATTGAAAAATAGTCAACCTTTTCATCCATGTCATGCAACCTTACTCTTAACTAGAAATTTACTAAGTTTTATAAAGTCTGTTTGTCAGAAGAGAACAAATCCAAAATGTGAACATGGATCTTGGATATAGATATTTCTGAGGGAGGAGACATTCTTCCGAAGCTCAGAAAACTTTGGACCTTCCTATTGTCCTGTCTTTATGAGAAAACTTGCAGCTCTGCAACGCCCCCCCCCCCCTTCTCTTGGGTCAGGAGTGAACTTATCAGTCGCACCTCCACACTACGTTAATTAATTAATGTGGGCGTTCTCTTGATGGGGACATGGGGTAGTACAGGGTGGTGGGCACAGCCTCAAGCTGTGGCGAACTCGACTCTGTCGCAAACTGGTCATGAGCTGCTTAGATGTCGGAAAATCTGTGTAGGCTGAGGTCAGCGAGCAAACCTTCTGCAGTCACGAACACAGGAGAAGGCCAGGCACTACGCATCCCACCCATTATGGCTTGGCTAGGAAACGTAGTAGAAGGAAGAAAACGTTCCATGATCGTAACTGAATCTCTCTCTCTCCATGCTAAGAGAGATCGCATACACCCAGAGCCGCGGTAAACTGACTCTATTGATCACTGCTCTATGCAGAGGGTGTGGCTCGCCTGTCTCTGTCTCTCTCTGTCTGTCTGTTCTCTCTGTCTGTCTCTCTGTCTGTCTCTGTCTCTCTCTCCCGTGCGGGGACTGGATGTAAAAAAGCACACGAGTGCTTATCTATTATCCTGGAATAAAAGAATTTTTGCCTTGCCTCTCTCTGTCTCTGTCTCTGTCTCTGTCTCTCTCTCTCTCTCTCTCTCTCTCTCTCTCCTCTCTCTCTCTCTCTCTGTCTGTCTCTGTCTCTCTGTAGGATGCAGTAGCAGTAATGACGCTAAGGAGGAAAACTGAAACTGATGCTGACAGGAAAACGTAGTAAGTAATTGTATCTTTCTCCATTAGTAAGAAAGACACGAGAAAACTTCTGCATCGATCTGTTTTTAGTTGTAACAACAACAACAACAACAACAACAACAACAAAAAACAATAATAATAATAATAATAATAATAATAATAATAATAATAATAATTAATAATAATATAATAATAATAATAATAATAATATAATAATATAATAATAATAATGGTGGTGATTATGATGATCATTATGATATGATAATAATGATAATGATTCCTCCTCCTCCTCTCTTCCTCCTTCTCCTCCTCTCCTCTCTCCTCCTCCTCATCATCATCATCATCATCATCATCAATATCAATGTTATAACAACAATTGTGATAGCTACACTATTTTCATTGTTATTAATGACATATATACTTTAAAATGGCACAATGATACAATTCAACACAAAAGTTAATTCGTGGGAATGTGAGGGAGGGGTGGGGGGGCGTTAGTATAAATACATACCATACCTATTGCAAATTCTGGGCTAGGAATTCTCTCTTTTCTATCCGTCTCTTTGTTTATGCCTTGCTCCTTCTCTTTGCTGTCACATCCATCTTGTCTATTGTATCTTGTACATTTTGTACATCTTGGACATTCAGCTCACGTAAAAGAACCCTCTGTAACAAGAGATTTGTCTCTGGAAAAGTTCTATAGAAAAATGCTATTCTTTTAGGGAAACAATTACACTGCACGCGAGAACTTTTTTTTAATTGGGTAGAGCCACTCCTGAGGCGATGTGCATAACTGCCTTCTTTGGTCATTCTCCAGCCTATTCGCCAGAAAGACCTTTTAGATAATAGTTTTCTCCCATGCTGAAGTCGAATGCGCTGGGCCTGACTTGTCAGGTGTTTAAGGGCAGCGCAATGTATTTTCACTCATTGTGACATACAACCCTTGTTGCTGTCCGAGTGTTGAGAACGAAGAAGAACACGAAAGTGAGTCAACACACAAGAGCACTACTCTACTAAGTTAAATTATTTATTTATTTATTTATTCTTTTATATCGAGGATAGTGGAATAAGCACTATTGTGCTTGTTTTCAATCCAGTCCCCGTGTGTATACAGTTTTGTAAATCTTGCTATCTGTTCCCACCGGCACACGATGGCCTACTCTTACGAAAGCGGAACAGGATTTAACGTGTGGGCAAGATGTTCTGCGTGCGTTCGCACACGGGGCCTCGGTTTAAAGTCTCATCCGAAAGACTTTTGTGGGAAGTGGAGTCAGCACTGATGTTAAGTCCAGAGGAAAAATCCCCTCGAACGGGAATCGAACCCGGGTCGTCAAATTGCGAGCGCAATGATAATAACACGAAAGCAAGTCAATTATAGCATGAAAACGAGGAAGCGAAACAAAGAACAACACAAATTCAATGATAAAAATCATGAAACCAGTCAATGAATATTAATAACACCAGGGTACAAGCAATCAAACCAGAAGCAAAACTTATGTACAATATACACTCACATCACCGTGTGAGAACGCACGCAAAAACATCTTGCGCACACGTTAAATCCTGTTCCGCTTTTCGCAAGAGTAGGCCATTGTGTGCCGGTGGGAACAGATGACAAGGTTTACAAAACTGCATACACACGAGGACTGGATGTAAAAAAAACATGTGAGTGCTTATTCCATTATCCTCGATATAAAATAATTAAATGAAATAAATAAAATTAATAAAAACAACAATGAGTAACATGAAAACTTCAGTGCAATGCCTCAACCACTCCTCAAGGGAAAAATCAAGTCATGTCATAGAAGGTCGGTGGCAGGACGGTTCAGACATTCAGCTCACGTAAAAGAACCCACGGCAACAAGAGCTTTCTCTCTGGAAAAGTTCTATAGAAAAAAATGCTATTCTTATGGGAAAACAGATACACTGCACGCAAGAACTTATTAAAAAAAATTGGGTAGAGCCACTCCTGCGGCGATGTGCTCTCCCCAGGGGAGAGCATCCCGAGTTTTACGTAGAGAAATCTGTTGTGACTGAAAATAGTTTGATACAATACCAGATTATACAACACAATACAATGCAACACAATTCAGTGCAAAATGATCCCATACAGTACAATGCAATACGATGCAATACAATGCAATCCAGTGCAGTACAATGCAATACAATTCAGAACAATACAATGCCAAAAACAATGCAATACAAATGGCTGCACTGGTAGTGACAGTATCTCATCTGCGTAATCCAAAGCGATATGCAATACAACACAATCAATACAAAAAGCACAGCACAACACAAAACAATAATTATGATGAATAAGCAAACACCAATGCACATCAAAGATGATTTTATGTAAACAGTTAAAGACAAAAATTAATTAATAACACACGAAGACCTGAATCCTAGAAAAATAACGCAAAAATAATAACATGAAAAGGTAGAAGTAAAAAGTAGATGGAAGTATTTTCATCTGAATACAATTCCAAAGGTAAAATCTTCAATTTTGCCCAACCAAAAATCTTTGTTCGTTATTGATTTCAGCTAAGTTCCAAGACCATCATCAAAATGTTGTTATGTTTTGGATGTGTGACCGTTTGCGCGCCTTGGCTTCAGTATTGTTCCCCAGTTCACCCAGCTATAAATGGGTACCTGCCCTCATTAGGGTCAGGGAGGGTCAAGCAGCAAGGGAGAGGAGATGGGCACCGTCCTCAACATGCTGGCCCCTAGAGAAGCTGAGGTCTCTGATGCCTCGTCCCCATCGACCACACAGGTTATAGGACACTTTTACCTTTTTTACCTTTTAAAATTATGTTGATATTGTCCTCAGCCCTGACAAACTCTCGGCCTAACTACCTGCACTCTCCTGCTACAATAAAATAAAAAATCTTCTGAAGTCAGAATGTAGCTGCCTATTTGGCGTGATACTTGAAAACAGTCATACACGCAATTCTTGTTCCCAGTGCGTACTGGCAGTCTTACTGCAATCCCCAGGTGAAGTGAGTAAGTCAGGGTGCATATTGCGGGTGACTTCAAATGTGTTAAGCTAGGGAACGCACAACAACAGCAATAACAACAATAGAAATTCCCCAATTGCTGCAGTCAGAAATAGCTGAAAGACATAGAACTTTTTTTTTTTTAATGCAACGGGAATGGATGGACGCATTTGAGATATGACGGCATTGCCAATCTGTAATTTATGCAGTCCCAAACCCTGACGTGTCACCACCACGTATTTTGTCATACAGCTGAGCGCTCGGGGAAGACTATCACGAGACGGGAGGTATGCGCTGCTTACTTCGTTGAAAAGACTTAAAAACAACAACAGTGCAGGCCGAGGAAGTATAAACAGCGAAGATTTCGTCGGATTTTGTGTGCAGCCATTTAAAAAAGAGGATCAGGTAACCCATTTTTATTTTATGTTTTTAAAAAATATTTACTTGTCGTCTGCTTCATGTGTATTAAAATGCGATTCGGTGTTTTAAATTTGTTAAAATATTTGGAATAAGAACTGACTTCGTAAGTCATGATTTAGATTTTTTTTTAAAATGATGTTGCGTTGATTTCATTCTTTTTTTTACTATGAAAAGGGGAAAAAAGCATTATTAGTCAAAAGTGGAAATGGCAATGTGCATATAAATCATTATTATTATTATGTAATCGCACATGCGAGCGTGAGTTTACACCTACACACACACATCCTGTCCATACGTAAACACACACACACACACACACACACACACATTCTCTCTCTCTCTCACTCACTCACTCACTCACTCACTCACTCACAAAACTGCATACACACAGGGACTGAATGTAGAAAAGCACACAGTGCTTATTCCATTATCCTCGAAATAAAAGAATAAATTAAAAAAAATTAAAAAACAAACTCATACACACATGTGACTGCTAACCCAAGCACACACAAGGCGGGTTAATTAATTAGGGGGAAAATGTACATAGTTTATGAATCAGACACTCAAATGGAAGTAAACAACTTTTTTTCTGAACTGAACAAGATGTTTGACAATTCAGCCAGATATTTCCTTGCTTTACAATCACCCAGAGCTAAACAACAATGAACAAGCCCAACAGCAACAAAAAACAATAAAACAACCCAATTTTTTTTAATAAGGGGGGGGGGGGAGGGTTATGAGAATATGCACTCATATCCAGACTGTGCATTATGGTTGATAAGGTCCTAAATTGCTCTTTCTTATTTTCTCTCGGGCAAGTGCCTTTTGTTCAAAACATGCATAGAATAATAAACTTCATAGTTATCATCATGATTATTATCATCATCATCATCATCATCATCATCATCATCATCATTATTACTACTACTACTACTACTACTACTACTACTACTACTACTACTACTACTACTACTACTACTTCTACTACTACTACTACCACTACCACTACTACTACTACTACTACTACTACTACTACTACTACTACTACTACCGGTACTGCTACTACTACTTTTCTTATCATCATTGTTACCATTAGTGTTATTATTACTATCATCATCACCTTTACTATTATCATCTTATCAAATAAGGACAAAAATGGTAGTAATTCCAATGACAATAGCAATTTCCCCTTAATTATAGTGGATTGCTCAAATGGTATGCTAAGAATAAACGATGAAAAGTTGATAAGTATCATCCGTGGGAACAGATGACAAAATTTACACAACTGCATACACACGAGGACTGGGTGACAAAACGCACTAAGTGCCTATTCCATTATCCTCGAAACAAAATAAATATGTAAATAAAACATTACGTAATGAATACAGTAAATTATCGAGACTGAGACAACAAGAAAGCTTATTTTTGTCAAACATTTTTACTGGAAAAAAAATCGCATATTATTATGGTAGAGAGAGAGAGAGAGAGAGAGAGGAGAGAGAGAGAGAGAGAGAGAGAGAAGAGAGAGAGAGAGAGAGAGAGAGAGAGAGAGAGAGATTTATTCTTTTATATCGAGGATAACAGAATAAGCAATCATGTGCTTTTTTTTCATCCGGTCCCCGTGTGTATGCAGTTTTGTAAATATTGTCATCTGTTCCCACCGGCACACGATGGCCTACTCTTACGAAAAGCGGAACAGGATTTAACGTGTGCGCAAGATGTTCTGCGTGCGTTCGCACACGGGGCCTCGGTTTAAAGTCTCATCCGAAGGAGAGAGAGAGAGAGAGAGAGAGAGAGAGAGAGAGAGAGAGAGAGAGAGAGAGAGAGAGAGAGAGAGAGAGAGAGAGGAGAGAGAGACAGACAGACAGACAGACAGACAGACAGACAGACAAATAGACAGACAGACAGACAGACAGATATAACACATAGATAGATAGGTTGATAAATTGATCGATTGATAGATGGATGGATTGAATATCAATGCACAAGTAAAGATTTACCCTTGAATTTTAAAATTTGTTTTAAACAAGAAGACAGGACTGAATGAAATTATATACGCTCATGTCTGTAGAATTTCAATATACAAAGACGAATTCGCCCATATATTTTAGAATAATTTTAGAATAGTTGGGTGTGTTGCGTTGTTTGTTGTATTTATTAGTGGGTTTTTTGTTTTGTTGTTGTTGTTGTGATGTATCGATGCATCTACCCCTTTGTTTATCGGGGGTTGTTTGTCCTTTCTTTTCCCTGAAATTTTGGGTTTTGCTTTCAGCGCTACAGCTAATCACAAATTCTTCAAATTCCAACACCCCCTATCCCCCCCCCCCTCCAAAGAGAGAGAGAGAGAGAGAGAGAGAGAGAGAGAGAGAGAGAGAGAGAGGAGAGAGAGAGAGAGAGAGAGAGAGACAGAGAGACAGAGAGACAGAGAGACAGAGAGACAGAGAGAGCCCTGTCATGTCCCCAGTTCTCATAATATTCATGTTGAGCACTAGATAACGGTGATATCGTTTTTTTTGATGTAGACTGTGTCGTGGCTCTGTATTGCGATAATGTTGCCTAGTTGTGATGTAT
The DNA here is from genome assembly GCA_030674155.1 of Stramonita haemastoma. Taxonomy (NCBI): domain Eukaryota; kingdom Metazoa; phylum Mollusca; class Gastropoda; order Neogastropoda; family Muricidae; genus Stramonita; species Stramonita haemastoma. Next base: position 29,108,501 of record CM060332.1, read on the forward strand.
CGATGCATCTACCCCTTTGTTTATCGGGGGTTGTTTGTCCTTTCTTTTCCCTGAAATTTTGACAACCTTAAAACAGTTACACACTCGTCTTTATTTTTTCATCGATTTGATTCGATGTTGTTCGGCAGCAGTCCATATCATTGTACATTATATACTTTAGAGACTTCTCATAAGCCTATAACCAGACAGCTCAGTGGTTAGAACACTCACTCTCCTCAAGCTAAGGTTAAGCAGCGTTGGGCGTGGTTACCTCTTGGATGGGTGACCGTTCGTGCGCCTCGGCTTCAGTACAATCCCCCAGTTCACCCAGCTGTAAATGGGTATCTGTCCAGTTTAGGGACCGGGAAAGCTAAAGCAGCGAAGAAGAGCAAGATGGGTGCTACCCTCAATTTGCTGGCCCTTGGACAGGTAAAGCTGAGGTCTCTGACACCTCGATCCCCAACGACCGTATGGGTTATGAGAATACTTTTACCTCTACCTACAAGCCGAAGCTTGTTGTATCGATTCATATATTGCATTCATGTGTGGGTTTTTTTTTTGTTATAATGTAAATCGCTTTGTACTACTCCTATAAAGGGGAAGGAAAATGTTTAAGTAATGTCCATCCTCTTCCTCCTCCTCATCAACATCATTATCATCATTACTACTACTACTACTACTACTACTACTACTACTACTACTACTACTACTACTACTACTACTACTACTATACTATTACGACTACTACGACTACTACTACTACTACTACTATTACGACTACCACTTACTACTACTATACTACTACTACTACTACTACTACTACTACTACTACTACTACTACTACTACTACTTCTACTCCTCCTCCTCCTCCTCCTCCTCCTCCTCCTCCTCCTACTACTACTACTACTACTACTACTACTACTTCTACTCCTCCTCCTCCTCCTCCTCCTCCTCCTCCTCCTCCTACTACTACTACTACTACTACTACTACTACTACTACTACTACTACCACCACCACCACCACTACTATCGGTGCTACCCTATATTCCTAACAACTAAAACTTTGTGTAAACCTCAGAGCCATGCCCCCAGTCACCGCTCTGCTGAAGCTGATGGCGGGTGCCTTGGCTCTACCCTGGGTACAGGGCTTTGAAGTGGGCGCTCCTCTGGAGAAGTGTGGCGACATGAAGCCCACCCACTATGGAGCCGAGTTCAAGTCGGCTGCTAAATCATCTCCCTTCACTATCACGGCCAACCAGGATGTCTACGCCTTGCGTGAGTAGCCAGTTTATCTGTATGTATGTTTGTTTGTTCGTTTGCTTGTGGATTTTTTAAAATATAAATTATCAAACCATCTCCTTTGGGGGCCGGGATAGTTTTTATCTATTTATTATTTATTTATTTATTCTTTTATTTCGAGGATAATGGAATAAACACTCATGTGCTTTTTTGTTTTTACATCCAGTCCCCGTCTGTATATACAGTTTTGTTAATTTTGTCATCTGTCCCCACCGGCTCACAATGGCCTACTCTTACGAAAAGCGGAACAGGATTTAACGTGTGCGCATGATGTTCTGCGTGCGTTCGCACACGGGACCTCTTTTGACAGTCTCATCCGAAGGATGACCTCGGTATATAGTCAGTGGTTAGAGCGTTGCATTCGTGATCTATCGGCCTGGGATTGAACCTTCACTGAGACACCGGTACGAATTTTTTCTCCTCGAGTTTAACAGCAGTACGGAGTCCAGCTCCCCGAAAGTCCTTAAGATGAGACTATAAACAGAAGTCCCGTGTACAAACGCACGTAGAGCATTTAGTACACACGTCAAAACCCCTTCTACTTTTCGAAATAGTAGGCTATGTCATGCAGGTAAGAACAGATGACAATTTAAAAAAAAAAAGCGCATGCATACTGATGTCGTGTTTAGACATCATCCCCAAAGTTTGAATGTGGCTATCTTAATGGTAGACAAAACTGGTGGCATACGTAAAACTCTCATGCTCGTCATTGTTGAACATCAGAGCTCTAGCCGATGAATTAAAATCAACGACAAATCTTTACAAATTTTGTTGTTGCTTTTTTGGGGGGGATGGGGTGGGGGTAAAAATGATTTCTTCAGAACATACAATGTACATGTATAAAACTGGTGTCCAAAACTATGATAAACAGACGTATTCTGTTACTGTGCCTGTCAGACAGTAGCAATTTTTGTTAAAAAGAAAATCAATAATATCAGTCGATTTTTTAAAAATTTAAAACACAGTTATAAAGCCATTAATCATTGCTAAATGAGCAAGTTACTGCTTTAAAAAGGTCATTCGTGAGATTCTGCTACCACAAGTTGTTTATCCGGAAAAGTTTTATTGACAAAAAATATGTAAGCCATTTCAATAGAAGGATGTAATGTTACAGTTGGTTTCTTAACGCTTTGTACCCCACGAGCGCAGTTGCACTGCAAGTCTCTACGGAGCAGCCCTACAGCAACTGAGTGAAGTATGCACAACTTTATCATAGTAAAATCATCATAATCATCATTGTTTGCTTAGCGCCCCATATCGGTAAGCAATGTCCTGCCAACATAATGGCCAAAGCTAACCGGCTAAAAACAGCCAAATGGGAATACAGCATTCAGATAGGGAGAAAAAAAAATAAAAAAAAAATAATAATAACACATGGAATTTATATAGCGCTAAATCTTGTAAAGCAAACAAATCAAAACCCTTACATTCAAATTAGTCACACGCATGCAACCACTCACAAATGAATTAACAAATTATATATTTACACACACACACACACACACACACACACACACACACACACACACACACACACACACACACACACACGATAACGCATAGTGATGGAGATGGAGGAGACTGAATGAAAGTAACTGCTGTGGTACGCAAAAAAAAACAACAAAACACCCTCACCTAATCCACGGGAGACAACTATATGATATGGATAAATCAGTACTGGGGGTACAAAGTGTATCATTCAGGTTCCTAAATGCTGCAGACACAATCTCATGCTATGCGTGCGTCATCTTTGATTAATTATTTCACTGAAGGACTTTCAAGGTGGGGCAGTCAGTGCCTATGTTGATTTCAGGAAAAAAACAAACTCCTGTCAGACTTCACAGCCAAGACTCAAACCCAAACCCTCAGTTTCCGTCAGACCTCTAGAACGATGCACTAACCACTAGGTTGTTCTGCAGGCGAAATGAATTTACAGACACCTCAAGTTCTTGACAAAATAAAGTCATTTCTTGATCTACCAATATTTTATCATAGAATTTATTTACCCAGTATCGTTAACCCCAATCAACTCGTTTTTCTCCATCTTCCTTTTTTTTTTTTTTTTATTCCTTTAAAAAAAATTTTCAGTTTAATATCACAAGTAGTGAATAGACTCTAAACAAATTGCATCAACTCAGATCTACTAACAAATTCTTGTTTTTTAATTTTCTGTCACCTTTTAGGAACATGGAGGGATTTTACATAGCATCAAGAAACAGAATCATAAGTAAACAACACACATGCACCATGTAACGATATCTGAACACAATACCATATATATATATGACCAAAAAAAAGTTCTCTTTACAAGGTTTTTTTTGTTATTTAATTTTTTTTAAACATTGCTCACAAGTTATTTCCGAAAGTATCAAGCTCACACGTTTTCTTATTTTTATTCGTTTTATTTCGGGCATAATGAAAATAACTTCACTGTTGACTCCAATCCACCCAAAAGTCCTGGATGAGACTATAAACTGAGGTCCCGTGTGCGAACACACGCAGAACATCTTACACACACGTTGAAACCTTTTTCGCTTTTCGGAAGAGTAGGTCATTTTGTGCTGGTAGGAACGGATGACAAAATTTACAAAACCGCATAACACGGGGACTGGATTAAGAAAAGGAAAGCTGACGTGTGCTTACTCCATTATCCTAAAAATAAAAGACTAAAATAAATGAATAAATAAATTAGCAAAACCATAAGTTTTACATAACATTTCAAACTCTTCACACATATCCCACACCACAGTTCCCGACACTAACAATCCCACACGTTTTTTTTTCCCCCCGGGCTTGGTTAAGCGCTTTGATTTGTGTGCTCTACAAGATTCAGCGCTGTATAAATCCCATATATTATCATCATTATTATTATTATTATCATCATTATCATTCTTCTTCTTCTTCTTCTTATTATTATTATTATTATTATTATCATCACCATCATTATTATTATTATTATTATCATTATTACAGACGAGTCCCCGTACATCACAGTAACCATCGCCAACAAACCCAACGCGCCAGTCCTCTTCAAAGGCTTCATGCTGCAAGCGCGGAACGAAAACGGCACCAACATCGGCTGGTTCTCCGTTCACCCCAGATCCAACCTCAAGCTTCTCAACTGCGCCGGCATGGAGGACACGGCCGTGACGCACACCAAGAAGATCAGCAAGGACGGGGTCAGCAAGGTCGAGGCCATCTGGATCGCCCCAGACGAACCCGCGGGTAACATCACTTTCATAGCCACTGTGGTCCAACACAAGCTGCTGGTGTACGAGCACCTGCATTCCACACCTGTGGTGTGGGAGGAGAGCGGAGCTCGGTCGCTTCGTTTTTGCGGTCTGGGTCTGGTTCTTGGTGTCCTTCTGGCTGCTCTGTTGAAGAACTGAGTTGGGTTTTTTTAAGAGTCTGTGTCTGTTATGTTTCGGGGGGCAGAAATTGTGGGTGGTGTGTGGGTGGGTGGGGGGAGGGGGGTTGGGGAAGGGGTGAAAAGGGGGTGGTGAGGTGAGGGAGTATTGTGTAGAGAGGGGGGGATGTGAGGTTGGAAACATACATGTGGGTGTGTGGCTTTGACAGTTGGAAAAAACGCCACCATCCCTTTCCTTTATCATCATCCTCCCCTTACCCCCTTCCCTTTCACACTCACACTCACACACACACACACACACACACACACACACACACACACACACACACACGCCCGCACACACACACACACACACACACACACACACACACACACACACACACACACACACACACACACACACACTCACACACACACACACACACACACACACACACACACACACACACGCCCGCACACACACACACACACACACACACACACACACACACACACACACACACACACACACACACACACACACCTTTCTTTTTAAAAGTTTTTTTCTGTCATTGTTTTTACCCCACTTTCAAAAAAACTATTCATAAAATAACCACAACAACGAAGACGACGGCGACGGCGACGGCGAAGATTAAGATGATGGTGGTAGTGATGATGATGATGATGATGATGATATGATGATGATGATGATGATGATGATGATGATGATGATGATGGTGATGATGATGATGATGATAACAACACCGCAGTGACTCACTGTACGAGCACTTTATTTACTTAGCAAGTCTGTGTACCTTGTAAATATGAAGTTATGGCAGCAGGTGACGAGGAAGATAATTGGGATGATAACAACAACGATAATGAGACTGGTGTGATTTATTACTTGGCTTTAACTCAATGTTTAATCGTTTATATTCACAGCTGTAAATTTCTCCCACTTTCACCTCCTCTCAGCTGCAAGTTAATCCATCCCATCCCACCCTTGATGGTCCAGCTGGTGCTATTTATAGCAGGAACTGACCACACTTGGACTAGGTAAAAGGAAGGGGCATGCTAATTATAGCACTCTTGACTGAGTGATGTTGGATTTGTGTGCTGTGAATTATATTACCCAGCTGGTTCTTACCGTATTGTTGTGATTGTTACGTCCAAGCGGACATTTCCTATTTAGGTGTATATGTTTCAGCTTCTCCATTTAGGCATCGATAATTCGTTTTTCGGATTTTGTGGTAACAGGAAAGGTGGATAGATGTTTCCATAGCCCGCAACGTCCAGATCAGAACTCTGAATGTTAAAGACCTTTGGGATGGGACTGTAGGGTAGGAATTATTCGATAAAATATGTAATTCTGTGGAATGGTGATATTGATGGCAATGATAGTGATAGTAATGACCATGATGATTATGATTTTACTGTAAAGCAAAAAATAAAACTGACACCAGACATTACAGTTTAAATAACCAAAAATAAATAAATAAAAGAACGCAGCCCACTTTGGTTTGATTTAACAGATGTTTATTCAGAAAAAACACAGTGTACTTAAATCCACTTTCAGCAACAACAAAGCCAGTTGCTTGTAGTGAGTGTTCCTACACCAAACAAAGCAAAATGCCTTATTTGGCAGCTGAATAAAAACACGTCTTTGTCACAGCAAAACATCCTTTAAAAAAGTAAAAACAAACAAACAAACAAAAAACCCAAGTGCAGTTGATAAATGAAAGACATGATTTCTAAACTTTGTTTCCTTCCTACTTGTGATAACTTTGACACCTCATAAATTCATCAGCACATTGATGTGATATTTCGTTAAGTCGGAAGAAAAAGGAAAAGGAAGACTAAGTAAGAGAAACATAAAGGACACAATGGCAAAATCTGGAGACACGGAAGAAGTATCTGCTTGTCACTAATATCATGATTTGTTCATATGATAATCAGAATATTATAATTATCATATACTGAAAATATCCCTTGATACCTACATCAAGTCTCACCTCCAATAGATACCACCTTGCAAGGAGTGAGAGATATTTTGAACTCTGATATTTTATAAAAGATATTTTAAATCTACGTGAAAGACAAATGAACCTGTGGACAGTTTGGTTTGGTTTAAACATGGTTTTTTCCTTCTTTAGTCATTGTCCCCAACTATTCACTCAGTCTAAGAGCCTTCGGCTAAAAGGTTACTCTAACTTGAAAAAAACTTTTCCCTACGTTTTGAATCAACTCTGGACCAGTTTTGACAAAAGTCAAGCTGCATTTTAAACCCTTGTGAGAAAGATTTGTGACAAAAACAACACAACCAAAGGCCAGTGACACAATTCTTTTACTCTTGGTGACTCAATAATTGCACAAGACATCCCATCCGGCAATCAGCTTTTAACATTGAGATAATACTTGATGGTAATGATAGCCACTCATGCACGTACTCATGAACGATGGTACAAATGAGTGTGTGCGTGCACACACACGTACACACACACACGCGCGCGCGCGCGGTGAAATCTGTCGGCCACACTTGGGAGTAGGACGGAAACAGCTCAAAACAATCAGCCTTTCACACAACCTGGACAAAATAAACAAAGAAATACTTAAATACCTAACTGATGGTAAGTAATACACTATGGACTAAATTTTACTTAGACCTTATGAACGATATGAATAAGTAGATAAATAGATGAATATAAAATTGTTTTATAAAAAAAAAAAACACAAAACTCCGCGAAAAAGGACTGTTTTAAATTACTAAAAAAAAATACAATTTGAGTTTTCCTTGAAAGGTGAAAAAAAAATCAAAGATATTATCAGCTAGAATAATTCGAAATAGAATCTCAGCATAGTATTGATCCACTCCACCCCCTCCCTCACCACACACACACACACACACACACACACACACACACACACACATTTATATAATTTTTATATATATATATATATATATATATATATATATATATATATATATATATATATATATATATATATATATATATACGCATATGTACACCATTTTCCTCGAAATAAAAGAGTAAAGTATGATGATGATGATGATGATGATGATGATGATGATGATGATGATGATGATGATGATAATAACAATAATGGTAATGATAATAACAATAATGGTAATGATAATGATAACAACAACATACACGCACCCGTGTTTACACACACACACACACACACACACACACACACACACACACACACACACACACACACACACACACACTATTTTCGTTTAGTGTTGTATTCTTCTTGAGTTTGATGTCATGTTTTCCTTTCTGTTACATCTTCAGTATTGTAGAATAAACTTAATGGTGACAAAATCCAGAGTTGGGCGTTCTTTACTTTCAAGTGTTAAGCCAAGTTTGTTCATAGATTCTTTTTTTTTTTTAATTCAATTATCTGAAATGGATCACTGATCTTTTGACACACATTTGAATTGTAGAAAAATATGCTGAAGTCAAGTTTAAACTGTAGCACAGTAGCAAAACCATACCTACCCCCCCCCCTCCCCCTCCCTCCGCTGGACTTAAATGGTGATCTGAGTCTTTAGATGTGCAACATGCATTCATCACTTTTTGTTGTTTTGGGTTGGGGTTTTTTTTTGTTCGTTTGTTTGTTTGTTGTTTGTTTGATTGATTGATAAGTTGGTTGGTTGGTTGGTTGGTTGGTTGGTTGGTTGGTTGGTTGGTTGGTTGGTTGGTTGGTTGGCTGGTTGGTTTGGTTTGGGTGTTTTTTTGGTTTTGTTGTTGCTGTTTTTTTGTTTTGTTTTGGGTTGTTGTTTTTTTTGGGGGAGTGTCTCAACCATCAATGTTGAAAACGTCAAAAAGGAAAAAAAAGAAAGGGGGTAACTTTCGTTTGGCCCACCCTAAAAAAATGTGTAGTTTCTAGATATACTTTGGTTTGCCGTCTTTTCAGGTTTTTTTCATACATCAATTTTTTTTTAAAAGAACAAAACAATATGAAACATTCTTTATATAATCCTTTATTTTTTAAACACAAACATTCTCATTCTTTAAAAAGCAAGCCAACAATCTGTGTATTAATTTATTTCCTATAAACACACACACACACACACACACACACACACACACACACACACACACACACACACACACACACACACACACACACACACACCTTTTTCAGGCAAAATTCCAAAAGGCAAAGCAAAACATGTTGATATTTTGGTGATAACGAAGTAGCTTGATTTCTAAGAATAAATACCAAACTTTTACCTTTTGTGTGTGTAGTCTTGAAGACAGAGACACCTGTTCAGAGGAGGGGTATGTTCTGCACATCGTACCCGTAAGACGTAGAGTTCACCATGATGATAGTGTGCTCCGGAACCTTCATGCTGGGTACCTCCTCTGCAACACACAATAATCATCATCATCATCATCATCATCATCATCATCATGATAATAATGATGGATATTTTTTAGCTCTATAATTATAATAATAATAATAAACTACTAACAACAACAACAACAACAACAACAATAATAATAATAATAATAATAATAATAATAATAATAATAATAATAATAATAATAATAATAGTGATGATGATGATGATGATGATGATGATGATGATGATGATGATGATGATGGATTTTTTTTTAGCGCTTTCTTTCCCCTCCATAGGAAAAGCACAAAGGCTCTGCACTGTAAAGAAAAAAAGAAGCCAAAATATACTCAAACACACAGAATTCATGTTTTCATTTTCAAAGCTTACACTGTTTTATGTTTTTCAGACTTTACTTCATGCCACTTTTTAATGGGTGTATGTGGAGGGTAAAAAATGTACGTAGAGGGTTGTACAAAATATCCAGAAACAAGATCAGTACTGTAACAACTTTTAGTCGACATACACTAAAGAAGGCTTACTTCAACACAACTTTTTAAATAAAAAGGGTAGCTCATTTTTCTGTGAACAATATTATTTCAAGTTCCACAGATATGTTTTAGTATAATATCATTGTTGATAGCAGTATTTGTATTTTTATACACAAAATACAAAACAAAAAAAAACAAAAAATACAAAAAGTACATGGATCGGTGGTCTAGGTGGTCACGCGCCTTGCCTAGAAAGCAAAAAGTCCGGGTCGGAGTGTGCGGGGTTCGTACCCCGTTTGGACCCAAAACTTTTTCCCCATCCATTAGACCCTGAGTGGTGGTCTGGGCGCTAGTCTTTCGGATGAGACGATAAACCGAGGTCCCGTGTGTTACACATCACTATTTAGCGCACGTAAAAGAACCCACGGCAACAAGGGGGTTGTCCCTGGCAAAATTCTGTAGAAAGAAGCCACTCTGATAGGGAAACAAATACACTTGCATGCAGGAAAAAGAAAAAAAAATGGGTAGGCGCTGCACATGTGGCGACGCGCTCTCCCCGGGAAGAGCAGCCCGAATTTCACGCAGAGAAATCTGCGTGACATAAAGTGGTACAAAATACAAAAAATACCAAAAATTTTTTTTATTGAACAACATTAAGCGGCATCTTCCTGTTTGTTGGGACACGGAACTTTTCATACCACAAACTGTCTTGGAAGCTGAGCGTAAACTTTTGTTAACAATTTATTAACGAACCCATCTCAAATCTCTCTCTCTCTCTCTCTGTCCTTCTTACCTATCCCCCAACACCTCATTTCAGCTTAAAGCACGAGACCACTCTTCCCCTCCCCATGTACATGTCCTTACCGGGCGTCTTGTTCTCAAAGTAGGCCAGCAGGCACTGTAGCACTGGCGCCTCGCTGATCACCAGTACGTTTGTCGTCTGCTCCAGTTCCTGTACAACACGTGGAGTTCAATATAAAACATGCTGGTAGCCTCTTTTCTCCTATTCACCATTCCTGCCATTCCATACAGAAAGGTGATTGAATGGCATATCAATCAGTCTGCACATTTCTTATATACTACTACTATTTTTATCTACTACTATTTTATTTTTATCTTCTACTATTATCAATGGTTTCGTCGGCGTTTTTTTATTTTTTATTTTTAAGAAATTGCTTTACAATGGAAATGAAATTAACGAAAACACTTCCTATCCTTTCAGCGCAAAAAGTAAGTATTGTGTGCGTGTGCGTGCGTGCGTGCGTGCGCGCGCGCGCGCGCGTGTGTGTGTGTGTGCCGAAATGATTGTCTCTGACGTAGCATCATTATTCACTTTCACATAGGCCAATCGTCGATACCTGCAAATGATTTCTGATCTGTTTTCAGATCAACATATTGTACAGGACTGATGAACCAATTGCAAAGATGAAAAAAAAAAAAACACCCCAAACCCACAACACTTCATTTCACTTTCAAATAATAATGTCTGTACTCTACCAATCTAACCAAATGAGAGAGAGAGGCAGACAGACAGACAGACAGGCATGCATGCAGACAGACAGACAGACATACAGGCTGATATTGATATATATATATATATATATATATATATATATATATATATATATATATATATATATATATATATATATATATATATATATATATATAAGAGAGAGAGAGAGAGACAGAGACAGAGAGAGGACAAACCTACCATGATCACTGGCTCCAATCGTGGAATAATGTCTTCGTGATTCTGCAATAAAGACAAATAAATAATTATCAAAATTGATGCTTTCATAATGCATGCAAGTAAACACAGATAACATAAAGCACTCTTTTATCTTGCTTGATAATCTTTCAGTTGTGAAACTATGTTGTTCACATGGTGCATAATTATATGCTCTGGTACAAGTACATAAGGAATGTGACTGTAACCCGTAGGCACGCACACGCACGTGCGCACACACACACACACACACACACACACACACACACACACTCACTCGCGCGCGCGCGCGCACGCACACACACGCACACATGCGAGTGCACGATAAGTATGGAACAGGAAACTCAGCACAACTGCTTTATACAACCTAATGTACGCAGACGGGCAAAAAACGGCAAAACAGACATGATCAGTAAGCAAAGAGAGAGAGAGAGAGAGAGAGAGAGAGAGAGAGAGAGAGAGAGAGAGAGAGAGAGAGAGAGAGAGAGAGAGAGAGAGAAGAGAGAGAGAGAGAGAGACAGACAGACAGACAGACAGACAGACAGACAGACAGACAGACAGACAGACAGACAGACAGACAGACAGACAGACAGACAGACGCACCGAACTTTTTTTTTTTAATTTGGGGGGGAGGGGGGAGGAACATTCCCGCTAGGCTTATCAAGTTTCAAATGCATTCACCAAAACTGGAATTGGCAAAAAAAACTTGGAGCAAAAGTTTAAAGACCTCTGTCTGTCTGTCTGTCTGTCTGTCTGTCTGTCTGTCTGTCTGCCTGCCTGCCTCTCTGTCTGTCTGTCTGTCTGTCTGTCTGTCTGTCTGTCTGTCTGTCTGTCTGTCTGTCTGTCTGTCTGTCTGTCTGTCTCTCTCTCT
>CM060332.1:29125590-29148090 GCA_030674155.1 Stramonita haemastoma
TATCCTCTGCAGGAAGTCCTTCAACACCTTCTCTTTGTCCTCACCTGCGTAGTCCGCCCCGCCCACCTTCACTTCCTGTCACAGCCAGAGGCCAATCAATCAATTGAATTGACAAAAATCCTATCCAATCAAATCAAACCATTTTTTTTTGGTTCCTCGGCTAAAGCTCCGAGGTTTTATTAATGGTGAGATTTTGCGTATGCGACTGCCCCCCCCCCCCTCCCCACATGCACACAAACACACAGTGAAGGTAGCCGCATTTCGACTTCAGGGACGTCAATGACGATACAGAAAAGACCACTACTCACCAGGATGTTGCCTTCAATGACGGCAGGGTCCTCGCAGACAGACTCGAGGAAGAAGAGATGGAAGGGATTGTCGATGGTGAAGTGTTTCTTCAGCAGCTCTCTCCGCTTCACTGTCGTGTTGGTGGCATCCAGTAGCTGCCATCAAGTCAGGAACTTTTTTTTGTTAATAATTCGGTTACTTTTTTCTGTTATACATAGAGGATATGGTTCTAAAGTATGTAAACAAACTGTCATATTATCCCATCCCGAGGATGTGACACAACGAATCTGGGTACGGCTGTGGCGGGGAGATTGAAATGAGCGGCGTGGGAACAGCAGTACGAGGACGTCACAGATGATGAGGCAGCAAAAAAATAATCAAAAAAACCTTATCATATTGTAGCCAGGTGCGGTAGATCTAGTACCAGGTGCGGTAGATCTAGCGTGTGTGAGACTTAGGGCGACAGGGATTATCTCCCATGTGTGTATGCATGTGTGTGTGCGTGTGTGCGCGTGTGTGTGTGCGTGTGTGTGTGTGTGAGTGAGTAACAGATTTTGTAAATAACATTGTATGCTAGATGTAGTGTGCTAGACTTAGCGCGACAAGAGATTTGATTAGATAATATTTCATGCAATCTTGTCGCTGCGTAGTATTACTATTTTCGGACTCACCTGTAAATTGTGAGACACTTTGTATTTTTAAATTAGTATCGTTAAGTTAGAGTTTTCGTCTTCAAAGTTTGTCTTCAAATCTTGGTCTTCAAAGCGTCTTCAAACCTTGGTCTTCATCTGTATCCGAATGCTGAGTAACGAATAAAGAATGACCAGTCAGCTACCGTCTTCCCATGAGTCTTCTGTTGCCCAGTTGTTGGATTGTTGCTTAAAAATTGTCGTTCCACTCATTCTTTAAACTGTCTTGGCCTTACCTCTCGGTACCATCACAATATTATCCCAATATTGTTGGAAATTGAATTTAGCATACAGACAAAACCACAATACACGCACATACATGCGCGTTAAACATACATACACACCTAATATCACAGAGTTTGAATAGTCATTACGTTGTGCACACTCACACGCACGCACGCACACGATAGAGAGAGACAGAGGAGGGTGGGGAAGAAACTGACAGAGAGACAGCCAGATAGACAAAACTGCATGTGATCTAGTTATCCTGTTCTCGGTATTTCAAATAAAACAAGCAAAAAAATATAATTATCAAGAGATTATCAAAAGTACTCAGAGCGAAAGTAAAACAAAAGCTTAGAAAACATATGAAGTCTAGTAATGTACATCAACTCACCACCACTTGTCCTCCATTCTTTAGAAAGTCGATGGCATCTTCAATAGCCATCAATGCACACTTCCTGTACACAACACATTTTTTTCTTTGGGTTAAACAGATGATTTTTCAGAAAGAAAACATCGCACTCAAATCCATTTAAAACAACAAGCTAACATCAGTGCTGACTCCACTCTCCCCCAAAGTCCATCGGATTAGATTATAAACCGAGGCCCGTGTACGAACGCACGCAGAACATCTTGCGCACACGTTAAATCCTGTTCCGCTTTTCGTAAGAGTAGGTCATTGTGTGCCGGTGGGAACAGATGACATTTACAAAACTGCATTCATACGGGGACTGGTTGTAAAAAAGCACATGAGTGCTTATTCCATTATCTTCGATATAAAAGAATTTTTTTTTAATTAAAGTTAATAGTGTATAATGTGTGCTCCTCAACCCCAAACAAAGCTCAATCGGGGATTTTGGCAGCTTATCAACATGTCATCGACACACCTCACATCGTAACAATCCTTTTGAAACAAGTACGCGCCTTGGCTTCAGTACAGTCCTCCCAGTTCACCCAGCTGGAAATTGGCACCTGCCCTCTTTAGGGTAAGGGAAGGTAAAGCAGCGAGGGAGAGGAGATGGGCGCCGCCCTCTATATGCTGGCCCCTAGAGAAGCTGAGAGCTCTGATGCCTCGCTCCCCTACGACTGCTTAGGTTATGGGACACCTTTACCTTTTACGGATAATAAATCAAAGACATTTACATGTCGCTGAAATAAGTAACTATCGAAAGTACACGTTTTTATTTCTTAAGCCTTTTTTTTTTCTTAACTCTGATATGGACAAAAAAGTTTGAAAAAAAAACCCACCTTCAATCAAGAATAGTAATGAAACTCTCACAGTCATGACATATGTGACGCTCCATCACGAAATGAGTCGCTTAGCACATTATCCAATTTTGCGCTAGGAGCCTTTAAAGGCAGGTGGTGGTCAAGCTGTCAATTTTGAGATTTTAATTGACTATTAAACTAGATCTGTTTATTTATCTTATAATGAAATATCAAGGCATAATTTTTATTCCTTTTGCTTTTAAATATGTTTTGAAAATACAAAAGCACTCATTCTGACAACCTGTTACTAAAATAAACTTGCCCGTTTCTCATTTTGTCACATCCTGCAGTCTATCATTTCAATTTGTAATAATGTTGCACAGAATTGTCCGATTTTCAATCTGTTTTTTGTATTTGATAGCCACTTTATTGCACATTAATAACATGTCAATAACTAAAAAGTGACCTCATGTGCACTCCGTCTCATTATGTGGTGGAGCGTCACATATACGAAAGGTAAAACATTTCATATCAAACTTAACCAAACAACAACAAAAAAACAGCATAAAAACCTCTAGGAACTCTTTTTTTTATTTATTCTTTTTATATCGAGGATAATGGAATAAGCACGCATGTGCTTTTTTACATCCAGTCCCCGTGTGTATGCAGTTTGGTCAATTTTGTCATGTGTTCCCAGCGGCACACAATAGCCTACTCATTCGAAAAGTGGAACAGGATTTAACGTATTCGCAAGACAGAACATCTTGCAAACACGTTAAATCCTGTTCGCACATGGGGCTTCGGTTTACAGTCTCATCTGAAAGACTTTTGGGGAGAGTGGAGTCTTCATTGATTTTAACTCCAGGGGAAAATATCCCCTTGAACGGGATTCGAACCCAGGTCGTCATATTGCAAGCGCAATGTTCTGACCACTAGGCTATTCCGTCCCCCTCATTTACATGTGATGAGGTATAATTGAGAAGCAAGGTACAGGCAGGATAGGGGAAAAGTTTAACAATAAATAGCAATCATTATAAAACACAAGCAGTTTACATCAGTGCTTTGCAAGGCACTGTCCAAGGAGGAAGAAAAAGAGGCAGACCAAGGAAGAGATGGGAGGACAACATCAGGGAATGGACAGGCCTAGAACTCAACAAAACCCCGAGATAGGCGGAACAGACAAGGGAACTGGTTGTCAAGTCTTCGGGGGTGCCTCCACGGTCGCCAGACCACGGGATAGATAGATAGATAGATAGATAGATAGATAGATAGATAGATAGATAGATAGATAGATAGATAGATAGATAGATAGATAGATAGATAGATAGATAGATAGATAGATAGATAGATAGATAGATAGATAGATACACACACACAACACCACGCAAACACAACACAACACACACACACACACACACACACACACACACCACTTGGTATCTTTTGGCACCCGACTACATACATAATAAACAAAATACATACTCTCTAATTTCCTGAGCCTCCTTGTTGTCGGCCCTGAAAAACTGGTTGTCCGATAACGCTCCTGTGATCTGTCGTCTGTAGTTGCCCACGTTGATCACTGGAAAACAGCCACAAATTTTACACTGATCAACGCTAGTAGATAGATAGATAGATAGATAGATAGATAGATAGATAGATAGATAGATAGATAGATAGATAGATAGATAGATAGACAAATAGATAGATAGACAAATAGATAGATAGACAAATAGATAGATAGACAAATACATAGATAGATAGATAGATAGATAGATAGATAGATAGATAGATAGATAGATAGATAGATAGATAGACAGATAGATAGATAGACAGATAGACAGATAGATAGATAGATAGATAGACAGACAGACAGACAGACAGACAGACAGACAGACAGACAGATAGACAGATAGATAGATAGATAGATAGATAGATAGATAGATAGATAGATAGATAGATAGATAGACAGACAGACAGACAGATAGATAGATAGATAGATAGACAGATAGACAGTAGATAGATAGATAGATAGATAGACAGACAGAAGACAGACAGACAGACAGATAGATAGATAGATAGATAGATAGATAGATAGATAGATAGATAGATAGATAGATAGATAGATAGAAGACAGACAGACAGACAGACAGACAAGACAGATAGATAGACAGACAGACAGACAGACAGACAGACAGACAGGTAGGTAGGTAGGTAGATAGACAGACAGACAGACAGACAGACAGACAGACAAACAGACAAAAGACAGACAGACAGACAGACAGACAGACAGAGAGGTAGATAGATAGAAGACAGACAGACAGACAGACAGACAGACAGATAGACAGATGGGATAGATAGACAGACAGACAGACAGACAGACAGACAGACAGATAGATAGATAGATAGATAGATAGATAGATAGATAGATAGATAGATAGATAGATAGATAGATAGATAGAGATAGAGAGATGAAAAGATAAATAGACAGACAGACAGACAGACAGACAGATAGGTAGGTAAGTAGATAGATAGATAGATAGATAGATAGATAGATAGATAGATAGATAGATAGATAGATAGATAGATAGATAGATAGATAGATAGATCCTCGAAGTCGGAATGCGGCTACATTAATGGTGGGTAAAACACGTTAAATACTCCAAATGGCAATATTAGTGAACCCAGGAGCTCAAGCACAGGAAAGACAAAAACAACAGCAAAGAAACAAACAAAAACACAAAAACCCTGCAAGTATAATTGCAGGGTTGGTCGTTGCTGTGTTGCCTGGTGGTCAGTGATGCGCTTATGATCTGCTGACCCGGGTTCGAATCTCGTTCAAGAGGATTTTTCTTCTGAAGTTAACATCAGTGCCGACTCCACTCCCCATAAAAGTATTCGGATGAGACTATAAACCGAGGTCCTGTGTGCGAACGCACGCAGAACATCTTGTGCACATGTTAAAACCCGTTCCGCTTTTCGGAAGAGTACGCCATTGTGTGTCGGTGGGAACGGATGACGGAATTTACAAAACTGCATACACACGGGGACTGGATGTAAAAAAAAACCACATGTGAGTCCTTATTCCATTATCCTCGAAATAAAAGAATGAAGAAATAAAATAAATAAGGTGAAAGGTATAGGTAAAGGTGTCCCATAACTTAGACGGTCGTAGGGGAGCGAGGCATCACAGACCTCAGCTTCTTTAGGGGCCAGCATGTTGAGGGCGGCGCCCATCTCCTATCCCTCGCTGCTATACCTTCCCTGACCCTACAGAGGGCAGGCACCCATTTACAGCTGAAATAAATAAACATCTTTTAAAAAGAAATTAATTACAGATATGCCTATCAATGAAAGCTCAGTCCTCGAAATGGCAGAACCTTAAGGTAGCTGTACTCCGACATCGGGGATGGTGTCTACGAATGACAACTGTGCCCTATGTGGGCTTTTGTTTTTTAAATGTTGTCATCCGTTCCTACTAAATGGCTTACCTTTCCGAAGGGCAGAAAAAGCTGTTTAACGCGTGCGCAAGATATTCTGCGTGCGCATTCGCACACGGTGCCTAGATTCAAAGTCTCTTTCGAAAGACTTTTGGGGGAGTGGAGTCAGTATTGGCGTTTTCTCCATGGTACAATCTCCTCGAACGAGCACCTCCATGGGCTCGATCCAGCCGCATCAGATCTAAAGTGTAACGCTAAAACCACTAGGCTAAACCTCCCCCCCCCCCCCCTAACCCTTTCTGGTGTTTTGAATTTTTTTAAAGTACCTGTGGTTATATGTATGTTTTAACCTAACACCCCCATCTCTCTCTCTCTCTCTCTCTCTCTCTCTCTCTCTCTCTCTCTCTCTCTCTCTCTCTCTCCACTCCTCACTCACCACACACACACACACACACACACTATCTCCCTCCTCTCTCTCTCCCACCCTCTCTCTCTCTCCTCTCTCTCTTTCTCTCTCTCTTTCTTCCTCACCCTCTCCCTCCTCCCCCTCCCTCCCTCCCTCTCTCTCTCTCTCTCTCTCTCTCTCCCCTCCTCCACCGCCCCCCATTTCTCTCTCTCCCCAATAGGCAACTCACCGGCAGTCTTGATACCAAGCCAGTTCAAGTACCGGTTCAGTTTTTGGGCGATGTAGCTTTTCCCTCTGGCAGGGAGGCCCACCATCCCTATGACAGTCGGGGTGCACAGCAGCCCGGGGCCTGTGGAGCCTGCACACGCGCGCGCGCGCACACACACACACACACATCACACATTACACACACACACACACACACACACACACACACACACACACACACACACAAGTTAAGTTAAGCGACATAATCACAGTTGATATCTATCAAGCAGATATCATTAGATGTAAATGAATGTATGAGAAACCAGACAAAGAAAAGTAGAATGCGACATGTTTTTGGTGTGACATCATTTAAGCAGAAAGATAATTAAAACTGATTTTTTGTTTGTTTGTTTGTTTGTCTGTTTGTTTGTTTGTTTGTTGTTTTGTTGTGTCAAATAGGTCTGCATGACTTAAATGCAATAAATATTTTGAGTCTTGAGTCACACACACACACAACACAATCATAAAAAAATACATGGGAACAGATGACAAAATTTAAAAAAACTGCATACACACAGGGACTGGATGTATATATATATATATATATATATAATTGTATATATATATATATATATATATATATAAATATATATATATATATAATAAAGCACATGAGTGCTTATTCCGTTATCCTCGATATAGAAGAATACATAAATATAAAAAAATGAATACATAAAATACAACATCATTTTTAAACACACACACACACACACACACACACACACACACACCACCACACACACACACACACACACACAGAAGATCTGTCTCACTGGGCTGCAGGCCCGTGGCTGCAGCAGACACACAGACTGACAGAGAGAGCACAGCAACTTTTCCCACGTGTCCACACTCTACCTTCCCAGGGCCCCGTAAGTGTCTTCACACCTTGGGTCACCTGGTGGGAACAGACTGTCACATTCCTCGCCAGTTTGCAGAGGAAGACACACCTGAGAAGAGCTGTAGGCTCCACCGAGGCCATCACAAAGTCTAGTCTAGTTGTCATCACTTGAGGCTAGGCTAGCTGTTTACAACATGGTTCTCAATGTAACAACCTACCCACCACCCCTCCCAACACACACAGACACACACATAGAGACACAGACACAGACACAGACACACAAACACACAAAGGCGTCCATTGATTGCATTTTAAACTCCACGCCATTGGACGATAGTTGGAGACCCCAGGGCTGCTGGGGGCTGTATATATATATATATATATATATTATATATATATATATATATATATATTATATATATATATATATATAATGGGTAGGCGCTGCACTTGTGGCGAGGGGCTCTCCCTGGGGAAAGCAGCCCGAATTTAACGCAGAGAAATCTGCTGTGACATAAAGTGGTATAAAATAAAAAATAAAATAAATTTGATTGCATTGAAGGTCCTGCTGTTCATTTTGTATTGAAGGAAGGTCCCTGTTGGTGGACTGACAAAAGCCCCTCCAGTCACTGTTGCCCTGTGTAGTCCTTCGGATGAGACTATAAACCGAGGCCCCGTGTGCGAACGCACGCAGATCATCTTCCGCACACGTTGAATCCTGTTCCGCTTTCCGTAAGAGTAGGTTTTTGTGTACCACTGAGAACGAATGACAAGATTTACAAAACTGCATACACAAGGGGACTGGATGTAAAAAAAAAGCACAAGAGTGCTTTATTCCATTATCCTCGATATAAAAGAATGACTAGATAAAATAATAATAGATAGATAATAGATATGATAGATAGATAGATAGATAGATAGATGATAGATAGATAGATAGATAGATAGATAGATAGATAGATAGATAGATAGATAGATAGATAGATAGATAGATAAACCGATGGTGAGTTTGAGTAGCCTGGCAAGTGTGTGACTGGCCAGCAGGTCAGTAGTGCTTTGGCGTAGAAGCTTTCAGTTCAAGAGACTGGTTGGCTGTAGACCTAGGCTAGACCTACTACTATTGGGTCCAGACAGTAGCCTATTAGACCAGCGACTGTCTCACACCTCACACCTACCATTCATTTACTAGAGTCTGTCTGCCCCGCAGGTCCAGCGACACGCACTGACCCGTGACGAACACTCAGATGACTTTTCCCTCCACCTGAGTCAAGTTAATCAATGGACAGAGGCCGAGTTAAGGTGGTTGTTGATGTATTCCTGAGTTTTGGCAGTGGCTATGTTTTCATTTTTTACATAGATCTGTCTTTCAGTTTTGGAGTCTGCTCGGTCAGTGTACCATATGACACTGATATGATGTGACGAATACATAGGACTTTTCCTACTCGAGTTATTTATTTATTTTATTTTATTTATTCTTTCATATTGAGGATAATGGAATAAGCACTCATGTGCTTTTTTACATCCAGTCCCATATGTATCAGTTTTGTAAATCTTTTCTTTCCCACCCGCACACAATGGCCTACTCCTACTCTTACGAAAATCGGAACAGGATTTAACGTGTGCGCAAGATTTCTGCGTGCGTTCGCAAACGGGGGCCTCGGTTCAGAGCATGACTTTTTTCTGTGAAGTGCAGAATATCTCTATGGGTGCTTGATAATGCGGCAGACCTCTACGTAGTATAAAATTCTCTTTAAAAGGACTGCTAAAATGTCGAGGTAGGTATCAAACTCGTTTATGCCCCGAGCTTGCAGGTGTTTGTCCCCGTACAACCACGCATACTTGGGTGGGTTTATTTCTCCTTTATAAATCACAGATTCATTCAATGATTTATTTATTCATTACTTATACTTGATCTGTGGTCTACAGGTAATGCGCCTGCCTAGAAAGCGAAAAGTCCGGGTCGGAGTATGCGGTGGTTCGAATCTCGTTTGGGCTTAAAACTTTCCCCCTTCCATTACACTATAAGTGGTGAATATGGGTGCTAGTCTTTCGGATGAGACATAAACCCAGGTCCCATGTGCTACACATCATTATTTAGCGCATGTAAAAGAACCCACGGCAACAAGAGGGTTATCCCTGGTAAAATTCTGTAAAAATAAATAAATAAATAAAAAGCCACTCTGATAGCGAAAACAAATACAGTTGCAGACAGGGAAAAAAACACGTTCTCCGGGGAGACAGCCCGAATTTCACGCAGAGAAATCTGATATAAAGCGGTATTTTATATATATATATATATATATATATATATATATATATATATATATATATATATATATATATATATATATATATATATATATATATATATGTGTGTGTGTGTGTGTGTGTGTGTGTGTGTGTGTGTGTGTGTGTGTGTATGTTATAACAACCAATATGAAATGCCATAGGCTTTACTGAACAATATGACTGCGTAGGCAGCCTGTATCAGAAGGACGTACATGTGATAAAGTCGACAGGAAAAAATCCAGGACGATTGAGACAAATAAAATAAAAAAAAACGTAACAAAAAATATTTTATGTAAACAAAGCGCTCACAAGAATGAGATAGTAAAACTTAAACAGACTGTCCTCAAACAATCCATTTTGCAACTTAAACCTCCCCAAAAGTTGATAGAATAGCTGCTGCACGGGCAATGAATCAGTAATTTTTATTCCAGCCATTTGTCCATGGATCCAAACTTATCTTAATCACTGCTCCTTCTGAACACTAAGCCAACTTCTCACAGTCCCCAGCGGGATGGGATAGCCTAGTGGTCAGAACAATGCGCTCGCAATTTGACCACCCGGGTTCAATTCCCATTCGAGGAGATTTTTCTTCTGGAGTTAACATCAGTGCCGACTCCATTTCCCCAAAAGTCTTTTGGAGGAGACTGTAAACCGAGGCCCCGTGTGCGAACGCACGCACAACATCTTGCACACACGTTAAATCCTGTCCGCTTTTCGTAAGAGTAGGCCATTGTGTGTGGGAACAGATGACAAGATTGACAAAACTGTATACACACGGGGACAGGATGTAAAAAAGCACATGAGTGCTTATTCCATTATCCTCAATATAAACGAATTAATAAGTAAATAAATCATAATCAATAAATAAATAAATAAATAATCTCTGCGGGAAGTATCTATATAATCAAAACAACGAAAAATCTTGTCCACACTTTTAGCAATATTTAATCAGAGTTGTGTTTGTCTACTAGGGAACAATTTTTCAAACTTTGTTTTATTTCCGAAATCAGTAATACAATGAACACAAATATAAAATAATGTTTTACGAATTTGCCCATAAAATAATTATTGTGGTGTTTCTCTGTCGCGGTCTTTGTGCCCCCTTGCTTTAACACCTTGAACTACGAGTTCACGCTTCCAAAGTAGTCTCCCCCCCCCCCCCTCAAACTACCACCACCATCTTTCTGTTACTTTTTCTTATTTTCCCCTGTAATTATCAATCTCTTTTTTTTTCACCATTCTTTCCAAAGCTCCATCGAAACATTTTTTTGCCTCAGAATGAGATAAGTCAGACGGTTGTGTGTTTTATACGACATTAATACATATCTTCCAGCAGAATCCAGCAAACCATTGGTCCCTTCGAAAATCTTCTATCAATCGTAAAGAAGCGTCAACTTAAATGGTAGGGCATGTCACAAGATCAAAAGGACTAGCAAAAACTTTGCAAGGCACTGTCCAAGGAGGAAGAAAAAGAGGCAGACCAAAGGAGAGATGGGAGGACAATATCAGCGAATGGACAGGCCTAGAACTCAACAAAACCCTGAGAAAGGCAGAACAGAGAGAGGATTGGAGGGAACTGTTGTCGAAGTCTTCATGGTGCCCCCACGGTCGCCAGACTAAGGGATAGATAGATAGATACAACACATATCTTTACCAGGAAAGAGTCGGCTTCAAGACTCCGAATATTTTAATGTCTCAACTAGAGAAATTATGAGTGACTGTTTCGTAGTTAATGTTGGAGTCGAGATAGTTTCAACAAAACAGTGGCAACAAAATTCAGCATGAAATAAATACCTTTCTTTAGCAGGGGAGTTGTGGCTACGTCGTTCATGTTTGATTCGAGATGGTTTCAATCCACAGTGGTCCGGGGTCTAACGAAACTGCGAACTGGTCTCGGGTCTGTCTCAGTCTGCAGCGGGCGAAGAACGTTGTCCGAATGGTAGGCTAGGCTAGACCTACACAGCCTTGGTCTACGATAGCTTAGGTCTGACTGAAGTTTGGATGGATGACATAGTCCTTCCTTTGTTTATTTACCTGGGGAGGGGGGGGGGGCAGATTACGGCATTCTGTAAATACAGTGTCCTGAATTCGTTTCCCATCCCATGGTGAAATTTTTCGCCTTCTCCTGTCCAAGCTCCGTACCTGGAGGCCGTTGTTTGGTTCATTTCACACCTCCTGAGACACTTCGCATGGGAGCTTCCCTTGCCTCTGTTGGGACCCAGACTTGCTGTCTGATCGAAGAAAACAAAGAGTAACCGTTCAGAAAACACACACACCCTCTTCCCATCTACAAAAACAGGGCGCATGACTTGAAACGGGGCTAGCAAACTTGCTTCAGTTCGTATAGGGCTGGGGCAATTTAGTTGTTTCGCTTCTGTTTATGGTCTCTTTGATTAGCTTGTCACAATGTTTATGTCCAGTGCCCGTCTGTGTTCTCAGCCTAGGGCTTATGCGTGATGCTTCTATAGGACTGCCATGTGCACATGTGCTCATTCCCCTGGAGTTCACATGAGTGCTGACTCTACTCTCACCAAAAGTCCTTCGGATGAGACTGTAAACCGAGGCCCCGTGTACTGCGAACGCACGCAGAACATCTTGCCCACACGTTAAATCCTGTTCCGCTTTTCGTAAGAGAAGGCCATTGTGTGCCGGTGGGAACAGATGACAAAATTTACAAAAACTAAAGACACACGGGGACTGGATGTAAAAAAGCACATGAGTGCTTATTCCATTATTCTCGATATAAAAGAATACATAAAATAAAATAAACAAATAAATAATTCACTGAATCGGTATATCTTCGCGGATCTATAATACAACCTACAACAACAACACGCCTGCTGTTTACTGATGGGATACATAAAAATGCGTTTGCGCGTAGTTTTAATCACATTAGACTTGAATCGACTAAGACGTAATCACCCTTGTCTTTAATTTACTTCGGAATTTTTTCCGGTTCCTAGATTACAGCTTCGAGGTTTACCAATGGTGAGATTTATGTGTACGCGACCTTTTGTATTCCCACCATTAATTTTTAGGTAGCCACATTCCGACTTTGGGGATACTGTGGATGTAACAACTAATGCTCCGCTACAATGAATCTTCTGAAACTCTACTTATTTTTTCTCCACGTGATTATTTTTGATGTAGATCCTCGAGCATGAAACTTCTATATTTTCAGGATTTTTACACACCAAACGGGGATGACTTTCTGGTCTGTGGTTACCATGATAAAAAAAATTTGGCCTCACTGCTATCTGTAGTGTAGTTAAGTCAATGGTGAGGGATATGGGGGGATACACACACACGCGCGCCGCGCGCGTGCAAACACACACACACCACACTACATACATACATACATACATACATAACATACATACATCATACATACATACAATACATAATACATACATACACATATATACATACATAATAATACATACATCATACATACATACATACATACATACATACATACATACATACATACATACATACATACATACATACATACATACATACATACATACATACATATTCATACAATCCTTTACTCACTCGACAATCATCTAACCATGCATCTTTCCAGTACACAAACATTAAAAACAATATCATCTGTTTAATCACAACTTTCAACAAGTCATAAAAGACAAGGTTATCTTGAAATGCGTTTCATTGTTTTAAGTTTTGTGAGTACTTTAAAAAAAAAAAACCAGATTGATTTTCTTTATTAGAAAAAAAAAGTTTAATACCGTGATAATGTAAATAATGTGTAACAATATATGCACACATATACAATAACAAACTGAATAAATATTAAATCATAGTTATCACAGCAGGGTGCGTAGCCTAATACGCATGGTTTTGTACGTGTATTCGTGGGGGGGGGGGGGAGGGTTAGGAGAGGAAAGATTGGGTTTTTCTTGATCAAGCGTGTGGTGGTGTGTGTGCGTGTGTGGTGTGTGTGTGTGTGTGTGTGTGTGTGTGTGTGTGTGTGTGTGTGTGTGTGTGTGTGGTGTGTGTGCGTGGTGTGTGTGTGTGCGTGTGTGTGTGTGTGCGTGTGTGTGTATGTGTGCGTGTGGTGTGTGTGTGTGTGTGTGTGTGTGTGTGTGTGTGTGTGTGTGTGTGTGTGTGTGTGTACGCGCGCGTGTGTGTGTACTGACATGTGATGTGTGTGTGTGTGTGTAAGTGTGTGCGTTCGTGCGCCCGGGCATGCAAATGTGTAAATAAAAAAAGAAAAGACAAACCTTGCATTGACTTCCTAGTACGTATTTGTGTTTATCAAGGAGGAAAAATATGCACAACATTGTACTGTTTTTCTATGTACCGAATGACGACTTCAAATTGTGTACAACAAAAAATCGAACATTAGGAATGAACAAAAAAACAATGGCAAAGGAATAAAACAGCAACAAATCAAAGGAAAACCGTTTTATTATTACTTTTTAATCTTTTTTCATAATTTTTCTTCTTTTTCCTTTTTCAAAAGTCATCAAATATTAGTTGTCAGTGAGTGTACTTTGTCTTCACTTTTGCCGGTCTTGACTCTGTGAGTGTGGTGTGTGTGTGTTGGTTGTGTGTGTGTGTGTGTGTGTGTGTGTGTGTGTGTGTGTGTGTGTGTGTGTGTGTGTGTGTTGTTTGCTGACAGCATACTTTTGAATTTTGATGTGTTTTGTCGCAAGCAATATAAGCTATTGTAAACAAATGTGACTTTTTTATTCATGAGGTAACGCATTTTAGATATTCTGAATCACATTCATTACTGTAAATGCATTAAATGGCAAAGGTGTCCCATAACTGCGGTCGTAGGGGAGCGAGACATCAGAGACCTCGGCTTCTCTAGGGGCCAGCATATTGAGGGCGGCGCCCATCTCTTCTCCCTCGCTGCTTTATCTTCCCAGACCCTAAAGAGGGCAGGCACCTGTTTACAGCTGGGTGAACTGGGGTACTGTACTGAAGCCAAGACGCGCAAATGGTCACCCATCCTATTGGTAACCACGCTCGATACTGCCTAACCTTGGCTTGGCGAAAGCGAATGCTCTGACCAATGAGCTATTCCGTCCTCTTGTTAATGCATGGCAAACCCAAATCATATTAAGGCTTCACAAGTATATTTAGCATTGTCATTTTGATACAAATCATTTATTTACAAAACAAAACAAAAGAGACACTTGGGTTTCATTACAATCAATGATTTTAGGCAGAACCTAATCGTCCAAACTTTTTTGAATAACCGATAGCATAATTACAATATAATGCACGAACAATCCATGCAAAAAACACAGCGAAAAAAAAAGCAGCAATAAGCAACTGAACTAAAAAGAAAATGCAAAACTGCAACAACAACATAACCAACACATAACCAAACACGCCTAAACACAGCGTGGGAAAAAATGGGATATCACTTGCTGTTTAAAGCATCCTGTATGAAAGTCCGGGACACAGATTCTGAACTGCAAAATAGCACATTTAGTTATGGTTATTTTGTATCACATAAATTATCACGTGTTAAAGAGCAAGAGAGAGACAGAGACAGAGAGCGCATCGTTGTTTGAATGTAATATTACCCTAACAAAAATAATTTTAAAACAAAAAACGTAGATAAAATACAACCGAAAACCAAGCTGTATGATACCAAAGTGAATTAACGCGGAAAAACACTCGACCCCCCCCCCCCCCCTTCCCCCTTCTAAAAAAAATAGCCAAGAGATAGTAGCATAAAGCTGACGAAAAGTAAGCATAGACAACAATTTTGTTTATGAATAAAAGGGAAAAAATGAAAGAAAGAAGATAAGAAGAAGAAATCCAATCCGATTTTGCAATTGATAGCCCCGCCGACCACAGACGCCATATCGGGGCTGTAACCTTGCTAATTTTGTTTCATCTTTGATCAAAACAATGCAACTATAAAATTATACAGATTTAAACACGGTTTAAAATCAACATTGCCATCGTCCCTTGTATCAACGCCCTGACATTACCACTAGGGTCAATCCAGGAAGGTCACTGCTTTGTGGGAGAAACCACATCAAGAAGAAGAAAAAGAAAAATAAGAAGAGTAGAAGAAGAAAAATCAGAAGTCTAGGGGTAACGCGCCAGTCTAGAAAAGCGAAAAGTCGGCGTCGAAGTGTGCGGTGATTTGAATCCCGTTTGAGCCAGAAACTTTCCCGCCATCCATTAGACCATGAGTGGTGGTCCGGGCGCTAATCTTTCGGATGAGACGATAAACCAAGGTCCCGTGTGTTACACATCGTTATTTAGCGCACGTAAAAGAACCCACAGAAACAAGAGGGTTGAACAAGAGCACGAACAAGAATAACAAGAAGAAGAAACAAAGTCAAAGAACAGAAGAAAAAAACCCCTATAAAACAATCCTCTCTTTACCATGGAGATTCACACAACGAAATTATTCCCATACGCAGTAGTATGGACTCCTGAAGAGGAGCCGCCACCTGCACCGCTTCCTTGTCCGTAGCTGTACGTCATTGGCTGCTGCTGTTGTTGCTGCTGTTGCTGCTGCTGCTGTTGCTGCTGCGGCGGTAATGGCGGCAGAGGCTGTTGCATGGCTGCGGTGGTGTATAGGCCCATGTCGTAGGCAGGAGGGGGGGCTGTAGGCTGGTAAGCAGGGGGATGGGTGAGGGGAGGGAGGTAATGGGGCTGATACCCGGGTTGTGTCTGGTATACCCCGGTACCCGGGAACGGAGTCATGTAGGTTGGGGGGGCGGTAGCGGTGGTGGTGGTGGTCACTGTGGTTAGACAAAGAGAAAGAGTTTGAATGAATGGTGAATTGAGTGAGAGGTGACTGGATGGATGACTGGATAGATGGATGGATCAATGGAGGAAAAAATGGACGTGCAAAGAAGTGAACAAAGGAATTAAATTCTTAATTAATCAATCTTCTTCAACGTCGACTGTTCAGACAGCAACTACTGTTGTCTTTCGCATGTGCGAAAATCTAAGAATGAATGAATGAATGAATAAACGAATAATCTTTTGAACCAATCAATCAATCAATGACAAGGTACTAGTTTGTCCTTACTGAGCTCTTAGTATTTCGTGCTCTGGTGAACGTCGGTAATTTTGTTGATAGGTTTTTTCCTTTTCTTGGTCTGTTTATTTGTTTGTTTGTTTGTATGTTTGTTTTGTACACTTTGGTCCCCATTTCTAATTGGCGTTAGATCGGCAATGGCATAATCTTGCTCTACATTTTGTTTTTATATTTAAGGCAGTTTTAAAAAAAGTTAAATAAACACATACATATGCACCCTCTTTGTACACCACACACACGCGCGGGCATGCACACACATACACACACACACAAACACACACACACGCACGCACGCACGCACTCACTCACACACACACGCGCACGCACGCACGCGCACGCACGCAACACACACCACATCTACACAAACTCACTAAGACATGTCATAAGGTAGGTGGAAAAAGTCCATGAATGATGAATAAATGAATGAATGAATAACAGACAGACAGACAGACAGACAGACAGACAGACAGACAGACAGATCAGACAGACACAGAGAGAGATAGAGAGACAGAGAGATGACGACGGTATGGATGGATGGATGGATGGATGGATGGATGGATGGATGGATGGATGGATGGATAGATAGACAGATAGATAGATAGATAGATAGATAGATAGATAGATAGATAGATAGATAGATAGATAGATAGATAGATGGATGGATGGATGGATGGATGGATGGATGGATGGATGGATGGATGGATGGAAGGTGGGTGGATGGATGGATGGATGGATGGATGGATAGATAGACAGATAGACAGATAGACAGATAAACAGACAGACAGACAGACAGAGATGACCAGCAGTTACCAGAAGGGGCTGAGGCGCTGGTGGTTCCAGCCCGGTCTGCGTTGCAGCGATCCAGGGGCAGGGAGACAACTTTGCCGGAGTGAGCTTTCTTCTTGATGACGCAGCAGACGACGACGATGACGACGGAGATGACGAACAATCCGGCAAGGACAAGGCCTATGATGAGGCTGTCCTGCATACATGAACAGAGAGAGAAGGTATTCCATGGATCGTTATTATCACATTTGATTGATCTTTTTTTCTGTAAGGTCACTTAGCCTAAAAAACAACGAATCTATCTATCTATCCTTAGTCTGGCGACCGTGGGGGCATCCATGAAGACTGGACAACCAGTTCCCTCCATTCCTCTCTGTTCTGCCTTTCTCAAATTTGGCTGAGTTCTAGGCCTGTCCATTCGCTGATGTTGCCCTCCCGGATCCCATCTTTTCCTTGGTCTGCCTCTTTTTCTTCCTTCTCGGACTGTGCCTTGCAGTATTGTTTTTGCAAGTCCTTTTGATCTTGTGACATGCCCGTACCATTTAAGTTTACGCTTCTTTATGATTGATAGAAGATTTTCGCAGGGACCAATGGTCGGCTATTTTCGACAGAAAATCATTTCTGTAAGACTGTCTATCAAGACTAGTAACCCTAAGTTAAAGATATAATGGCTTGACTCGTTTGAGGAGTTGATGGGGCACTCCACTTATTTTTAAGCAGTGCATCGTGGGTACTTAAACTTGGCGGAGCCCAACCATCTCCAGGCAGAAGTGTGCATGCTGGGTATGTTTGTATTGTCAGCCATCCCACCAACTTTGGAGGACTACTCTTCTATGGAAGACCTGGAAGGAATGTTAGCGTGTGGAAATAGATTGGGATGTGTTCCCATCCGGGACCTTGGTATATGGGAATTGCGAGCACACAAACACGTGTGTGTGTGTGTGTGTGTGTGTGTGTGTGTGTGTGTGCGTGCGTGCGTGCGTGCGTGCGTGCGTGCGTGCGTGCGTGGTGCGTGTGTGCGTGAGTGCGTGAGTGCGTGCGTGCGTGTGTGTTTTTCCCAATAATAATGGCTTTTTTCTACAGATTTTCATTACTCTTTATTACTGCGACAGTTTTTTTTTATTTATAGGCTGAATGAACGCAAGACCTCGTTTATCACTCATCTGAAAGACTGGCACCCACACCACCACTCAAGGTCTTAGTGGATGGGGGAACAGTTTGGAAACGAACCCACAACGCATGTAAAAGCACATGAGTGCTTATTCCATTATCCTCGATATAAAAGAATTTTTTTAAAATTTAAAAAAAAAATAATAACAAGTCTTGTTTCACGGCAGGTGTGTTACGTCTAGACCTCCGAACCAGTCAAGCAGGTGATTGCCAGATCACTTACGTGGGTGACCAACTGCAGCAGTACTGATCATGGGATGGACCGCAACAGCCATAGTCACAGTAGGTCACCTTGGTGTAGTGATTCTCGTAACAGAAGTCCCCTCCTTCTGCACCCCCTGTGGACACCAATCAGCACTGTCTCAGGTGTTCATGCAGAGCAGGTACGGTAAAGACGAAACAGCTGTGATGATGAGATGAGATTTGAGGGGGAAGGGATGGATTTGCTATCAAAGATAAACCGTGTATGTTTTAAAATACTTCAGAAATATCAGGAAGGAAAGGATTTGCTATCAAAATAACCGTGAATGTTTTAAATACTTCAGAAATATCAGGATGGAAAGGATTTGCTATCAAAGATAAACCGTGTATGTTTTAAAATACTTAAGAAATATCAGGATGGAAAGATTTGCTATCAAAGATAAACCGTGTATGTTTTAAAATACTTCAGAAATATCAGGAAGAAAAAGATTTGCTATCAAAGATAAACCGTGTATGCTATAAACATTTTTGAAAAAAAAATGAGGAAGGAAAGGATTTACCATCAAAGATAAACCATGAATGTTTTAGATACTTAAGGAATATCAGAAAGGAAAGATTTGCTATCAAAAATAAACCGTGTATGTTTTAAATTTTTAAGAATACAGGAAGAAAAAGATTTGCTATCAAAATAAACGGTGAATGTTTTAAATATTTAATGAAATATCAGGAAAAAAAAAGATTTGTATCAAAAATAAACCGTGTATTTTTAACAATTTCTTTTAGATACGAGAGAGTATAAGATTTGCTATGAAACATAAACGGTGTATGTTTGAAATATTTTTGATGGTATGTCTCATTGTGAGCTCAAAGAAAAAAACAAGATTTATTTGAGTCATGGTAAAATTGGCCAGTCTATTCTGCCATGACAAATAATTTTTGGCCATGTTTTGAAATTCAGCATACTTACATACAATGAAAAAAGCAAACTAATTACGTATGCTTATTGTTTTTCATATGCTCTTGAAGTTCACCACCAAAATGTGTTTCTATGTATGCTTCTGAATATTTCTGAGAACGTTCAAATCAGAGTAATAATTGAGGGGGAAAAGAGAAAAAGGTTAAAACACAGCCATACATTTGAAGGCATGCGTTATCAATGACCTCATCCACTAGGAAAATTGAGATTATTTTACACCAAGGGAATGCTCTTATTTTTATTTTATTCCTTTATTTTTTATATCAAGGATAATGGAACAAGCACTCATGTGCTTTTTTACATCCAGTCCCCGTGTGTATGCAATTTTGTAAATCTTGTCATCTGTTCCCACCAGCATACAATGGCCTACTCTTACGAAAAGCGGAACAGGATTTAATGTATGTGCAAGATGTTCTGCGTGCGTTCGCACACGGGGCCTCGGTTTATAGTCTCATCCAATGGGTCTTGCAAATCTGTTTGAAGTTAAGTGTTCAATTACACACTGCATAAAATAAGAAAAACTGCCATAGCACTAGACAGATTCTGACCATCGCGTTTTTGTAAAGCATCTATGTATAGAATAGGGGTCGTTGGGAAGCGCCCTAGTATAAAAAAACGATTACGTAAACAAACAAAAGTAGTTTCCCTTGGATTGAATCTGGCCTAGTCTTTTAAAAGGTTAAACTTTTGTTAAAGTCTAATCCAACTGACCATCCTACTGCTACCTCCCCGCAACCTTCACTTTATAAACACTGGGACTCCTACTCTCAATAGGAGTGAGTTTCATCTCATGACGTTGCTTCTACAATTGTAACATTTTTGGGGTGGCCCGAGGTGCTGAAGGAGAACTTGCGGATGCGTGGGACCTCCGACTTTCTGGCTTCTGACTACAGTCCTGATATCGGAGAAATCTGGAAAGGACTATAATTCGACTAAAACAAACAACAAACAAATCACAGCCCTAAATCGAAATCTCCGCTGGGACGTTATTCTAATCAAAACAACATTGAAGTCTAACCCTGGACTGTGTGACAAAATGAGGAAGCACGAAACATGAGACAGATCACATACCGCTATGAAGACCTTACAATATTGAAGAAGAGAAAACTGAAATGATTTGATTTGAATCTCGCTTAATGTCTAAAATTATTCAAGTTTTTGCCAAAGCTTAAGCTTCTAGCTCGCCATATTGAGCTGAAAATATGTGCACACATAAGACTGCTGGACAACGCCAACGAATTTTGAACAATAATGTTTTATTGTATTTGACAGCCAGTAATCGCTTTGATCATTATCATATCAAAAAGATAGCAAAATCATGTTCCATCTTACCGTGATTTATAATTGTAAATTGTTGTTATAATCAACACAATTTATATACTATTTCTGCTAATGCATTCATGAAGTAAACAATTTGAAATAGAAAAAAAATGAAAACAGGCTTTTTAACCCACAAATTATGAGAGAAAGAAAGAGGGGAGGGAAGACAGATAGACAGACAGACAGACAGACAGACAGACAGACAGAAACAGACAGGGAGTTGCCTGCATGTGGCATCTCATATACACCAACCAAAACTAAACAACATGCACCAACAACCTAAAAACAAATCAACAAACTCAATAAAACTTTCGAAAAACCACAATTAAACATGTGAAAATTAATAAATGGGGGAGGTGGTGGTTCGAATCTCCCAAAGGATTTGGATTCAACAGAGTTTAATCATTCATGAAACGAGTCACAAGTCTTGGAAGGAAGAACCGTGAGCAACACAGCAACATGGATCTCTCAATTCTATTTTCACTCAAAAAAGTATGTCTGTTTACATTGAAAACTTTTGGTGACCAAACAAATAATCAACAAATCAATCGATTAATCGATCGATGAGACACAATCAGAGGTAAACGAATGATTCAGCTTTCTGGTAGAATCATTGGTTAATAAATCAGTCAGTCAGTTTGCCAAACGATTAAGTAATCAACCAGTCAATCGTGAGCAATTGAATGATTGAAGTCTCTGATAAAATGATCAATTGATTAGTCAGTCAGTCAATTTGCTTAACGATTAAGCAATCAAGAGAGAGGGGGGGGGGGGGGGAGAGAACAGCACAGGTAACACGACACACACACACACCAAACACCACACACACACACACACACACACACACACACACACACACACACACACACACACATACACACACAACTCACACACCCACACCACAACACACAACACACACCACACACACACATATATATATATGTATATATACATATATATATATATATATATATATATGTTTATACATATATATAAATGTAAACATACTATACATTATATATACACACAGGTAATACTCAAACCAAACTTTCACCACTCGTCTAAACCAACCAAACAACAAACTCACCAACCAACTTCTGACAAACGATAGTACTAGTCAACCAAGAGTAAACATCAATAATAATAACAATAACAATCGTTATGGCTTACCCACGAACAGAAGCAAAACGAAAGCTGCTTGGACCAGGCACACAGGTAAGTCCGCCATAGTGGCTCTGTACCTGTGGCGGTCACAGTGTATTGTATAGCAGTAACAGCAGTACAATAATGGTACTGTGTACACAGTACTGGTTCCTGGTCCGTTCTCTTTGGGGGTTCTATTTGCATTGAATCG
>CM060332.1:29153090-29168090 GCA_030674155.1 Stramonita haemastoma
ATTAAGGAAGTCCGCATTCCGACCTCAGGAATAATGTCTAAACACCACACCAATGTGCATGCGGTTTTTTCTTTAATTTTGCCATCCGTTCCTACTGGCACGAACTGGCTAGCTCTAACGAAAGGTGGAACGGGTTTTACGGTGTGTGCAAGACGTTCTGTATGTGTGTTTTTGAATACGGAACTTCGGTTTATAATCTCATCCGAAGGACTTTTGGGGAGTGTGGAGTCGGTATTGATGTTAACTCCGGAGAAAAATCCCCTAAAACAGACACCTCCTTGAGGGCTCAAATCCAAGCCGTCAGATCACGCTCGCAGCACTCTAACCACTCAGCTACCCCCACCCCCAGTTGCTCTCTTTTAAATAAATATTTGTTTAAAAAAACAAACAAGCCAACAAATAAACAAAACAAAAGGCAACATTATTTCAAACCTAAGTTTTTCTCCTTCCGCTTCCATCTCTTACCTGTCCCTGCCTTCAACATCCACCTGCCAAAGTGCTTAACGTTTGTAGGTGTGTGTGCGCGCGGGCGTGCTGCGTGCATGCGTGCGTGCGTGTTGTGTGTGTGTATATTTGAATTTGTTAAAACTGTAAATAGTTGTTGATTGTGTGTTGTTTAGGTCGAATGAAAGCGCTTTGATTTGTTTTTACAAGAGATAGCGCTATACAAATTCCATGTATTATTATTATTATTATTATTATTATTATTATTATTATTATTATTATATTATTATGCTGTTATGGTTACGAATCAGAGTTCCAACAACACAGAAGGTATTGTAATAAGTTATAAAACAAAGAACGAACGTGTTTACGAACTCTTCCGCAAAATGACAGCAGTCAGAGAAAGTTGCTAGTTAGTAGTGGTGGTTGGTTGGTTGGTTGGTTGGTTAGTTGGTTGGTTGATACAGTCCCTAAACCACATAACTCCACTGGAACTCTAATATAACCAACAAACCTGTGTAATCTTCACCCATGCTACACTACACTACACTACACTACACTACACACACACACTACGCAAAACACACACACACACACAAACACACACACACACACACACACACACACACACACACACACACACACACACACACAACACACACACACACACACACACACAACACACACACACACACACACACACACACACACACTACAAACACAAACCACGACCTACACACCACCAACAGAAAAGCTTACTCATTTAATCCGGCATTACGGCAGAGACCGACAGATGAGAATAATCCTTGACGGACGCTTGACCAGGCAGCTAATCCACACGACTAATCCTGTGAGCTAAACGGACCGTGGCCGATAGTGGCACTGCTCGCACCTGGGCGGGGGCAAAAAGCAAGAGAATTCAGTTTCATACGGTTGCAACAGATTGACATTCCAGTTTTGTTGTAGACATGTTGGAATTCTGACAGGACGACAAGCAATCTTAGTTCTGTCTAGATACTCGATTTTCATTCTTGTTTTTCGTTTCTAGGCTAGTAGATATACTCCGAGGTTCACGATTTTTTTCTTTGTTTTAGTCGAATTATAGTCCTTTCCAGATTTCTGATATCAGGACTGTAGTCAGAAGCCAGAAAGTCAGAGGTCCCACGCTTCGGCGAGTTCTCCCACTTCAGCACCTCGGGCCACCCAAAAATGTCACAATTCTTTAAGCAACTTCATGTACTGCATGTACATAACATGAGGTTCACCGAGCTGATAGAACACCTGTGAAGAACAACAAAACCGACTTTTCTGTGGGTGCTTGCATGCCCACACCAGCTTGTCCCTAAAGGCTGTAGTTATTGCCATGAGGATGTTAAACTCACCCTTTTCCTAATGGTGAGAGTCGGCGTATGCGACTGTTTTTTCTCACCATTAAGGTAGCCTTAGGTTTGAATCTCGGCGGTCTCTGGTGAATTAAGGATAAGGATTTTTTTTTTACGATCTTCCAGGTCAGTTTCAAGTACAGAGCTGCCAGTGCTTTCATCCTCTTCGTGTATATTCACATGCAGAAGAACAAATATGTACGTTGAAGATAGCGTAGTTCATGTCAGTTTTCGATGGGTTACGGAAACACGAACATACCCAGTATACACACCCGAAGTCAGAATGTGGCTACCTTTATAGTGGGCAAAAACTGTCGCATACACAAAATCTGACCATTGGTGAGCCCCGAAGCTCTAGCCGAGGAAAATAAAAACAAGTTTGTTTTGTCAGCAACTGACACTTTGAAAAACAATGATTCAAGATCATTGACAAATGTGTGATGTAATGAATTCAACGTAGGACCATTACTTTCACAAATGAGAATTAAGAATACGAATGTCGTTTATATTGTTAACACGTACAGGACAAAGGAAGATTAATTTCACCTTTCAATCCTTAACAGAGATTATTTCTTATCATGCAGAAAATACTAATAATGAACACTGAATACTGAATATAAAAAGGGAGCGAAAGAAGCAACATTCTTTTCTATAACTCTGGCATATTTTTGTTTACTTTTTTTTTATCTTGCTGCCTCATCTTCTGTAACATTTCTGTCCTGCTGTTCCCACACCGCTCGTTTCAATCTCCCCGTCCTAACCATACCCTGATTCATCATGAACTCGCAAATTTGAGTTTTTTGAAGACAGGAAGCACTTTCTAAGAAATCTGCTGTGGGTAAAGTTTCTCCCTTACACACACACACACACACACACACACACACACACACACACACACACACACACACACACACACACACACACACACACACACACATACACACACACCGAGGTCCCGTGTGCGAACGCACGCACAACATCTTGCGCACATGTTAAATCCTGTTCCGCTTTTCGTAAGAGTAGGCCATTGTGTGCAGGTGGGAACAGATGACAAGATTTACAAAACTGCATGCATACGGGGACTGGATGTAAAAAAGCACATTAGTGCTTATTCCACTATCCTTGATATAAAAGAATAAATAAATAGATAAATAAATAAATAAAACACGCACATACTAACGCTAACACTCACACACACACACAAACACACACACACATACACTACTACTACTACTACTACTACTACTACTACTACTACTACTACTACTACTACTACTATATAATAATAATAATAACAATAAAACACTGACCCACAAACCACAAAACCCCTACAAGAACTCATGAACTAAACCTCTTTTTTCCCCTTCCTTTCCCTTTCTGTACACTCATACTAAAGCTAGCCTTCATCTTCACTCGCTGTTTTCAGAGATTAGCAGAAGATTAAACACAGGTATAACGGTAGCCACAAGCCAGACACACCTCAGTGCGCTAACGGTCCCCTGTGCCGCAGTCACCCCGAAGAGGAGAATGGCAGCGACAGGAGAAACTGTACCTCTCTTGTGTCTCACCTTTCTGGCTGTGCTTGCAGGTAAATCTTTAGTTCTTTAACGCGCGTAGTTTTATACTTTTGATGATTTTACGAGTAAAATTTAAGTATTGGTGAGGGTGTTTTTTTTTGGGGGGTGGGGGGGGGGAGGGTCGATGGTAGGGTTCTACCGTAGTTGGATGTAATATAAAATGGGACAGGGTTCGGTGGGGTAGTGAATGTGTTGTGAAGTGTCGGTTGTTTGAATCTTTAGTTGCCGGTTGGTTTCGGGGGGGGGGGGGGGGTTGTTTTGTTGTTGTTGTTGTTGTTTTTTGGGGGGGAACTCGTGTTCGGTATGTTTTGTGGTTTAATTCTGTTGATATTTTTTAAGGAATACGATGTTTATTGATTCTGTGTAATATTCTTGAACTGAGATAGGTTTTTTTTTTAAAAGCAGAGACAATCGAGAGACAGATTAAGGTAGCCTTTTAAAGAAAATACGCCCGAGCTCAAGTGCTAGGGTGTGTGTGCGTACGTGGTGGTCGTGTGGTGTGGTGTGTGCGTGTGTGTGTGTTGTGGCGTGTGTGTGTATGTGTGTGTGTGCGTGTGTGTGTGTGTGTGTGTGTGTGTGTGTGTGTGTGTGTGTGTGTGTGTGTGTGTGTGTGTGTATGTGTGTGGTGTGTGTGTGTGTGGTGTGTGTGTGTGTGTGTGTGTGTGCGTGTATACGTGTGTGTGTGCGTACGTGTGTGTGTGTGGTGCGTGTGTGTGTGTGTGGTCGTTGTGTGTGTGTGTGTGCGTGTGTGTGTGTGTGTGTGTGTGTGTGTTTGTGTGTGTATGTATGTATGTGCACGCGCGCGTGTGTGTGTATGTATGTGTGTGTACGTATGTGTGTGTGCGCGTATGTGTACGTGTGTGCCTGCATGCTTGCTTGCATGCGTGTGTGCGAGTGTGTATGAGTGCGTGTGCGTACATGCGCGTGTGTGTGCTTGTGTGTGTGCGTGCGTGCGTGCATGCGTGCGCGCGCGCGTGTGTGTGCACGTTTGCTTCATGCGCGTAATATAAAAGCGGAATTAATCCTAGAACTGCAACGGCCCGGACAGCCACCACACGTTTGCACACCAATGCATAACGGTTACATCCTGGAACTGCAATACAGGGAATTAAACAAGTACCCTGAGCGATTCTTCACATTCCCGTACAGTCGTTACTTTGTAGTGTGTGATATTTGTCCATTGTGTCTGTGTTGTGGAGTACTTAAAGCCTCTCCAGATTTTGTCTAGTATACTGTTTTGTATTCATTGTATTGTATTACATTCTACTGTGTTGAGCTGTGTTGTTTACATTCTATTGTGTTGTGTTGTATTGTATTAACATTGTATCGCATTGTACTGTATTTTACTGTACCGTATCGTATTGTGTTACGTTGTTATGGTTTGTATTACGATGAATCGTACTGCATTGTATTGTATCGTATCGTATTGTATTGCATCGTATCATATTGTATTGTATCATATTGTATTATATACTACTCTCAATTATGGCAGATGTCTCTGTCTTAAACCAACAAGGGGGGGGAGGGGCAGAGGGGGGGGGGGGGGGGGGGTTACAATACAGCTTAAAAAATGACTAAGAGTTAAACCTAACTGTCATTTACCTATGCAGTTCTGCAATATACCATTCCAAAAGACCGTTGTCCTTATTCAGATTTTTCTTCTCTTCGTCAAACAGTCTGGCAGCAACTCTTGTTATATAAGCTGAAATGTGCCATTCTGCCGTTCATGTCAGGCCCAGCGCATCCGAACTCAGATTTTGATATCATGCTTTTGGTTTTCCTTCCGAAAATTGAAATTGGGCACTGAAAAATGAAAGTAATGCCTACAAGTCAATGAATGGGATTGGGATATAACGGAATAATGGGATACGATTATCAATGAAGTGCGTTTCACATTCTGGGAGTGTTCGTTTTTTCAAGATATCATATAATGCAATTAAGTTTGCTTTTTTTCGTTCTTCGGCTAGAACTCCGAGATTTACCAACGGTGAATTTTGAATACGCGACCGTTAAACCCACCGTTAAGGTAGCCGCATTTAATCCGGGGGGGATGAGATAACAGATATGAAAAACGATCCTGGACAGCCTCTCACTTTGTTCTTATATAGAATAAAAGAAAATATGTGCCTGTGTAGTCATGTGTGTTTGGCCGTAGATAGTTTCCATATGTGACGAATACATTGTGTCCGTCTTCCTCCGATTCTATTTTTAGACATGATATATATATATATATATATATATATATATATATATTATATATATATATATATATATATATATATATATATATATATATTTAGAGAGAGAGATGTGTGTGTATGTGTTAATATTGTATGTGTGTGTGTGTGTGTGTGTGCGTGTGTGTGTATGCGTTTATGTGCATGCGTGTGGGCGTGCGTATGTGTATGTGTGTATGCGTGTATGTGTCTGCATGTGTGCGTGCGAGTGCCCTTGTGGGCGTGCGTACATATGTGTGTGTATGTGTATGCGTCTGTGTGAGCGTGTGTGTGCGCGCACGTGCGTACGCGCGCACGTACGCTCGTGCGTGCATACATACATATATATATATATATATATATATATATATATATATATATATATATATATATATTATATATATATACGAACATACATACTATCTAATACTCCAAATGTATGTGACAGTGTGCGGAGGGAGTTCCACTTGTTACCTCGGCAACAGTCACTACGATGTGTGTGAGCATGGCTGCTGTGGGACCTATCCGTTACGAGGAATGCTGCATTAACTTGTGAGCTGCCTCTTTGTTTTTTCCAAAGTATTGCTTGGAGCTGATGTGTGTGTGTGTGTGTGTGTGTGTGTGTGTGTGTGTGTGTGTGTGTGTGTGTGTGTGTGTGTGTGTGTGTGTGTGTGTGGTGTGTGTGTGTGTGGTACGGGGTGGATGGGGGGATAAGGTGAATCTTTATGATGTGTGTGTGTGTGTGTGTTTGTTTGTTTGTGTGTGTGGTGTAAGGCGTGTGATATGGAATGGTGTTGTTGTGTGTGTGTGTGTGTGTGTGTGTGTGTGTGTGTGTGTGTGTGTGTGTGTGTGTGTGTGTGTGTGTGTGTGTTAACTATGTATACTTCTTGTTTGTGTTCCTATCTTCATTGCATTTCTTCCAAATATCTTTGCCTCTCTCCCTTTCCATGTTAAGTTTGTCTTTCTCTGTTTATACAGCTGCTTCCAAAAGGGATTATCAAGTTATCAAATTTAATCAACTGAATCGTTCAACTGAACTATTATCTATCTCTCGATTGTTCAGAATGAATGGAATATTTTTGTTGTCCATATAAAAATCTTTTCCAAGTAAACAGCAAGTTCACATTACAAAGACACACACACCTTTACATCCGGCAGTCGTCCCAATATTCAACGCACATACAAAGTACATCCACTTTCTTCTCCTTATCAACTAATAGCAGGAAATATATCATTTAAAATGCTTGTAAACGGGCCTTTTGTTTTACGCTTCGAAAGAGTTTTTGACCAAAAACCTGAAGATTTAGTTAAATGACCTTTTTTTTAAGATCAGCAAAGGTTTTTACGTTTCGGGGGGGGGGGGTTAAGGGATTAAAGAAAATTATCTTTCTAATCACTATGTCTTTTAATCTTTCATACCTACGTATGCATGATTAAAAGAAAAAGTGATCTGACTTAATTAGAGGGGGTTGCAACAAGACAAATTCAGATGCATTCATCCCAATGGCAGTGAGCAAACACTACCTTCAATCACCATGCAATTTAAATGACTGACAGAAAAACTGTAACTATTCAACACACAATGTTGTTACAACATTCGACATTTAAACTGACATTCCTGCTCTTACAACGTGGAACACTACAGCATGAAACAAAAACTTATTCTTTTTTTACAGCTTTAAATGCGTTTTCACTGTTACTTTTTAAAAGGGACATTAATGAATTATTATTATAATTAGTTTATCAAAGAGAACAAAAAGTAACTGATGAAACGCCATTGCACCTGATGCCGTCATGCACAGGGAGCCAAAGAAGTTCTTTTATATGTGTACTTATGTGCTCTTGCTTGGATTTGTTTGAAATTTGCCTTGTATTCCCTAACGGAATGCAGTAAGTTCTTAGGGATGGAGTTAGTTATTCGATATGGAGTTAGTTTATCGAGATGGGGTTAGTTCTTAGGGATGCATTTAGTTATTCGAGATGCAGTTAGTACTTAGGGATGCATTTAGTTATTCGAGATGCATTTAGTTATCACGGATGCAGTCAGTTAATAGCAATCATGAATTCAAAGACTTACGTGTTCTGTTTTGTCTCCTTTCTCCCCTTCTCCTCCCTCTCTCCCTGTCAGAACGGGCCTGATTGTGGGGCTGGTGGTGGCGGTGGTGGTGATCATCTGCATCGTGGTGGCCGTGGTGTGCTTCGTGCTGCATCAGAAGAGCAACCAGGTGGTCCGCATGGTTCCCTCCGCCCACAGCCGGGGAGACACCGCCAACATCACCATTCTGCACATGAGTATGTTGTACACATGTAGAGGGGGAGGGGTGGGGAGGGAGGGGGGAGGGGAGGGAGAGAGATGGGGGACAGATGGGTGTGTGTGTGTGTGTGTGTGTGTGTGTGTGTGTGTGTGTGTGTGTGTGTGTGTGTGTGTGTGTGTGTGTGTGTGTGTGTGAAAAAGTTTATTCAGCATAGGCATCAACCCCTTGTTAAGATGACAGACAACAAAACTACCATTATGAAAATCAAGTTTACGAAATAAATAGAGGATATGCTGCCATCTTTACAATACCATATACTGAGACATGCACTTATTGTCATAATTTTCAGTAACATTAGTACGCCTTTTAAATGCATTGCACAAGTACATGTGTAAAAATTTATTGTTTTGATGTGTTTGCACTTTGATTTCTCAGCAGTATTTGTCCGACGAAAAAGACCAGGGTTTGTACAGTATTTACTCGGTATATGTTTTTAGCCATGTTCAATGAGCTTAGGATAGCTAAAACAGCATTTGAGTTTGATCATTTTTCATTTCATTTTATTTTATACCACTTTATGTCACAGCAGATTTCATATTTTACACGGAAGAGATATTGATCTGTTATTAAAAATATTTTATATCGACCCCTATGTATCGCCGTGTCTGTTACTCCCACCTAAACTGTGTCTTTTAGCATCTGTTTGTCAATATCAATGTCAAGCAAATTTTTCTACGGTCAATCAATCTTTGATGAAATGCATTCAAAAACGTTTGATTATTTTCCACTCCCTGATTTAATCATATTAATACAACCCCCCTTTTGAAACGTTTTCCCCGAGTTGCTCTTAAGCCCCAGGTAAATTTAACATGTGAATCAAGTTGCATTAACATTTTAACATGCAGTTTGTACATTCTGTTACCTGTTCCCACCAGGACGCAATGGCCTACCCTTCCGAAAGGTGGAGCATCTTGACATGTGCACGAGATGTTCTATATACGTTCGCACACGGGACCTCGGTTTATAGTCTCATCCAAAGCATAAGTATTCAAGCATTTAATTTGTCTAGTAGACATTACTGCATTCCATTTGATATATATACAGCTATATATCACAAAAATGGACGAAGGAATGTTTAGAG
This sequence comes from Stramonita haemastoma, assembly GCA_030674155.1. Taxonomy (NCBI): domain Eukaryota; kingdom Metazoa; phylum Mollusca; class Gastropoda; order Neogastropoda; family Muricidae; genus Stramonita; species Stramonita haemastoma. The sequence continues at coordinate 29,162,106 of CM060332.1, forward strand.
ACTAACGAAACAAACATTAACTGCCAAACGAACCCCCCCCCCCACACACACACACACACCTCTGCTTCTGATTCACATTGTGGGTGACAGTTTCCTCACTGCAACATATCCGTCCATTTTTTTTTTTAATAAAATGCAGTTGAGCAGTTTGTCCTGAAGAACTCTACTTTGAATTCAAATCATCTAAAAGAAATCACAGACCAGTTTCTAATTAAAATTGTCATTTTTGTCTGAAATCTCAGTAAGAATCGTGTTTCATCTACTTATTTTTTTATTTGTTTAAATTCTAACAATCTTCGCCCGTTTCAGTATACGAAAATCCCTACCACAGGGCTGAAACAACGCTACTAAAAAAGACAAAACGAAACTCTTCTTGTTCTTGATCGTGGTAACGTATCTATTGCAACTCTTCTAGATCTTTCCGCTGCTTTTGACACAACTGACCATTTCATTTTTTAAAATCATCTTCAACCTTTCTACGGTATGGCAGAAACGGTACTCTCGTGGTTTCAATACTACCTTTCTGAGAGGTCTTTGGCAGTTGTTCTTAATTAACAACGTCAGCTCAAAACTAGATCTTACTTTTGGTGTACATCAAGGCTTAGTACTTGGACCTTATCTCTTTCTTCTTACTGTCTACATTCCCGCAGGAAATTTTCACTCTTCCTCTGACTCCCGTTCCCTAACAGTTCTAACGGTCAGAACAAAAACTTTTGGTTATGGGATCTTTTCCTATAGTACACCTCGGGTATGGAACTCTTTCCCTTCTGATAGCCACCATATGTTTATCTCTTCCCACTTGTAAAAAAAAAAACTACAACAAACAATTGAAAGCTACCTTTTTCAGCAGTGTAACTGACGTCTTCAACTTCTTCATTTCTTAATCTCCTCACTTCGTTTTTCTTTCTGTTACCCTGTAACTTTTTACAGTTCTGCTATTCATGAATGTATTACCTATAACATAGTTGTCTTCTCACAATGGCATTGTAATTTTTTTTATTACTCGTGCAGGTCTAACAACGTCAGCATGTATATTCAAATGTTATTCTTTTATTTTTAAAATGTAAATAGGAAGTGAGAAGAGAGTGTGGGAGCGAGCGAGCGAGCGAGCGAGCGAGCGAGCGAGAGAGCGAGCGAGCGAGCGAGCGAGCGAGAGAGAGAGAGAGAGAGAGAGAGAGAGAGAGAGAGAGAGAGAGAGAGAGAGAGAGAGAGAGAGAGATGATATCCCTGATTTGTTATTGTAGGTCAGTGCAAGAATGAACAGGTGGTGTGTAAGTGATGATAAGGAACAAGAGGAGCAGTTGTTGTTTTTTAAAGGAATGGACTAATGACAAAGTCTAATCATAATCTTATTCGTGTGTCTTTCGCTTATAATGAATGAATGCCGCGTGTTGGATGTATATATATATATATATGTGTGTATGTGTATATATATATATATATATATATATATATATATATATATATATATATTATATTATTATATATATATATATATATATATATATTATGTATGTATATGTATGTATATGTATGTATATGTATATATAAATAATATATATATATATATATATATATATATATTATATATAGCTGATGGGGTGGTAAGTAGATCACCACCCCATGCGATCAGAGCCCTGTCGCAGCGTTGTGTTTCTAAATCAGGACACACCTGCGAATTGTGAGATTCTCTATTTCATTGGGTGGTGGTCGAAAACCCTCCACTTCGCCTTCATGGTAAAAGGTAGAAATTATGCAACCTCTTTTTAGAGGTCAAACCCTAACCCTCTAGCTGTGCCCACCCGAGATGTTGTGCAGAAATGGGAGGTTACACATCTCCACTCTGCTATGTATATATTATTATCATTATTATATATATAATTATATCAGGTTTTAATGTTGTAGTTTCGATCGTATAGGTGAAATATCCTTTGAGCGTTATTGTCTTTTTAATGTACAGCGCAATCCAAAAAGGAGTAGCTGTCATAATAGTAACATTATGATGATGATTGTCATATTGTTATTACTATTATCATCAGTATTATTATTATTACTATTATCATGATTATTACTATTACAATTATCATCATTAGTATTATCATTATTCTTCTTAGTACTATCGTCATCATCATTTCATTATCACTGTTATTATCATGATTGTTACTATTACAATTATCATCATAAGCATTCTTATCATTATTCTTGTTAGTACTATCGTCATTATCATTTCATTATTACTGTCATCATCATCATCAACATCAACACCACCACCATCACTACTGTAATCTCAACCACCCTGATCACTCAACCCCCCAGGCTCCAACAACCCTTACGACCACGCCCCGCCACACCCACCCCACATGATGACCACCACCAACGCCTACCCCAACCCCAACCAACCCTCCCTCGCTCCACCCGGCCAACCCACGGGGTTCAACAACAACAACAGCCACCACCACCCTCCTCATTTCCCCCCTCCGACCTCCAAAGTGCCCCCACCGGCGCAGACCCCGCTTTTCCTCCCGCCAGCCAGCCCCCGATGGGCGCCAGACCCGGCCCTGCCTCATCCGGAGCGATGATGATGGGCCCGGCTCCGGGAATGCCGGAGATGCCTCCGTCTGAAGGATCCGGAATGATGCCTCCCATGAACGGAACTGCCGGCATGCCTCCCATGAACGGAAATGCCGGTATGCCTCCCCTGAACGGAAATGCCGGTATGCCTCCGCCTTCCATGAACGGAGGCGCCGGTATGCCTCCCATGCACGGAGGCCCTGCCTCGTTGCCGATGATGAACGGGGGTCCCAAGATGATGTCCAGCTCTGCCCTTCCCCAGATCACCCCCAGGAAGGTTCCCTTGCCGTCGGTTCCTGTGGCCTCTGTAGCGTCTTCCCCGGAACCTCCCCGTCCTCCTGTGGTCACTGCCTTCGGGGACAGTAAGGGGAAAGGGGGAGCAGGGAGACAAAGGGAGGGGACCAGTCTGGGAGATACGGGAAACACCACCGCGGCGGCTGCTCGGAGCGACATGGGTGTTGAGGACATTGAGGAGATCTACTGAGGATGTGACGGTGATAATAATGATAATAATATATGGAATTTATATAGCGCTGAATCTTGTAAGATGTCGTTATCTGAACGAATCGTTTTCCTCTTCTGAGAGCGTTTGTATCTGTTTCTTTATCTTCTTGCACGAAACGGTAATACTGGATGGATATTGCACCTTAGGTGATGAATGCTGTGAATATCTGTTTCTTGTAGTTTTGATGAGTGGCCTATGTAGCCTTGCTCAAGACAGTACTGCGAGCTGGGACTGTCCTGTCATATTCCTATGCCTAAAGAGGCAGGTACTAATTTACAGCTGGGGGAACTGTACTGAAGCTAAGGCGCGCGAACGGCCACACATCTTAGAAGCAGCCACGCTCAGTGCTGTTTCACCTTGGCTTGGGGAGAGCAAGTGTTCCGACCACTGGGCTATTCCGTCCCGGCTTTAAATCTAAGAACGCTAACGTGGGTTTGTACATGTGTATAGAAAGTTAAGAATAGTGTGTGTGTGTGTGTGTGTGTGTGTGTGTGTGTGTGTGTGTGTGTGTGTGTGTGTTGTGGTGTGTGTGTGTGTGTTGTGTTGTGAGAGAGAGAGAGAGAGAGTGTGTGTGTGTGTGTGTGTGTATGTGGGAGGTAGTGAGAAGTGTGTGTGTGTGTGTGTGTGTGTGTGTGTGTGTGTGTGTGTGTGTGTGTGTGTGTGTGTGTGTTTCAAACGTCCGAGCCTCAGAGCATGAAACCTTAAACTAAACGTGGTATGTGTTAGATGAGTTGTTGATTCCGTGTTCTTTGCCTAAAATGTCAATATATTGTATATATACCGAGCAAGCCTAATACTTTTTGACACATCGGTTGTATAGATTAGCATTTGTGCAACAATATTCAAGGTTATTAAAAACTAACCTAACATTTTCGACACATCTTCGTGTATAACGATGTACATTTGTGCATACAGTCCACCAGTATTCAAATGGTTATAAAAACTACCTCACACGACACTGTTTTCCAAGACTGTACATTGTACTCTTTTCTTCTCACCACTGAACACCTGTGTTCACCTGCGTGTACACTGAGTACGCTGTACATTAATGCACAATGTACAGCTGTGTTCTTTCTCACCACAGAACACCTGTGTTCACCTGTGTACACTGAGTACGCTGTACATTGTGCACACTGTACAGCTGTGTTCTTCTCCACCACAGAACACCTGTGTTCACCTGTGTACACTGAGTACGCTGTACATTGTGCACACTGTACAGCTGTGTTCTGTCTCACCACAGAACACCTGTGTTCACCTGCGTACACTGCATCGCTGTACATTGTGCGCACTGTACAGTTATATCCTTCTTCACCACAGTCACTTGATTGTTCAACAGACATTCCAAACAGCTGAAGTACTGCTATTCGCTCTATCACTCAATATGTATTAAATGGCACGTTCACTCAACTAGTCCTTAGACAGGGTTAACCATTGTGATTACATTATTGCTTGAAGTGTGAGTTGTTTCTGCCTACATTTTTGTTCATACCTGTATTACTTGGCGAGAAACGAATAAATATTGTGCTCATTAATTACTTCATCTGGCTATCATTTCTTATGAGTGTGAGGAAAGCGCAAGCGCATGGAAGAACAATTGGAATTCGATCAACTTAGCAAAAAGATATATCTTAAACGTGTGTAATTTTTTTAAATGCTTATGGAGGGGTCAGCATATGAATTCACCAGAAACAAACAACAAAAAATACCAACCCAATCGGCATAGCACGGTAAAAGTGTTCTAATCTAATCCAATCTTTTGCTTTCCAAAACATTGTTGATTTTCAAACCCACCTTCAGTTAAACTTGGCTTAGACAGCAAAAAACAAACAAAAAACAGGTTTTCCTCTATGAAGCCGGAATGCATCCAACAGTTATCCTACAAAACTTTGAATAAGCAGAAGGCGCCCACTCTGGTTTCTGTTAACTAAACACACCCGTTGTGCCATGAGTGGGAGAACCATGTCTTTAGGTTTTATTTTGGAAGAAGCTTTCTAACAAAAAAATAAAATAAAATAAAAGAGCAAAAACTTATTAACTTTCGACACGAGAGAACAAGGTATGGCTCAACTACTTGCAGTGACGAAATCATAGTACACCTCACATGAAACCATTTCAACGTAACTGTGTCACTATTTGCCAATCAACCGTATGTGGTCATTAACCAATATAGTTGTTATGGTGTTAGACTGGCGTCATATATCCAAGCTGGTTTTTTTCTCTTTGTAGTAAAGAAAATCAAAAGATTTTCCTAACAGAGAGAGAGAGACAGACAGACAGACAGAGATTTGCAGACATACAGACACAGACAGAGAGACAGACACAGACAGAGAGAGAAAGAGAAAGAGAGAGAGAGAGAGAGAGAGAGAGAGAGAGAGAGAGAGAGAGAGAGAGAGAGAGAGAGAGAGAGAGAGAGAGAGAGAGAGAAGAAGAAGAAGAAGAAGAAGAAGAAGAAGAAGAAGAGAAGAAGAAGAAGAAGAAGAAGAAGAAGATGAAGAAGAAGAAGAGAAGAAGAAGAAGAAGAAGAAGAGAAGAAGAAGAAGAAGAAGAAGAAGAAGAAGAAGAAGAAGAAGAAGAAGAAGAACAACAACAACAACAACAACAACAACAAAAAGAACAACAACAACAACAAGGACGACAACAACAAAACAACAGCAACAACAAAATTATGATAAAGGTAAGAGAGCAAATTCTCAAAAGAATGCACCCTATCATAGGGTAACTTTTTTTTTTATCAGATCTCCTATAGGGTCAAAGACTTCCGAAAAAAAACAGGCCTATCTCAAATGCACCGATATGACCGCACTCTGACCAACTGCACCGTTATGACACATGGCATGATAAGAACTGTAGATAGTCTAGAACTCAGGCAAGACCAAGATAACAGGCACACAGAAAAATGTCAGAGTACT
>CM060332.1:29173090-29183090 GCA_030674155.1 Stramonita haemastoma
TAATATCCTTATTGGAGGGGGGGGGAGACATACTACCAATAAAAAAAATAAATAAATAAAATAAGAAAAAATACTTAAAACATCCTATTATTATTATTATTATTATTATTATTATTATTATTATTGTTATTACTATTATTATCACTATTATTATCATTGTCAGTAGTAGTAGTAGTAGTAATGGTGTGGTGTGGTGTGGTGTGTCGTGGTGTAGTTTGGTGTGGTGTGGAGTGATGTGGTTTGGAATGGTGTTGGGTGGTGCAGTGTTGTGTCGTGTGGTGTGGCGTGGCGTAGTATGGCGTGGTGTAGCGTAATATGGCGTGGCGTGGCGTTGTGTGGTGTGACGTAATATGGCGTGGTGTGGCGTAGTATGGCGTGGCATGGCATGGCATGTCGTGATACGATATACTTTACTTCACTCAGCTATAATTGAAAACCAAAGACTCACTGCGGCAGGCGGGAGTGTCAGCCAGGTGGGCGAAGTCTGGAAAGACGGTGACCCCCTCAGAGGCCGTGAAGATGCCGGCGCCTCCCGAGCTGTGGGCGATGTTGTTGAAAATGTGGTCCGGGGCGTACTTCATCATCTTGTGCAGCGTCAGGGCCGCCTGTCAGGGACACACGGGGACATTCAGCAGGGACACACAGGAGGAACAGTCAGTAGGGACACACAGGAACAGTCAGTAGGGACACACAGGAACAGTCAGTAGGGACACACAGGAACAGTCAGTAGGGACATACGGGGACATTCAGCAGGGACATACGGGAACAGTCAGCAGGGACACACAGGAACAGTCAGCAGGGACACACAGGAACAGTCAGCAGGGACACACAGGAACAGTCAGTAGGGACACACAGGAACAGTCAGTAGGGACACACAGGAGGAACATTCAGCAGGGACACACAGGAACAGTCAGCAGGGACACACAGGAGGAACAGTCAGCAGGGACACACGGGAACAGTCAGTAGGGACACACAGGAGGAACAGTCATCAGGGACACACAGGAGGAACAGTCAGCAGGGACACACAGGAGGAACAGTCAGCAGGGACACACAGGCACCGTCAGCAGGGACACACAGGCACAGTCAGCAGGGACACACAGGAGGAACAGTCAACAGGGACACACGGGAACAGTCAGCAGGGACACACAGGAACAGTCAGCAAGAACACACAGGCACAACGGGAAATTTTTTTATAGCCTAGTGGTCAGAACATCGCGCTCGCAATTTGACGACCCGGGTTCGATTCCCGTTCGAGGGGATTTTTACCCTGGAGTTAACATCAGTGCTGACTCCACTGTCCCCAAAAGTCCTTCGGATGAGGATTTAAACCGAGGCCCCGTGTGCGAATGCACGTAGAACTTCTTGTGCACATGTTAAATCCTGTTCCGCTTTTCGTGAGAGTAGGACATCGTGTGCCGGTGGAAACAGATGACATGATTTACAAAAACTGCATACACACGGGGGCTGGATGTAAAAAAAAAAAGCACATGAGTGCTTATTCCATTATCCTCGATATAAAAGAATGAACAGATAAATAAATAATAAATACATAAACAAATAAATGAATAACAATCTCAGTTGTATCCAATCCAATCACGTCAGTTCAATCTATTCACTTCGCTTTCACTAAACCTTGAATAGCGGTCTGGATCCGAGACTTTCGGATAAGACGATAAACTGAGGTTTCCTTGTGCAAAATGCATTCAGCTTACGTGGAGAACCCTTGGTAGGAACAAGAGAACTGTTTGTGGAAAAATTATGTTTAAAAAAGCCTTCCGGGTTAAAGCCAAGTGTAGATGGAATTCATTTGGCTTGGGATGATAACGTGTTATCATTTGTTGTTATTGCGTGTTGTTATATTTGAAGATTAGCGAGGGAGAGGAGATGAGCGCCGCCCTCAATATGCTAGCCCCTAGAGAAGCTGAGGTCTCTGATGCCTCGATCCTCTACCACCACCTAGGTTATGGGACACCTTTACCTTTATATTTGAAGATTCTTTTTGACCATGACAAGAATGATCACTCAAATCATTAACAAAATCTATTTGGGATAAACGGATCAGTCAGCCAACCAACCAACCAATCAACCAACCAACCATGCAACCAACCAACCAACCAACCAACGGACTGGATGAAAAAAAGCACAAGAGTGCTTATTCCATTATCCTCGATATAAAAGAATAAATTAAATCAAATAAATCAAACGTTACTCACAACATAAAGGGTCTGCTGAGACGTGCGCGGACTGCCGACGATTCTGATGAAGTTGCCGGAAGGCTTGTGGTCGGGGGCGATCCTGCCATCCTTGCTGAAGTACATGAACTTAAAGCCCGCAGGGTAACTGGCCCGGTGAGTGGGCACATTCCGCTGAAGCCACTGTCTGTATTCTTCACTGCACGATAAACCAGAAACATCAATCCAATCCAATAATGTTGCTCAGAGCCCCGCCGACCGCATAGGCTATATCGTGGCTGTCATCCAGCAACATCAAAACGTAAGGCCAGTCACAGCATTTGGGGGGACAGAATGACAGCTAGCTAAATCTCTTCTTCTTCTCTGCGTTCTCTTCATTCTGTGGGACGCATAAACCTAGTTGTAGTAGTGTCCTGGTCTTCTCCTGTGCTTGTAACTCTGCATGACGTCTGCCTACAAGCCTCAGCCAACACATTCCGATTTCAGAGCAGCTTTTTTTCTTGTAAAAGATGTCTACTGAATATGTTCGTATTTATTATTGATTTATTTATTCTTTTATATCGAGGATAATGGGTTAAGCACTCTTGTGCTTTTTGACATCCAGTCCCCGTGTGTATGCAGTTTTGTAAATGTCATCTGTTCCCACCGGCGCACGATGGCCTACTCTTGCGAAAAGCGGGACAGGATTTAACGTGTGCGCAAGATCTTCTGCGTGCGTTCACACAACATCAAAATATAAGATCAGTCACATCATTCGGGGGGACAGAATGACAGCTAGCTTAATTTCCTCTCTTCTCTGCGTTCCCTCATTGTGTGGGATGCATGGCCTGGTAGTGGTGGTGGTAGTAGTAGTAGTAGTAGTAGTAGTAGTAGTAGTAGTAGTAGTAGTGGTAGTGGTAGTGGTAGTAGTAGTAGTAGTAGTAGTAGTAGTAGTAGTAGTAGTAGTAGTAGTAGTAGTAGTGGTAGAGGTAGTAGTAGTAGTAGTAGTAGTAGTAGTAGTAGTAGTAGTAGTAGCAGCAGCAGCAGCAGCAGCAGCAGTAGTAGTAGTAGTAGTAGTAGTAGTAGTAGTAGTAGTAGTAGTAGTAGTAGTAGTAGTAGTAGTAGCAGTAGCAGTAGTAATATGGTAGTGGTAGTAGTAGTAGTAGTAGTAGTAGTAGTAGTAGTAGTAGTAGTAGTAGTAGTAGTAGTAGTAGTAGTAGTAGTAGTAGTAGTAGTAGTAATGTCCTGCTCTTCTCCTCTGCTTGTAACTCTGCAGGAGGTCTGCCTGCTGGCCTCAGCTAAAACACTCTGACTTCACAGCAGCTCTTTTTCTTGTAAAGGATGTCTACTGAATATGTTCGTGTTTCAGTGACCCACCGAAAGCCATGTTGTAATAATGTCATTATGAATGATAAAAAAGATGTTCCCATAGCCTAAGCGGTCGTTGAGGAGCGATATGTCAGACACCTCAGCTTCTCAAAGGCCAGCATAATGAGGGCGGCGCCCATCTCCTGTCCCTCACTGCTATACTTTCTCTGACCCTAAAGAGGGCAGGTACCCACTGACAGCTGGATGAACTGGGGGACTGTACTTAAAGCCAAGACGCACAAACGGTCACCCATCCACTTGGTAGCCACGCTCAATACTGGAAAGCGAGTGCTCTGACCACTGAGCTATCCTGTCCCCTATTATGTGGAATGAACCTATTTCAAACACGCAGAATGAATGCCTACCTTACCTGACCGGGTCTGTGGAGAAGTTTCCATACGGGGTCACTATTGGAGGCCTACAGAGAACCGCCCCTGCACACAACAAGTACTGGTGTTTTATTTCAACACAAATACTATGAATTTCACATGCTAGGTAAAACAAAAATTTAAAGAAAATTCATTCCTCAGAGTTCCAAGTTCACCAATATCGAGATTTTGCGTATACGTAGGTGCGTTTCTCACCATGAGTTAACCGCATTTCGATCTAGTATCTAATGTTTAAACACAACACCAAATGTGGATGTGTTCGTTTTTGCTTTCAAATTTTTCGGCTGGCTTACCGGCACACAACGGCCTACTGCTCTGAAAGGCGGAAGAGGTTTCAACGTGTGCGCAGATATTCTGCGTGCGTTCGTACACAGGACCTTGGTTTATAATCTAATCTGCAGCACTTTCAGGGGAGTGGAATGGGTACTGGTAGATCCCATCCCTCTTCATGGCTATGTGATGATCATGTAGGCTACATAAATCAATGGAGCACATTTTCTCTATGGTTCGGTCTTGTTTTCGTTTGTTTTGACTTTTTTTCTTTTTGTTTTGGCCTGAAAAAGAAACGGTGTTCAGACACATGCCTGTTTTTGTTTTGGCATGAACAAGATAAGGTGTTCAGATGCATGCGCGTAACCATTTCACACGGTTTTGTTAAGGTTATGTGGCTGCTGCTTCCATGATGTTTTAAGGTCTGAAAACTTTGAATGAATCGAATTATAACGGGCAATCGGAATGTCACAAAATAAATCAGAACACTTTAAAATTCACAAATTTCAGTTTATAATTCATTCTTCATTCATCTCTCTCTCTCTCTCTCTCTCTCTCTCTCTCTCTCTCTCTCTCTCTCTCTCTCTCTCTCTCTAATTACACACTTAAACAAAGTGGTGCGGGTAGAGAGGTGGGGGGTGAAGTGAAGGAAGAAGAAAAAAACCCAAACTTTTCAACATACCCAACAAAGACACAAACACCGCAGCACAAAACAACATGCTTTCTGGAATCAAAAGAAACTCAACGGACGATGACAAGTCCAGTGCCAAACCAACTGTATTGCGGCGAGTTTTGAATGACAAGAAATTTCGTCATTTGCATGCCCTTGACCTCTTACTGACCTCTCGTATTGATAGGTCACGAATCGGGGACCCGGTCTTTCACTGCACTCTCTTACCTTTTTTTTGTGCCAGTCAAATTTTTCACGTTCATATGTAACCTTTTTAAATTGATTTGATTGTACAGCGAGGTGAGCCCATGTTTTTGGGAATTCGCGCTATATAAGCCTCCATGTTATATTCTTCTTCTTATTATTATTTATAATTCTTCTCTTCTTCTCTTCTTATTCTTTCATTATATTATATTATTATTATTATTACCTCTGTGTCTTTGTCTTTGGTTTTGTGTAGATCTGTCTGGCTCTGTGGTTGGGCTTCATTAAATTTTTATTTTCGCTGTATTTACTGAGTTTGTATATATCCTGTCTGTGTGTCTGTCTCTGTCTTTCTGAAAATATCTAGGCTCCTTTCTTCGGCTTGAGCTCTGAGGTTCACTAAATGGAGAGAAACTGCGTATGCGACCGTTTTTACCCACCATTAGACTTTGAGGGCGATGTCTAAACGCGACACCTGTGCGCATGCGTTTTATTTAAATGTTGTCATCTGTTCCTACTGGCACGAAATGGCCAATTCGACAGAAAGGTGGAACGGGTGTTTAACGCGTGTGCATTGCTTATATATATATATATATATATATATATATATATATATATATATATATATATATATATATATATATATATATATATATAATATATATATACATATATGTGTGTGCGCATATATATATATTTATATGTATGGATGAATGTATGCATTTATGTATGTATGCATGTATGTACATATGTATGCATGCATGTATGTAGTGATAATAGTAGTGATAGTGAAGGTATGGTGTTCCCTGTGCAAGCACTGTCAGAAGAGAAAAGGCCCCCTCTGGAAACCTGAAGTGTAATGACTTATCTGTTTAAGGGGATTTTACAGCTATATTTCGACATACAGCAGATATTTAGAGACTGAAAATCGGACAGGAAAAAGAAAGAAAAAGGAAAAACGAGTTAAGGTGTTGTGTGTGTGTGTGTGGGGGGGGGGGGGGGGTGATCAGTTTTATAAATAGGAGTGCCAATGTTTTGAAATGAACGAACGATTCCCTTTGGGTTGTTTTTAGTATTTACATCAGTTGCACTAAGTATTTCAGTGTCTAAAGTTTGCAAAGCACAACAAGGCATGCCCTTATATTCCACTGTTTGAATTATTTTGTGTTCACAAAAAAGTCTCTGCTGACCATTCGTCCTGCTATACCGTGGGAGAGCAAGTCCCCACAGTTTCGCCGCCCATCTAAGTTTTTCCTGTCTGATGTCTTTCTATGTTCCCAGGAGTGATTTTTTCCCTTAAAAAGAAAACTTTGCCACGAACAACACTCGTTTATGAGAGTTCTTTTACGAGCGCTTATAGCATGTTGCCGACAGAAGCTCATTTTTATCTCTCAAAAAGACTAGCACCCAGCTCTCTCATCACAGTCTAGCACTGAGCAGGAATTGGACCCAGGACTTTTGGCTTTCTAATAACGTGTGATCCCTTAGGCGCTGGCGCATGTGTTTCATTGTACCTATGTTCTATACACCGGCATTGACATCTCCATATCTCTTCATTCATGTCTATAAACACAATACAAATCTTCGAAAATAGTTTTCATATGCTTTATTTCCAAGGGAAGAAAATTCAAAGACGAAATATTAGATACATCAATAGTAAATCAATGTACATTAATCATGAAAACAGGAAGAAAAAACACCACTTGACACTCAGTATGATTTCAAACGAAACATTATGCACAGAAGTCACTGTTTCGTTGGAGGGGTGGATCTTATCTCCACTCAAAAGTACCATACAAAAATCAATAGAAAATACAAAAATAAAATGACAGGGTGGAATGGGGGCTACTGATGACAAAGAATGAATTACCGAAAATTTGAATAGAAAAACATTAAGGAGGAGACACGATGGATATTTATAAGACAATCTGTAATAGCTGGTATGGTGGTTTGGGGTTTTTTGTTTTGTTTTTTTTAGGGGGGGGGGGGGTTGCCTCATAAATTAATATAAAAAATGAATGCGTAACAGATCATGGCTCAATCAAGATATTACAATCACTAAATTCTAAATTTCACTCCGTAAAAGAATAAACTATGACACAAAGAAAATGAGAAGGAGGGGGGGGGGGGCGGCAGAGAAGGGACATGAGGAGCCATACTAGACATGAACATAACATTTTTTATACTGACAGAGTGGAAAGGGACACAGTGAGATAGAACAGAGAATGAATACAAAATTCAACGCTGTGAGGAAAAGGTTGTGTGTGTGTACCGTGTGTGTGTGTGTAGTGTGTGTGTGTGTACCGTGTGTGTGTGTGTGTGTGTGTGTGTGTGTGGTGCGTGCGTGCGTGTTGCGTGCGTGCGTGCGTGCGTGCGTGTGTGCGTGCGTGTGTGTGTGTGTGGAGGGGAGAGAGAGAGACAGAGACAGAGAAGAGAGAGAGAAACACTAAAGAACGAGAGAACGTGGGTAATTGGGAGCTGATTCCTTACCACAGTCAACAAATTATGCCGAATTAAAAAAATAATCACGGAAACAATCAGGACAATCATCATCATTCTGTCCAAACGTTAACTCAGAGCCAAACTCCTTATACACAAAGCCGCCCAAAGCTACTCCCGCTCTAACGTGCAGAACATTTCAGCGGATTCGAAGATTCGTTCTTTCCATGCCTGCGACAACTCCTCCTTGTCAACGCTTTCATCTTGAGCAAGGTCATGGCCACATCAAAGTTGACCTCCTCGCGACACCCGACCATGTAGGTGAGGGGACACCGGTAAGTGCTGGTTAGCTTCTCACACGGGCTGTTCGCCTCCCTGCGGTTCATGACCTCGGCATGGAAGTCTGCCAGCTTCAAGTCTCTGAAGAGAACCTTCAGGGTGGTCATTTTCTTCACGGCAGACAGGTGAGTCTGCGCGTCCACGGTGTCGATGAGGGTCAGATCATGCCGCAGCTCTTTAGGGTCTGCTCCGCGCTCCACACAGGTGAGAATGTGCTCGTGCGCGCCCATGGCGCACAGCACGCGCAGCGCTGTCCAGCCGTCCGGTCCTTGGCGCAGCTCGGTCTCCTGGCCGTGTTTGACCGGTTCCGTGATCAAGGTCATCAGAGCGCTGATCAGGTGGTCCGCGATTCCCACGGCGTTGTCACCACGGGCCCTGATCACTGTCGGGTAGTCCTCGCACAGGACCGACAACTTTTTCACCAGGTGTTGCAGCGCGGGTACCCAGCCCCGTCCTCTGCGTTGACGTCAGCGCCGTGTTCGATCAGGAACTTGACGTTCCCTAACGATTCCTTGTCGTGGAGAGCCGCTGCGTGTAGAACTGGGGTCCCGCTGGAGTCCCTGAAGTTGGCTAAGCCCTCGTCAAACTGGATGACATAGGACAACGCGGACAGGGAAAACCGTCGAGTGGCCAGCGCTGCGTGCAAAGGGGATTGTCCGCTCAGCTCACTGGACTCCGTGATTTTCGCGCCTTCCTTCATGCAGGAGTAGAACACACTCCAGTCAGCGTTTTCAGCCGCTTGTAGGAACCTGCGGTAAAGCTGAGTGTACGAGCTTTCTGCCACTGGCTCAGATTCTTTGCTCTTTTCCTGCATTTCCTCCCAGACAGGGTAACGAGAGCTGATGAACACCTTTTTATCCTGTGACGGTTTCAGCACCTCTGAGAGCATCGTGTCTAACTTTCGGTATTCGAGGTGGTCAGCTCTGTTGCACATGTTGAGAAGCATGTACAGCACCTCGGCTATTTCTTTCGTGGACTCGGCAGTCTCCAACAGCTTTTCTGCGATTTCCATCGCCGAAGCCGCGCTGTCTACTCCTTCCAGCAAACGCTCGGCGTAAGCGGCCAGTGCGGGGTAGCGGACCATGGACCAGACTTTGGTCAGCGGGATCTCTGCTAGCAGGTGTCGGGAGGTGAACAGCAGTTCCTTGATAGACATGGTCACGTCCAGCAAGTCCAAGCTTTCCTTCACCTCCGGGGAAAGCGTAGGTTTCGCCTTGAGGAGAATGCTGCAGTTAAGCGCAGGGCCTTGATGAATTGGTCTTTCTGGGCCGTACTCACGCCCTTTTGGTGGCCTTTACCTTCACCTTCACCCAGTCGGCGGTCCTTGACCGTAAATATTGCAGCGGCCATTGTCACTGCTTATTCTCTCTTCTGCTTTGATGAACCCGTCTTCTGTGTTAGGACCTGTGAAAAGATAGGCGAGTATATAAATTTTTGAACTCGATCAAAACTGGACTGAATTTGTGTATGTAAATTATGTGCGGAATGTGTTCAATGGACAGTTCTTAAGTTTGCAACGTAATCAAAAAAATCTTTCCTACCAGCCATCTCGGCGCAGTAGTTGGTACCTTCTGTTAAGGAATGGAAGGGCGCGGGCTCGATTTCCAAAAGAGGCATTTGTCGAACCTCAGCCAGCTTCTACACGGAATGAGCTTATTATACACACAGACTTATTAGGAAGGCTGGGACCACACAGTCGAGCTTTATCCCTTTAATGAAAGCAAATTGAGAGTGCTGTTCAAATGATCTTACCAACACTACAGGTGTTTGTATCTCTCGCGCCCGGTTGATGCCGGGTTACATTATGATCGGAAGCGAGGAGAACAACCCTATCACAGTCTCAAAGCACACGTACTTCCATATCAGCATCACTACTGAGGATGAGATAGTGAAATGAGAGGTATCAAAACAGCAGACACGAACGTCACCAAAGAGGAGGCAGCACAAAAAGATGTTTTAATTTCATTAAGCCAAAACACCCTGAAAACAGTGGATTCGGAAAGCAGACAGACAATCTGTCATATAAAATGATAAAGCAACAAAAAATCATAATTCAACAGTAAACGCAAAATAACTACTATCACTGGCTTCATAATGCACGCTGTGACTAAACTTGACTTGAGGATTGACTGTGACACTATATTATCATT
>CM060332.1:29190590-29193090 GCA_030674155.1 Stramonita haemastoma
CTCGTTTCATGTTGAAGCAAATCGGTACTCATCAGAAATCCAACAATGCTTTTCATCTCTTGCTTCTTCTCCCTTTTGCTAAATCCGTTGAGAATCATTAAGACACCGCACTTAGGAGATGTTCACCAACTTCCTCCAATTATATCGGTTGTACGTCAAAAGCCTGGCTTCTGTGGACAGTGTCATTGTTCATTTCGGTTATCCGTCCAAAGTTTTTTTTCTTCTTCTGTCTCCACCTTTGTTTCCTCTCCTCGACAGTTCCTTGAAAAACAGGTCATTTCTTTTAAGGAGGCTGTTGAGTTTTTTGACGTCGCCACACACCAATGTAATTTGTTTCCCGTACAATGCCAGAACATCGCATAATTCGTATGTTTTCTGAAATGCACAAGCGTCGATCACGCCCTTAAAGCATTCAGTACACATCTTGCCTACAGTGGTGAAGGTACAGTCCCTAAATCGGATAGCTCCGCTGGGACTATAATACAATCGAGCCAAACCTTGAGTTTCAAAAGCCAAACAGTTTTTCTTGATGCAACACATGCTGCAAGTGGAAACAACAAAACTTTTGAAACATGCAATTAGTAGGAAAAGAAAACAACGAAATTTTGCACAAACAAACACGAAACTGTAATGCAAAACGATGTCTTTTCAAAACATGCCAGTAAAATACTTTTTTTCACACAAGAATGCGCTGCTTACCCTGCCGGTTGCTGAAATGATTCTTCTGACCACAAGAGCCCAATAAAACTGGACCGCCATGCTTTAGCTGCCTACAATGGAACTCTTGAGTCCGCACGCTGTAAGTCCATCAAAAATCAGAGAGTGAGCGAGCATACAAACAGTTCCCGAACACACACACACACACACACACACACACACACACACACACACACACACACACACACACACACACGCACACACACACACACACACACACACACACACACACACACACACACAGAGGCAGACAGACAGGCAGACAGACAGACAGACAGAGACAGACAGACAGAGAGGGAGAGAGACAGACAGACAGACAGACAGAGACAGAGACAAACAGACTTATGGACAGACAAACAAAATTCCTACATCATAAGGATGAAGAACTAAAATATAACCAAAACCCACATCCACAAAATTCGTGTGATCAATTTCATACAGCCATTCTGGTGTAGCCTTTGCATATCAAAAGACAATGCTTTATTCGTGCGGCGGTATAGCGGTCTGTCCGCTAGCTTCTGCCAACACATTCTGACCTGAAAGCAGTTTATTTCATTGTACAGCCTGCATGCTGGGTATGTTCGTGTTTCCGTAATCTACCGAAGACTGACATGAATTACAGGATCTTTAACATGCATTTTTGATCTTCTGCACGTGTGTTTATACGAAAAAAAATTAAGGCATTGGCAGGTCTGCTCTTAGATTGACCTAAAGGTAAAGGTGTCCCATAACCTGTGTGGTCGTTGGGGAACGAGGCGTCAGAGACCTCA
Source organism: Stramonita haemastoma (assembly GCA_030674155.1). Classification (NCBI taxonomy): domain Eukaryota; kingdom Metazoa; phylum Mollusca; class Gastropoda; order Neogastropoda; family Muricidae; genus Stramonita; species Stramonita haemastoma. The sequence continues at coordinate 29,192,078 of CM060332.1, forward strand.
GCTTCTCTAGGGGCCAACATACTGAGGGCGGCGCCCATCTTCTCTCCCTCGCTGCTGTACCTTCGCTAACCCTGAAGAGGGCAGGTACCCATTTACAGCTGGGGGAACTTTACTGTAGCCAAGCCGAGCAAACGGTCACCCATGCAATTGGCAACCACGCTCGATGCTGTTTAACTTGACTGGGGGAAAGCAAGCGCTCTGACCACTGAGCTATCCAGCCCCCGTCAATAGGAAGAAGAAGAAAAAAAAAACACTGCACAGAACATCTTGTTGAAGGGTACACTAGCCGATAGTTTAGATGACCTGAACAAACATACACAGCATGCATCCTGTAATTTTGAAAAATAGTGCAGTTGCTAGTATTCTGTTACATTGCACTGAATTGTTTTGACGTTAACTTTAGGGGGGGATCAAGTGTTATTGGTATCTTTTTTCTATACAAATCTCTCTCTCTCTCTCTCTCTCTCTCTCTCTCTCTCTCTCTTAAATGTGAAATCACCAACTTCCAGAACGAATACCAAGAGAACGCTTAGTGCAAGTACATAACAAGCTAACAAGCACAAAAAAAGAGAAAAACCCACAGACTGTAGCTTGTATTTAGTGCAGGCAAAAAAACCGTGTCACAAAAGTTTCCCTGGGAACATTCTGGGAGGGGGGGAAGGAGGGTTCGGTCCTCCGAGGTCCACCGATGGTGAAATTAAATTTTACGTATGTGACCGTTTTTATCCACCATCAAGGAAGCCGCATTCCGACTTCGGGACAAACTCTGTTTAATGTCACTGGCAGAGAAATGAGACAAGTGGGGCCGGAATGCAGTACCGAAGCGCGCAAATCCAACAGTCAAGAGTGCTAAATTTAGTGCACCTTTTCTTTTTACCTAGTCCAAGTGTGGTCAGTTCCTGCTATAATTAGCACCAGCTGGGCTAGCTGGGCTGGGCTGGATTAATTAGCAGCTGAGAGGAGCTGAAAGTGGGGGAAACTGACAGCTGTGGCACCCCATCACCATCACCACC
>CM060332.1:29195590-29203090 GCA_030674155.1 Stramonita haemastoma
CCCAGAAACGATTAAGCAAAAACGTAAAGTCCATAATCAGAAAATGATATACAAAATACATAATGAAGAAAATGGCTGCCAGTGTGAGTAGTTATGTAGGTTATGCCGCCTGGTGGACTGTGACGTCATGACAGCTGGGACTTGACTCTTTTTCCGCCTCTGGTTTGACGTCATCTTTGGCTGCCATGACGTCACCGGGGGCTGTTTTTCCTTCCTCCTCCAAGTTGGAGTATGTATGCTCTATTTTCTGAAAGGTTAAAAAAATATATTATTATACACTGTTAGCATTCTGTCTCAATCTCTGTATGCCCATCCCCTGTGTGTGTGTGTGTGGTGTGTGTGTGTGTGTGTGTGTGTGTGTGTGTGTGTGTGTGTGTGTGTGTGTGTGTGTGTGTGTGTTGTGTTGTGTGTATGTGTGTGTGTGTGTGTGTGGTTTGTGTGTGTATGTGTGTGTATATGTATGTGTGTGTGCGTGTGGGGGGGGGGGGGCACGCGTGTGTGTGTTTGTGTGTGTGTTGTGTGGTGTTGTGTGTGTGTGTGTGTTTGTGTGTTGTGTGTGTGTGTGTGTGTGTGTGTGTGTGTGTTGTGTGTGTGTGTGTGTGTGTGTGTGTAAGCCATTCTAAACTGTAAGAAAAGGTTCCAAATCCAAATCAAAAGATAAAGGGAGTTCACATTACTGTTAACCCCCCCCCCCTCCCGAACGCAAACAAGGAATAGTACCATGATATTTTTTTGCTAACATTAAGAAATGAGCTGACACTTAACGCTCATCTGGCCCATTTTTTATATGGAAGTGTAAGATAGACTCTTATCAAAGTTGCACATAAGAACCGAATCCAAAATGGAGGGATGTGGTTCTATGGAAGACTTCTATGAGAAAGCAAGACTGAAAGACGAACAAACTAAAGTATTTGGAAAGAAAGAATGAAAGACAAAGAACCAAAGATTGAAAGACAAACACACAAAGTATTTTGGAAGAAAGACTGAAAACGAACACACCAAAGTGTTTGGAAAAAAAGACTGAAAGACGAACACACCAAAGTATTTGGAAAGATAGAATGAAAAACCAAAGTATTGGAAAAAAGAATGAAGACAAACGAATATTTGAAAGAACTAAACGAACCACCTGAACGTTTGGACCTGGTAAGAAAAATTAACTAAAATGTTTTGGTCATGCCATGAGACATCAGAGTTGTCATGTCACAAAGACTGGCCCAAGGCAAAATGGAGGGCAAGAGAAAGCAAAGACCACTGGTTTACTACATAGAAATATACTTTTTCTTAGCCAAGTGCATGGGGTAGCAGAGAGCAGCTCAAGGGGTATTCATCAACGGCTACCATCAATACTGATGTCGCCGACAGGTGAACAAGTGAATACCACCCCACCCAAACCATCGATGCTGGGACAACAGCAACGTGAGAGGCTGTATGATCAGTGGCTTTCCCACTCATAGAATTCCACTTTACAGGTTAGTCTTTAGTGATCGACTATGACTACTGACTAGGAGGCTTGACTTGCACAGTCCAAAGTTCTGTGAAGCAGCCCTGGGGGCTAGTTAGCCTTTGGAGAACATCTCCAACACTGACTGTCCGTATGCCCTCTTGGCCGAGAGAGTGGGGATGTACCGTGGGCAAGTCACCGCCACTATGATCAAATTTCTGCCGAAATTTCCGAAGCAGCAGCTGCCTTCTTTGCTGTTTCGGGGGTCATCGTCGAATACCACGGAGAAACATGAAACCGTAAACCCATTTTTCGTAATATCCCCGCCTCCAGAGTAAACGATAAACCCATTTTTCGTAATATCCCCGCCTCCAGAGTAAACGATAAACCCATTTTTCGTAATATCCCCGCCTCCAGAGTAAACGATAAACCCATTTTTCGTAATATCCCCGCCTCCAGAGTAAACGATAAACCCATTTTTCGTAATATCCCGCCTCCAGAGTAAACGATAAACCCATTTTTCGTAATATCCCGCCTCCAGAGTAAACGATTAAACCCATTTTTCGTAATATCGCCCTCCAGAGTAAACGATAAACCATTTTTCGTAATATCCCCCTCCAGAGTAAACGATAATTATTATGCGTTGTGTGGGACCAACCATTTCCACGTTGTTTTTGCCGTTCTTGGTTTGGCCCAAGTCCTCCTCTCCGTCCAGGATAAGCACAACCTCAGGGTCATGTTGTCCCCCTTTGGTAAACAGGGGTTTGGCTGCTGCCGCGGCATCTGCGTTGGCCTCGTTTTTCTGGTGTAAATAAATACATCAGAGATGGTGCCTTCAGTGAAGAGGTTTAGAGTGCATCAGATTTAACAATCTCTGTTTTGTCCCTTTTCTTTTGTCAGTTTGCATACCTGTCTGTCTGTCTGTCTGTCTGTCTGTCTGTCTGTCTCTATCTCTTTGTTTGTAAGTCTCTCTCTGTCATGGTGATGGTAGCAGCATAAGTAGCAGCAACAGTAGTAGTAGTAGTAGTATAGTAGTAGTAGTAGTAGTAGTAGTAGTAGTAGTTGTAGTAGTAGTATAGTAGTAGTAGTAGTAGTAGTAGTAGTAGTAGTAGTAGTAGTAGTAGTAGTAGTAGTAGCAGTATAGTCTTTTTTGTGTCTATTCAAAGAATGATATAAGTGTGTGTGTGTGTGTTCGAGTATATGTGTGTGTGCGAGCATGTATAGCTGCATGCGCGCGCGTGAGCGCGCACGTTTGTATGTGTACCTCTCTGTCGTTGAGTGACAGAAAGATGAATGAGATGGGTGTGTAAGGGAGGAACAAGAAGACAATAAATATTTTCCAAACACAGAGACAGACAGAGAGGCAGACTGATTTAAACAGAGAGACTGGGTCAGACAGAAGACGAGAGAGAGAGAGAGAGAGAGAGAGAGAGAGAGAGAGAGAGAGAGAGAGAGAGAGAGAGAGAGAGAGAGAGAGAGAGAGAGAGAGGAGAGAGAGAGAGAGAGAGGAGAGCAGCCTGAACTTCATGCAGAGAAATCTGCCTTGACTTAATATTGGCATACAATACATTACAATACAATACAATACAATAACATTTTGTACTGACACAACTTCACTCAAAGTCTTTCAGTTGAGACCAAAAACCGAGATTCTGTGTGTGAACGCGTGCAGAACAGCTCGTGCACAGGTAAAATCTCCATCTGCTTCTCATACACGAGTCAGCCAGCTGTGGCTAGGGGGGTGGATGACACGAAACTACCCTGCATGCACTAGCTTCCTGGAAAGGGGTGGGGTCCACTAGGTTCAATCTGCTGGCCTGATATGATATGAGCATACCCAGCATACACCTTGCTACCTAGCACCTGGAGAGGGAAATATTTTGCCAGGTTCAAACTGCCTGGGTGCTAGTCTTTCAGACGACAGGGTTTATCCAAAGTTTCACGTGCAACATATATTCAATACACGTAAAAGAACCTAGGGAACAAGAAAGTTGTCTCACGCAAAATCTTGTAGAAAAAAGCTACTCTGAAAGGGAAACAAAGACATGCAGACTTGATTTTTTTTAATGGGTGGCAGTACTCTTCCTTGCAACTCACTCTTCCATCCCGGTTAGTTTTTATGATTATATCTAAGTCCCAGAGGGAGATTTCCAATTTAGGGGCTGATTCTCCTGGAATAGAGTGGCTCGATTTTTAAGCAGAGAAATCTTCCATGACGGAAAATAATATACAATACAATATAATACAACACAATACAAATCAGTACAATACAGTACACTATGACAACAGTGTTTGGATTTTTAAGCAGAGAAATCTTCCATGACGGAAAATATTATACAATATAATACAACACAATACAAATCAGTACAATACAGAACACTATGACAACAGTACTTGGATTTTTAAGCAGAGAAATCTGCCATGACGGAAAATGATATACAATACAATACAACACAACACAATACAAATCAGTGCAATACTGTACACTATGACGACAGTATTTAGAGATCAAATCTCACCTTGTACTTTCTTTCCCATGCAGAATTTCCACCACGGCCAAACCAGCGGCCAAGACTGCACACGCCAGCAGCACCACAAACGCCACGGCAAGGTCACGTGGTCCCAGCGCCAGAAAGGGCAAGGAACTCCCTCCTCCTTCCAGCGACACTGGGAGAGAACTGCCCTCCGGGTCGGGACAGTAGCTTCCCTTTTGCTGCCATTTGCGACTCAGCTCTTCCAGTTCTCCTGTCTTTTGTAGAACCAAGATGGCCGTGTTAATTCTCCGTCTGTGAATAGTAAAAGCAGTGTGTGTTTAATTGAGGGGAATGGTTATAAGCTCAGATTCACCGATAAAACAGGTGTGCTTCTTGGGATTATTTTCTTCTCTGCTCTTTTGTAATCCATGTAAAATAAAATTCTTTTAACAAAGAGAAAGTTGAATTACAGAGATAAAATACACTAAACTGACCAGTTTAATGGTAAGATTCTCCTTATTAGCATTTGAAATTCTGAAACGTTACATTTTATACTTCCACCTATTCTTTGATTCCTACTTGTCAAAATTGTTCCATCTGTTTGCTCAAACTACAAACTGGGTCTGCACATTATCTATCTATTATCTATCTATCTATCTATCTATCTATCATCATCTATCTTCTATCCCTCTATCTATCTATCTATCTATTATCTATCTATCTATTATCTATCTATCTATCCCTTAGTCTGGCGACCATGGGGGCACCAATGAAGACTTGACAACCAGTTCCCTCCATTCCTCTCTCTGTTCTGCCTTTCTCAGGGTTTTGTTGAGTTCTAGGCCTGTCCATTCGCTGATGTTGTCCTCCCATCTCTACATTATACATTGTACATTCTAAGACAGAATAATTGTCTTTAAAATGAGGTGTGTCCAGTATCTCTCTTACAGAATAATCTAAAGTTGCAATCATTATTATTCGTTATTTTTTTTTAGAAGTGGGGAAAGATAAACAGAAAGGCAAGGAGAGGAAGGGAAGAAACAAAACAATATTTGAGATGTTCATTTAAGAATTGTCTCCCTTTATATACGTAAATTTTTGCTATCATATCAATATAGACGTTTGGTGGATTTTTTTCCTCTTGTGGTCTGCAATCTGTAACATTTGATAAACTTGCTTTTAATCCGCACACGTGCGGATTATACTTTTAAAAAAAAAAACAAAAAAACAGACAACAGACAAAATGAATAAAACAAGAGTACAAAAATCCTCAATCCACGTCACTTACTTCATAGCCTCTAAATGATTCCCTGCCGGCATTCCAAAGGCGTATCGGATCATGCCCAGACCGTGACCATGAGTGATGATGTCACACTGAAATGACGTCATGTAATGCGCTTTATACGTAGGCACCACCATCGCCAATCTGTCTTCGGGATACTGACGCATATACTGAAGGGCCTCGGGTAGTGACGTGAACAAGTTGTTGCGGGCTGTGACGTACTCCATGAGTTGTTTTTGTAATGTGTCGTCACTGGCCTTCAGCTCTTGGTGTGCGTCACCGTTACGTACCTGTGTGACATAATAAACATGGAAGAATGAACTGAATGAGTTTGAGATCATACTTGGAAAATAAAGAGACACATCCAGACGACATATAGTAAAATAAAGAAATATTTTCTGATTTTGTGAGCAGAGTAGAAAAATAATGAATAGACCGGGATTAAAGATAGTTTGTGAAAGAAACAGCTTTCTTGAATGTGAAACAAAACAAAGCAAAACTAGGTTACGGTGTTACTCTTGCGTGTATGTAGGTGACAATCACTTTCCATCTCACTGCTTTCACAGGTATATAGATTTTACACTGCACATGGACACGCAGGCACATATTTTATGTCTCGTAACCATGGTTAGATTTTGCATAATCATGCTCAGTTCTGATAAACACACACACACGCGCACACGCACGCACGCACGCACACATGCACGCACACGCGGTACCCTAACCTCCACCCCTTTACTCCCCCTTACACACACGCTACCCATCCTCCCCCCTCCCCAATAAACACACACACACAGTCACACACACAGAGTCACACACACACACACACACACACACACACACACACACACACACACACACACACACACACACCAACCACACACCCCCACACACACACCACAACCCCCACAAACCCCCCCCCCACCCCCACCCCCATACACACACACAGAGACTATACATTACCACTCCCAGCTGCACGGATTTGTCACGTAAGATATCCCGGTAGGTGCGGAAGGGGAGGGCGGGGCGGAGGTGGGGGCGGAGAGAAACGAGGGCAGTGAGGTTGGACAGGTAAGCCAGCAGGATGAGAATGGCGAAGAACCACCACGACACCGCCAACATCCGTCCTGATAACGACCTCGGCGACTCTCGGTAACCTTGTAAAAAAAAAAAGAAGAAAGATTGGTTGGTTGATTAGTTGATTGATTGATTGATTGATTGATTGATTGATTGATTGATTGATCGGTCGGTCGGTCGGTCGGTCGGTCAGTCGGTCGATCGATCGGTCGGTCGGTCGGTCGGTCGGTCGGTCGGTCGGTTGATTGGTTGGTTGGCTGGGTGGTTGGTTGGTTGGTTGATTGGTTGGTTGATTGATTGGTTGGTTGGTTGGTTGGTTGGTTGGTTGGTTGGTTGGTTGGTTGGTTGGTAGGTTGATTGACTGACTGATTGATTGGTTGATTGATTGATTGGTTCTTTTATATCGATGATAATAAGAAAAAAAGGAGAGAAAGAACGATAAAAAAAGATTTGATGATTATTATCTTCTTTTTTTATTGTTGTTCTTATCATCGTTATTAATGAGAATTATTATCATTATCAGTAAGAATAGCGATGCTGTTGAAGTATATAAATATGATAATGATAATGATGATGATGAAAGTAATTCTGCTGCTGCTGCTGCTGCTGCTGCTGCTGCTGCTGCTACTACTACTACTACTACTACTACTACTACTACTACTACTACTACTACTACTACTACTACTACTACTGATAAAATACTACTACTACTACTACTACTACTACTACTACTACTACTACTACTGATAAAATGATGATGATGATGATGATGATGATGATGATGATGATGATGATGATGATGATGATGATGATGATAGCAATGGTAAAAATGAGGAGGATGACGACGACGTCAATAATGACGATGATAATGAATGGTCATTTATACTGAGCTTTTCCTCCAGGAGCAGAATGGGAAAGAGGGGGGGGGGAGGGGGAGGATAATGATGATAATTGATGTTTATGTTACTCTTCGCCTACGGCTCAAAACGTTGGGCACATGGCAGCTACATATAATGGACACCAATTATCATCGTTTCAACATCCTTTCATAGAAATCCAAACCCTATTATTCTGTTCATTACAGCTCATTGTGAGATATTATGTAGTTATGCACACAGAGACACTACGACAGACTGATTGAGGCAGAGACACACAAAAAGAGAGAGGGAGAAAGAAGGAGGGTGGGAGACAGACAGACCGACAGACAGACAGACTCATAATTATGC
>CM060332.1:29208090-29210590 GCA_030674155.1 Stramonita haemastoma
AGACAGAGAGACAGACAGACAGAGACAGACAGACAGAGACAGAACAAACAAAGAGAGAGAGAGAGAGAGAGGAGAGAGAGAGAGAGAGAGAGAGAGAGAGAGAGAGAGAGAGAGAGAGAGAGAGAGAGCGAAAGAGACAGATAGACAGACAAACAGATGACATTCAGACAGACAGAGACAGACAAAAGAGAGAGAGAGAGAAGGGGAATGGACAGACAGACGGACAGACAGACATAGGTAGACAAAAAAGAGGTGCAACGAGAGAGGTAAACACAGACTGTACAAGGAGAGAGAGAGGAGAGAGAGAGAGAGAGAGAGAGAGAGAGAGAAGAGACAGAGAGAGAGACAGAGAGACAGAGAGACAGAGAGCAGAGAGACAGAGACAGACAGACCAAAGATGACGTAGACAGAGAGACAGACAGACAGAGACAGACAGACAGAGACAAACAAGAGGGAGGAGAGAGAGAGAGAGAGAGAGAGAGAGAGAGAGAGAGAGAGAGAGAGAGAGAGAGAGAGAGAGAGAGAGAGAGAGAGAGAGAGAGAGAGAGAGAGAGAGAGAGCGAAAGAGACAGATAGACAGACAGACAGACTGACATTCAGACAGACAGAGACAGACAAAGAGAGAGAGAGAGAAGGGGAAATGGGACAGACAGACGGACAGACAGACATAGGTAGACAAAAACAGAGGTGCAACGAGAGAGGTAAACACAGACTGTTACAATGGGGGTGGAAGGGATGAATGCTTGTTAAAAATGTAAAAAATTAAAAACGTAGCGAGAGAGACAAACACAGACAGAAGACAGGAAGGGCGGGAGGAGTGTGCATGGATGGCTACTTACAGAAAATGTCATCGCCCGCATGCCAAGCACCACACACACACACACACACACACACACACACACACACACACACACACACACACACACACACACACACACACACACACACACACACACACACACACACACACCACGTACAAACACACACAACACACAATCAACACACGCACACCAACACAGCACGCAACACAAACACACACACATGCACACAGACCGGGGAATAATGAACACTCACAATAATTGTGTGCGAAGTCAATAGCACGGCAGCCCCTTGAATCACATGCAGTCTGAAAAAACCACATCATTTTATCAGTTCATATAATTGTGTATTATTAAAAACACACATTTTTTGTTAAAACGATTGTATTTTCAAAAAATACACATTGTTAATATGATTATGTTATCAAAAACAACACATTTTGTAATATGATTGGTATCAAAAACACGTTTTTTAATACGAATTATAGTATCAAAAATACACATTTTGTTAATACGACGTGTTTTCAAAAACACATATTAGTATCATACGGTTGTGTTATCAAAAGAGAGAGACACACACAGAAGAACAAGAGAGACAGAGACAGAGAGAGTGACAGAGACAGACAGAGACAGAGATAGAGAGACACAGAGAGAGACAGAGACAAAGAAACAAGAGAGAGAGAGAGATAAACACACCTGGCTGTGGATACAAACGAAGTAAACAAAGAAAAATAATCAATAAGTGGTGTGACAGCCCGCCATATCACTTGCACGTGCAACCCTGTTGCAGGTTTTTGCGTCACTTCTCTAGTAACCACCCTGCTTCCAACACCCGCAGCCTCCCTCCACCCACCTACCCGCAATGATCAGTCCACCCGATTATTTTTTTCTTCCCTTTGCTCCTCACCTAGCAAAAACAAAAATGTTGACATTTAGGTTTTGTGTAAGAATTGAACAATGTTAGAAATAAAAACAGTCTGCTGTTTTTCTGCAATATGTTGAAAAGGGTAAAAGGTAAAGGTGTCCCATAACCTATGTGGTCGTAGGGGAGCGAGGCCTCAGAGACCTCAGCTTCTCTAGGGGGCAGCATATTGACAGCGGCACCCATCTCCCCTCTCTCGCTGCTTTACCCTAAAGAGAGCAGGTACCCATTTACAGTTGGGTGACCTGGGGTATTCTACTGAAGCCAAGGTGCGCAAACGATCACCCATCTAACTGGTAACCACGCTCGATGCTGCTTAACCTTGGCTTAGGGAAATCGAGTGCTCTGACCACTGAGCATTTTTGCAACAAATCTGAAATGTACACTATGACAATGCATTTGTCACTGTATTCTAAAGTAGTTATTTAGAACGATTTTTGTCAAGTTTGAGGCATTTTATTTGTGTTCTTGTTGATGCTTCGTCTCTGTGTGCTTGCGTCGTGTGTGTGTGTGTGTGTGTGTGTGTGTGGTGTGTGTGTGTGTGTGTGTGTGTGTGTGTGTGCGTGTGCGTGTGCGTGTGCGTGTGTGCGCGCGTAGGTTCGTGCTTGTGTGTGTGATTGTGCGTGCGTACATGCGTGCGTGCGTGCGTGTGTGTGTGTGCGTGCGTACGTGCGTGCGTGCATGCAAGCATGCGTGTGTGCATGCATGCGTGCGTGTGCATGTGTGCGTGCGTACGTATATCATATATGTATGTATGTAT
>CM060332.1:29215590-29218090 GCA_030674155.1 Stramonita haemastoma
GAATCAATCTCGCATAGAGAACATTTTTTTCAAATAAAAAAAACAAAACAGTACAACTTTACAATAACCTTTTCAACACAACTAAAAACTAAAAACCTCGATCTGATCTTCATTTCTGACGCAAAACGGTAACGAAAAAACAGTAAGTAACCCTAACGCGGCGAAATCCCGAGCAGTCGAATGAAGCGATAGCAAGCGCGTAGCAACACAGATGCTTGCGAACCCAAATTATCTTCTCTCAGCTGCCAGCCAGCTGAGTGGTGGGGAATTCCTCGTAAAAAAAAAAAAAAAAGCGAAAGCCTTCGTTTCCTTAAACGCCAAGTCCGCATCGGCGATCAATAACCCTCCGCAACACACACACACACACACACACACACACCGCGACCCAAGCTTCTAGAAAAGAGCTTCTAAAAGACCCAAGCAGTGAATGCCGCACAGCACAACCTCAATAACAACAACAACAATAACAAAAACAACTTCATTCACAACTGTTACACCTTAGAACCCGTTCTGTCCCCTGTGTGTCCTCAAGGGTGGTGTTTAATTAACGCACAAAACTGTCGCAACACAAAATAATACAAAAAAGACAGAGAAAAACTTCCAAAGTTAGTCTTTTTTTCTTACCGTGTTAGTTTCCATATTGATTCGTGGACGGCTGTTGCGTTGATGTGAAAAGTTGAACGGAATTCTTCTTCTCTGGGAGGTTTGCGAGAGGTCGGAGAAGGAGGAGTAGTAGTAGGAGCAGGAGCAGGAGAAAGAGGAGACTCTGTGGAACTGTTGGGAGGAGAGGGAGGGGGGAGGGGAGGAGGCATGGAGGTGGAGGGGGAAAAGGGAGGGAAGGAGGGAGGGAGGAAAGCAGAACCCGAGTCCTTGTACTATATAGCACTAACACTGTCACTGTCACAAAGTAACACTGCCCGTGGGTTATTTAATTTTTGTTGTTGTTTTTTAACGTAGTCCTGTGGGACCTTCCTCACCGCTGTATCTCACGTGCTCAGCTAAGCTATAGCGGTGGTTCTGGGCTGGTGGGAATGAAATACTGGGGGCAGGTTGATCACGGTGTCTCTTTCCCCCGACCACCCATCCACCAGTCCTGTGAAACGTGGTGGTAGTCGTCCTGTGCTTGTCATGCTTCGGCAGCTGCAGCAACGGAGAGGGAGAGGGATGGAGGGAAGGAGGGAAGGAGGGAGGGAGGCAGACAGACAGACAGGGAAGCAGGGTGTGCTGCTTGCTGCTGCTACTGCTGCATGCAGTATCGATCTGGGAATAATGAATTAGCCCCTGTGTGAAATTTAAACCTCCGATCACCACCACCACCGACGTCGTCGATTGTTTGTCCCGTCTTTCTCGTCTGTCTGTTCGTCTGTTTGTGCGTCTGCTGTATGCAGAGGGGGAAGGCATAAAGATTGGGGGGGGGGGGGTGATTGTGTGTGTGTGTGTTTGTGTGTGTGTGTTTGTTTGTGTTTGTGTGTATGTTGTGTGTGTTGTGTGTGTGTGTGTGTGTGTGTGTGTGTGTGTGTGTGTGTGTGTGTGTGTTGTGTGTGTGTGTGTGTGTGTGTGTGTGTTGTGTGTGTTTGAGTGTTGTGTGTGTGTGTGTGTGTGTGTGTGTGTCTGTTGTCTTCTTTGTTTCTGTCTCTGCTTCTCTTCTTTCTTCCTGTCTCTGTCTCTCTCTCTTCTCTCTGTCTCCTTCTCCTCTCTCTGTCTTCTGTCTGTCTCTCTGTCTCGTCCTGTCTCGTCTCTGTCTGTCTGTCTGTCTGTCTGTCTGTCTGTCTTCTCTCTCTCTCTCTCTCTCTCTCTCTCTCTCTCTCTCTCTCTCTCTCCTCTCTCTCCTCTCTTCTGTCGTGTCTGTGTGTATGTGTGTGCATCAGTCTTTGTGTGTATTAGTCTTTGTGTGTACGTGAGCACGGGAGCTGGGAACAAAGAGAGCCTGCTGATTAAATGCATCCCAGTCACCTGTCCCCGCGCTTTTAAACTGTTGATGGTAATCCCATTAATCCTTTGCAGTCACACAGTATTTATACAGAGTGTTCCCACTATCAAACTGTTAAACACACACACACACCCAGCAGAGCTGTTATTATGACGGTTCCTTTATATTGTTCTACTGTATACCTTTCTTTTGTAGAGGGTGGTGTGCTGTTTTTTTGTCTATGGTGGCTGCAAATACATGTGTGTGTGTGTGTGTGTGTGTGTGTGTGTGTAGTGTGTTGTGTGGTGTGATGTGTGTGTGTGTGTGTGTTGTGTGTGTGTGTGTGTGTGTGTGTGTGAGTGTGTGTGTGTGTGGTGTGTGTGTGTGTTGTGTGTTGCGTTGTGTGTTGGTGGTGTGTGTGTGTTGTGTGTGTGTGTGTGTGTAGTGTGTGTGTGGTGTGTGTGTTGTATGTGTGAGTGTGTGAAGTGAGAGATATACGCATAGTCTGTATGCACTCTGGTATATATGTGTACAGTGTTTTGTTCAATCTTTGTGTTATTTTTTTTTGAATTAAACTCTCTCTCTCTCTCT
>CM060332.1:29228090-29230590 GCA_030674155.1 Stramonita haemastoma
TTTTTTATAATTGTCACTCCATTTTGTCTATTTTCTGCCTTTTGGTTTATTCTCTTACCTTTCCTTCCAGAAAGATTTAAAAGCAACTATTCTCTTCCACGCCTAAGCCAGAATGCTGGGCCTGACTTGTCCAGGCGCTTAACGGCAGCACAACGCTTGGCTCATATGTCAGACAACAATAGTTACTTCCAAGCCTTCAACGAAAAAATATAGGAAAAAAAAACGTAACAGCAACAGTCTACAGTTATTACCAATAATTATTATATCGTTTCCATCAGCAGAATTATTCACCTGTTTTGCCAACTTGGTACCACACCTGTCAGTACAATATCCAACTTGCAACTGATACAACGACGTGATACTTGTCACACACCTGTTAACAACTCTACGGTCATACAATACGCACCTATCATGTTACAGGACTTACAGGTATAACAAAATGAAATCCTGTTTACTATTCATTTTACCTGCATCCCCATTCTTCACCCACCACCCCCACCCCTATCCAAGCCCCACCCGGTTACATTACTGTCAATCGATTCTTTAAGCTACATGTTACGCCAGCTTAGAAAACATTGATTCATAGTCACATGTGCAAAGGTAACATTATACACGCACGCCGCGTACGCGCACAATCCTCTCTCTGTCTCTCTGTCTCTCTGTCTCTTGTCTCTCTCTCTCTTCTCTGTCTCTGTCTCTCTCTTCTCTCTCTCTCTCTCTCTCTCTCTCTCTCTCTCTCTCTCTCTCTCTCTCTCTCTCTCTTCTCTACTCTTTCTATCTATCTATCTATTATCTATATCTCTCTTAATAACACACACACACACACACCACACACACACACACACACACACACACACACACACACACACACACACACACACACACATATATATATATATATATATATATATATATATATATAACATATATATATATATATACACACAATATATATATACACACATATATATATATATATACTACGCGCGCACGCACGCAAACATACACTCTCTCTCTCTCCTCTCTCTCTCTCTCTCTCTCTCTCTCTCTCTCTCTCTCCTCTCTCTCTCTCTCTCTCTCTTCTCTCTCTCTCTCACACACACACACACACACACACACACACACACACACACACACACACACACACACACACACACACACACACACACAAATAATAAAATTGTATATCATATACATAAAATTTTATTTATATTATATATTATATATATATGTGTGCGTGTGTGTATGTGTGTGTGTGTTAGAGAGAGAGAGAGCGCGTGTGCGTGCGTGCAGGCGTGGGCGTGGTGTGTGTGTGTTGTGTGTGTGTGTGTGTGTGTGTGTGTGTGTGTGTGTGTGTGTGTGTGTGTGTGTGTGTGTGTGTTGTGTTGTGCGCGCGCGAGCGCGTGAGTGACTTCCATCGGCAGCAGTTTTCAAAGGAACCGTTCCAACTGAGCTGTTCTGAATAATTCATGAGATGGCAGATGAAATCAGAGACCGTTACTACCTGTCGCTGATTAGATTCATTGGGGTAGAGGGGGGTGGGGGGGGGGGGGAGGCTGGGGGTGTGTGTTGGGGGGGGGGGGGTTAAGCATCAGTTGTGCACCACCGTCTGTCAGGTGTTTGTTATCATTTCCATCTCTGACTCACCTATACCCTGGTGTGATGTCTCCTTTGACTTTGACTTAACTTTATTTATTTATTCATTTATTTATTTATTATTTTATAATTATTTATTCTTTTATAGCGAGGATAATGGGACAAGCACTCATATATTTCAATATCATACTTCATACTTTAATATCTGACTGAGGCTATAGTCGAGTGGTTAAGACCATCCGATTTCATTCCTGTAGATCCACGAAGTTGCGAGTTCGGATCTCGGCAATGGTGTCCTTTTTTTTGCGATAATTATATCAGACCATCGTAAAGTGCAGAACTACCAGCGTTTTAATTTTCTTCTGTAAGTGTCTGGAGGCACTGTGCTGGTGGGAGTTTTTTTTTTTTATCGCACAAGGTTTACCATTACGTAAATGTCATTTTTAATCGTAGTCTCAGAAGTGATGAAATTTTAATGGTAGTAGTGGTAACAGCTTAAAAATAGTACAAATGGTGTGATGTAAGTAGTACGTAAGTGTATAGTAGTAGTAGTTGTGGTTGATGTGTATAGTTGATGTATGTTCGTTGTTAGTGATGAGTAAAAGATGTATGTAGTAGCAGCAGATACATGTAGCAAGAATAGTAGCAGTGGTGTAGTAGTAGCAGTGCAGCAGCAGTGATAGTGTAGTAGTATGTAGTAGTAGTAGTAGTAGTAGAGTGTAGTAGTAGTAGTAGTAGTAGTAGTAGTAGAGTAGTAGTAGTAGTATGAAGTAGTAGTAGTAGTAGTAGGTAGTAGTAGTAGTAGTAGTAGTAGTAGTAGTAGTAGTAGTAGTAGTAGTAGTAGTAGTAGTAGTAGTAGTAGTAGTAGTAGTAGTAGAAGTTTGTGTGTGTGTGTGTAGAGAGT
>CM060332.1:29235590-29238090 GCA_030674155.1 Stramonita haemastoma
AATCAGACACAATCGATCACTTCCCCTTCCTCTCCTCTTGTCTAAAAATTATTATAATCAGACCTTTTTTTCAACAAAAACATTCACACAAATTATTATAATCAGGCACAATCAGACCAAGAAAAAACTCAAAAGATACAGTCTAACACAATCAGATTTTTTTTTTTAAAATCAAGATTGATACAATCAAGCCCCAAAAAAAAAAGGCATTGAAGCAAAAAATAGCTATTTTCTCCTATTAATCATCAATACGCATAAAGGCAGTTCTGCAACAAATGCAAATTCAGTATAAATCAACTCCAATGTATGTAATAAGACTTTTTCCCCAGAGTACACAACCATACCCAGCAAAAGCCGAACAAGCAGATACGCATATCAAGGAACAACATAAGGCCATCTTCCACACATGGTGCATTCAAATAACCATCACCACACAATACATGCTGAGCTTGCTGGGACTGCCAATATAATTTATTTATTTATTACACTTTTAAAGCCATCAAATGAGAACAGATCTGAAAACTTCGAATTCAGAAAAAATATACAAACATGATAAAACAATGGGCACAAGAGAAGAAAAGGAAAAAGGAAAAAACAGACGAAAAGAGTTATCCATGAAGTTGGAATGCGGCTATCTTAACGGAGGGGTAAAAACACTTGCATCTGCAAATTCTCTCCACTGATGAACCTCAAAGCTTAAGCAAAGGAACAAAAAATAAAAGGAAAAAAAAATAGAAAAAGAAAACACACGTCAGAATGAAGAATAAAGGAACTAAAAAAAGACAGGAACGAAGAAAAAAAATGAAAAGCTCTGGTCAGATGAATTATTCACCTAGGCAAATTGTATACTGCTCATAAACAAAAATGACAAAAATAGAGACTGAAAAGGAAAGGAAAAATGATAAACATGATATTATACATAACTCCCGAACACAAATTGCAGACGCCACATGAGCAAAACTATGAGAGAGAGAAAAAAAAAAGGGAATGTCAAAGAAAACAAAGTACTTATCTAAATACCTTCCAAAGAGTTCCACATAAACAAAAACTAGAAAATGGAAGATTAAAAAAATGTACTTGTTCAAATATTACACATTATTCCTTCAAATGAGCTACATACCACACACATACACACACACAAAACAAGCAAAAAGTAAGCTGTGCGTTAAAAGCAACACAAAACTCTTCAACCACAAACTCGTACTCTTTAAGGAACAGCAGAGACACTGTCACTGGACTAGTGGTCGAGAAGTAATACACTGGCTTACAAAACCATTAGGAGACAGCACAGATGACCCCTGCATACCCAGCACGCACTTGCTACCTGAAGAGGGGTGGGCTCCATCAGGTTGAAATTACACATGACATGACACTCAGCTGTAAAATTTTATGCCTGAACTATAGCCGAGTGGTTAAGATCGTTCAACTTCAATCCCTTGGGTCATGAAGTCGTGGGTTCAAATCCAGGTGGCGTCGGGTGAATTAAGAGTGGGATTTTTATAATCTCCCAGGTCAACTACAAGTACAGACCTGCAGTGCCTTAATACCTTCGTGTATATATACCATGCAGAAGATTAAATATACACATTAAAGATACCAGAATTCATGTCAGTGTTCTGTGGGTTACGGAAACGCGAGCATACCAAACATACATTCCTGAAGTCAGAATGCAGCTACCTAAATGGTGGGCAAAAAACGGTTGCATACCAAAATCTCATCAATGGTGAACCTTAGAAGTCCAGCTGAGAAGCAAAAAATAATAATAATAAAAAATTCAGTGCAGTGCCCAAAAGACTAACTCAAGGAGTACGGAGGGGGGGGGAGAGTCAAGTCATTTCAAGTCCAGGAAACAATACCCTGTACAAAGATCTACCCTGTGATCCTGGCTTTAAGTATAGGGCCCTTTTTTGGCGCTTTCACAGGTTCTGCAAATAAACCACATTATGTCTTGCTGATAGTCTTTCTATTTCTAATCATTGGGCAACATAAAGTCAAAAAGATGAAGGACAAACCATGGAGCAATGAGAGAAAAGCAATCTGATATTAAAAGTGTGTCCAGTTAACAGAATTGGCCCATTTTAACAATCTTTAAAGTATACATATGCCGTTGCTTGTTATACATTGCAATATTTCACATGCACTATCATCACATGCAAATGTATACTTACAAAGATTATCATAAAGTCATACCATAATTAACAGCTTGATAAAACATGACCAATTTGTATGAGCATACTTCCTGTTTACTGAATCCTTTCTTTTACATGCATGCGCGCGTGCGCGCACACGCACACACACACACACACACAATTCACAGATGGACACAAAAAACAAGAAAGAGAACCATTTTCCAATCCAGTTCACACTAAAGACTATTATCATTGAAAAAAAAGAAGCCATTCCTTTCAGCTGTGCAAAGTTTATCAGAACAAAAAATTTCAACAAAAACAAAGTTTGCTTCTTCTTTAAAATAAAAAAAAATCATAGCATGCAGTAACAA
>CM060332.1:29240590-29253090 GCA_030674155.1 Stramonita haemastoma
GCGAGTAAAAATGCATAAACAGATAAAACCATGTGAAGATGGTTTTTTGGTGTGGTAAACAAAATTCGAACTAGTTACAATAAACATTAAGAGACAAAAATTACACACATGCACACATGCAATAGCATGTATGTGCACACACGTGTGCACGCGCACGCCACACACACACACACACACACACACACACACACACACACACACACACACACACACAACTGCAATACAGAAAAATGAAAACAAAAAATAAAACCTATCAAACCGATGATTCAACAGACTCAGATCAAAACAACAACAGCAACGACAACCAACAACAAACAAACATCACTGGAAAGCTTTAACAAACTGCTCCATCAAAAAAAAAACACTAGAAGAACCTTGATTTCCATTAAAAGGTTCACCTGTAGATAATAGATAGCTTTTACCTACCATATAAAGGTAAACATAACATTTACAGCTGTTTATCCAGCAATATCATAATGGTTTTTTTTCCCTTAACAAACT
The DNA here is from genome assembly GCA_030674155.1 of Stramonita haemastoma. Classification (NCBI taxonomy): domain Eukaryota; kingdom Metazoa; phylum Mollusca; class Gastropoda; order Neogastropoda; family Muricidae; genus Stramonita; species Stramonita haemastoma. The sequence continues at coordinate 29,241,092 of CM060332.1, forward strand.
CACCGGAAATTTTCATGAATGGTTTGCAGGAAAACATTTCTTTCTTGTGCTTGGAATATAAGAAAGAAGAAAAAGGGTTTCATCCACCATTCTTTAATGATTTTTTCTCCTTATTAAAAAAAAAAAAAAAAAAAAGACCTGTGAGCAGAAGCATGTATCCAATCTTCATTAAAAAAATAAATAAATAAAAAATAAGAACATAACAAAACAAACAAAAAACCAAATCAAAACAGAACAGTTATCTATTTCAACCACTATTTACAAAAAAAAGTCACTGAATCATTTTTCAACCAGAATTCAACAAACTACCTCACTCCCACCTTCTAAAACATCAACCCTTTACTTTTATTTCCACTAGATTCAGAATTACTTACTAGGCTATACAGACTAAACCATTTCTATATCAGTCTACAAGTGCAGCAAAATAAAAAATATTCCACTTGCACACTGGCTGATGGATTGTCTCCCTTCTTACACAAATGTCAGCTTTTTGATCTGATAGAAAAACCCACTTTGGTGACAACATAGAAATGAATTGGTCAATAACAGATAACAAACAACCTCCCCAAATAACAATTCATAATTCAAAACACAAAAATCAACAACAAAATGAACTGCTCTCTTTTTTAAAAAATTTCGTTCCTCCGTACCAGGGACTTTCTCCAATACTGTGTGTGTAAAAACATGTGATACAGACAATCACACAAAACAATGTTCTTCCATTGCTTGTAACTTATTTTGTATGTTAATGTATGAAAATTTGAACTATTTTAATGATAAATGTGTACATTTCATTAGTTTGCAGTAAATAATAAATTAACAGCTATTTTTTTTGTACTAGCCCACAAAATCAGCCCGTCATCAACAGAAGAATAACACAACCAATCAAGACGTGTGCTTGCTTTACCATGTCATACATACATGTGAGGATACTGCAATAGCTAAACTACATTGATTCATTCATTGACTCATTCAGTCATACTGTTAGCTATTGCGACGAATTTTTTTCACAGCAGTGTGTGTTCAATGCTGTACTATGACAAGCAACTGTGCTGAAGCAGACTTTGGGGAGGGAATCGCAAATATGAAGACTTTACTACCTCATGTCAGTTCAGTTCCGCCAATCCTGTGCTGCTTTAGAACAAAAGTAAAATCCCAGTTGCAAAAATTCAACTTCATCACAAAAACTATAGAATTTTAGGCTGCAGTTAAATGCTTTGTGAAAATGATTATTTTGTCTTCCTATCAGCAGCTCATAAATCATTATCTAAACCCAACAGACAATGAATTTGTAATGTAAGCAATCCGTCCCCACCCCCCACCCCTCCATCTCCCAAAAAAATTATGACATTTCAAGTGCCAAAAATTCAATAGATAGAACAGTGTGTAAAAAAATTACAAAGGCAAAATAAATTGTTGAAAATAACATAACAAGCATCTCGAAGTATGCAATTAATCTGCACACATCATACACTTTGCTCCACTGATTACAAAGCTATGTCTACATTATCATTCAGTAGTCTTGTTGCAAAAGGTTTTTCAGTTTTTCAGGTTTCCAAGAAAATCAGTGATTTCAGTTCTCTCACTACTTCGCACACCAGATGAGAACTGCACCTGCAGACTTAGCGCAGTGGTCAACCCAGAAAATTCCCCGATGGGGAGGTCAACAGTTCAGATCCCATCAGAAGAAGCAGGGCTGAATCTGCTTCATTTCATCCAACTCCTATCCACAATAAATTCTACTATGGGCTGACTACTTGTTTTTCTGTTTATCAGATTTCGTGAACAACAGAAGGAATTCAACTTGCTCGAATCCAGATCCTAAAGATGATGATACAGGTAAAAATTGTGGGAAAAAAAATCCAGTTTTTAAAGACATGTTATCTTTTTATACAAAAACTGATGTAACAGAAATGTTTTAAAAAAACATGCTTTCCTTTCACGTTAGAACAATGTGGTTCAAAAAAATCACAGCAACAACAAACAAAATAACACAAAAGAAGACATGTATATATATATCATTACAACTCCTCCTTAGAGTGCCTTTTGGTCACCAGCCACTTGAGGTAAGTTTTGAAAATTTCCGGTGTTTTCTCTTCGGTGACGTGGAACCCTAGCTCCCGTGATCGTCGTAGAGCCCAGTCCAAATCCTTGTCGTATTGTACCGCTGAAGCTAATACTGCCACGTAAGCTGAAAAATACAATTTGTTTGATTTAAATTTGATTTTTTTTTTTTAAAGAAAATAATTGGTAAAATACATAGAGAAGTATATATATACATCCAGACGAAATTATTGTATAACTAAAAACTTGATTTGCACAGCTCTCACATTTACTATCCATTTATGCATGTTACTTATCAAGAAAAAAAGATAACAATTACAACAAATTTGGCTAAACATTTATGAACATTCAACAATAGACAAACTATACATTATTTTTTTTTAAAAATAAATTTAAAAAACAACCAAACTCGTAGCTCTACACTGGTTTTTTCCCCCCACATGAAAAATATATTCACAGAATTAAGGCACTCAAAGGTCTGCACTAGAAGATGACCTGAAAGATCAGAAAAATCCCCATCATTAATTCAACAGACGCCACCTAGGTTCGAACTCCCGACTTCGTGACCCATGGAATTGAAGTCAAACTATTTTAGCGACTTAGCAATCGCATCTGTCAAAGAATGGGTGTGCAGATAAGTACAGGCACATGAACATCGTTACATGCATGTGTGCACACACACCACACACATAAACACACACACACACCACCCCCACCCCACACCTCTATCTAACCACACACACATGCACACGCGCGCACACACACACACACACACACACACACACACACACACACACACATACAGACACACACACAAACACAACCACCACACCACACCACACACACACCACCACCCCCCCCCCCCCACACACACACACACACTCACACACACACACACACACACACACACACACACACACACACACACACACACACACACACACACACACACACACAACCACCACCACACTACACACACACACACACACACTCACAGGTTCTCTGGGCTGAAGCACAGTGTACAAGAACCGGTCCTTTTTTACCGATTTCCACCAACTGGGCCATGTGCTTGTCCAAAAATGGACCAAACGGACCATCACCGGCTGAAACAGGGAAAGAATCACAGACATGAACCAACATGCATAGCTAATTATGCTCATGTATATATATACCACAAGACACAACACCCTAGCAAAAACCATCCTGCAAGGAACAGTCGAGGGCAAGAGAAGAAGAGGCCGCCAAAAGAAATCATGGGTTGACAACATCAAAGACTGGACCGCCCAACCCCTGCAACACCTCCTACTAGCCACACAGGATCGTGAAGCATGGAAAAAGATCTCTGTTGCGTCTTCTCTCATGTCCCCCCTACGTCCTTTGGGACATGGGACTGAGTGAGTGAGTGAGTGTGATATATATATATATCTTAAATCATGTAGGCAACTACAGTCTGAAACTAATGATGATTTAGCCTTATATGACTGTCATTATTGTCAATATCACCAAAGGCAAAGATGATCATGATGATGATTATCATTTTTTTTATCATTACTATATTTTCATCATATCATTATCATTATCATTATGTATGATGATGTTTGCTTTTTGTGAGAAACACACCATCATCATCACCGTTATTACTACCACCATCCTATCATCATCATCACTATCATTTTTAGTAGAAGTAGTAGTAGTAGTAGTAGTAGTAGTAGTAGTAGTAGTAGTAGTAAGTAGTAGTAGTAGTACAGCAGCAGCAGCAGTAGTGGTAGTTGTAGCAGAACCATCTTCTTATACATTACTATCTATAAATCATGCATGAGCACTGTTAGCGTTCATTTTTTATGAGTGCATTACAATTGTTTTTACTAATCCAATGCTCTTTGAAGAGTGCAGTCAGAAATGGCAGATGCAAACTTGCACTATATGGCTAGAAGGAAAACAATACAGAATGAAGATAATTATGATTATAACCTGGTAACAGTTTGGAAAATAATACCAGGATTAAAAATACATCATAATGATTGTCCGCAGTTTACTGTACATAAGTGTATCATCAATAAGTTATAGTGATCATATTACATGTTCACATTTGTCCTTAACAAAAAAAGAAAAAAAGTGTACATTTAGATTTACATTTAGGGGAACAATCTCGTCACAATAATAATTTATTCACTTTTACATATTCACTTTCAAAAATTATTCCCCTAAGGCAAAGTATGCTGTTATGTATTCTATTGATATGTATTCACAACTTCCCTGTTGACAGCCTGTTATATTGAATATTATATTATCGATTTGATTTTCACACAGGACATCACTAATTCTTAAAAAACAAAACAAAAAAATGGATCTGTTTCTCTTATGAATAAATTCTTCATTCATTGTGGCTTTGGTTTTCTGTTGTAGAAGAAAAAGAGTGAGTGAGTGTGTGTGTGTGTGTGTGTGTGTGTGTGTGTGTGTGTGTGTGTGTGTGTGTGTGTGTGTGTGTGTGTGTGTGTGTGTGTGTGTGCACACACAAGCATGCATATACGTGTGTGCATGCATGTGTGTGTGTATATATATACGTGCAAGTGCGCACATATGTGTACGCATATGGGTGCATTATATATCATTATATGTGTCTTCACATGTCAAATCAATGCATATATATGTTTCCCTGCATTTATTAAACATATCCATGTGCTCAATATTCCACTAACTACATAAAACAAACATTACAGCAAAAATAAAGGAAACAACAGGATGAAATATAATACACGACAGATTTCTGCGTGACAGTATGAATAATACATCAAAGCAGAAACTGACACTTCAGCCACTAACAAAGATGTACAGATAATATACATAGTGACAGCAGAGGCAAGACACATGATGACAGCTTGAGAGAGTATGCAAACAATACATTAACACTTGTCACATGATTCCCGCAATCCATATTCTCTACATAACATAGTATCAATCAGTAATCTTTTGTATGAGACAATGAACCTGGGTCCCATGTGCAACGCATATTCAGTGATCGTTCAAATAACCACTCCAACATGAGAGCTGAACCTGGAAAAATTCTGTAGAGAAAAGACACTCTCCTAGGGAAACAAATACACATGCAGCCAGTAAAAAGAAAAAAAAATGGTAGTTTTTTTCTTATGGAGATCTGCTCTCCTCAAAGACAGCAGCCTGAATTTCACAGAGAGAAATCTGCTGTGACTGAATGTGCCATGGTATACAGAAAAAATACAATTCAAAGATGGGGAGTATTGTCACACTGAGTGCAAGATATTGGCAAGCTGTTACCATTGTGGAGAGAGACAGGTTTCACAATATGTCATGTTTTGATTGACATAACTTTTTCTTTTTTTCCCCTTTACAATCTGCTTTTTATACTGTATACATTCATTGTTATGTTGATAAGTAGCTACAGTATACACCTTGTGTGTGTGTGTGTGTGTGTGTGTGTGTGTGTGTGTGTGTGTGTGTGTGTGTGTGTGTGTGTGTGTGTGTGTGTGTGTGTGTGTGCATACGTGCATGCGTGCGTGCGTGCGTGCGTGCGTGCATGTGTGCGTGCATGCATGCATGCATGCATGCCAATTCATACATTGAAGACAATGCAATAAACTCACATACAGTACACTCTGAACATAATTTTAAATTGCACAAGTCATCTGCACAAATACACACACTACACATGCATGCATGCACAAATACACACACTACACATGCATGCATGCACACATACACACACACACACACATTCCAATTTTTCTTTTGATCGTCTGGTATCACTTAAAGTGGAAAGACAATAAATCTGAAGACGACTACTACTACTACTAATAGTACTACACACACACACACACACACACACACACACACACACACACACACACACACACACACACACACACACACACACACACACCCACTCACCAACAGGCATGTGGTAGTACTCCAGAGGAGAACTGCCAAAGGCCAGCTCCTCCAGTTTCTCCTGGTAGCCCACCTCGTCCCCAAACTCCTCGCTGTTCCCGGACTCGTAGTTCACTTTGGAGTCAGCGCTGATGAAGCGATTGGGTCGTTTGGGGTCAACGCGCGTCTCCTCCAGTCTCTTCTTCCACTGCCGCGGCTCCTGGCTTTCCGTGGCGTAGGTGCCTGTGTTCTGCTTGATGTTCAGCAGGTTCACCTGGTTTGAGTGTGCAGTGAGAGAGATATTGGGTTGGTTTTCTTTTTCGCAGGGTCTGAATTGTTGCTTAAGATTTTGTCTTGGCTTTGAGTATACATGTATAAAAAGGTGTAAAGGTAGGGTCGTCTTCAATTTTACGTCTCTTCACAAAAAGCGATATTAGACAAAATGTTGAGTGTATGGGTACATATAAGCGTGAGTTCAAGTGTTTGCATGCATGTAAGTGTGGATAGTGCATGCACTCAGGATCTTATTCAAAGGTGTTCCATAGCCTATGTGGTCATAGGGGAGCGAGGCATCAGAGACCTCAGCTTCTCTAGGGGGCCAGAATATTGAGGGTGGCGCCCATCTCCTCTCCCTCGCTGCTGCTTTACCTTCCCTGACCCTAAAGAGGGCAGGTATCAATTTACAGCTGGGTGAATTTGGGACTGTACTGAAACCAAGGCGCACAAACAGTCACCCATCCAATTGGTAACCATGCTTGATGATGCTTAACCTTGGCTTGGGGAAAGCGAGTTCTCTGACCACTGAGCTATCCCATCCCCTGAGTATGTATAGGCTTGGTTTAGTAATGTCTTCAAGTCTGTTTCATTATTTTCTCTACACATATTTTTTTAATATATTTGACAGAGAGGGAGATAAGGAGGGTGGGAGAGAGGGAGAGAAGAGAGAGTGAGTATGTGTAGGTTCTGCAATCTAATGCATTTTCACATTAAATGAACCTGATATTAGACATGTGGGTACATGTGTGTGTGTGTGTGTGCGTGCGTGCATGCGTGCGTGCGTGCGTGCGTGCGTGCATGCATGCGTGCATGTGTGTGTGTGTTGTGCATGTATGTATGTGTGTGGGAGGGAGGGCGAGGCAACGACAGAAAGAAATATATAGTGAGAGTTTGTTTGTGTCTTTACAATCTAACGCTTATGCTTTTCCCCAGTCACAGAAATCAAATAACACACTATCCCCAATAATTAAGTGTTAGACTATCATCAAGAAAAAAGCATCTAAATAAACTTTTGGAACTCCTTTCTTTTTTCTACTCTTTATATATATATATATATATATATATATATATATATATATATAAATATATATATATATATATATGTGAAATTTTTTTCAAGACGAAGAACTCATCACCCACTTCTGTTCAAAGCTTCTTCAGGCGCTCAATACTAAAAAATAAATACATACATCACGATACCAATTCTATCAAAATAATTTCATCATTACAACAAAAGAATAATAATAATAATATATGGGATTTACACAGCGCCGAATCTTGAAGAGTACACAAATCAAACCGCTTTCATTCAATCAAATCAGTCACGCGCATGCAACCGTTTACATAAAAATAAAACAGATACCACAACAAAAACCAACATTTCTGAAAGGACAAAAAAAAACCAAAAAAAAACTGATCCTACAAATACGCCCCAGACCTCCTCCTGGTTGGGTTTCCCGTTCAAGGTGATGCCAGAGCGCAGGTTGATGACGGCCCTGAAGCCCACCTCGTCCAGGACGGGCAGGTGAGAGCGCGTGATCTGCCCCGCAGTGTACCAGTTTTTGTACACCGGGTGGGCCATCCAGTAGTCCATCCACTCCTCCGGCTCTGTGTTGGGCCTAAACAGTCAACGTGTCGTTATTATACCAAAGGTGTGTAGTCACGTACAAAAGGTGTGTAGTCACGTACCAAAGGTGTAAAGTCACATACCAAAGCTGTTGAGTCACATACCATAGCTGTATGATAAGACACCAAAGCTGTATGATAATTAACATACCAAACCTGTACATTATCCTCGATATAAAAGAATAAATTAATAAAATAAAATAAACACAGTAACATTTTGATACGTAGTCATGGTTAGAAAAGAGAAAAAATACTTTCTGTATATTTTCTGGTCTCATCACTCTTATCTCTGATAAGATGGTACATTATTTCCCAAGTTTGGTAAACTGTATGTTTTGGATTAAGATTTACTATTTTTAAAATAATAATAAAATGAAAGAAAAAAATGTACATATTGAAGATTCTGTAAATTATGCAGGCTTTCAGTTATTCTGAGTATACTGACATCATGGTGAGGAAGTGCTTCGCCTCTGAGCTGAGTAAAGTTGTTTCAATACCTACTGAGCATGAAGGCTGTATGAAAGTTAATTAATACTAACAATGTATGTATTGCGCTCATAGAGTCATAGTCATACCTCAGGAATGACTTTTTTTGAAGAAGGTATGGTACCTGTTTACACCTCAATATCCAATTTGTCAACCTAGAAACACACACACACAGTGGCACACACACACACACACACACACACACACACACACACACACACACACACACACACCCACACACACACACACACACACACACACACACACCCACACACATCTCTTTAACTATTCTATTCTTTTAGTTTTACAGTAAATAAAAACTAGACTGTGCAAAAAAATCCTAGCTCTAAATGAACACTTTCCTGAAATGTCAGAACCTGATTTTAAGCAGTAACAGCTCATACTACACCTGCTATAAAATTAACTGATCAAGAACACTTGACAAATATTGAAAAAAATTTAGCAATGGGCTCCACAACTCCAATCCCCCCCCCCCCACCCCAGCCGTCAGTTTCTTCCACTTTCTGCTCCTCTCAGCAGCTAATTAATCCATCCCATCCCAGCCCAGCCCAGAGGGGGGGGGCTAGCTGTTGCTAATTATAGCGGCAACTGGCCACAGGTAGACTAGTAGGTAAAAAAAAGGGGCACACTAAATATAGCACTCTTGATTGAGTGGTGTTTGATTTGTGCACTGTTGCCCCCCTCCCCCCCCCCCCCTCCACCTACCTGGCAGGATTCTTGAGCACAGGCTCCCCAGTGATGATGGAGACGGTTTCCTGAGGGATCCTGGAGATGAAGTCCAGCCCCATGGCGGCCGAGATGTTGTACACGTCCTGGCTGCTGATGCGAGGGGTGAAGGTGGGGTCGTGGCGGGTCTGGTTGGCCAGGTACATCAAGGTGACAAAGGTGATGGTGTACCCGCGATCACAGTGCATCAGCACCGGTTTGGGCAGGTGTGGGAGTACCTGGTTTTTGAATGGTGATAGTTAAATATAAGGATTTTTTTTTTTTTTTTTTGGGGGGGGGGAATTGTGAATACTGGGATGGGCCCCAGGATGTCTATCCTGCAGTGTTGTAAACTTACTTGCCCATGATATGACATTTCTGTTATCTATAGTGTACTTTTCATTACTCTAGTTTAAAGTGTTTCTTTTTCTTTCTGTCTTTTTTTTTTTTTGGCCTCTCTTTTTCCCCCCTAACCTGTGTTGTGTATCATTTGTGTGTGTGTGTGTGTGTGTGTGTGTGTGTGTGTGTGTGTGTGTGTGTGTGTGTGTGCATGCATGCAAGCACCACGTATGTTTGTGTGTGTTTTTCCGGGTTGACACATGATATCTGAGGGGATTGGTATTGTTAAAATTGAACTCGACTCTTGAGGCTCACGACAATTCATCATTAATTCATGTCAGCTTCTCCAAGTTTTGAACTAAGGGAGGTGACACCCCTCTGGCTCATGTGGCTTTTGTGATTGGTGAGGAAAAAAAACAAATGTGAAATGGAAACATTGACATGTAGGGGTGGGGGTGGGTGTATGTGGATGGGTGGGTAGGTGGGAGTGTGTGTGTGTGTGTGTGTGTGTGTGTGTGTGTGTGTGTGTGTGTGTGTGTGTGTGTGTGTGTGTGTGTAAGTGTTGTGTGGTGTGTGTGTGTGTGTGTTGTGTGGTGTGTGTGTGTGTGTGTGTGTGTGTGTGTGTGTGTGTGTGTGTGTGTGTGTGGTTGAGACAGTGTGAGTTTGTGTGTGTGTGTGAGTGTGTGTGTGTGTGTGTGTGTGTGTGTGGTGTGTGTGGTGTTGTGTGTGTGTGTGGTGTGTGTGGTGTGTGTGTGTGTGTGTGTGTGTGTGTGTGTGTGTGTGTGTGTGTGTGTGTGTGTGTGTGCATGTGTGTGTGTGTGTGTGTGTGTGTGGTGTGTGTGGTGTGTGTGTGTGTGTGTGTGGTGTGTGTGTGTGTGTGTGTGTGTGTGTGTGTGTTGTGTGGTGTGTGAGGTGCAGTGTGCATGTGGGAAGGAGGGGTGCAGTAGCACCAACTGAATAACTTGACAAAGCTACAGTACACATTATAACTTTTATAAACCATAGCTTACACTTTATACTTTGCTCTTGAAAAATAGGCCTTGCTGGTGACTGTTGTATGGTCTACATTGCTCTAAGTCTAACAGAGCATATATGGTTTACATTCTGTAACAAAGTGTATGGTTTATGTTACTGTAACATAGTTACCTTAACAATTTTACATAGTGTATGGTTTACATTACTGTAACAGAGTGTATGGTTTGTGTTACTGTAAGTTGTAACAGAGTGTGTGGTTTACATTACTGTAACAGAGTGTATGGTTTGTGTTACTGTAAGTTGTAACAGAGTGTGTGGTTTACATTACTGTAACAGAGTGTATGGTTTGTGTTACTGTAAGTTGTAACAGAGTGTGTGGTTTACATTACTGTAACAGAGTGTATGGTTTGTGTTACTGTAAGTTGTAACAGAGTGTGTGGTTTACATTACTGTAACAGAGTGTATGGTTTACGTGACAGTAACAGAGTGTGTGGTTTACCTTTGTCATTTTCTCCACAGCTTCAACCCCAGCCCACTCATCCATAGGATCCAACAGGTTTACAAACTTGAGCCCAGCAATTTCTTCCACGATTCTCTTGGACTCCACTGTGTTTGGTAAACTGTCTCCGCCAAAATTCTGCCTCGGTTCATCAACTGGGTAAGTGAACAAAGACAGAATACTTTTGAAGCCAGCGTCCGCAGCATATTTGATTTGCCGTTCAGTGAGTCGACCAGAGACATGGAAATCTGGGGTGATTTCTTTGGCCCACCAACATTTTCTGGTGGCTTTTAAGCCGGGGGCTTTGAGTCTGCTTGGAAATACAGATTTCACCACTTTTTCTTCAGCTAAGTTTCCAGTTATCACTGCTACAATGATAAGCATCAGTGCAAGTTTGTGGGCCATTTTTTTGTTTTGTTTTATGTTACAAACAGAATTTTAAAATGTCAATTATACTTAACACACTGGGCGAGCTTACAAAACCAGAACGACCTCAGAGTGATGCCTTGTCCTAGGTCAGCAATCTTAAGAATTATCCGAGTCTGTGAACACTAAATCTGAAGAAGATGAAGAAAAACAACAACACACGTTTCATTAGTTTGAGGGTCACGATAGGCTTGTTCTTCACTAGGCTATGATGGTACTTTTTTCCAAGTGAAGGTTAGTGCCTAGGCCTATAGCAACTATTGTCAAACTGGTCATCTAGCTGACGCGTCAGCATGCAACTGGACGAACGCTTCCAATCATACAGCCTAGGCCTATCTGAAACGGCTAAAAATAGGGTCAGCGGTAGGCCCTTGATACTGCCCTAGGTCTTATCCTAGGACGGGTCTTCTGGATTCGTCACACGCGAAAGCAGAAGATACTAGATAGTCAATCTTACAAAATCTAAACAGGAAACGGACGGGCAGTTATAGAGTTGTACTTTCAAAATCACTTCGAACAAGTTTCGTCTCAACTTCTAAATCGACCTAATCAACAGAGGTAAAATTCAAACCGCAGTTTCCACATAACATACTGCACAGAACACATCCCCCAAACAAATCTACACGGTCTCCGTGTGAAGAAGCATGTGTGCGTAACTAGGCCAACTCTTGCCTCTCTT
>CM060332.1:29265402-29286524 GCA_030674155.1 Stramonita haemastoma
TGCATGGGTATATACACGAAGGGAATTAAGGCACTTGCAAGTCTGCGCTAGAAGTTCACCCGGGAAATATCAGATCATAAAAAATCCCCTCCATTACTTCACCAGATGCTGCCAAGATTCGAACCCACAACTTCATGGACCCATGGGATTGAAGTGGAATGGACTTAACCACTCAGCAATAGCGTTTGTTGCTTACATCAGTAACTGGCAAAGCTTTCGGCTTGAGCCATAGAGAGATTTAATTAAAAACATGCCGTTTTATTTTTTAATCTGAAAATGGATTGTGACAAGGTAGAAAAATGGGTCAGTGATCAAGAGATAACACACCCATGAGAAAGCAAGAAGTCATGGGTTCAATCCCTGTTTGTTAAAAAGTTAAAGTCTGTCCCGAGCCTAAGGCTCATCAGGCCGGTGCTTAACCCGGTTTCTGTGGCGTTAAGCGACTGAGAGTCATAGACTCCCCCCTGGATAGGACGCCAGTCTATCGCAGGGTTAACCCCCTGCACAAGGTTGGTACCCCTTTTACACCTGGGTGGGGTGAGAAAATAGCCGTAAAGTGCCTTTTCCAAGGGCACAATGCCATAGCTGAAAGCTGGAATCGAACCTGCAACCTTTAGATTACGAGTCCAACGCCCTAACCACTAGACTACCATGGCGGCTAATCCCTGCTTGAACCTGAACTTATTCTCTATCCACTAGACCATGAGTGGTGGTCTGAGTGCTAGTCTTCCGGATGAGATGATAAATCAAGAAACTGGATATGATAATAGTAATAAATAAATAATAATAAATGGAATTTGTATAATGTTGTATCTTGCAAAAAACAAATCAAAGCGCTTCCATTGAACCAATTCTTACGCATGTAACCAATAACAATTTAAATTTATAACACTCATATAAATATAAACCAATATAAAACACACATACAGCGCATGTTAAACAACACATGGTATCAAGAAAGTTATTGAGGAAAACACTGTAGAAAAAAGGCCAGTTATAGGGAAACACATACACACACAGAGCTAGAGGAAAACAAAACCAAAAATGAAGGGGTTGTGCTATTACAGTTGAGACACACACTCTCCCTGAAAAAAAGCAGCTCAAGTTTCATGCAGAGAAATCCACCGTGACTGACAGTGGTTATACAATACCAGAGCAAAGAAAACAGCAACCTGACATGACTGTGTATGGGGCCATGGTGAAAGAGACAAACAACAAACTGTCTAAAGTGTCTCAGCACCTGTAATTAAGGTAGTCAAAACTGATGAAATTTTGTTTACAAGCCCATGTTAAAAGTTATGCCATATATTGAAAGGGCATCACTTGTAAAGCATAAAAATAAAAGATTTACTCAGTTTTCTGCACTGTTGCCATGGAAACAATCCAATATGGCCGCCAAAACTCAATATTTCAACATCTTAAGCCTTTTTATCTATCACAAGTATGAGTAACCTGTTTCTACAGACATATTTTACGATCTGAATTCTTTAATTTTACACAAGGAAGTCTCCATAAATGCATCCAGCAATTTTTAATTCTAAAAAAATGTTTTTGGCCACTTTTGGACCCCGTGTCTCACCTTAAAGAGCAGATGCAGGTCTAAAAAAATGGCCCAAAATCAATGTTCATTTTTTAGTATAAAAAATTGCTAAATGTAAAATTTCAGATTTCCTTTTGTGAATTTAAAGAATTTAGATTGTACTAGATCATGTCTGTAAAACACAGGTTTCTTGTACTTGTTATGGATTAAAAAAAAAAAAAAAATTAAAAAAGGTACAGAAGTTTGAAACATTTCATTTTGTTGGCTGCCATACTGGGTTGTTTCCATGGCAACAGTGTATGAAACTGAGTAATTTTATAGATTTTTAGGCTTTGGAAATAATACCCTTTCAATATATGTATGACTTCTAACATGAGTTTGAAAACAAAATTTATCCCTAAAATCAGAATGCAGCTACCTTCATGGTGGGTAAAAACGGTCACATATAGCAGAAGAATGGAAAAAAAACTATCAGTTTTGACCCTGATGGCCTTCCATAATTTTAATATTCAATTTCACTGTAAAAAGCAGAAGAATGAAAAAAAACCTATCAGTTTTGACCCTGATGTCCTACCATAATGTTAATATTCAATTTCACAGTGCCTGTGCCAAGGCATAAATCACTTCAAGCAGGTTTGAAGTTTTGTGGGAAAATTTCAGGAGTAAGACAGAGACAGGCACCACAAATTGCATTTCTTCCATGCCTGCATGTCATTTTTTAAACGACAAATGTATGTCTGCTATGCATATAATCTGGTGGAGATGATATAGGAGGAGTTTGGTGTCAACAAGTGTTTTCATGCATATTAGACATGCCTGTAACTCCATGAATTGGCTGGATAGCTTGGTGACAAGGAATTAATGTATGGGGAAAAATTGCTAAGAGTTCATTTCTTTTGTTAATGATGCAGCAGGATGTGTACATGTGCGTGTGTGTGTGTGTGTGTGTGTGTGTGTGTGTGTGTGTGTGTGTGTGTGTGTGTGTGCGTGCATGCGTGCATGCGTGCATACATGCGTGTACATGCACTCACACACACACACACACACACACACACACACACACACACACACACACACACACACACACACACACACACATCTATGCATGTCTACACATTCACACATGAAAACACTTTCTCAGAAAGTTAGAATATAGCTGTGCTCTTTCAAATCTTATATATAAACAATATAATTGCTTATGGACTGAAACGCTACAGAGGAAATGTTATAAAGCTGACCAAGTGAATGTGGAACATGAATTTGTTTTTTGCCTCACTCCTTGGCTACAGCTTAGAGGTTCACCAATGTTGAGATTTTTTGTGTATGCAATTGTGTTTGCTCACCATTAAGAGAGCTGCATTCCAACTTTACGGATGATTCTAAACATGATACTAGTAAGCATGCTTTTTTAAAAAAAACAACATTTGTTCTTACTGGCACGAATAGCCTACTCTTCCAAAAGGCAGAATGGGTTTTGACTTGTGTGCAAGATGTTGTGCAGGCATTTGCACTCGGGGCCTTGGTTTAGAGTCTCATCCAAAGGACATCAGGGGAGTGGAATCAGTGCTTTATTTATACCACTTTATGTCACAGCAGATTTCTCTGCGTGAAATTCAGGCTGCTCTCCCTGGGGAGAGCGCGTTGCCACAAGTGCAGCGCCTACCCATCATTTTTGTTCCTGTTTGCAACTGTATTTGTTTCCCTATCAGAGTGGCTTTTTTCTTCAGAATTTTGCCAGGGACAACCCCTATGTTACCGTGGGTTCTTTTATGTGCGCTAAATAATTATGTGTAACACACGGGACCTCGGTTTATTGTCTCATTAGCACCCAGACCACCACTCATGGTGTAATGGATGGGGAAAAGTTTTGGGCCCAAACGGGATTCGAACCATCGCACACTCTGACCTGGAGTGTTCTCCAACCCTGATATTCTCCAGGGGAAAAATCCCCTTGTACAGGTATCTTGGGAGTGGTTTGAACCCAAGCCTGATTCCTGACTGTCAAATTGAGAGTGCAATGCTCTAGCCACTAAGCTACCCGCCTGCCCCCTTTAAAAAAAATGGACAAAACTGTTTCTGGACTTAAAATGCCTCTACACATGCCAACAAGCAGTGAGAAAACCAGGCATGGAAGAAAGATAGATTGCATCCAGGTAAAGAAATGAGGCTTGCACAGAGACTAAAAGCTGCTTTAAAATGTGTCATTATTGCTACATTTTTTTTCCATTTTATTTTGTTTGTAAATATTTTGTAGCTGTAAAGGGGTACCTGACCTCTTTAAAGCAGCGAGGGAGAGGAGATGGGTGCTGCCCTCAATATGCTGGCCCCTAGAGAAGCTGAGATCTCTGATGCCTCACTCCCCTATGACTGCCTAGGTTATGGGACACCTTTACCCTGACCTTTTTTAAAAATTTTGTTTGTACACCATATCAGGACTGACATATTGTTGAGAATATCCCTGTTCACAAGCTAATAAATTGCATTTTACATAAAAGAAAAAAAAGAAACAAAGTTACTCTGTGTGAAACAAAGTATTTTTCCAAAATTATTGGAATAATCAGTCCCTGGGATAGCATAATATCACAGTTACTAAAAACTGCCAAGTTTGAAAATCAAGCGCAGATTATACTAGGACTTTGGCACTATAAACAGAAGAAATATACGTTCTTGCAGTTTTGCTATCATTCTTTCTAGCTAACGACTTGCATCACCAAGTTGTTTTTTTTAGTCAAGTAGAGAATTAAGGAAAGGAAACATGCTGACAACTGAGTTAGTACAATGTTCACACACACACACACACACACACACACACACACACACAGTGTGTGTTCTCAAATGAGGGAAAAGCAAACATCCAGATGCAAACTGTGCCATTTTTCTTTTGATTAGCCTCTCTCTCTCTCTCTCTCTCTCTCTCTCTCTCTCTCTCTCTCTCTCTCTCTCTCCTCTCTCTCTCTCTCTCCTTTCTCTCTCTGTTAGCAAAGGGACAGAATGTGAGTACAACCCTGTTGACTTTTCAGGTGAGAAAAGCACACATGTATTGTCACATGATAAGGGGCCTGCGTGTAATGCAAAAGGCAGAAGAAAAAAAAATATATGAACATGAAGTTAAGCTTTGAACGATAACATTTATTTTTCTTTGCTATTTCTTGGCTAGAGCTCTAAGGTTCACCAATGGTGAAATTTTGCATATGCGACCATCTAGCCACATTTTGACTTTAGGGATGAAATGGTCCTATGATGTGTAAATTTACAGACCCATACCAGCAGTCAGGCAGCAAACTATAAGAAAATCACTCTTTTTTTTTTAAAGCTGTAAATGGATACCTGCCCTCTTTTGGGTCAGGGAAGGTAAAGCAGCGAGGGAGAGGAGATGGGCGCCGCTCTCAACATGCTGGCCCCGAGAGAAGCTGAGGTCTCTGACGCCTTGCTCCCCTACGACCACCTAGGTTATGGGACATGTGTACCTTAATTTTTTTTATATATAAATACAGTCAGTGTCTGGTGGGCATGGATAATGGAAACACAAATGAAACACACTCAGCATGCATCCTGTACCTGGAGATGATGGGCTGTGCCAGGTTCAACGTGCCCACATCCTGAAAAATCAAGATAGATCTAGTGCCCCACTGAGTGATCTGACTGATCAAGGAAATAATAATTTTTTAAAATCTTTTTTTTGTGATGATAATGGAATAAACAGTCATGTGCTTTTCTTTTACATCCCGTCCCCATATGATTGCTTTTTTTTTTTTTTTTTTTTTTACAATTTGTCATCCGTTCCCACTGGCATACAATGACCTTCTCTTCCGAAAAGCAGAACAGAATTGAGCGAGTGAAGAGAAGAAAGAAGGAGAGAGCAAGAGGATAAATGAGAGGTGTCTGTCATGGTAGGAACTGGCTGGTCCGTGGTTTGACTGGCTTAGTTTCAGCCTGCTATCAATAGTATATCATGGTCATATTTTCACCTTTGACCTGTGATTGGCAAGAGGTAAAAGTCACTCTGCTGCAGAACTGATAGACATCTACAGTCTAAACACAAACAAAAATAATGACAGGAAAGCTAAAAAAAACAAAACATGTTAGCCTACATACTGACGGGCAGGCATGCATTCAAATAGGAAAAAAAAGTGAAAGATGTTTTGGACACAAACATGATACTGATGGCAAACGACATACTTTTACCATTGATAATAAAACGAGTGCGCGTGCATCCCCTCTCTCTCCCCCCCCCCCCCCCCCCCACACACACACACAAAGAGGAAAGTAAAGGGGTGGACATTATTTAATGTGTGTGTGTGTTTGTCTGCGCGCACAGACAATAAAACTAGTAAACCTCCATAGGTCATGTGCATATGCGCCTGTGAATAGTTCGATGTTAATGTCTATAAATATCTTTGGTCACATGATAAAGTCAGCCTAAGTTGAATAGCCAAAAACCCCCAAAAACCCAACAACCCCCCCCCCCCCCCTCTCCCCCCCCTCCGAGCTTTAATATTTCGAAACGAGAAAACTACATGAGAAGAAATGAGGGGGAAAAGGAAGAAGAATAAAAAAGCGTATTGGACCTATTTCGTAATACTAGCAAAGAGTGGCGATTGACCACAGTATTCCTCCGCGGGTCACATGACTGACCGGATCACATTGTGCCCGTGCGCGGAACTGATGTGACAGGGCGGACATGCTGCACATGGGCACAGGAGAATGGCAGAAAGAACAATTCGCATTTCTCAACAAACTTCAGCCACTGAAAGCATTGGCAGTGACCAAAATGGACTGTCAGGTGCGTATTAAAAATACTCCCAACTTTAATGCTGTTTTTCTTTATTCAGCGCGGCACACTTCGTTAGTTTTGCTTGCTTTAGTTCGACCGGGCAGTCTTGCCGGAATGCCCGTCGACTTTTAGTTAAGTTTTCCTTTTGAGATTTTGATAATAAGAAAGAATATTTAAAGCACCTTAATCCACGAATATAAAGTTCTAACGTGCATACAGTTGTCAAAACGTAGAATTTTATATGTTTTATTTATTTTGTAACTAAATTTCGAAAGTAGTGTTCCCCAAAATCAAAATGGCTGCCTAGAGGAGGAAAGCCGGTGCAGGTAGGCTATTGTAACCAGGTACAACTTCTCAGTCATTATGAAAATGATTTATCAAATGTTTGATAAGAAAAGAATTACCGAAAATAACATGAAATTAGATTTTCAGTCAGGACCATGCCTTTGGCCTGACCTGACTTCGAGACTTATCGAGTCGTGTGCACGTGCACACGATTAGCGCACGCACAGTTAAGTCCCTTGTTCAGTGACGGAATTGAATTGGGGATAAAGCTAATATTGATGGCTTACACCTCAAAACAACATCATGTCATGTCCTTGAAGAGTTTTAAGTTTTGAAGCTCTGAAGCGCTTTTGTGTTGAAAGGAGCGCAAAATATTTAGACAGCACATACCTACCATCATTCACAAGTTTTTGTTTTATCTGTATATATTTTTATATATTATATATATACAGATTCAGGTCTTCAGTTGTTGTTTTTTTACACAATGCACAAATTTGCCACATGGTGCTAAGACCCTGTTCAACACATTTTGTTTTCAGCATTTAGCATTTTGTACCAGTATATTAAAGAAAATGAAACGACATTCAGTAATAAAGCCCTATAGTTCAGCCAAACTTCCTTTACCTGGAGACCCTTGAGCTTTTGAAGAAAAAATGGGATCGAATTACGAGACCTGTATTAGCTGTAAAGTTTTTTTTTTTTTTTTTTAATCATTTACAGTAAGTAAAATATTTGTATTCAGGAACGCCTTTGATTTCAATTGATTTCAATACCATCAACGTAAAGATCCAGTCTTCATTCGGGGTTTTTGCCCAAGTCAATCAGCATTTCTTTAGTCTTTTTAACATATGTCAAGATAATTTTTTTTTACAGCAGGCGGAAAATGCTTATACTTTTTGAATACACAGAAAGAGTTGGACAGATCTTCAAGGGAATTTTCATCAGAATATTAATTTTAATCAGTGGTGTAATATCAGAAATGATGCAGTCAGTAATATAACTATGTATATAGAGTAAAAATGATAGGAGACAGAACAGTGCCTTGAGGAAAGCCAGAGTTGACTTCTTCAGCTATCACTTTTTTCAATCGGACTCACTTGTGTTTGAGTCATTAGAAAGTTCATAACTCAAAGAATAAGCAGGAGAAAGACATTCAGTGAAAGTAATTTGTGTCCTAGAAGATGGAGCAGGATAGTGTTGAAGGCAGAGGACAAGTCAGTGATTGGATTTATTTGGATTTGATTTATTCTTTTATATCGAGGATAATGGAATAAGCACTCTTTTTCAATGAGATTTCATTCTTGCAATGACCAACTTTGACCTGAACTGTCATTTTTGGAATTATACACAACGGTCTCTGTTCTGGTCATAATAAATTATATCCTTTTTAATGGAATTGAGAGGATTTGGGCAGTGTAGTCAGACTTGGGTGAATCGGTGCCTTCACCGTTCTGTGGCAATGTTCACAATATTTATCATCCAGCAGCATGCCTGTGAAAAAGTTTGCCAGACACATTAAGATTAACATGGTCAATTTGTAGCTCAAGGAAGTACATTAAATTTGTCCTCTACAGTCTATTTGTGCATGCATTCCAAGCAAGTGTCTTGTGTTGACAAGGGTCACACCCCCCAAAAAAACTGGTCCATACAGTTACATGGCAGATGAGCCAACAGCTCCAGGGACTCGAGCATGTGGGAGGTCAATGTGTGTGAAATGGCCTGGAGGGTCTGACCTCAGATTGGACAAGAATATAATTATGTATATTAAATTTAAAAGTGTATCGCTCCTATGCGTGCCTTTGTATTGATTTGTACCTTAATGCTCTTGACAGGTCCTGAGAACAATGAACGGGATCAGACACACATGGCCAGATCCTGGATTCATCATGGCATGCCATGACCTGACGGGGACCTGCCAAGAAAAGGGGAGATGGGGATGACCTTGAAACAGCCTGGTGTTTGAGCTGTTGGGAAAAGCCAGACAGCTGGAGAGGGAGAGGCCACACAGGGCAGCCTTGACCTGAGGTATTTACCTTTTTACATTTTACACCACTTTGTCATGGTAGATTTCTTTGCATTAAATTTGGGCTGAGCTCTCCAGGGAGAGTGTGTTGCCACAAGAGCAGCTTTGTTCTTTGTTCTTTTCCTGTCTGCAACTGTATTTTGTTTCCTTATCAGAGCGACTTTCTTCTACCAAGTTTTACCAGAATGACTGGAGATGAAGAAAGTTTATATTTTCATCTATTAAAAAAAAAAAAGAAATTGGATATGTTTTTTCTAGTGCAATATCATGCTTACTACTTTGAACTTGCTTGAAAGCATTCTACGATACATATACTGTCATTTGGCAGATTATCAGGAGTATTCTGAGTACTAGGGACATGACCATAGCAAGTGGTACATAAGAATTTTATTCCCCGGCATATAGAGTGCACTTACACTTAGCAGTTAAGAGATTAATGGTGGGATAAAAATTAAAATCCCATTATTAGTGAATCTTCAGCCAAGGAGCAAAAAAAAAAAAGATAAAATAACGGGGTACTGTTGGTATTTTCTGGTCAGTTTTTGACATTGTGAAGCCTCTGTGGGTAGAGTGTGTTCACCAACACACAAGCTGTGTTTGAAGTGCTGTCTGTATAATAATACACAGATGATGAAGAAAGGGGGTGGTAGAAAAGTACGGTATAGTGGAGAGTGCTTAGACTGATGCACTGCAGTGAAGAAAATCGGATGACCATGACGCTTGGCTTCCCATTAGTTAAACATCACTTGTGTCCTGAAGTTGGAATGTTGCTACCTTCATGGTGGGCAAACATGGTTGCATTCACAATCATCTCGCCATTGGTGAACCTCAGTTGTAGCTGAGGAGTGAAAAAAAGTGTTTGGGAAGATAGGATTTAGGAAAAATATTTCTGTGTGCAGGTATGCATGCATACATGCATGCACGTTCTTGTACTCGGTGTGGGTGCGTTTATGAATTGACTGTTAGCCCTAGAGTATGCATACCTGAGATATTGTATTAAGTACCGTCTTTTGACAGACCTTAAAGCATTCTGGTTGGACACTGCTTGCAGAGGCCGTTTTCATGACCTAAAAGCCCTGGGAGAACCAGTACTGCAGTGATGGGGTGCCAGCCAGAGAAGACTAGGAGACCGTCCAGTGTGCGGGAAACATGGTGACTACGCATGTTGTGGAGGATGCAGAAAAGTAAGTTTGTCTTTTTGTTTTCACTTCATTTTATTATTATTATTATTTTTGTGTTCCTTGGCTAGGG
This sequence comes from Stramonita haemastoma, assembly GCA_030674155.1. Classification (NCBI taxonomy): domain Eukaryota; kingdom Metazoa; phylum Mollusca; class Gastropoda; order Neogastropoda; family Muricidae; genus Stramonita; species Stramonita haemastoma. The sequence goes on from CM060332.1 coordinate 29,275,276, forward strand.
CTCTGAGGTTTATGAATTGCGGGATTTTGTGCATGCATCCATATGCAGGTAAAAAGTTTTTCAGATCTCTGCATTCTAAAAGAATGTGAGCAGTGGTGATATTTTCACTACAAATACAAGTTAATTTTTTTGAAAACTTAGTTCTAAAATCTTTAGTTTAAACCTGTAAATAAGAGAGACAACATCTCTATATTCATGTAAGTTGTGGCATTTGATTACATCATCATTCCAGGGAGAACCCATATCCTGTGATTTCTTTTTAAAATGCTTCCAACATGCATTTTGTAACATGCTGTAGCCCTCATGAATGGATAAGGGGACATTTTATGCTGCAAGACCTATTAGTATGCTTAGCTCCACATTTTGCTATTTTATTAAAGTAGATACCACAGTGCGAAGGAATCCAGCAAAAAATAACACTAGTGCCTCGAATGTAAACAACAAAAAAAGTCTAATTTCAGTTACAAGATCTTGTCTCACTTTTAAACTGGAATTTTTTAGAGCAAGTAGAGCCAACTCGGAATCAACACAGAAAAGTGTCTTGAATGTTTTTTGGAAAATCTAGAAGATAATATAAAGCCATCAAAATAGCAGTTAATTCAGCTGTAAATACCAATGATTTTTCCCAGTCTGAAAGGATTTCTCTACTTTCAATGATGGAATGACAAATGCTGCACCGGCTTTATTGTTGCTCAAAAGTGAACAATCAGTGTAGATCTTTAGATGTTCTGGATATGTAGTTTCATTACCTTTTTTGGTTAAAGAAGAATAATTTGTCAAAATTAGCTCTCTGAAGCTCCCGTGCCAACAAGACGAGCAGTTAACTTTTGATTAGTTATTTTTGTAGGGCATATTTTTGCCTTATCAAATAATTCAGAAGTATAGGTCCTAACTAGTAAAAGACCGAATATTATGTGCTCTTTTAGGAAAGTTGACATCAGATCTTATACCAATTTCGGTGTCCACATTGGTTTCTTGTTCAGAACAATGCGAGAGAAATTTAGCAATGGCAAGTTGTCAATAACTGTCTAATGGTAAAATACCTATCTCTTTATAAGTACCCATGGATGATGCATGAAAAGGTACCCCCAGAGGTAATCGAAAAGCCCTACAGTCTAGTCTTATTTTTTTATATTTATATATTTATCTTTATTAGAACTGCATGAAATTTGAGAACAGTGTTGGCAAATGATTGTTACATATGTAGCATTATTTTTCTTTTGTGTATGTATCATGTGTCAAAAGTTGTTTGCTTGTTTTGTCCGCAATTATTATGTAATTTCTAGTAAGCAACATAATTAAACACAATTGTGTGAGTGGTATTTCCATGTATTCTGTATGAAAACACTGCAATACTAAAACAGAAACATTCTCCCAAGGTGTTTAGTGTACATGGACAGAGAGAAAAGGTTTCCTTTGGGCTATACTCAGCTTAAAAAGTATGACATGATGATACCTCACTTTTGAGTGGTTCAGGACATTAAGAGACTTATAAGCAAGTGCAAATTTTAAGAGGCAAGAGTATTTTGTAAACCTTTTCCCTTCAGAATGCCTGCTATTGGGCAACCAGCCATCTTACCCTTCCCTTTGTATTGCCCCGTCACTGAGTAACGGTGGCTCTGTTTGATACCATGCAATGCCCACATTCAGGCAATCTATTGTAGGGGAGGAATATTTAACTGAGTATAATCCACTTCTAGCAAGGTTTTCTTTAGGACCAGTTTAAGAGCATGTTTATACTAAGGTTTCAAAGTGTTTGCACTGGCAGAATCCCACAGGGTTGAAGCATAATCTATTGAGGATTGTATATAAGCTTTGAATAACTGTAACATATTAAAATATTCTCCTGCTTTCCTTCCTACTGATTTTCCAATCTTTCTCACACCACCAGTTAGCTAGACATATGCTGTTTCAATTACCACCTGGCAGGTCAGTGAGCAGGTCATAGTTCACTTGTAAACCTAATTAGGCGTGGTAGACGGACTGCGTTCCTACAAAGTGATTTCATTTTTCTCAATTTTCTTTTTAGTGTGCATTCATAGATTACTTTTTCATTGTGGCAAGGTGGAAATAGTAAAGTAAGAAAACATTTTTTCTCTTTCTTATGCATGTTGCAAGTATGTCAGTGGTCATTTTTAGCACATTTGGAGGGGTCGAATTCACTCTCATAACTAATGCAAAACTATACTATGTGGCCTAAAAGTATTAATTTTGGTACAAGATACTGAGTTTATCTAGCTAAAACTCCCAGTTTCAAAATAGGAAAAGTTTTGACAAACTGAAAAACTAAAATTAGAAAAGTGTTAAAAATGCTCTGAAGGCAACGTTTGTGCAAATAGGCACAGTGCATGTATAATAGGAAAGAGGGACTTTTCCCTTAAATGATGGGATAGTGTTAATGAAATACTAGTGTCAACATTTTCTTGGTTACTTGTCGTAAGGCAAATGTTGAAAAATATCTTACGTGAAAGTTCTGAATATATGTATCTGCGCTTTAAAACTGGGTGTTTTGAACGTAAAACCATTTTTTTTGTAGGCTGCAGAAATCAAAATGTTGAAAAAATACTGTACATAACAGTTTTGATAATGAAAATTCTGAATACGCACATTAAAAAAGATAGGGTTGTGAAATTTGTAAAACAAGATTATTTTTGTTTTGTACGCTATAAAATCAAGAAAAGATAAATGATGATTTCCAGCAAAAGTGTGGTCATTCTTTGATTTTAATAGGCTTGGTGTAACAGTAACAGTCTTAAAAGCGGCCATTGTAGGAAATGTTCATCCCCTTTTCAGACTATGTTATGAAAAAACACAGCTGTTAACCTTCAGCAGACACAACTATTGGATGTCCACTAAGAACCTTGGGGATTATAATTCACAGATGAGTTGTGATGAATATTGACAAAGTCAGCCGTGGATTCCTGCTGCTCAGGACCTTGTTTGTGATGGGAGACCAAGGCACAGTAGTCTGATGTAGAGAAAAAGTAACGTGAATTATGGTCTTCTTATTATGGGAGTGCCTTTGGGCACTTAACACAGGCAGGACAACAATCACCAAATCAATGTCACATGTTCAGACAGCAACTATTTTTTTGAGCGATTTTGTCTCCTGCTGCCTTTAAGCACCTGACAAGTCAGGCCCTGCACATCAGACTTCACTATGGGAGGGAATTGTTTAAATATTTATGGGAAAAACACAGGAGAATGGACCAAGAAGGCAGAAACAGAGAGGGATAGAAAAAGAGGAATTCCGAGACTTGACTTTCCAGAAGATTGCAGACACCTTCTTTGACCACACACAGCCCCAGAGACCAACTTGGTACAGGTGGAATGATCTGAATGTGTCATCTCAGATAGATTTTCTTCTAATACGAATAGAAGAATGAAGCAGGATTACAGATACAAGATCAATTCTGAATGCAGACCTGGACACTGACCACCGACTTGTGATCTTAGTCTGTAAGATGCAGAAAGGAAGAACATCACGAACAAAGAAGAAAGCGCGCGTCAGGCAGATAAACCTAAGAAAACTCCAGAAGGAAGAGATACGACAAGAGGTGGAGACAGAAGTCACAAAGAGGCTGGAAGAAGTAGACAACACAAACATGACAGCAGAGGAAACTTCGTCAGTCTTCAAGAACACGACAGATACGCTAAGTAAAATCTGCGCCACAAAGAAGACAGGAAAAAGGGCAGGTAAAGCAGACAGCCTGGTGGAATGACTCAGTAAAGGAGGACATCGAGGAAAAGAAAAAGTTGCACAAGCTGTGGGTGAAATCGAAGCTTGAGGAGGAATATAGGAAATACATACTGGCAAGAAGACATAGCAAGAGGAGAGTCATGGAAGAGATATGGAGAGGAACAGCGAACTGTGCAAGCTCTCAACTTTTTTTTTTTTTTATACAAAAGCGTTAAAGCAATGAGACTAAGAGACGAGCCATACAGTCCAACAACAACGACAGAGATGGAAACCCTATCAGTGATGATGACAGCATCAAGAATAGATGGCGGGAATACTTTAAGGAGCTCGTCAACCCAAGCAGCCAGGGAAACACACAGAGCCCGTTTGACCCAAGATATCCAGAACACGAAGAGCCAAACATCCTGAGATCAGAGGTACAGCAGCGGGCATTGATGGCATTACAACCAAAGCTGTCCTGGCATGTGGAGAAATAGGAACCACTTGGCTGACCACAATATTCCAGAGAGCATGGACAGAGAGGAAAGTCCCAGAAGACTGGCAGTGTGCAGTCATACCAATTTGGAAAAAAAGGGCAGTAAGAAAGACTGCAAACCGTACCGAGGTATATCTCTTCTGAGCCACACAGACAAGATGTGCGCATAGATCCTTGAACAGCGTACAAGGTAGAATCTCAACTGAGCAAAGGGCAGATGGGTTTCAGAGAACTAAGCGAAAAATCAATTGAATACAATAAAGAACTGAACCTCGTGTTCGTGGATCAAGAAAAGGCCTTTGACAGAGTAAACAGGAACAAGCTGTGGAAAACGTTAAAAGAGTACAATGTTAGGGGGCAACTTCTAGACAATATCAGAGCCATCTATACCAATAGCATGAGTGCAATACGCACCCAAGATGGACTCAGAGAATGGTTCGAAGTGACATCAGGAGTGAGGCAAGGGCGTGTTCCATCACCACTGCTATTCATTGTATATATGGACAAGATCATGATGGAAGCAAACCCTGAAGACCTGAATGAGATGCTGTTTGCAGATGACCAAAGTCTTACACATGAAAAGGAAGAACTCTAGGAGCAATAAACAGCCTGAACACACAGTGTGAGAACTTCTGTATGAAAATCAGCACCAGCAAAACCAAGACAATGAAAGTCAGCAGAACACCTGGCCGTGTGAACATCAATGGGACAGCGCTGAAACAAGTCAGCGAGTTGAAGTACCTTGGAAGTATATTCACAGAAGATGGACGTCTCAACAGATAGATCGAGACAAGAATGCAAAAGGCCTACAGTGTCAGCTATCAGCTTGCTCCAGTATTAAGACGCCCCAATATTCCCATCGAGACCAAAGCCAAACTCATTGAGTCAATATTTAGACCAACCTTAACATATCGGAGCCCGACGTGGACCCTTAGCAAAAGTGTGGAAAGATCGATCACCACTTGCGAGATGCGATGTTTTAGGAGAGCTGTCAATAAAACCAGACAAATGGTTGGAACAATACCAATTCTCCACTACATCCAGCAGCAGATAATCAGATGGTTTGGACACCTGACACGCATGGCACCTCATCAGTTTGCAAGTAAAGCGTACAACATAAGGATGTCTGGGTACAAGGCAAGGGGAAGACCGAGGAAGACCTGGATCGAGGGTGTGAAACACGCAAGACCCACAACCCCAGGCTTTCAAACTTGCCGCAAACAGAAAGCCTTCTCTTCTCGATGCTCTAGACGGTACAAGAGGATGGATAAAGTAAAAGTAAAGTTAGACTTTCCAGAAGATAGGGATGCTTTTCATACAGATAGACCCGAGGCATTTCCATAGGGGAAATAGAGCCTTGAATATGTGCTAACAGGGCGCAGTAGTAGTGCCACTTGCATCAATTCCCTTGGTACAGGATTTAAAATGAAGCTGAATATTTGTCCAGATATATTTGCTCTCAACCATACAATTTTCCAAAACTGATTAGGCTGCAGGTAAGAGTGACCACTAACTTTTGCTGGAGAATGTTTTGGTTACTGTTTCAAGTTGAATTATGCGTCAGATGATTTAGAATAGTGCCAAAGTGGGTCATGTTTTAGTTCCCGATGGAAAAAATGGTTATAGAGTTTATTTCTTGCTGTTATGTAGAATTGGACATTTGATTGTAGCTGTTCTGATTAGTCAGAAATGTATTTTGTCTATTTTGTTTAGCTATATGAAGTCTTAAAATAAACCCAGAGGTAGTAACAGCTAGTAATGTTTTTTCAGCGCATTGTCAGCAGACTGTATTTTGGGTGAGGGTGGGTCTCAAATAATTTTTGTTTAAATCTCTTGAAGGACGACTGTCCACAGAGTCCATAATTCGGAGTATTTTTTTCATGCTAGTCAAAGCTATCATCTTTTGATGATTTCTGCTCTTTACAAATGGGCTGGCTGTAGGGAAAAGCAAGGGAGAAAACTGGCCATCCTGAGTGAGTTAAATGCATGCTGTGAAAAGTAGAAGGTTGAATGTATTTCCATTTTTGTTTTAGCTCAGTGTAGGGTATGAAGTGAATTAAATTTTAAACACAAGGCAAACTTGTAGTTGTACACAAACATTCTCTCACAAGCATGAAAACAAATTATGCCTCACACTGTATCATGCAGATATTTTATTTTTACTTTCCATCACCATCCAATGCCCAATAAACATACATCATAATTATTATGGACACAACTTTGATCTACCTCATAAGTTATGCAGTACATTTCATATTGAAAACTACACCATCAAAACGACCAAAAAGAACAGTAAAAACAATCTTAGCTATAACTGGGTTGAGACTCGTGTTACAAGAATGCATCGAATCAAAAATTCAGGTTTACATTTATTCAGTGTACATTTGAAATTTAGAAATACTGAACAAACTGATGTTGTAAGAAAAGTCCACCATTTTGACACACTGGTAATGGTACACAGGTAACAAAGAAGTCGATGGATTTATCAGATTGAAAACTTAATGATGGGGGGTTTAAGCATGGAAATTGTTTTACACCAAGGGTTAAAATGTTAATTGTAACAAAAAGAGGAAACGTAGCCAAAGGATATACATGGAATGACGCACAGGAAAAATAGATCTTTTATATAATGGTTACCTTGCAGGCCTTAACTGAGAGTGTTTTAATACAGAATACATGGAAATAGCAGTCACATAGTGTTTGTTGTTGTTCCTATACTATTCTCAAATTTTATGCAGTTATTTATAGTATGAGAGTGTGTATTTTAGGGTGGATTTTTTGCCTTAGTACCGGAAGGACACTCTGAATCGTAAATTTCGAGATAGTGCATATTCTAATGGCGCTTTTGTGCTTTTTTTTGTGTTTCAGATATGGACTCGAGGGAGACGTTGGGAAAGTTCCAAGTTGACTGACTACCAGCTGTGTGCTTAAGCAGATGATCTTCAGTGCTGAAAGACTTTGTGGAGTGTTTGGCAGTTGTCTTGAATGAAATATTTACTGTGAAAAATAAAAGGTTTTGAATTTTTTTTGGGTGTGTGTGTGATGAAGAGAACACAAGCATAGTCAACAAAGACAGTTTTGGATGGATGTTAAATAATTTATTGAAAAAAAAGCACAGTAAACACAAGAGTGTCCTACCCCACCCAATATCGGATTTTTGCAAAAAAGGGCGGCGAGAGCCTATCTCGAGACTTACGATTTCACCGTTCCGCCCAGAAGTACGAGTTGGGTCCCCCCCTCTAAAAATGCAAAGTTCTCCCTGTGGATTGTCTTTAATCCACCCCTCCCTCAACATAATGCAAAGTACCTCATCTAAACAAAAGGAAAGGGCAAATCTCAAGTTCTTGCCATTTCCTCCCCCTAGAAAATGACATTGCCATCGTTACATTCATGCCAAGCGGGGCCAGATGCTGTCCACAACTCTTCCCACTGACAATAAAATAGAACAATTTACTTTCATGGATGGCCAAAATAGCTTGGCTTGGCTTAATCTCCAGCCCCCTTACAGCACTTTATAAGCCTTCATCTGTTGTATCAGGCCTCACAAAGGTTATTGACCTGGTTGGCCAGGGAAAATGGCTAATGGCTGCTGGAGCCCCATTTTAAACTGGCCCAGCTTGGCATGAATGCACCCCAATCACAATCAAAGAAAAGCTTACACAATATGCATAAAAACCTTAGGTGCCCTGCACTAGTAAGGACATGCTCCCAAGGGAGAGTGCCCCAAATTTCACACAGAAAAAGGTTACCTAATTAGCCTCTGGCAAAAGAATTCGCTACATTAACCTTCACCATGCTTCTTCCTACATCCATAATCAGCAGTTCAACCACACTAAGGGGTATTTTCATTTACTGCAAATAAAATTACTGGACTTAAAAATTAAGTGCTGCAACAGAGCCGTTGTCCTTATCAGGTGTGATAGAAGCAGCAGCCATGTTGGCCAAATTTTGTTTGACAGACTTTTTGATTCTTCATGGCATTTTCAAGGTTATAAAGCATTACTTTTCAAACCTCCATATACTGCAAAGAATGAAAACTAACTTACATATATCTATATTTCTTTAGTTTAAAATTCTTATTTGACAATGCAAGTTTTTTTTTTTGGTAGCAATATCGGATGGATTCATCAGTGCCTGTTTTAATGTTCTGTTCAACAACAACAAAAATTGTGACACTCCACCATGAAATGAGTCGCTTAGCACCTCCCCCAGTTTTCCACTAGCAGCCATTAAATGCAGGTGGGGGTCAAGCTTTCGATTTTAAGGTTTTGATTGGGTATAAAACTATAGCCACCAATCTACCTTGTAGGGAAATATCAAGGCATAGTTTTGTTTCCTTTTGCCTTTAAATGCGTTTTAAAATACCAAAGCCCTCATTCTGGCCACGTTTTAGGATATTTAACTTGTCGATTTCACATTTTGTCATTTCATGCAGTCCATCATTTCAAATTGTAATAACTTTTGATAGAATTGTCAGATTTTCAATCTGTTATTTGTATTGTATGGCCATTTTATTGCAAATTAATAATAACTAAAAATTGACCTCTGGTGCAATGCAACTCATGTGATGGAGCGTCACAATTGTGAGTGATGTTTGCCGTCTTTATTTGAAAGCTGTCGTGCTAAATCTTTAAAATATAGTGTTCTGGCAAAGAAGCAGATCATTTGCCAGACAAAAGTTTGTTCTAAATGTACTGTGAAGAGGTCAATAATTCATTGGCCTGCTGTTTTGTTTTTTTTATTTTAAAAACAGCTGTGTGCCTTCTAACCTGGAAAATAAAATACTGATAGAAATGATTCTAATTTGGAAAACAAATGTCAGTAAGCCGAGGGTTTTTTGTGCTTATTCTGTAATGAGAAAATGTTTTTTCTTATGAAGCATGGTGAAGGCTAAAAAACAAAAACATTACAGAATATTTGAATTACACATTAGCTTTCAGTATGAACTCAAAAGGGGGAGGGGGGGGACACACATCACTTCTGAATCTTGCGTAACATTACTGCTGCAGGTTGTCACAATGCTAAGCCAGCTTTCTATCTACATGTACTGCTACCCAAAAACAAACAGAACTGTTCATAGCAAAGCATGTTCTGAAAAAAACATTAAATTGTCTATGGCATGGCATGACATAGTGTGGACAAAGTATTCTTTTGAAGAGTTACAAGCTTTCAAAGAAGAAGGTGGCAAAAAGAAAATCAATGCTTATTCAATGTACCATCTGATAATAAAAATTTGACTTCGACAAGAGCACAAAAACTTTCCAGGAAAAAAAGGATGTCTAGTAGTTCACTAAAGAAAAAAACGGGTATGTTTACAGGGCCTTCCCTTGACTAATGGTGATGCACGATGATAGATCTTGTGGTGCCTACAAGAAAGCACAAGATGACATTCTGTTCTATGAAGTAAAACTGAACCGAGTTTAACATGGTTTGCTTAATGTGGATGGACGGCATCAATAAAGAAAAACCTGATTTTTTTTTTCCCACTTAATTTGATAATGTGACTTGAGAAACTGTTCTTGTCCTGTGCACTTCTTTTAAATTAAGAGAATTTTGATTATTAAGGGAAAAAAATACCAAGAAAATATTTGTTGCGCTATGAGCAGTAGAAAATCATCTCTGCTTTTTGTACTACTTTTCTTGACCGAACAGAAGACTGGTTTGTGAAAAAAAAAAGGGTTGCACTGTTTTTGTTTTTAAACAGCTGAAAATCATTTCTACTTTGGCCTCTTCTTTTTTTTTTTTTTTTTAAATGATTAGAATTTTAGTTAGTGAAAAAAAGACCAAAAAAAAACTTTGTACATTAACAATTCTACTTCTGCAGTTTTCTCCCAATGAACAGAATTGGATTTTAGAGAAAAAGATGATGAAAATTTAAAACTTTGCAATCGTTTCCACTATTTGCACTTTTCTCCAACGAATTGATTTCAGTTAAATTTGGGAAAAAAAAAAACCCACAAGAAAACTTTACACTTTCAGTAGCGAAAATCAATCTGTCCATTGCACTTTGCTCCAACTTAATAGAATTTTGGTTAAAGAGAAAAATCCAAGAAAAATGAGTAGGTTGGAACATCAATAATGAAAAATACTTTGGAAAAACATTTCTTTTTGTTTATTGGGGCATTTATATAAATCGCTAAACAAAACTGTTATAAGGCTGTGCACTTTTGAATGGGGCAACAAAGGGGAATTTTTTTTAATTTATTTTTTTTTTCCCGTTTTTTTATGTTTAAAAAAAAAAAATTGGAAAAAACCCTGGTGGTTTTTTGCTTAGCTTTTTTCCTTTTCAAATGGCAAACAAATTGGGGTCCGTTTTTTTTCCCCTGATTCACTTTTTTCACTAAAAAAGACATTACAGGGATTCCAAAGGGTTTTGGGCATCTATTTTTAATTCCCCCAAGGGGGGGGGGGGGGGGGAAAATTTAATAAAAATAATAATACATGGAATTTTATTACCTATATTGTAAAAAAAAATCAAAGCGCTTTCTTTTTTTTTTCTTTTCGTTCACTTGCTAAACACCTTCCCCCCAAAAGTCTTGTAAAATGAAGGGGGTGAATTTTCTGGCGCAATAACAACCAAAAATTTTCAATATACTAACACGTTTTTTAGAAAGGACTGGGGCCCATTTTTTTTAAGTAATGATATCAAACCCTTTTCTTTTTTTGCTAATTAAAAAACCCAAAAAAATCATTTATACTCACAAAATACATTCAAAGAGGAAGGGGAGTTAAATACTGCTATTCAAAAAAGATTTTAGAAAAAAAACACAATCTGGATAGCTACATTTCCACAAAAATATATCCCAAAATCAAACTTTAAAACCCAAAAGCCAAAGCAAAAAGCACAGTTTTTTTTTCTTGGGTCTGGGATAGTACAAACCCCCCCAAAATCTTCAGGCAATAGCTTTTCACAGCAAACCTTTTTAAAATGAAAAAAAAATTTCAAATTTTGCTAACGGAAGGTTTTAAATTTTAAAATCTTCACTAAAAAAAAAAGACCACAGAGGGGAGAAAACCCCTTGTAATAACCATCAAAAAAGCGAATAAAAGGAAATAAAAACAAGGGGAATTTGA
>CM060332.1:29294725-29312407 GCA_030674155.1 Stramonita haemastoma
AGCTTTTCAGAACAAAACATTTCAACAAAAACAAAGGGCAAACAAAGTGGTTTTGAAATAAAAATACAAACCATGTTTATTCATCAAAGCAATCACTGAACTTTTCAAACACTTGGGGACGGGATAGCGTCAAAACATTGCGCTCGCAATTTGACAACCCAGGTTTGATTCCTGTTTGAGGGGATTTTTCCCCTGGAGTAGCCCAGAAATACTAGATATCTGTCAAGTGATACAGCCTCAGTTTACATGGAGCTGAACTTTTACCACACAGACAAAAAAAAAAAAGGAACAGGTTTTAGGGTAGCTAACAACATTTGACTAGGAAACATAAAAAAAAACAAAATGGTCAATGACTAAAATCACACATTCCTCCCATCAAGTGTCACTGGTCATCCATGTACAAGGCATTTTGAAAAAAAAAAAAAAACACCAACAAAGTTTCAGTATGCCAATGTGTGTCAGTAGACATAATGATGCACATTGGGCTTCATCAAGGTAAAGTGCTACAGAAGTTTCCACTTACATTATAATGGGGAATTCCTATTCCAAATCCTTTATTATCTCAAAACAGAAAAATTCATTGAAGAGGGTAGCATAAAACCTATTATCTCAAAGCAAGAGAAATTCATTCAAGAGGATAGCATAAAACTTAAAACTCCCTTCCCCCCACCCCCACCCCCCAAAAGAAATCCCCTCCTGCCCCCCTCCCCCCCTTTTTTTTTCCTAACCAACCTCCAGGGAAAAAAATCCAGGCGAATGTGGAAAAAATCAAAACTTAGTAACGACATAAAAAGAACACACACAGAAAATGGCACTGTTTTGATGGAAATGCACACAGTGTAGGTAGAGAAGCAGAAATTTCAACAAAAAAAAAGAAATTTACTGTTGTGTAAGAACTGAATGCCATGAATTTCGATGGAATGAATTTTTTTTTTTTTAAAAGCCCCCGATAAACTGAATCAAGATTGTCCATTTTTGTTATCGACATTCACAGCTAATGAATAATGTTTGTTTTTTTTCCAATTTGCAATGGAAAGCACCAGATAAACTAAATCAAGATTGTCCATTTTTGTTATCAACATTCATAGCTTATTAATAATGTTTTGTTTTTTTTCAATTTGCAATGGAAAAAACTTATGGCATAAGCAATTATGTCAAAAGAATCACTTCAGTGGATAAAATAAAAAAAATAAAAAATAAAAAATTGGCATCAACAGATACACACAAAACATGGCATAAATGATATTGGCAATATCGTATGATTGTTGACTCAATGGCACTTTATCATTCATAGACTACTACGATGCGTAAATTAATTTTGCAACTATAATCTATATAATAGTCTGACCATCTAAGAACAATAATAATATTTTTTTTGAAAAATCAATGGCATGCACTTTAGTAAACACACACACACACACACACACACATACACACACACACACACACACACACACACACTGTACCATTTGGAAATAAAAATTTGACTTTCACACACACACACACACATACACACACACACACACAAACGATTACCAAACTTGAAGAAAGATTATTGCCCATAACGAATTACTCAAAAACTTCACAGCAGTAGTTGTTGGGCTTCTGGTGGTTGGTTTTTTTATGCGTTTGTTTTAGCCATATTCCTGTGATTTATATCAGTGCAACATGTTTACATGTATCTATAGCAACTGGCTCTGTTCCTCCTTTTCTAGAGCAACACAGATTTTCTTACTAATTTTTATCTAGTTTGTACAATAAAAGTTAAAAGTTAAAGTCTGTCCCGAGCCTAAGGCTCATCAGGTCGGTGCTTAGCCCAGTTTCAATGGCGTTAAGCGACTGAGAGTCATAGACTCCCCCCTGGATAGGACGCCAGTCTATCGCAGGGTTAACCCCCAACACAAGGTTGGTACCCCTTTTACACCTGGGTGGGGTGAGAAAATAGCCGTAAAGTGCCTTTTCCAAGGGCACAACGCCATAGCCGAAAGCTGGGATCGAACCCACAACCTTTAGATTACGAGTCCAACGCCCTAACCACTAGACTACAGCGGCGGCTAGTTTGTACAATACAGTGCTAAAACAATTCTACACTCCTGTAACACCCTTGTACTGTTTGGCGCTTCATTGTAGTGTGTTTATGTTGCATCCTTTGTAATGGACAAGTTTTCACATCAGTTATGATAACTATGATATCTTCTCCTTCATGCCTTTTTTTAGAAAAAAAAACTAATACCAACAATGATAATGCACATCCCTTTCTCTCCAGGGGGAAAAGAAAGAAAGAATGAATAGCTAATACACTGGTCCACAATTAAATGCACAATGACAAGTAGGGGTAAACAAAGCGAGCAAAAATGCATGAATAAAAAATATAAAACCATGTGAAGATGGTTTTTTGGGTGTGATAAACAAAATTCGAAGTAACTAGATACAATAAACATTAAGAGACAAAAATTACATACGTGTACACATACAATAGCATGTATGCGCACACACACACGCTCATGCACACACACAAACACCCACACCCACACACACCACACACACACACACACACACACACACCTCACATACACTGCAATACAGAAAAATGAAAACAAAAAATAATACATATCAAATCAATGGTTCAACAGAATCAGATATAAACAACAACAGCAATGACAACAGATAACAAACAAAACATCACTGGAAAGCTTCAAAAACTGCTCCATCCAAAAAACAACAAGAACGCTTGCCTTAATCTGTATTAAAAAAAGGTTCACCTGTAGTTAATAGATAGCTTTTAACTACCGTATAAAGGTAAACAGAACATTTACAGCTATTAATCCAGCAATATCACAATGTTTTGGTTTTTTCCCTTAACAAACACACTGGTTATCAATAAAACTTTCATGAATGGTTTGCAGAAAAATATTGTATTTATTTCTTTTTTATGCTTGGAATATAATTATGAAAGAAGAAAAAGGGTTTCATCCACCATTCTTAAATGATTTTTTTCCTTATAAAAAAGACCTGTGAGCAGAAGTAGGTATCCAACCATCGTTAAAAACCAAAAAAACCAAAAGAAAACCAAACAAAAAAAAAAACCAACACAAAACAGAACAGTTGTCTGTTCAACCACTATTTACAAAAAAAGTCACTTCTTTTTCAACCAGAAGCCAACAACTACCTCACCCCCTACCTTCTAAAACATCAGCCATTTACTTTTATTTCAACTATAATCAGAATTACTCACTAAGCTATACAGACTAAACCCTTTCTATTCCAGTCTACAAGTGCAGCAAAATAAAAAAAAATATTCCACTTGCACACTGGCTGATGGATTGTCTCCCTTCCTATACAAATGCCAGCTTTTTGATCTGATAGAAAAACCCATTTTGGTGACAAGACAGAAATGAATTGGTCAATAACAGATAACAAACAACCTCCCCAAATAACAATTCATAATTCAAAACACAAAAATCAACAACAAAATGAACTGCTCTCTTTTTTTTAAAAAATTTCGTTCCTCCGTACCAGGGACTTTCTCCAATACTGTGTGTGTAAAAACATGTGATACAAACAATCACACAAAACAATGTTCTTCCATTGCTTGTGACTTATTTTGTATGTTAATGTATGAACATTTGAACTATTTTAATGATAAATGTGTACATTTCATTAGTTTGCAGTAAATAATAAATTAACAGCTATTTTTTTTTGTACTAGCCCACAAAATCAGCCCGTCATCGACAGAAGAATAACACAACCAATCAAGATGTGTGCTTGCTTTACCATGTCATACATACATGTGAGGAAACTGCAATAGCTAAACTACATTGATTCATTCATTGACTCATTCAGTCATACTGTTAGCTATTGCGACAAATTTTTTTCACGGCAGTGTGTGTTCAATGCTGTACTATGACAAGCAACTGTGCTGAAGCAGACTTTGGGAAGGGAATCGCAAATATGAAGACTTTACTACCAGTACCTCATGTCAGTTCAGTTCCGCCAATCCTGTGCTGCTTTAGAACAAAAGTAAAATCCCAGTTGCAAAAATTTCAACTTCATCACAAAAACTATAGAATTTTAGGGTGCAGCTAAATGCTTTGTGAAAATGATTATTTTGTTTTACTATCAGCAGCTCATAAATCATTATCTAAACCCAACAGACAATGAATTTGTAATGTAAGCAATCCGTCCCCACCCCCCACCCCTCCATCTCCCAAAAAAATTATGACATTTCAAGTGCCAAAAATTCAATAGATAGAACAGTGTGTAAAAAAATTACAAAGGCAAAAAAATCATTTTGTAAATAACATAACAAACATCTCAAAAAGTAAGCAATTAATCTGCACACATTATACACTTTCCTTCACTGATTACAAAGCTATATCAACATTATCATTCAGTAGTCTTGTTGCAAAAGGTTTTTCAGATTCACCAAGAAAATTTTCAGTTTTCTCACTACTTCACTCACTAGATGAGAAATAAAACTGCACCTGCAGACTTAGCATAGTGGTCAACTGACACAATTCCCCGATGGGGAGGTCAACAGTTCAAATCCCATCAGAAGAAGCAGGGCTGAATCTGCTTCATTTCATCCAACTCCTATCCACAATAAATTCTACTATGGGCTGACTACTTGTTTTTCTGTTTATCAGATTTCGTGAACAACAGAAGGAATTCAGCTTGCTCGAATCCAGATCCTAAAGATGATGATACAGGTAAAAATTGTGGGAAAAAAAAATCCAGTTTTTAAAGACATGTTATCTTTTTATACAAAAACTGATGTAACAGAAATGTTTTAAAAAAACATGCTTTCCTTTCACGTTAGAACAATGTGGTTCAAAAAAATCACAGCAACAACAAACAAAATAACACAAAAGAAGACATGTATATATATATCATTACAACTCCTCCTTAGAGTGCCTTTTGGTCACCAGCCACTTGAGGTAAGTTTTGAAAATTTCCGGTGTTTTCTCTTCGGTGACGTGGAACCCTAGCTCCCGTGATCGTCGTAGAGCCCAGTCCAAATCCTTGTCGTATTGTACCGCTGAAGCTAATACTGCCACGTAAGCTGAAAAATACAATTTGTTTGATTTAAATTTGATTTTTTTTTTTTAAAGAAAATAATTGGTAAAATACATAGAGAAGTATATATATACATCCAGACGAAATTATTGTATAACTAAAAACTTGATTTGCACAGCTCTCACATTTACTATCCATTTATGCATGTTACTTATCAAGAAAAAAGATAACAATTACAACAAATTTGGCTAAACATTTATGAACATTCAACAATAGACAAACTATACATTATTTTTTTTTAAAAATAAATTAAAAAAACAACCAAACTCGTAGCTCTACACTGGTTTTTTTCCCCCCACATGAAAAATATATTCACAGAATTAAGGCACTCAAAGGTCTGCACTAGAAGATGACCTGAAAGATCAGAAAAATCCCCATCATTAATTCAACAGACGCCACCTAGGTTCGAACTCCCGACTTCGTGACCCATGGAATTGAAGTCAAACTATTTTAGCGACTTAGCAATCGCATCTGTCAAAGAATGGGTGTGCAGATAAGTACAGGCACATGAACATCGTTACATGCATGTGTGCACACACACCACACACATAAACACACACACACACCACCCCCACCCCACACCTCTATCTAACCACACACACATGCACACGCGCCACACACACAAACACACACACACACACACACACATACAGACACACACACAAACACAACCACCACACCACACCAACACACACCACCCCCCCCCCCCCCCCCCCCCCCCCCCCCCACACCCCCCACACACACACCACACACACACACACACACACACACACACACACACACACACACACACACACACACACAACCACCACCACACTACACACACACACACACACACTCACAGGTTCTCTGGGCTGAAGCACAGTGTACAAGAACCGGTCCTTTTTTACCGATTTCCACCAACTGGGCCATGTGCTTGTCCAAAAATGGACCAAACGGACCATCACCGGCTGAAACAGGGAAAGAATCACAGACATGAACCAACAGGGTTCGCGCTAGGATTTTTTAAAAACGGTACTGCGAGTTGCCATTTCAGAGACATCTTGACCAACTCCCCCAAAATCGGTCCCCAGAAAATAAAATCCGGTACGTACTGTGAACAAAACGAAACTAATCAGTGAGGGGGTGGGGGAGGGGGGATTGTTCGGCAGCAAAACTAAATCTAAATTGAACGCGAATCTCTCAGACTTTGACTGCCGTGCTGCTGCCACTCGCTTCTTGGGCATGAAGCCACGAAGGAAATAGGATTTTTTTCTAGCGCCTGTGCCACTGTCCGTGTCAGTCTGTTGTTTTGCATGGCATCATTCGTGTGACTTATATTCTTCTTTCTTGTTTCTATGCTTAGCGCTCATCTAGATCTTTGTTCATTTTAGATTTGGTTTTCGACTCTTCTCTCTGAAAGCAACGCGCAAATTCATAGTCATAGACCCTCGCTTTTCGCTTCTCGTAAGAGCAGGCCGTCGTGTGCCGGTGGGATCGGATTACATTTACAAAACTGCATACACAGGGGGACTGGATATGAAAAAGCACAGGAGTGCTTATTCCATTATCCTCGATATAAAAGATTAAAAGAATACAGAATAAATAAATCTAGGCCCCATTTACTCGATGTGAATGGAAGTCGCTGTCATGCCGAGAAGAGCGCGAAGCTCTATTCTTTCACAGTAAAGCTTGCTGTTCTGCGTGCTAGGCTAATAATGAGGCTGGCGCTAAAGATGGTCGTCGAAAGGGGTGGGAAGGGGTAGGTGCGGTAAGCACAGTACAGGCGCATGACAGACTGTCAGAAAACGTCACCAGACTTTTTTTTTTGAGACGGAAATCTAATCGGTCACAGGCAAACAGAACCGGTTCACGGTACCGGCTGCTTCGAAAATTTTCGGTATTCCCTGTTTACAATCGGTAAAATACCGACAATTACCGGTTATCGCGAACCCTGCCAACATGCATAGCTAATTATGCTCATGTATATATATATATCTTAAATCATGTAGGCAACTACAGTCTGAAACTAATGATGATTTAGCCTTATATGATTGTCATTATTGTCAATATCACCAAAGGCAAAGATGATCATGATGATGATTATCATTTTTTTTATCATTACTATATTTTCATCAAATCATTATCATTATCATTATGTATGATGATGTTTGCTTTTTGTGAGAAACACCATCATCATCACCGTTATTACTACCACCATCCTATCATCATCATCACTATCATTTTTAGTAGAAGTAGTAGTAGTAGTAGTAGTAGTAGTAGTAGTAGTAGTAGTAGTAGTAGTAGTAGTAGTAGTAGTAGTAGTAGTAGTAGTACAGCAGCAGCAGCAGTAGTGGTAGTTGTAGCAGAACCATCTTCTTATACATTACTATCTATAAATCATGCATGAGCACTGTTAGCGTTCATTTTTTATGAGTGCATTACAATTGTTTTTACTAATCCAATGCTCTTTGAAGAGTGCAGTCAGAAATGGCAGATGCAAACTTGCACTATATGGCTAGAAGGAAAACAATACAGAATGAAGATAATTATGATTATAACCTGGTAACAGTTTGGAAAATAATACCAGGATTAAAAATACATCATAATGATTGTCCGCAGTTTACTGTACATAAGTGTATCATCAATAAGTTATAGTGATCATATATTACATGTTCACATTTGTACTTAACAAAAAAAGAAAAAAAGTGTACATTTAGATTTACATTTAGGGGGAACAATCTCGTCACAATAATAATTTATTCACTTTTACATATTCACTTTCAAAAATTATTCCCCTAAGGCAAAGTATGCTGTTATGTATTCTATTGATATGTATTCACAACTTCCCTGTTGACAGCCTGTTATATTGAATACCATATTATCGATTTGATTTTCACACAGGACATCACTAATTCTTAAAAAACAAAACAAAAAAATGGATCTGTTTCTCTTATGAATAAATTCTCCACTCATTGTGGCTTTGGTTTTCTGTTGTAGAAGAGAAAGAGTGAGCGAGTTGTGTGTGTGTGTGTGTGTGTGTGTGTGTGTTTTGTGTGTTGTGTGTGTGTGTGTTGTGTGTTGTGTGTGTGTGTGTGTGTGTGTGTGTGTGTGTGTGTGTGTGTGGTGTGTGTGTGTGTGTGTGAGTGTGTGTGTGCACGCGCGCGTGTGTGTGTGTGCACACACACAAGCATGCATATACGTGTGTGCATGCATGTGTGTGTGTATATATACGTGCAAGTGCGCATATATGTGTACGCATATGGGTGCATTATATATCATTATATGTGTCTTCACATGTCAAATCAATGCATATATATGTTTCCCTGCATTTATTAAACATATCCATGTGCTCAATATTCCACTAACTACATAAAACAAACATTACAGCAAAATAAAGGAAACGACAGGATGAAATAAAATACACGACAGATTTCTGCGTGACAGTATGAATAATACATCAAAGCAGAAACTGACACTTCAGCCACTAACAAAGATGTACAGATAAATATATATATATAGTGACAGCAGAGCCAAAAAACATGATGACAGCTTGAGAGAGTATGCAAACAATACATTAACACTTGTCACATGATTCCCGCAATCCATACTCTCTACATAACATAGTATCAATCAGTAATCTTTTGTATGAGACAATGAACCTGGGTCCCATGTGCAACGCATATTCAGTGATCGTTCAAATAACCACTCCAACATGAGAGCTGACCCTGGAAAAATTCTGTAGAGAAAAGACACTCTCCTAGGGAAACAAATACACATGCAGCCAGTAAAAAGAAAAAAAAAATGGTAGTGTTTTTCTTATGGAGATCTGCTCTCCTCATAGAGAGCAGCCTGAATTTCACAGTGAAAAATCTGCTGTGACTGAATGTGCCATGGTATACAAAAAAAATAACAATTCAAGGATGGGGAGTATTGTCACATTGACTCAAAGATATTGGCAAGCTGTTACCACTGTGGAGAGAGACAGGTTTCACAATATGTCATGTTTTGATTGACACAGCAGCTTTTTCTTTTTCTTCCCTTTACAATCCGCTTTTTATACTGTATACATTTATTGTTATGTTGATAAGTAGCTACTGTATACACCTTGTTATGGTGGTGTGTGTGTGTGTGTGTGTGTGTGTGTGTGTGTGTATGTGTGTGTGTGTGTGTGTGTGTGTGTGTGTGTGTGTGTGTGTGCGTGTGTGTGTGCATGCATGCATGTGAATTCATACATTGAAGACAATGCAATATACTCCTCAGTACACTCTGACAAATTTAAATTGCGCTGCATGCTTACGCACATAAACTAAAACCACATCATACCACAACACACACAAAACCACACACACACACACACACACACCACACACACCACCAACACATATACACCATAGACACCCAAACCACTCCACTCCAACAGCTTGTGTTGACTCCAACACTCCAAGCGCCACTCCTCCAGCCCTATACCATCTACCCTCCCCCCCCCCACCCCCCCCCCCCCCCCCCCCCCCCCCCCCCCACACACACACACACACATCATCCCCACTCACCAACAGGCATGTGGTAGTACTCCAGAGGAGAACTGCCAAAGGCCAGCTCCTCCAGTTTCTCCTGATACCCTCCCCCCCTCCTCCCCCTCCACCCCCCCAACACACACACACAACACACACACCACTCACTCTCTCTCTCTCTCTCTCTCTCTCTCTCTCTCCTCTCTCTCTCTCTCTCTCTCTCTCTCTCGTCTAATATCACTATGAGTGAAGAGACGTTAAATTGAAGAAAGCACACACACACACTCACATACACCCCCACTCACCAACAGGCATGTGATAGTACTCCAGAGGAGAACTGCCGAAGGCCAGCTCCTCCAGTTTCTCCTGGTACCCCACCTCGTCCCCAAACTCCTCGCTGTTCCTGGACTCGTAGTTCACTTTGGAGTCAGCGCTGATGAAGCGGTTGGGTCGTTTGGGGTCAACGCGCGTCTCCTCCAGTCGTTTCTGCCACTGCCGCGGCTCCTGGCTTTCCGTGGCGTAGGTGCCCGTGTTCTGCTTGATGTTCAGCAGGTTCACCTGGTTTGTGTGGTGCAGTAAGTGAGATATTGGGTTGGTTTTCTTTTTCGCAGGGTCTGAATTGTAGCTTAAGATTTTGTCTTGGCTTTGGGTATACATGTATAAAAAGGTGTAAAGGTGGGGTCGTCTTCAATTTTACGTCTCTTCACAAAAAGCGATATTAGACAAAATGTTGAGTGTATGGGTACATATAAGCGTGAGTTCAAGTGTTTGCATGCATGTAAGTGTGGATAGTGCATGCGCTCAGGATCTTATTCAAAGGTGTTCCATAGCCTATGTGGTCATAGGGGAGCGAGGCATCAGAGACCTCAGCTTCTCTAGGGGGCCAGCATATTGAGGGTGGCGCCTATCTCCTCTCCTTCGCTGCTTTACCTTCCCTGACCCTAAAGAGGGCAGGTATCAATTTACAGCTGGGTGGATTTGGGACTGTACTGAAACCAAGGCGCACAAACAGTCACCCATCCAATTGGTAACCATGCTTGATGATGCTTAACGTTGGCTTGGGGAGAGCCAGTTCTCTGACCACTGAGCTATCCCATCCCCTGAGTATGTATAGGCTTGGCTAACTAGTAATATAGTCTTCCAGTCTGTTTCATTATTTTCTCTATACATTATATTTTTTTAATATTTTTTATAGAGAGGGAGATAAGGAGGGTGGGAGAGAGGGAGAGAAGAGAGAGTGAGTATGTGTAGGTTCTGCAATCTAATGCATTTTCACATTAAATGAACCTGATATTAGACGTGTGGGTACATGTGTGTGTGTGTGCGTGCGTGCGTGCGTGCATGCGTGCGTACGTGCGTGCGTGCATGCATGCGTGCGTGTGTGTGTGTGTGTTGTGTATGTATGTATGTGTGTGGGAGGGAGGGCGAGGCAACGACAGAAAGAAATATATAGTGAGAGTTTGTGTGTGTCTTTACAATCTAATGCTTATGCTTTTCCCCAGTCACAGAAATCAAATAACACACTATCCCCAATAATTAAGTGTTAGACTATCATCAAGAAAAAAGCATCTAAATAAACTTTTGGAACTCCTTTCTTTTTTCTACTCTTTATATATATATATAGACTATATATATATATGTGTGAAATTTTTTTCAAGACGAAGAACTCATCACCCACTTCTGTTCAAAGCTTCTTCAGGCGCTCAATACTAAAAAATACATACATACATCACGATACCAATTCTATCAAAATAATTTCATCATTACAACAAAAGAATAATAATAATAATATATGGGATTTACACAGCGCCGAATCTTGAAGAGTACACAAATCAAAGCGCTTTCATTCATTCAAATCAGTCACGCGCATGCAACCGTTTACATAAAAATAAAACAGATACCACAACAAAAACCAACATTTCTGAAAGGACAAAAAAAAAAAAAAAAAAAAAAACTGATCCTACAAATACGCCCCAGACCTCCTCCTGGTTGGGTTTCCCATTCAAGGTGATGCCAGAGCGCAGGTTGATGACGGCCCTGAAGCCCACCTCATCCAGGACGGGCAGGTGAGAGCGCGTGATCTGCCCCGCAGTGTACCAGTTTTTGTACACCGGGTGGGCCATCCAGTAGTCCATCCACTCCTCCGGCTCTGTGTTGGGCCTAAACAGTTAACGTGTCGTTATTATACCAAAGGTGTGTAGTCACGTACAAAAGGTGTGTAGTAATGTTTGTAGGTGTGTGTGCGCGCGGGCGTGCTTCATGCATGCCTGCGTGCGTGTTGTGTGTGTATATTTGAATTTGTTAAAACTGTAAATAGTTGTTGATTGTGTGTTGTGTAGGTTGAATGAAAGCGCTTTGATTTGTTTTTACAAGAGATAGCGCTATACAAATTCCATGTATTATTATTATTATTATTAGTCACGTACCAAAGGTGTAAAGTCACATACCAAAGCTGTTGAGTCACATACCATAGCTGTATGATAAGACACCAAAGCTGTATGATAATTAACATACCAAACCTGTACATTTTCCTCGATATAAAAGAATAAATAAATAAAATAAAATAAATACGGTAACATTTTGATACGTAGTCATGGTTAGAAAAAGAGAAAAAATACTTTCTGTATATTTTCTGGTCTCATCACTCTTATCTCTGATAAGATGGTACATTATTTCCCAAGTTTGGTAAACTGTATGTTCTGGATTAAGATTTACTATTTTTAAAATAATAATAAAATGAAAGAAAAAAATGTACATATCGAAGATTCTGTAAATAATGCAGGCTTTCAGTTATTCTGAGTATACTGACATCATGGTGAGGAAGTGCTTCGCCTCTGAGCTGAGCAAAGTTGTTTCAATACCTACTGGGCATGAAGGCTGTATGAAAGTTAATACTAACAATGTATGTATTGCGCTCATAGAGTCATAGTCATACCTCAGGAATGACTTTTTTTAAGAAGGTATGGTACCTGTTTACACCTCAAATATCCAATTTGTCAACCTAGAAACACACACACACAGTGGCACAGTGGCACAGTGGCACACACACACACACACACACACACACACACACACACACACACACACACACACACACACACAGTGACACACACACACAATCACACACACACACACACACACACACACACACACACACACACACACACACACACACACACACACACACACACACACACACACACACACATCTCTTTAACTATTCTATTCTTTTAGTTTTACAGTAAATAAAAACTAGACTGTGCAAAAAATCTTAAGCTCTCTAAATGAACACTTTCCTGAAATGTCAGAACCTGATTTTAAGCAGTAACAGCTCATACTACACCTGCTATAAAATTAACTGATCAAGAACACTTGACAAATATTTTGAAAAAAATTTAGCAATGGGCTCCACAACTCCAATCCCCCCCCCCCCCCCCCCCCCACCCCAGCCGTCAGTTTCTTCCACTTTCTGCTCCTCTCAGCAGCTAATTAATCCATCCCATCCCAGCCCAGCCCAGAGGGAGGGGAGGGGGGGGCTAGCTGTTGCTAATCATAGCGGCAACTGGCCACACATAGACAAGTAGGTAAAAGAAAGGGGCACACTAAATATAGCACTCTTGACTGAGTGGTGTTTGATTTGTGCACTGTTGCCCCCCCCCCCCCCTCCACCTACCTGGCAGGATTCTTGAGCACGGGCTCCCCAGTGATGATGGAGACGGTTTCCTGAGGGATCCTGGAGATGAAGTCCAGCCCCATGGCGGCCGAGATGTTGTACACGTCCTGGCTGCTGATGCGAGGGGTGAAGGTGGGGTCGTGGCGGGTCTGGTTGGCCAGGTACATCAAGGTGACGAAGGTGATGGTGTACCCACGGTCACAGTGCATCAGCACCGGTTTGGGCAGGTCCGGGAGTACCTGGTTTTTGAATAGTTAAAGTTAAAGTCTGTCCCGAGCCTAAGGCTCATCAGGCCGGTGCTTATCCCGGTTTCTGTGGCATTAAGCGACTGAGAGTCATGGACTCCCCCCTGGATAGGATGCCAGTCTATCGCAGGGTTAACCCCCAACACAAGGTTGGTACCCCTTTTACACCTGGGTGGGGTGGGAAAATAGCCGTAAAGTGCCTTTTCCAAGGGCACAACGCCATAGCCGAAAGCTGGGATCGAACCCGCAACCTTTAGATTACGAGTCCAACACCCTAACCACTAGACTACAGCGGCGGCTGGTTTTTGAATGGTGATAGTTAAATATAAGGTTGGTTTTTTGTTTTTTGTTTGTTTTTGTTTTGTTTTTTTTTGGGGAGACATTTTCCTAGTGTATTGTATTGTATTGTTTTGGCAACTAGGTAGTTAAATTGTGAATACTGGGATAGGCCCCAGGATTGTCTGTCCTGCAGTGTTGTAAACTTACTTATCCATGATATGACTTTTTTTTTTATAGTGTACTTTTCATTACTCTAGTTTAAAGTGTTTCTTTTTCTTTCTTTTTTTTTGGGGGGCCTCTTTTTTTCCCCTTAACCTGTGTGTGTATCATTGTGTGTGTGTGTGCGTGCATGCATGCAAGCACCACGTATGTTTGTGTGTTTTTTTCCGGGTTGACACATGATATCTGAGGGGATTGGCATTGTTAAAATTGAACTTGAGGCTCACGACAATTTGTTAATTTAATTCATGTCAGCTTCTTCAAGTTTTGAACTAAGATAGGTAACACCCCTCATGTGGCTTTTGTGACTGAGGAGGCGAAAAACCAAACAACATGAAATGGAAACGCTGAAATGTAGGTGTGGGGGTGAGTGTATGTGGGTGGGTGGGTAGGTGGAGTGTGTGTGTGTGTGTGTGTGTGTGTGTGTGTGTGTGTGTGTGTGTGTGTGTGTGTGTGTGTGTGTGTGTATGTGTGTGTGTGTATGTGAGTGTGTGAGGTGTAGTGTGCATGTATGATGATGGAAGGAGGGGGTGCAATAGCACCAACTGAATAACTTAACAAAGCTACAGTACACATAACTTTCACAGACCATATCTTATACTTTATACTTTGCTCTTGAAAAATAGAACTTGCTGGTGACTGTTTTAGAGTATGGTTTACATTACTTTAACAGAGTGTACATTTTACATTGCTGTAACAAGAGTGTATTATTTACGTTACTGTAACGGAGTGTATGGTTTACGTTACTGTAACAGTGAGAGTGTATGGTTTACGTTACTGTAACAGTGTATGGTTTACGTTACTGTAACACAGTGTGTCACTGTGTGGTTTACCTTTGTCATTTTCTCCACAGCTTCAACCCCAGCCCACTCATCCATAGGATCCAACAGGTTTACAAACTTGAGCCCAGCAATTTCTTCCACGATTTTCTTGGACTCCTCTGTGTTTGGTAAACTGTCTCCGCCAAAATTCTGCCTGGGTTCATCAACTGGGTAAGTGAACAAAGACAGAATACTTTTGAAGCCAGCGTCCGCAGCATATTTGATTTGCCGTTCAGTGAGTCGACCAGAGACATGGAAATCTGGGGTGATTTCTTTGGCCCACCAACATTTTCTGGTGGCTTTTAAGCCGGGGGCTTTGAGTCTGCTTGGAAATACAGATTTCACCACTTTTTCTTCAGCTAAGTTTCCAGTTATCACTGCTACAATGATAAGCATCAGTGCAAGTTTGTGGGCCATTTTTTTGTTTTGTTTTATGTTACAAACAGAATTTTAAAATGTCAATTATACTTAACACACAGGGCGAGCTTACAAAACCAGAACGACCTCAGAGTGATGCCTTGTCCTAGGTCAGCAATCTTAAGAATTATCCGAGTCTGTGAACACTAAATCTGAAGAAGAAAAAAACCAACAACACACGTTTCAATAGTTTGAGGGTCACGATAGGCTTGTTCTTCACTAGGCTATGATGGTACTTTTTTCCAAGTGAAGGTTAGTGCCTAGGCCTATAGCAACTATTGTCAAACTGGTCATCTAGCTGACGCGTCAGCATGCAACTGGACGAACGCTTCCAATCATACAGCCTAGGCCTATCTGAAACCGCTAAAAATAGGGTCAGCGGTAGGCCCCTAGGTCTTATCCTAGGACGGGTCTTCTGGATTCGTCACACGCGAAAGCAGAAGATACTAGATAGTCAATCTTACAAAATCTAAACAGGAAACGGACGGGCAGTTATAGAGTTGTACTTTCAAAATCACTTCGAACAAGTTTCGTCTCAACTTCTAAATCGACCTAATCAACAGAGGTAAAAATCAAACCGCAGTTTCCACATAACATACTGCACAGAACACATCCCCCAAACAAATCTACACGGTCTGCGTGTGAGGAAGCATGTGTGCGTAACTAGGCCAACTCTTGCCTCTCTTCTACACGTTTTTCTTGACCTTGAACTTGATCTAATGGCCTTGGCATTGACACATTTCAATCATTTGGCCTTGCCAAGTGTTTGGATTATACAAAATTATGTTTTTCATTTCCCCATGTTCACGATCTAGTTGTACATTTTTTATTTTTTGTTTTAATCTATATTTCACTCTCTGTGAAAGGGGGTGGTATGCGTGTGTGTGTGGAGGAGGGGTGGGAGGTGAAAACATTTAAATCCATCTATCCCTTAGTCTGGCGAACGTGAGGGTACCCCTGAAGACTTGACAACCAGTTCCCTCCATTCCTCTCTCTTATCCTCGATATAAAAGAATAAATCAAATCAAATCAAATCAAATCTCTGTTCTGCCTTTCTCATGGTTTTGTTGAGTTCTAGGCCTGTCCATTCGCTGATGTTGTCCTCCCATCTCTTCCTTGGTCTGCCTCTTTTTCTTCATCATAATATATATATATATATATATATATATATATATATATATATATATATATATATATGTGTGTGTGTGTGTGTGTGTGTGTGTGTGTGTGTGTGTATGTATGTATGTATGTATGTATGTGTATATATCGTAGATTTCTTTCAGGCAAGCTCAAAGTAGTTAGCATGATATTTCACTACAAAAAATATGTCAAAAATTATATTTAAAAATAGATGAAAATACATTTTCTTCATCCCCACTGTCATTCTACAGTCCAAGTACTCGTGCAAAACAATTCAGAATATGAGCTTTAAAAACGGTCGTTTTTACCACGTTTCTGCAGCTAGGCTAGATGTTGCCAGCAACAGAAAAGTGTGGAGTTGTTTCCCTTTAACTGTAGTCACGGTAGCTAGAATAATTATACCCGTCGTTCATTAAAATTTTATTGATATGCATGCTTTTTGTTTCTCTATAGCTCAAAAGAGTTAATGGGAATAAACTATTGGGAACTAGTTTGTTCACATCGAGTTATAACCCCGGAAATTGTCCGGGGTGTAGCCGTATAGAGTGCACATTCATTTATTATTATTACACTTTTATTTCTCTGTATAATAGCTCAGCAGAATTAATGGGAATAAACTGAATTGAGAGCTTGAAAGCCTGAATAAGAACTTATTTTGGTAGCCTATCTGTCAATACCCTAAATATCTCACATAGAGCTTCCAGTTACTATGACTGCTCGAAACAGTCAATACCATGTAATTGAGCTCATTTTCCATGATAACCAAACATGTATAGATCAGTCAACTTTCAGTTTCAACACCAAGAACTTGCAGACTCCCCCTAAACCTTCCCTACACCTACCCCCACCATACTCCTCCCCCTAAACCTTCTCCCCCTTCCCTACAGCTACCCCCCACACACACACACACACCTACCCCTATCGTACTCCCCCCACCCCCTGAACCTCCCCCCTCCCTACACCTACTCTCACCATACTACTCCCCACCTTCCTCCCTACACCTACACCGATCATTGTATTTCCTTCATTTCTGTTTCTGATGTATGTATAATAATTTGATCATTGGCATTGGGGAACAGTGTTTGGGGGGGTTTTCGCGCGGGCGTGCTTTCGTGGGGTGCCTACGTTCGTTTCGCGCGCGCGTGGAGAGAGAAAAGAGAGAGAGAGAGAAGAAAAGAAAAGAGAGAGAAGAGAAAGAGAGAGAAAAGAGGAAGAGAAGAAGAGAGAAGGGGAGAGAAAAAAGGCCAAAGGGGAAAGGAAGGGAAGGCAAAGGGGGAAAGGCAAAGGCAAGGGGAAAATTCTTTTTTTCGAGGATAATA
>CM060332.1:29312507-29317507 GCA_030674155.1 Stramonita haemastoma
AGACAGACAGAAGACAGAGGGACAGAGAGAGAAACAGAGAGACATATAGACACACAGACAGACACACAAACAGACAGACAGACACACGGTGCCTAGCTATGGATGACCTTCAAAACAAGTTTCGGTTTACTGGCAGTTCTGTAGCGTTGCAGAAATTCAATCGATCTTGCTATACCAGAACACAATAGAATAGAACAGGACAGGATAGGACAGAATATAGTAGAATAAAATAGAACAGAATACAATGCAATAAAGCAAAGTGGAATAATATTACTGTTTTTTTTTTCTCAAAATGAAAATAAGTAAAAGTAAAATAAAAACAAAATGAAATAAGATACCAGAACATAAAATAGGATAGTACGAAACAACACACACACCACACACACACACACACACACACACACACACACACCACACACACCACCACCACCACCACCATCACCACCACCACCACCACCACCACCACCACCACCACCACCACCACCACCACCACCACCACCAACAACAACAATAAAAATACATAAAGATACAAAACAAAAAAGAAACAATGAAGCAAAACAGAATTTAACAGAATAAAACCAAAGAAAAATGAAATAAAAAAGAAGAAAATCTCACTCGTAAGTAGCTTCAGGCCCTATCAATCTAACCCATTGCCACAACCATTACCAACCTCCCCTCAAGCGCTGCCTGTCTGTTGATTAGGTTTAATAAAACGAACTCAACCAGTAATAGTCTGTCGACATCTCAAAAGGATGGGATGGTGGCAGTGGCGGTGGTGGCACAATAGGATATCATGCTGTTCTACTGTTGCCATGACTACCCCAGCAGCGGAAAAAGGTTAAAACCGACACCGATTTACGCTATAGCTGAGTGCTTAAGGCCGTTCGACTTCAATTCCGTGGGTCCGTGTAAACGAGGGTTCGAATCTCAGTAGCTGCTTCTATAGCAAATTAAGGGTGGGTTGAGTTTTTTCTCCTTTTTTTCTCTTTCTTTTTTTATTTTGCAATCTTCCAGGTCAACTTAAAGTGCAGACCTGCCAGCGCCTCAGTTCCCTTCGTAAACATGCAGAAGTTCAAATATCCATGTTAAAGATCTCGTAATTCATGCCAGCATTCGGTCAAGTTACGGAAACACATTCATTATTTTATTCATTTATTTACTCTTTAATTTCGAGAATAAAATAAGCACGCATGTGCCTTTTTTTTTACAATCAGTCCCCGTGTGCATGCAGTTTTTCACATTCTGACGGTGGGAACGGATGACAGAATTTATTTATCTATTTTTTAAAATAAATAGATAAATTCTGTCATCCGTTCCCACCAGCACACAATGGCCTTACCTACACTTTCAAACAGGTGTTAATGAGTGCGCAAGATGATTTGCGTGCGTTCACACACGGGGTCTTATTTTTTAGTCTCATCCGAAGAACACAAAACATACCTAGTATGCATCCTGAAATGAGCTGCTTTGAAATCAGAATGTATCAGCTGAGATCAGCGCACAAACCTCATATGGAGTTCCAATAAGAAAGAGAGGACCAGATTTTTTTTCTCTTTTATCTCCCATTCAGCTTTACTTACAAACTTTACATTTCTTTCCTGTTCCAATTTCCTGTGGAACATTACATTTTAGTGGATAGATTGAACACACACACATACACACGCACGCACGCACGCACGCACACACACACGCACGCACGCACACACACTCACACACACACACACACACACACACACACACAAACACACACACACACACAAAACACACACACGAGTTCACACAGACATACACGAGGTCTCTCTCACACACACACACACACACACACACACACACACACAACACACACACACACACACACACACACACACACACACCACGGCGCTTCAGTTATAATCCCCCCCCCTCCCCCTTCCCCCACTCCCACACACATTTTTTTGCGCTTGAGGGTGTGACCACTAACTAAATTACGTCTCGCTACATCTTAATTAACGCCGAACTGGGTGATGCCGACAGGTGAGATAGGTAAGACATCTAACTCATCTTCTGAGTACAAAGCAGTCTATTCATCTCTCCCTCCCTTCCCTCCCCCCTTCTCTCTCTCTCTCTCTCTCTCTCTCTCTCTCTCTCTCTCTCTCTCTCTCTCTCTCTCTCTCTCTCTCTCTCTCTCTCTCTCTCTTTCTTTCTTTCTTTCTTTCTTTCTTTCTTTCTTTTCTTTCTCTGTCTGTCTCTGTCTCTCTGTCTCTGTCTCTCTGTCTCTCTCTGCTTACGTGCTTTCTCTTTTCGAGGGGTTGGATGTAAAAATAAAAGTCTCATATTTTACTCTATGACTTCAGAGAATAAATTTCGACATCGTTTTCGTTTTCGTTATCGTTATCGTTATCTCTCTCTCTCTCTCTCTCTCTCTCTCTCTCTCTCTCTCTCTCTCTCTCTCTCTCTCTCTCTCTCTTCTCTCTCTCTCTCTCTCTCTCTCTCTCCTTTTCTCTCTCTCTCTGTTTGTCTGTCTGTCTCTCTCTGCTTACATGTTTACTTTTCTCGAGGGGCTGGATGTAAAAAAAAAAAAAGTCTTGTACTTATTCTGTTACCTCCAGAAAAAAAATTCGTCGTCGTTGTCTCTCTCTCTCTCTCTCTCTCTCTCTCTCTCTCTCTCTCTCTCTCTCTCTCTGTCTCTCTCTCTCTCTGTCTCTCTGTCTCTCTCTCTCTCTCTCTCTCTCTCTCTCTCTCTCTCTCTCTCTCTCTCTCCCTCCCTACGTGCGCGAAACGTATCAGTGTTTTTGTGTGTTTTACGTTTAGAGCGAATATATGTGTGCGTGCGTGTGTGCATGTATGTGTTGAGTGTGTGTGTGTGTGTGTCTGTGGGGGGGGGGGGGGGGGGGGGGGGGTATGTCTGTAGGTGTGCATATAAACTACCTGTAGAAATTAACCTTTTTACCTTGATGAATACCTCTGTGGACCTGGTGCCGGCAAATGAAACATTAAGAATTGTCAGAAAACATTCAACACTATACCTACAGTGCTGAAAAACGCTGTGCTGAAATGACTTGTGTTATTAGTACTAAACGGTGCTTTTTCGGAACAATCTAGATTGTGAATGCATTCAGTGACAGTTTTGGATCGATTACGATTGTGAATGTATCTAGATTGTAATTGCATTTAATGACACCTGTGCTATAACTCCTGTGCTATTTAGTGACAGTTTTGGAACGTCTAGATTTTGTGAATGCGTCTAGATTGTGAATGCCTTTAGTGACTCTTGTGCTGTGTTTTGCAAACCTACAAACTGAAGGTTATCCAAGTTAGGGGATGTGTTTTGTGATTCCCATGCTGTGTTTTGCAAACCTGCAAACTGAATTATTCTGAAGTTATTCACAACCGTGGATGTGTTTACTGACTTCTGTGCTGTGTTGTGCTAACCTTCAAATTGAAGAGTCTAATTTTGAAATGGACAAAGACAGATGGAAGGGACACAACAGTGGATTTTAAATTAAAAAAATATATATATGGTGTTTTTGTTGTTGTTTTTTTCTCCCTTGGATATTGGAAAACAGCATAAACATTTCTCTGCGTGTTGTGTTTCCTGTAGAAAGTGTTCCAGAAGACTGATTTGATTACCTAACAATATTCCTAGACCTGAGGATATTGTGTATACCTGATAACTGTTTTAGGATATAATATATCTCAACTGGTAACAGTTAAAGCAAGGCTTTTATTAGTACTATATTTGCTCCTTTTAATTTGTGCAGAAAAAACTGATATAGTTTTTGTATTGCATATTCACTTATTATCCATTCCATTGTATTTACTTGATCAGTTTAAGTTGATTGATATTGTTTCCTCAAACCGTTTAGAATCATTTGGGGTTTTAGTGATCATTATTATTACTTTTTATTATTTTTTTCTTCTTCTCCTTCTTCTTCTCTACCTTTTCAGCAACATGGCTCCCTGTCAGAAAACCTGGCCACAAAAAGATGGACTACGTATTGGTCATTTAAACATTAACAGCATTTTAAACAAGCTAGCTGATGTACATAGTATCCTACACAACTCAAATAAACCATTTCATTTATTTGGATTTACAGAATCCAGACTTTCCAGTTTGGTATCTGATAAAGAAATCCAAATACCTGGGTTTAGAGCAATCCGTAAAGACCCCTCTTCCTCCAAAACAACAGGAATAGTTGTATATATAAATGAATCCATAAATTTTAAACGTATTCACCATCTTGAAACCCAACAAGTAGAGTCTCTATGGCTAGAAATACAACTCAAACGAAGTAAACCCATTATTGTCGGATTTATATACAGAAATCCCTCTGAGAGAATTGATTGGGTTGATAGATTTTCCATAATGATGGATGCAGCATCTTTGGATGCTAAAGAACTTTTACTATTGGGAGATTTTAACATGAATCTACTTAAACCCCACCCTTTGTGGATAAACAAATTAAATTCCTATAATCTCTCGCAAATTATTGACACACCAACGCGCTTAACCTCCTCCAGTGCAACTCTCATTGACCATGTATATGTAACTAATAAGCAAAATATCAAAGAAATATGTGTTCCTAACTGTGGCTGCAGTGATCACCTTCCTATCTGTTTCACATGGAACAAAAAAGGAATAAAAATTCCCATAGCTGGTCACAAGGAAGTCACTTATAGATCATTTGTTAAATTTGATGAAAATAAATTTCTTGCTGACTTGCTAAATTCCTCAATTAATCATGTTTACAACTTTACAGACCCAGAGAAAGCTATATATTTTTGGCTAGAAACATTTAACTCAGTCTATGATAAACATGCTCCTTTCAAAACCCGAAGAGTGAAGCACGCAACACAGCCTAAATGGATGACAACCGAGATTCTAAAAGAAACTTATTTAAGAGATGATCTATTAAAAGCAGGAAAAATAGGAGAATTTAAAGAACAAAGAAACAAAGTAAACTCATTAAAACGTAAAGCCAAACAAAAATATTTCCAAAATCTTGCCTCATCGAAACACA
>CM060332.1:29322507-29325007 GCA_030674155.1 Stramonita haemastoma
TTTGGTATATATATTGACTTCCGCACACGTGCTGCAAACGTGTGTGTGTGTGTGTGTGTGTGTGTGTGTGTGTGTGTGTGTGTGTGTGTGTGTGTGTGTGTGTGTGTGTGTGTGTGTGTGTGTGTTGTGTGTGTGTTTGTTTGTTTGTTTGTGTATCTGTACGCGCACGTGTGTGTGTGCGTGTGTATGCGTGCGTGTGTGTGCGTATGTGTATGTGTATGTGTGTGTATTCGCGCGTGTGTATTATGTGTGTGTGTGTGTATGTGTGTGTGTGTGTGTGTGTGTGTGTGTGTTCAAAGCTTTTTAAAACTATGATTTAATGTGTAACCGTGTTATTTTAGAATATATGTATGTTTAACAGCTGTGCGAGAGAGAGAGAGAGAGAGAGAGAGAGAGAGAGAGAGAGAGAGAGAGGAGAGAGAGAGAGAGAGAGAGAGAGAGAGAGAGAGAGACAGACAGACAGACAGACAGACAGACAGAAGAAAGAGAAGACAGAGACAGAGACAGACAGACAGAGACAGACTGACAGACAGACAGACAAATAATCAGACAGAGAGAGAGGAGGGTAGACAGACAGTTAGAGAGAGAGAGAGAGAGAGAGAGAGAGAGAGAGAGAGAGAGAGAGGAGAGAGAGAGAGGAGAAGGAGAGAGAGAGAGGGGGGGGGGGGGGGGGGGAGCGACAGACAGACCGACCAACCGACCGACAGACAGACAGACAAACAGAGACAGACAGATTCAGAAACACTTTTTTATCTTTTACTTTATTCTTTTGTTTCGAGGATATTACAATACAATTACATGCTTTTTTACATCCAGTCTCTGGGTGTACGCAGTTTTGTAAATTTTGTCATCCGTTCCCGCCAGCACACAATGGCTTACTATTTTGAAAAGCGGAACAGGTTTTAACGTGTTCACAAGACATTCTGTGTGCGTTCACACACGAGACCTCCGTTTAAAAGTTTCCTCCGAAGAATTTTTAGGGGGAGTGGAGTCGGTACTGACGTTAACTCCAGGGGGGAAAATCCCCTTGAACGGGATTCGAACCCGGGTCAGCAGATCACAAGCGCAATGGGCAAAGCTCGAACCCACCAGGCTATCCTGTCCCGTTCAAACATTCAAACAACGAGACAGACAAACGCGCACCCAGACCCAGACCATCAATCAACTACATGAAAGCAAACACAAAGAGTCCTGCACGCACACACACACACACACACACACTACACACACACACACAACACACACACACACACACACACGCACCACAGCACACACACATCACAACATAACACACAACAACACACACACACAGACACACACACACAACACGCCCGCACGCACCACACACACTACTAATCTCCCCCCATCCTCCCCTCCACACCTACCACCACACTCTCAGCACCTCTAATCTCTCGAAAACATGGGACATACAGACAGGCGCTGAAGAACAATAAACCACACAAACGCAAACACACTTGTCGCTCACGAACCTACCACCCATCCGTAATACGACCTGTGTGCAGACCCTTGAATGGGATCAAGTATTTCACTGGACTGTGGTCTGTGTTTAGTACACAGAAGCAGAAAAAAGACAATGTCAGACAGACTGCAGACCAGAACAGACAGACAGACTGTAGACAGACACAGACAGACTGTCAGAACAGACAGACGTCAGACCGATGTCAGAGACAGACTGTCAACAGACAGACTGAAGACAATGTCAGACTGATAGACATGACAGGTTCAGACAGACGCAGACAGAGACAGACAAGACAGACGACAAGAAAAGTACAGACACAGACGGACACAGACAGACAGACAGACACACAGACAAGACAGTCAGACAACGACAGACAGATATGCGTTGTCCGTAAGTGGCTATGGTCGTAAACTGGTCAGGCTCGACAGAGACAAAAAACTGTTACCCCATCGAATGCGGATCAACGAGCACACAGACTGTGGGTTGTGTTTAGTAGATACACAGAGTGAAATGGGTACCTGCCCTCTTTAGGGTCAGGGAAGGTAAAGCCGCGAGGAAGAGGAGATGGGCACCGTCCTCAATATGCTGGTCCCTGGAGAAGCTGAGGTCTCTGATGCCTCGTCGCCGAATGTAAACATGACGACAGCTTAAAGTCTTTTTTTCTCCCAATGAGATGGGCGCTGCCCTCAATATGCTGGCCCCCTTGAGAAGCTGAGGTCTCTGATGCCTCGCTCCCCTACGACCACATAAGTTATGGGACACCTTTACCTTACAGAGTGAAAATTAATATGTATATATATGGTATCGTTAAGTGGTTACTGTCATGAAACTGGTCAGTTTCGACAGAGAGAAGCCCCCCCCCCCCCCCCTTCCCTCTTCTCCCGGCCTCGAATGAAGATCAACGATTTCACTGGACTGTGGGAGTGTGTTTAGTACACGGAGTGAAAGCTCCATGTGGTGTCGTTAAGTGGTCATTGTCGTTAATTGGTCAGGCTTGTCAGAGACAAAAACTATCAACGA
>CM060332.1:29330007-29334140 GCA_030674155.1 Stramonita haemastoma
GATTGCCATTTTGTTAAGTGCTCGCCCAGGCAGCCTACGAACCCGCACATTAATTCCATGAGAGAGAGAGAGAGAGAGGAGAGAGAGAGAGAGAGAGAGAGAGAGAGAGAGAGGAGGAGAGAGAGAGAGAGAGAGAGAGACAGGACAGAGACAGAGAGAGAGAGAGCAGAGAGAGACAGAGGACAGAGAAAAGACAGACAGAGACAGGAAGAGACAGAGGAGAGAAGAGAGGGAAGAGAACAGGAGAGAGAGAGAGGGGGAGAAAGAGGAGAGGAGGGAGAGAGAGAGAGAAAAGAAGAGGAAGAGACCGAGAGAGAGAGAATTTGAGAGAGACTGAGAGAGACAGAAGACAGACAGACAGAGACAAAGAGGCAGAGACAGACAGAAACAAACACAGACAATGAGGGACTTAAATAAGCAGAGATAGAGATTGACAAAGATATAAGAGACACAGACAGCACTATTTCTAGCTGGGTGTCGGACAGGAGGAGAAGACAAACAGACAGTAGCTAAGACAATGATAAGTGACGGGAGAGATTTATGGCCGAATCAGGCCATTAATATTATGATATAAATCCTCCTTCACAGGGCCCCAGTAATTCTCTCCTTTCATTCACCCGTAGAGAACCTCAGTAGAAGCAGACAGTGTCTGAAAATTAAAAATTAACCACGCACAAAAATACGAAATAATATCGTCCTACTAGCAATTCATCATGTTGTTGATTGCAAGCTTTGCAGGATACACCTTTTGAATAATAAAGAATTGACGGACGTTATAGCCGAGTGGATTATACCGTTTGACATCAATCTCGTTGGCCCATGAAGTTGCTGGTTCCAATCTCGGTGGCGAGGGTGTCTGGTGAAGATTGTAGGTTGGGGTTTTTACGATCTCCTCGGTCAACTTCAAGTGCAGACAAACCAGTGCCTTAATTCCTTTCGTGGATGTTATATATGCAAAAGATCCAAATAAAGCACGTAAAAGATCCTGCAAATCTGATCAGCGTTCGGTGGGTTACAGTAACACGAACATACCCAGTATGTAGTCTGTACAGTGAAATAAACTGCCCTGAAGTCGGAGTGTCGTCGGCTGAGGCCAGTGGGCAGACCTCC
Source organism: Stramonita haemastoma (assembly GCA_030674155.1). Taxonomy (NCBI): domain Eukaryota; kingdom Metazoa; phylum Mollusca; class Gastropoda; order Neogastropoda; family Muricidae; genus Stramonita; species Stramonita haemastoma. The sequence continues at coordinate 29,331,118 of CM060332.1, forward strand.
TGCACTGTTACCTACCCTCTTTTCCCTGCCAAAGTCAACACAGCCAGTTTACTAACTAACAGACCAAGCCACAACACGCACGCACGCACGCACACACACAAGCCGCACGCACCACATACCGCACACACACACGACACACACACATACGCACACGAACCACCAAACACCACCACAAACCACACATCACACTGCTAAAAAAAAACACCTTTCAAGAGTGTTTTTTAATTTGATAAGTCTTTACCTCTTAGTGAGTTAAAGCCTAATCGAATAGCGTCACCAGGGAGCTTTTGTTTGAATTTCTTACAACTAAAAACAATCAGAAAAGAAAAAGGAAAAGAAAGGAGAAAGAAATGGTTGCACTGATCATTTAGCAAGAACTAAAAACAATAGAAAAAAAGAGAAAGAAATGGTTGCACTGATCATTTAGCAAGAACTAAAAACAATGAGAAAAAAAGAGAAAGAAATGGTTGCACTGATCATTTAGCAAGAACTAAAAACAATAGAAAAAAAGAGAAAGAAATGGTTGCACTGATCATTTAGCAAGAACTAAAAACAATCAGAAAAAAAAGAGAAAGAAATGGTTGCACTGATCATTTGCAAAAGGCTCAAAAACAATCAGAAATAATAGCGAATGAAATGGTTGCCTGATCATTTAGCAGAATAAAAACAATCAAAAAAAAGAAATGAAATGGTTGCAACTATCATTTGGCAAGTCTTTCCCTACCAAGGAAGCGCCCACATTTCAACGCAGAGAAATCTACGCGAGTGACAGTGGTATGCAATGCTGCAAGCAGTGCATAAAAACACATAAATGATAATGATAATAACACTTTTTTCCCCCTCCAAAATGATGATAGTATAGCTGGTGAATAAAATTGACAATAATGCTAACAAAATGATACACCATATGCACAACAAAATGATACAATATCTATCTTCATCATCATCATCATCATCATCATCATCATCATCATCATCATCATCATCATCATCTGCACAATATGGCTATTCCGGATTTCTGTCTAATTCTTCTATAATGCCGCGCGGCTTAACGCTTTCGGTTGTGTGTGTGTGTGTGTGTGTGTGTGTGTGGTGTGTGTGTGTGTGTGTGTGTGTGTGTGTGTGTGTGTGTGTGTGTGTGTGTGTGTAAGTAAGTAAGTAGTAAGTAAATGTGTGTGTGTGTGTGTGTGTGCGTGTGTGTGTGTGCGCACGCATGCATGCGTGCGTGCGTGTGTCGTTTGTGTGTGTGTGTGCCAGTGCACGCGTGTGGTTTGTGCGTGAGTGTTGCTGCGTGTGTTTGTACGCGTGTGTTGTTTTTATTTATTTTGTTTTCTTTGTTACTTTGTAATTTTCTTTTCAGTTGTCGTTGCTGTTGCTCTTGTTGTTGTTGCTGTTTTTCTAGACTGTTGGTCATTGTGTGTTTACATCATGGCACGGACTGTGATGGTTTGGAGACTACACAAGAACTGAAAACACGGGGCCATTACCGATTTTACACCCCTAAGAGCGCCTCGCTCTCTTTGCTTTTGCAAAGACAGTTGTGCTCTATAGGGCCTAAACCCTTTTTAATTCCACTGAAAAGGTTTTCCGTGTAGGTGGTAAAATTTGCTTTGGGTGTGTTGGCAGTTCCATGTGTGTGTGTGTGTGTGTGGTGTGTGTGTGGTGGTGGTAGTGGGGAGGTGGAGGTGTGTGTGTGTGTGTGTGTGTGTGGGGTGTGTGTGTGTGTGTGTGTGTGTGTGTGTTGTGTGTGTGTGTACTTTCTTCAGTTTAACGTCTGTTCACTCGAAGTGATATTAGATTGTGTGTGTGTGTGTGTGGGTGTGTGTGTGTGTGGTGTGTGTGTGTTGTGTGTGGGGTGTGGTGTGTGTGTGTGTGTGTGTGTATTTGTGTGTGTGTTGTGTTGTGTGTGTGTGTGTGTGTGTGTGTGTGTTGTGTGTGTATGTAAGTTGTTATGTGTGTGTATTGGTGTGTGTGTGGTGTGTGTGTGTGTGTGTGTGTGTGTGTGTGTGTGTGTGGTGTGTGTGTGTAGTTATTAGTGTGTGTGATTAGATGTGTGTGTGTGTGTGCGTGTGTGTGGTGTGTGTGTGTGTGTGTGTGTGTGTGTGTGTGTGTGTGTGTTGTGTGTGTGTGTGTGTGTGTGGTAGTGTGTGTGGTGTGGTGTGTGTGTGTGTGTGTGTGTGGTGTGTTAGTGTGTTGGTGTGTGGTGTTGTGTGTGTTGTGGTGGTGGTGTGTGTGTGTGTGTGGTGTGTGGTGTGGTGTGTGTGTGTGTGTTGTGACAGACCAGACAGATAAGATCTATTATCTGATCTACCAATAATCTATCCATCTACTTACATGTATATTATTCAATTATCTTCTCCACACAGCACACCGCGCACGCGCGCGCGCAAGCACGCACAAACACACACACTTTCACGTGTGTTCGTATATATATTTATAGACACACACTACATACAATCTACACAACATACACAACACAACACACACACACACACACACACACACACACACACACACACACACACGCACGCACCACACACACACACACACAACCACACACACACAACACACACACACACACCACACACACCCCTTCAAATTAAAAAAAAAGGTGGTTAGATAGATATATCTATCAAACCCACGAGTTAAAGGTAAAGTAGCAAGCAAGCAACCCAGTAGCAGTTCCTTACAATCGACTCCTGCCCAACACAACACAAAACACAAACACAACACAACACAAGTAGCTAGATACCTAGGCTGGCTGCCCCCGATAACACTGGCTGATAACATGACACAATGAGCCGTTTCCCCCTCCACTTGCCTGCTGCCTGCTTCCCAGAACTTCTAGCTGAAAAGGTGAACAACCCCCCACCCCACCCCCACCCCCCAGCACCACCTCCACCACTACACTGCAAGTGCAGCATGTCACAAAATTATGGCATGTCGAGGCATATACACCGCGTCCTTAACTTGTTTTCTTGTCGCTAACTGGCCCGAGACGTTCCACTGTACGAACCGGTCCG
>CM060332.1:29336740-29349240 GCA_030674155.1 Stramonita haemastoma
ACGCTTGTTTGTTTTGAAAGGGTGGGGGTGGGAGGGGATTACATGGTGGTTAGAACATTATGCGTTGCATGCGCTCACGATCTGACAGCCTAGGTTCGAGCTAGAGTTAAGCTGCCCAGGCCTAACATCACTGCCGACACCACTCCCTCGAAAGTCTTTCGGATGAGACGAATAAACCGAGTTCCGTGTGCAAACGCACACAGAACATCTTATGCACACGTAAACCAGTTGCGCATTTTGAAAGAGTAGGCCATTGTGTGCCGGTGGGAACGAATGATTACAAAAAGGCATGCATACAGGGACTAGGATGAAAGAGAGCACACGAGTGTTTATTCGATTACGCTCGAAATAACAGAATACAATTATTATTAATCAGTCAAATAGATAACGTTGTTAGTGGTACTTTTTTATCCTCGAAAAGAGTACGTGAGTGTATGTATATATGTTTAAAGAAGTGTATTTTTGGTATTCGAATATCATTAACACTGTTTTACAAGTTATGCTTCTTGGAAAAAAAAAAAAGCAGGATGTAGAAAACAGTTTATATATATATATATATATTTATAATATATTATATATATATATATATATATGTGTGTGTGTGTGTGTGTGTGTGTTATGTACACACACACACACACACACACACACACACACACACACACACACACACAACACACACACACACACACACCACACAGAGTAAAGATCTTTGATCAGTAGACGTACACATCTACAAAACTCGGTGTATTCTATCAGTGCTCGGAGATTACATAGCTGTGTGCAGAAGAGACGATTCAAATGCGTGCACACACATCTGCTCCTTACAAGTTCATCTAGCCTTTCTTTCGTTGTTTCGCTAACGACAGTTTGGAATCGATAAAAACCAAGATACGCAAGCACGTGGCCTTGATTATAATGCACACGAAAGAAGATTAAGACAGAAAAAAAGATGAAGAAACGAAACCAGCACAAACCAGCAAGACGGTGTGTTATCACAACAGGACAGTTCAAGTGTGTGGAAGGGAGACGGAAAATTTTGTTGGCTGTGGGTGTGCAGTTTGCGTAGGGTGTATCATTGCCGTGTAGTTTGCTTTGAGCGTATTATTGCAGTGCAGTTTGCTTTGAGCAGTGTATTATTGGCTTTCAGCGTAGCCTGGGCAATATTCCGCCCTCTGTAGTCCCCCCCCCCCCCCCCCCCCTCTCCCCTGCTTCCCTCTTCCTTCACTGAACCTCTTTCCGCCTTTTTCGATTTTTCAAATGCGCTACTTGAATTTCAAAGGTCAGAAATGGGTGATCTGCATAAAGCACACTGCTATTACTTGAACTTCCCCGTTTTGATCTTCCTTGTGCAAGTTCTGTACCGTACAAGAATGTACGTGACTGGAGTTGGGGTGGGGTTTATTTTTAAGGAAGCAAAGTTTAAATCTCCATCAGCAACGTGAATATTTTGTTGTTGTTGTTTTTTGTTATTTCGGGGGTGGGGGGTGTCTCCTTTTTTTGTTGGGGTCTTTTTTTCTGTTTATGGGTTTTGGGGATGGGGGGATAACAGTTATCTGAAGAGAAGTGATGGGGTTGGTTGTCAGATGGGCAGGACAGTTGTCTGAAGAGGTGTAATGTCCAGACGGAAATAACAGCTGTCAAAATAGGAATGATGTTTCCAGAGGGGATAATACCTAAAGGGGAATACTGACGTTGTCTAAAGGGGGATAGTACCTCTCTAAAGAGGAATAAGGAAGTCTAGAGGGTATAATTTCTAAAGATGAAAAAAGTCTAGATGAAATAATCCACAAAAAAGGGATAATGAAGTCTAGAGGGGATAATGGATGATTTTCTAAAGAGGAATAACAAAGTCTAGAGGGGATAATTCTCTAAATGAATTAGAGGAAATATCAAAAAAAAAAGTATAGAGGGATAATTCTCTAAAGAAGAAGTAAAAGATTCTAAGAAAAGTCAGAGAAATAATCCATAAAAATGGGATAATGAAGTCTAGATGGGTAATGGATAATTTCTAAAGAGGAATAACGAGGTCTAGAGACGATAATTCCCTGAAGAGGAGTAATGTGTTGTCTGGAGAAATATGATAATGTCGGATGGAGAGGATAGCTATCAAGAGAAATGATTGTTGCCTGAAGAGAAATAGCGAGGTTGCCCAGATAGGAAACACACCACACACACACACACACACACCAAAACACACACACACACACACCACACCCACCACCACATCATCTCACCACGCACCCCACCCATCCACACCACTCACCACTCTCCACACACCACACACACACACACACACCCTCTCTCTTGCTCTGTCTCTCTCTCTCTCTGTCTCTGTCTCTCTCTCTCTCTCTCTCTCTCTCTCTCTCTCTCTCTCTCTCTTCCTCTCTCTCTTCTCCACCCATCTCATACACTCTCTCTCTCTCTCTCTTCTCTCTCTCTCCTCTCACTCCTCTCATCCATCTCTCTACTCACCACACAACACACACACACACACTAACACACAACACATCAACACACACACTACCAACACACACACACCAACACACACACACTACACACATACACACATACAACACACAACACACACACTACACACACACACAACTAACACACTAACACACACACTAACACACACACCACACAACACACACACACACACACACACACACACACACACACACACAACACACACACCAACCTTTCTCCCCGGCCCCAATCGCTCCTGTGCACCCCCCATCCCATAACAGCCTCCGTGGCTAAATCACCCTCCTGACCCGTTAGCCTATTCCGCAGCAGTTATTGTAAGGAAGACGGCCGGGTTTGCTTACACCTCCCTGGCTGCCACCCCTCGCCGTTCAAATTATCTAAATACCTGAGAGGTTTACCACTGCACGATTCTATTCTCAATTCGGCCGCTTTAGTAAACAACGTGAAAACCCAGTAAAGGACTGGGGTAAAATGGCACGTTTCGAAACCGCACGTCGCTCTTTAATGGAGAACTACTGTTTTTTGGTGATGGTGGTGGTGGTGTGTGTGTGTGTGGTGGTGTGTGTGTGTGTGTGTGTGTGTGTGTGTGTGTGTGTGTGTGTGTTGTAAGTGTGTGTGTGTGTGTGTGTTGTGTTGTGTTTTGTGTTTGTGTCTGTATTTGTGTCTGTGTGTGTTTATCATATTGAAGTTCTAAAAGAGTTGTCCGATTTTTAAAGCCTAAAACCAGAAGCACCGGTAAATACCGTGTAGTATCCCCAAAGTCGGAATACTTCTACCTTAATGGTTGGGGGGGGGGGGAGAAAAAACCGATCGCGTACGCAAAAAAAAATGGCACCATTAGTGAATCTTGGACCTCTAGCTTAGGAACAAAAAACTATATTGTATACCTTGTAGCATGAGAAAGCAAAGCATCAGTAACAAAATGTAGTAAGCCCCCCTCTTTTTTCTTTTTTCTTTCGGTCATAGAGTGACAAACTTCTCCCTTGACTTTTTGTAGAGTTGTTAGGGAACCGCGCCAAATTTGTTCAGAAGTTTGTCGAGGGTAAGGTCAAACTGGCGAGACGCCTTCCTTCGTCAGGTCGCGTGGTGCATGCTGGGTATGCGCGCACGCGCGCACATACATACATATGCATGCATGTGCATGCATGCCTACATCATCATACATACATACATACATACATACATACTACATACATACATACATACATACATACATACATACATACAACACACACACAACATACATACATACATACACACACACACGTACACACACATGGCGCGCGCGCGCCACACACACACACACACACACACACACACACACACACACACACACACACACAACAAACAAACAAACAAACAAACAAAACCCAGAACAGATAGCTTGTCTAAAGCTTTAATTCAAATCAGCCTTGTTCCTTGCCACCTACGTAACGTAGTCAGTGTGCCAACACTTTGTTTCTTTCAAAGTTACAACACCTAATAAACTGTTGACTATACCTTTGTTGTAAAGCAAGGTTGAGTTCAAATGCCGGCCGACACTTACCTCCTCCCTTCTCCTTTCTCTGTGGAGGAGTATTGGGGGCTCTGTGCTGAATTTTTCAGACCGTGTTAGGCCTGCTGGAGCAAGTTGAATTTGGCGGAGCCCATCCCTCTCCAGGTACAGGGCGCATGCTAGGTTATTCGTGTTTCCGTAACCTACCGAACGCCGAAATGAATTACGTACGTAATCTGCAAGTCACACACTGTGTGTGTGTGTGTGTGTGTGTGTGTGTGTGTGTGTGGTGTGTGTGTGTGTGTGTGTGGTGTGTGTGTGTGGTGAACCCCGGAACTCCAGCCGAGGAAGAACAAAAATTGTATCTGAAGGGGGATGGAATGAATGCTGGCAGAACGAGAGGTGACATCAGAGAAAAACCCTCCTGAAACAGATACTTTAGTAGAATCATACTCGAACCTGCGCTCTCATGGCTTTTCTTGGGACACAATTCAAACCACTGGGCTATCTCCTCCTCTCTCACTCCCCACCCCCATCCCTGTCGAATTATTAGGCTGAAACTCCTGTATTGTGTACTGCCTTTGTGTTGAATATTGTGTGAGTATTACTCTACACAGGATGACCAGAGAGCGAGAATTATTTTGCACGTTATAGACATTGTATGTCATCTGTGGAACAGCGTTAGTTTTATGGCAGCGATACTGTGGGGGAATATTCCCCTAGTGTTGCAAGTTATTGCGCTGTGTCTGTTATATGTTGCGCGTGCACGCGCGCCATTAGTCATACAATAATGTGATGTGCGTGCCGGTACCAATTTTTAGGCTGTGGGTGGCAAAGGCGCCTGCAGGCATCTAAATTGTCTCGTAAAAATGTGGATTAAGCGCACGTGGTGTGTGTGTGTGCATGGTGTGTGTGTTGGTGGGGGGGGGGGGTCGATGTGTGTGCGACTCGCGCTTTGATTGTAGGTTTTTAATTCAGTAATTTTTAGATTGGTTCTGTTCATCGAATTACCTATGCGAATCATATTTTCATCTTAATTTGCTGATCAAAATTTTGTGCCCGTGAGTATCTCTATATGTGCGCCGATTATCAACTTAAAACTTGGCCATTTTCTCGGAAAACATGTTTGCTAGAAAACAAACTCAGTGTTGTTTTTTTATATTATGAATCATATTGGCTTTCCATATGTTGCCATTATGATGTTTAGTTTTCCGGTGGTGTTTTATGTTGCATGGATATTCTATGTACGCTGTACTCTATCGATTAAAAACCCCACTTAAGAGGCAGTTATTCATCCCAAGGTAGTTGTATGACCTTAATGTGTATTGAACGCATAGGTGCATGAGTGGCAGTCTGGTCTGGATGCATTAATAGGTCTGTTTCGAATAGGATGATAAACTGAGGTCCCGTATGTAACAATTTTGTGTACGTAAAAAAAACCCACTTACACGAGTTATCACTGAACAAGTTCTTTAGAGAAAGCCACTTTTATGGAGGAAGAAATACACATAGACAGGAAAAAGTTGGTGGCGCTGTTCTTGTGGCGATGTTTTCTCCCCAGGTAGCGAGGCCCGAATTTAGCGAATAAATCTAGTGTGAGCGAAAGTGGAGTCAATGCATTTCAATGCTGGGTAATTTTGGTCATCTATACCTCTGGCCTTGGGTCTATTCCACGAAATATTCATGAGGGAGTGCAGTCAAAAGAAATATTTGGTGGTTATTTGCATTGCATTTTTCCTGTGGTACACGTGTAATGGTGTGATCTATAATACACATTAATGCATGTCCATACCCTACCCTGTTCAGTTATACACACTTTACACCACCACACACACACACACACACCACAGACCACCACACACACACACACACAACACCACACTACCACACACACACACACACACACACACCACACACACACCACCACACCACCACCACCCACACACACACACACACACACCACCACCACCCCACACACACACCACCACCACACACCACTCCCACACCACCACACCACACACAACCACCAACACCCACCACACTACACCGCACCCACACCACACCACACACACACACACACACTTCGCACACGCACCGCACGCAGCACCACACACACACACACACCACACACACACACACACACACACACACACACACACACACACACAACACCAAAGTATTGTAAGAAATCATGCCTCCATTCCCTTGTCCCTGTTCTGATTATATTGAAGCCCCAGCGAATATATCCTATTCAGACGCGCTTTTGCATAAAGGTTATCACTTTTATAGTCTCCTCCAAAGGTTCGTGTACATTCTCTCTCTCTCTCTCTCTCTCTCTCTCTCTCTCTCTCTCTCTCTCTCTCTCTCTCTCTCTCTCTCTCTCTCTCTCTCTCTCTCTCTCTCTCTCTGGGAACAGATGACAATATTTACAAAACTGCATACACACGGGGACCGGATGAAAAAAAGCACACTATAGCTTATTCTGTTATCCTCGATATAAAAGAATACATAAATCTACTCTAACTCTCTCTCTCTCTCTCTCTCTCTCCTCTTCTCTCTCTCTCTCTCTCCTCTCTCTCTCTCTCTCTCTCTCTCTCTCTCTTCCCCCACACCAACACACACACAACACACACACACCACACACTTTAACACACACACACACACTAAACACACAAACACACACACACACACCACACACACACACACACACACACACACACACACACACACACACACGAGTTCCTATGCATGATAACTAAATTCAACACCGGAGGGCTGTAATCTGGCCTAACCCCAGTAGATAACCTCTCGAGAGTGGAGGTCAAGTGTCGTGCCACTTGTTTACATATCCCACCAAAGGGTACAGAAAGTAAGAACATGTGGGTTAAAGTAACGATATGTTTATTTATTCATTTATTCTTTTATATCCCAGGATTGTGAATAAGCGCTCATGTGCTTTTGTTTTACATCCAGTCCCCGTGTGTATGCAGTTTTGTAAATCTTGTCATCTGCTCCCACCGGCACACAATGGCCTACTCTTACGAAAAGCGGAAAAGGATTTAACGTGTGCGCAAGACGTTCAAGATGTATTGGATAAAGTAAGGACGTGTTGGATAAAGTAAGGATATAGTGGAAAAAGTAACAATACGTTGGATAAAGTAACGACCTGTTGGATAAAGTAAGGACACGTTGGATAAAGTAAAGACACGTTGGATAAAGTAAGGACACGTTGGATAAAGTAACGACCTGTTGGATAAAGTAAGGACACGTTGGATAAAGTAAGGACACGTTGGATAAAGTAAGGGCACGTTGGATAAAGTAACGACCTGTTGGATAAAGTAAGGACACGTTGGATAAAGTAAGGACACGTTGGATAAAGTAAGGACACGTTGGATAAAGTAACGACCTGTTGGATAAAGTAAGGACACGTTGGATAAAGTAAGGACACGTTGGATAAAGTAAGGACACGTTGGATAAAGTAACGACCTGTTGGATAAAGTAAGGACACGTTGGATAAAGTAAGGACACGTTGGATAAAGGAAGGACCTGTTGGATAAAGGAAGGACACGTTGGATAAAGTAAGGACACGTTGGATAAAGTAAGGACACGTTGGATAAAGTAAAGACACGTTGGATAAAGTAAGGACACGTTGGATAAAGTAACATACTGGATAAAGTAACGACATGTTAGATAAAGTAACGACGTCTTGTAAGGACAAATTTGATAAAATGACACAGTGGATAAAGTAAAGACAGTGGAAAAAGTAACAATACGTTGGATAAAGTAACGACATGATATGGATAAAGTAACAACATAATATGGATAAAGTTACGACATATAAATATGCTTAAAGTAATGGAAGACTGGGGAAATAATACGCCAGCATGCAGGTTGATATCCCTGATATGGCCTCTGTGGTCGGCGAGACTGTAAACAACTGCATTGGGTTGGATTGGACAGGTGTGTAAAATAATGCAAGATTGAGCAAATAATGTTTCCTGGTTTGGTGAAGGGGGGAGGGGATGGTGGTAGTCCTGAGAAGTACTGTCGTATGTTTGCAAATACGACGTGATTTTGAATGTATGTAGGTTTAAGATATTGGATAGGCTTAGTGCGAAACGAAATAGATCATGATGTGTGCTGATCTTATTTTTCTGTTTCCTCTCTGCCTGCCTGCCTGCCTGTCTGTCTGTCGTCTGTCTCTCTCCTCTCTCTCTCTCTCTCTCTCTCTCTCTCTCTCTCTCTCTCTCTCTCTCTCTCTCTCTCTCTCTCTCTCTCTCTTCTTCTTCCCCCCCCTCACCCTTCTCTCCCTCTTTCTCGCGCGCGCGCGCACATACACACAAACACAGAATCGTAATTTATCCCATTGGGCATACTTGCTTTTTGTTTTTTGTTGGTTTTTTTTTTTTAGCTATTTACTTTTTGGTGAGGGCTTTTTCTGGGACTCTTTCCGGGAGGAGAGATAGACGTTTTGGTTAGGTATGGTTATGCACATCATTATTTGGGCCTAGTTTTCTGTGGTTTGTATGCACATATTAGACTGTGTAGGAATGTCTACATCGTTTTCAACCCGACTATAAACACATAGGCGCGCGCGCACACATACACACACACGCACGCACACACTCTCTCTCACACACACACAAAACACACAACACACACAACACACCACACACACACACACACACACACACACACACACACACACTCCTGCATACACACCACCCATTCACAAACACATTTACTCAAACATGTGCATGGAAACATGTTCATACGCGCGCGCGCCCGTGTGTATGTGTGTGTGTGCGTGCGTGTGCGCACACTCAGAATTCTCTCTCTCTCTCTCTCTCTCTCTCTCTCTCTCTCTCTCTCTCTCTCTCTCTCTCTCTCTCTCTCTCTTCTTGTATATCCTATTGTAGAATTGAAGGATACAGCATACTTTTATGGTTATGTTTTCTTCTCATCAGTTGTCACAGAGTTCCCCAAATCACCAGTTAACATTACTGAAGAATCACCAACTACAACGATGCTAATAAAGCTTAAAAGTTTGAAATAGGAAAAGTTTTATCGAGCCGAAATTGTCTGAATGGCGGCCACCGAAACTTTCTGAACCAAAACACTCGTACCCGAAACGCTCTAAAAAATCTTAGCGAAGTTACACTTAAGCGTCACTCTTCTTCTGTTGCATTGGTGAATTACTGAACTACAAGACTTGTCGAATCAGACGATCCGACAAGTTAATGATGCAGAAGGAGGTGTGGAAAAGTGTGGATGGGGCGTATTTTATGACCCGGAGAAGACGGTTATTCCGCTCTTTAAAGAGCCGGCCTTCAGCAGTGCCTATTTTTTTTATTTATCATATAGTTAAAATCCCCAGCCCCGGTTGCCCCCCTTCTGCTGTACACACTTTTTCAAAAATAACGCGCGCGCGTACACACACACACCACACTAGTCTAATATCACCAAGTGTGAATAGACTTTAAATCAAAACTACCACAACATCCACATACACACACACACACACACACACACACACACACACACACACCAAAACACACACACACACACACACACACACACACACACACACACACACACACACACAGAGTCTCGTTTCTTGTTTATTTTGTGGGTGTGTGGGAAAGGAGGCTGTCTTGGGCTTCGTTATAGTAGTAGTTGTGAAAGGTTGGGGGGAGGGGGGAGGAGCGAGTGTCTGTTTTGGGAAGGGTTTTTGATCCTGGAAGCATAAGGTAGGCTTGATATGCTGAGCAGGTTGTTAGACATGATCAAAACGACTGATCTTCAGGTTTAGGAGCAGCAGCCGAAAGGACAAACAAACAACAAACAAACAAAAACAACAACAAAGAAATGCACTCAATCACTGGACCATGCACACAAGGAACGAGACGCAGACTGGTTGATGGAAACAACACGGGAGTTAGCTGTGTACATACATGTATGTATATATACATACATTTGTAAAATCGTTACTGGTACAAAAAATAGAACGTGACTGGCCTCACGAGCCGCTCGTGCCATGACCTTTGATTACGACTGCAAAACTCCGTGAATGCCATAGGCCATCGACCGTTTATGTCAGGTGCCTTCATCGACCGGTAGGGTTGTTTATTTTTTCCCCTCCCCATCCCTTTCGTTGATTCCTCGTCCCCAGTCCCAATAGGGCGGAAATGTATTAGAAAAAAGTTTTTGATATGGTGATGTAGGGTTCTGGTGTGGTACATTGTTATACTGGATAATTTGTTTGGGTGTGTGGTGGTGGCTGTTGTGTGGGGGTGGTGGTGGTGTGTGATTGTGTGTGTTGTGTTGTTGCGTGTGGTTGTTGTGTTGTGTAGCTTGCGTGTGTGCCTCCTTATGTCATTTCACATTAGATATCAGACGAAATAAAGTGTTGCTAAATATAAATATATATATATATATATATATATATATGTTTATATTATATATATATTATTATGTGTGTGTTGTATGTTTGTATAACAATAAATACACATACATGCACGTGTGTGTCTGTGTTTGGTGGTGGTGTTCCGTAGAACCAAAATTAGGGCTCCACATCTGATCTAAATGAACCGCATAAATATAGATAATAATCTCCTAAACGAACTCCTGTGTGTATGTGGTGCGCGTGCCCGCGCCTGCTCGTGCGTGCATGCATGCTGTTTGCCATTGTTTAGAGCTATCACCACATGATGTATTTGATGAACTCTTTGGAACAAAGTCAAATGTATCTCTCTGTTCGCCCACTCTGAACTTTTGACAACCGGTAAAGAACAAAGTTCGTGATATTATTGTAACTCGGCATTTCTAACAACACGAGGCTGTGTCGAGGGCGTCAGCCTATCGGTTTTATTTATCATCCCTCGGTTGACTTGACTTCAACCCGCACTCTTTGGAGTCTTCAGCATTGTATTCAACTTTTCAGGTAGTGTTCTGTTGGTAGGTTGAACTTTGCGGAGCTTGTCGATTATCACGTAAATTCCAAGACACCCCCCCCCCCCTCCCCCACAAAATAGAGAGGAGGCAGGCTGAAGATAAAACATTAAAACTGCCAGAGCAGTTCAAAAAGCACACCTCGTACCTCTTGATGCAGTAGAGGAGGGAGAGCGAGTGTCTATGGGTGGGAGAGAGAGAGAGGGGGGGGGGGGGGGCTTAAGATTAGACTTAAAACTGCCATAGTAGTTCAAAAAGCACACCTCGTACCTCTTGAGGCGATGGAGGAGGGAGAGAGAGCGCGCGCCCGCGCACACACACACACACACACACACAACACACACACGCGCGCGCGCGTGCGCGCTCGCCATCGCGTGCGGGTGGGAACAGATGACATTTACAAAACTGCATACACACGGGGACTGGATGTAAAAAAAAAAAAGCACAAGTGTTTATCCCATTGTCCTCGATATAAAAGAATATAAAATACCACCACACACACACACACACACACCCACACACACACACACACACACACACACACACACACACACACACACACACACACACACACACACCACACACACACACACACACACACACACACACACACACACACACACACACCACACACACACACACACACACACACAACACAACACAACACAACACAAAAACAACACAACACAACACACACAACACACACACACACACACACACACACACACACACACACACACACACACAGACAGAAACAAGAGATATGGCAAGGCTTGTTGCTAATTAAGCAGGGAAATTGACTGGAGAGATCAAGAGTTTTATTGAAAATAAGATAGAAACATTATGAGGGAAAAGACAATGTTTTTTTGTGTGGGGGGGGGGGGGGGGTTTAGCACAGAAAATTGGAACGGTAAAAAGAAGAAAGCTACACTGGACCGGTGGTCTAGAGGTCATCTGCCTAGGAAGCGCGAATTGCGGGTTCGATTCCCGATTGTGCCCAAAACTCACCCACCCACCCACCTGCTAGACAGTTGGTGATCTGGGTGCTAGTCTTTCGAACGAGTCGATAAACCGAGGTCCTTGTGCAACACGAATTCAGCGCAGTAAAAGAACCCACAGCAACAAGGGGTAATCTTCTTTAGCCCCTCACCCACCCCCACCCACCCACCCTTTAGGGAAACAAATACACATGCAGACAGGCAAGAAGAAATACTGGATGGCACTGCTCGGGAATGGGGCCCGAATTTCACGCAGAGAAATCTGCCGTGACAATAGTTTATACAAACACACTTACTTTCTGAGTGTATCGAAAGAGCCTCTGGGATATCCACGTTCCTAGCTCAGTATTTAACTGGCTATGTATAGTAATAAAAATGACTGCGTGCCTGTTTGGGGGGCTCTGTATACGCTTGGTATTTATGTTGCGCGCGCGAGTGTGTGTCCTGGTTGGTGTGGTTGTGTGTGTGGTGTGTGTGTGTGTGTGTGTGTGTTTTAAATATAAATTATTTCTTTTGTATCGAAAATAATGGAATAAGCACTCATGCACTATGCGTTTGTGTATACGTGT
>CM060332.1:29351740-29356740 GCA_030674155.1 Stramonita haemastoma
TACTGAAAGGTTTGTGTTCAAACGCGCGCTCTTCCGTTACACACGGGTGTTGGGAACTGACGTACTGTGTATTTTTGTAACATGTTTCGTGGCGCCATATGTCGCACGTCCGCAGAAGTTTGTGCCATCTAATATATTGCAGTAGCAGTTCTGTTTGAGTAGATTTTATCAATTGCTTTTTTTTTTTTACCAGGGAAAGCATAGAGCTTACGTTGTTTCGATTTAACGGCAGAGTTTCAGTTACACACATGCATGTGACAAGTTTGTGAGTGGAAACAGTTGAGAGAAAAACGGTCTCTGAAGTCTCTACATAAAAAGTGCTAATAAAGTATGATAATAGCAGAATGAGAAAACAGCTGCCAGACTTATCGTCACTACATGATATATTACAAAAAATTCAAAGCGTTCGCACTTAGGTGCGCGCGCGCATACACACACACACACACACACACACACACACACACACACACACACACACACACACACACACTCCTCTCTCTCTCTCTCTCTCTCTCTCTCTCTCTCTCTCTCTCTCTCTCTCTCTCTCTCTCTCTCTCTCTCTCTCTCTCTCTCTCTCTCTCTTTCTGTGTCTCTGTCTCTCTGTCTTTCTCTCTGTCTCTGTCTCTGTCTCTGTCTCTCTCTCTCTCTCTCTCTCTCTCTCTCTCTCTCTCTCTCTCTCTCTCTCTCTCTCTCTCTCTCTCTCTTCTCCTTCTCCTTAGCTTCCGTCGAACATAATTACTCACTTGCTCTATCATTTAAAAGCATGCTTGTAAGCATGTTGTAACAGATTAGGATGTTGAAAATGCTTAGGGAATGATAACTTTCACCCATACATTTTTCATGAAATCAGTGGTAAATGGTTTGTGTCATAACAAATGAGAATGTTTAGAGATAAAGTTTTATTACTTTTCTTCATATCTATTCTGAAATTTGTGGCCTTTACTGTGAGCATTCACGAGCTTTTCCTTTAAATGGATAACGATTTTCATTTAATGGTTCATTTTGTGTCTTTTATTGCGTTTCGTGACCCTTTTTTGATTTTTTTTTCTCCATTTCGTGTGTTGCTTTTCCATGCTCTTCCTCACTTTTCCATTTTATGTTTCTTTTTCCACTTCGTGTTTCATTTTTCCATTTCATGTTTGTTTTCCAGTTCGTACTTTACCTTTCCATTTCATGTTTCACTTTTCCATTTCGAGCTTTACTTTTTCATTTCATGTTTTACTTTTCCATTTCGTGCTTTACTTTTCCATTTCATCTTTCACTTTTCCATTTTATGTTTCACTTTTCCATTTTGTTTCACGTTCCCATTTTATGATGTTTCACGTTTCCTATTTCGTGCTTTACTTTTTACATTTCGTGCTTTGCTTTTCCATCTCGTGTTTCACATTTTGAATTCATGTTTCGCTTCTCCATGTCAGGTTTCACGTTTCCATTTCGTGTTTCATTTTTCCATTTTGTTTCATGTTTCCGTTAAATTTTTATGTTTCACTTTTTCCATTCCGTGCTTTACTTTTTCCATTTCATGTTTCACTTTTCCATCTCGTGCTTTACTTTTTCCATTTCGTGCTTTACCATCTCAATGTCAGGTTTCACATTTCCACTTCGTGTTTCCCTTCTCAATGTCAGGTTTCACATTTCCACTTCGTGTTTCCCTTCTCAATGTCAGGTTTCACATTTCCATTCCGTGGTTCCCTTCTCAATGTCAGGTTTCACATTTCCATTCCGTGGTTCCCTTCTCAATGTCAGGTTTCACATTTCCACTTCGTGGTTCCCTTCTCAATGTCAGGTTTCACTTTTCCATTTCGTGTTTCACTTCTCAATGTCAGGTTTCACTTTTCCATTTCGTGTTTCACTTTTCCATTTCGTGTTTCCCTTCTCAATGTCAGGTTTCACTTTTTCATTTCGTGTTTCACTTTTCCGTTTCATGTTTCACTTCCCAATGTCAGGTTTCATATTTCCATTTCGTGTTACACTTTTCCGTTTCATGTTTCACTTCTTAATGTCGGGTTTCGTTTTTCCATTTCGTGTTTCAGATTATGCCACGGAGGTGCACAGGCCGACTTACAAGGTGCACGTGATTCACTGTTCTGAGGCATGGGTACACTGCCATCAACTGAAAGAATGTAAGCTTTGTGTGTGTGTGTGTGTGGTGTGTGTGTGTGTGTGTGTTTCTATGTGTGTGTGTGTGTGTGTGTTTCTATGTGTGTGTGTGTGTGTGTGTGTGTGTGGTTTTTTGTTTTTTTTTTATCGAGGATAATGGAATAAATATTCATGTGATTTTTTTTTACATCCAGTCCCAGTGTGTATGCAGTTTTGTAATTTTGTCATCCGTTCCCACCGGCACACAATGGCCTCTTCCAAAAAGCATAACGGGTGTGGTGTGGGGTGTGTCACGGATGGGTGTGGGTGTGTACGGATGGGTGTAGGTGGTCACGGTGGGTGGTGTGGAGTGGTGTGGTGGGCTGGTGTCCGGATGGGGTAGGGTGGTGTAACGTGTGGGATGTTCTGCGTGTTCCGCGGGGACGTGGTTGGTAGTTCATTGGAGGGGTGGTAGGGGGGGGGGGTTGGGGGGGGGGGGGGGGGGGGGGGCAGTGGAGTCGGCACTGATGTTAAAATTGCAGTCTGCATATTCAGCAGGTCCCTGTACTGTGGTTGTGGGTGTCACGGATGGGTGTGGGTGTGTCACGGATGGGTGTGGGGTGTGTCACGGATGGGTGTAGGTGTGTCACGGATGGGTGTGATGTATGTGTGTGTGGCTGTGTCACGGATGGGCGTAGGTGTGTCACGGTGGGTGTGTCACGGGTGGGTGTGTCACAGATGGCTGTGGGTGTCACGGGTGGGTGTGTCACGGATGGGTGTGGCTGTGTGTGTCACGGGTGGGTGTGTCACGGATGGGTGTGGCTGTGTCACGGATGGTTGTGGCTGTGTCACGGATGGGTGTGGCTGTGTGTGTCACGGGTGGCTGTGATGTAGGTGTGTCAAGGATGGCTGTGTGTGTGTCACGGGTGGCTGTGATGTAGGTGTGTCACGGATGGCTGTGATGGGGGTGTGTGTGTCACGGATAGGTGTGATGTGTGTGTGTCACAGATGGCTGTGTGTGTGGTGTGTCTGTCACGGATGGCTGTGAGTGTGGGTGTGTCTGTCACGGATGGCTGTGAGTGTGGGTGTGTCTGTCACGGATGGCTGTGAGTGTGGTGTGTCTGTCACGGATGGCTGTGAGTGTGGGTGTGTCTGTCACGGATGGCTGTGGCTGTGATGTTGGTGTGTCACGATGGCTGTGGTTGTGGGTGTCACAAGATGGGCATGATGACTGTGTGCAGCCCCCAGCCCGGGCACGGTGCAGGAGATGAAGAGCAAGGAGGACGCCAAGGTGGAGGAGATCAAGGGCAAGTTCACCAAGCTGATGCAGGAGAACAAGGTGGGTCAGGCAGCCAAGACTTCGCTTACTATGTTCACTTGTAGAAGCTGTTAAAGAAGTGTCACAGTTTGATTATATTACCTGTACGCATGCGCGCGCGCACTCACACACGTGCGCGAGCACGCACGCACGCACTCACACAATCTAACACACACACACACGCACACGCATGCACGCACGCACGCACGCACGCACGCACGCACGCACGCACACACACACACACACACACACACACACACACACACACACCCTTCGGATGAGACTATAAACCGAGGCCCCGTGTGCGAACGCACGCAGAACATCTTGCGCACACGTTAAATCCTGTTCTGCTTTTCGTAAGAGTAGGCCATCGTGTGCCGGTGGGAACATGACATTTACAAAATGCATACACACGGGGACTGGATGTAAAAAAAAAGCACAAGAGAGCTTATTCCATTATCCTCGATGTAAAAAATTAATCGAATCAAATCAAACACACACACACTAAAACTATGGAAGGAAAATGGCCTTGCATTTTGACAGTGCACTATCTTCAACTCAGCTCACCGTCTCCATCATCTCTTGTCAGCTGAAGGAGCTCTACGCAATGTCACCAGGGTCCGCCATCTTGCCTGTAGAGTTCTACCATCTCCTGCAACCCTCCGGGACCACTGATCTCAGTGATGTTGGCAATGTAGGATATTGGTGGTCTGCCTCTTTTTCCTTCTGCCCTCAACTTACCTTGGAGAGCTGTCATCAGATTTGTCTGTCTGTCTGTCTGTTCGCGTGACTGGGGTATCACAGATCTTCAAAGAAAATATAAGTGGAAGCGGCAGCCCTAGTTTCACAGGGAAGAGAAAGTTATTTGAAACGCACAGAACATCTTGCGCACACGTTAAATCCTGTTCCGCTTTTCGTAAGAGAAGGCCATCGTGTGCCGGTGGGAACAGATGACAATATTTACAAAACCGCATACACACGGGGACCGGATGAAAAAAAGCACATGATTGCTTATTCTGTTATCCTCGATATAAAAGAATAAATAATAAAATAAAAAAAATAACAGGCACCTAACGGAGTGGGGGGGGGGGGTGATTTAGGTTTTGGGTTTGTTTTTTTGCACAAGGCACACAAAAAGCTCCCGCACCCCACATAATTATTGACTTAAGAAGTTAAGCCTGCATATGCATAAAACAGAAAATGTTCACAGAAATGCTTCATTAGATTTGGTTACTGTTCCGAGTCATGCATTGGCGTCTCTGTCGATTTTCCATGGTTTCGTGACACAAATACAAAATGATTGTACTTTACTATTTTGCATTAATGATTAAGCACATGCGTGGAAATTTAATCAATCCATTGTTCACGGATATGTAGTTTGGTGCAAGAGATTTTCTGATTTATTAGATATGGCTGCAGAAGCATATACTGTGATATAAAATGGGCGCCAGCACGGTGTATACACACAATAATTATATATTATGTGAAAATTGTCAGAGAGAAATGGATATAAAATAGTATCTAAATCCAAATATTCTTCTTTTATCACGCACGCACGCACGCACGCACGCACGCACGCACGCACGCACGCACGCACGCACAC
>CM060332.1:29361740-29371740 GCA_030674155.1 Stramonita haemastoma
ACTGTGGTAAACCATATACGAGAGGCTGCAGCTATGACGTAAATACTTTACTCCGTTAACGTAATTCTGGAACACAGCCACAACAACAATAAAGAGAGGGATTGGGAATACGTCAAATGGACAAGTGAGACGTGTTTTATAATAACCAAGTAATTTCAGAAGGTTTTGTGTGTGGAAGTATTTTGCCTCTTCTGGTAACAGGCTGTAATCAATCTTCCTCCCTCCCCCTTTAATCCAATGTTACAGTTTCATCTGGAAACATTATTTTGCAAAATGAAGAACTGGAACTTACTAAACTGACTAAATTATAAGATCAAATACAATAATGACATTTTCTCCCAACAGGACTGATAGAAAATAGTTTCTTTTGATTTAAACATTTAAAATAGTTTCTCAAAATGTAGAAAAGGCTTAATGCATTCATTATATATATATATATATATATGTATATTATATATATATATATATATATATATATATATATATATATATATATATATATATATATAATCTGTTCTGCCTACCAAATTTCCCCTGTGGCCTCATTGTTGGGGACAGGATAATTCAGTGGTCAGAACACTCGCTTTCCCCCAGCTAAGGTTAAACAGCATCGAGCATGGTACCAAGTGGATGGGTGACAGTTTGTCCCCTTGGCTTCAGTACAATCCCTCAGTTCACCCAGCTTTAAATGGGTACCTACCCTCTTTAGGGTCAGGGAAGGTAAAGCAGCAAGGGAGACAAGATGGGCGCTACCCTCAGTATGCTGGCCCCTGGAGAAGTGAGGTCTCTGATGCATCGCTCCCCTAAGACCACATAGGTTATGGGACACCTTTACCTTTACCTTTTACTTGTTACTCGGGGTCTCCTTAACTTCTCGAGGGATGTTGAGGGCAATGCTGGGAAGTTTTCAGGCAAGTTGAACCTGATGGATCCCATCCATCCCTATCCATTCAGCAAGGTTGATGTTGGATGTCCCTGTAATCCAAGCCCACCAGCCATATATGACTTGACTCTTGTACAGTGAGGGATGTGGTTATACCATGTATGTAAGAGGAAGATATTTGGCATTGGTTTCTACATTGGGGGGGGGGGAGGAGGGGGGTTTACAGGATAGCATAGTGGATAGAACATTGTGCTGCAATCTGACAACTCCGGTTTGAATCCTGTTCCAGGGGATTTTTCCCTTTGAGTGAACATCAGTGCAGACTCCACTGCCCCCAAAAGTCTTTGGAATGAGACTATAAACCGAGGTCCTGTGTGCAAAGGCACCATCTTGTGCACATGTGAGATCCTGTTTGAAAGATTAGGCTACTTGTGTGCCGTTTTAACTGCATACATACGGGGACTGGATGTAAAAAATAATGGCACATGAGTATGAGTACTTATTCATTAACCTCGACATAAAAGAATAAATAAATAAACATGGTGTCTGGTTTATGCCTCCAAACTGGACTTCGGGGAAGTGGAGTTGTTACCAGTGTTAGCACAGTTTGGCCAGAAAATCTCACCCCACACCTGGGTGAAATCTCCAATACACCATGACCATAAACACTGTGAGGTCTCAGGAGTATTTTATTATTTAATTTATTTATTTATTCTTTTATATCAGGGATAACAGAATAAGCAATCATGTGCTTTTCTTTCATTCGGTTCCGTGTGTATGCAGTTTTGATAATATTGTCATCATGTCCACCGGCACACTGATGCTAGTCTTACGAAAAGCGGACAGGATTTAACGTGTGCGCAAGATGTTCTGCGTGCGTTCGCACACGGGCCGAAGGACTTTTGGGGAGAGTGGAGTCAGCACTGATGTTAACTACAGGAAGAAAATTTCCTCGACCAGACTCGAACCCGGGTCTTCAAATTAGTAGTAAGACTTAACTAAGACTTAGGAGTAGTAAGACTTAACTACTTTTGGGTTATCTCCTACATCCCCCACCCCCAAGGATCTTTGATTAACCACGAACTGCTCTTCCTTTCAGATTGAGGGAGAATTCAAAGTGGTTGGCGGGAAAGACACGTGGCATCAGATCATTGACTACCAAGAGGCTAACCACGCCCAGCTGATTGTCATCGGCACCCGGGGATCCAATGCCCTTCGCCGTACTTTACTAGGCAGTGTGAGTGACAGTGTCGTTCACCACGCCCACTGCCCTGTGCTTGTCTGCAGACACACGTAGGAGAAAGCCGCGCCTACTCGAACCTGATGGACATTGTGTTTGTTCAAGTCATGTATTTCAACCAGGATTCCCGTATTTTTTCTCCCTGAAGTTACACTGACACAGAACGTAAGAAAAAAAGAGTTGATTTGTTTTTGTTTTGTTTTATTTTCTTTACTCTTTGGGGGGGTTTGTTTTCAGCATTTTTGGTTTCATTTTTTGAAATATTGTTCTTGATTGAGCCTGCAGGCACCCATAATTATTATAGCAATACATTTGGATTTTTTTCCTGGTTTCCCCTCTCCTGAAGTTTTAAAGATATTTCTCATCATTCAAACATACATCTAGCCAGAATGTTGTCAATGACCCAAAAACAACACACAAAATATGTATTATGGAATTTAATTCCACCAGTTAAATTTGACACTATTAAGATAGTTATTTGAAATTCTATCTGCCTTTTTTTTTTTGTTTGGGTTTGGGTTTTTTCTTCATCCAACTGGACTGTTTTCATATTTCCATCTGGGTGTAACAACTGCAGTACAAGGTCAAAGAGCATAATGTAAACTTAGAAATATGAGCATGATGATTAAATTTATCATGTGTGCATGGTTTTTGTTTTGTTGTTTGTTTTTTCACTGTTGAAATCTGGTTAGCTGTCACTCGCCATGAAGTTTCCCCTGTTGAATGTCTGTTACCTGTTGGTGTTATGAATGATTATTGATCTGCACAGATTAGTTCATCAAAGAAAGATTTCAGGTTTTTGTTTGGAAAACATTGCAATATCTGGTTAACACACTGACAACATTGAGCTGCTAATGATGGACATCATCAGTTATATTTTCTTAAGATCTGCAGGAGCTGTGGACATCTTTTGTACTCTTGTTTTTGACTGATTAGAGGTGATCCAAGATAGCTTCATGGTATTCCAACTTTTTGGAGAATTCCTCAGCAACATTTTGATAAAGAACTTTCACAAAGAAAAAAGAAGGTGGGAGGGGGATGGTATAAAGTGTTACTTTAAGGTATTCTGATGTTCATGGTCATATACTCTGAAACATTTAACTGATTAACAGTATATAAAAAAAGGAGGGTGGGGAGGGGTCGTTTGGCATTGCTTATCCAATTCCAAATTTTATGAGTGGGTCAACCATACATGGAATGTTCCCGTTTAGGTTTTTGCATTTCTTGGTATAATTATCAAACTGTGTTTATTCTCCTTGAATTTAAGTGGCGATTTTAGCAGATTCATACTTAAGTTTTTCAGAATTCTGACAAAGTTAAATAAATTTTGCAGGACGCCAAGTTATGTTCAGATTACTCTTTATAAGCTTATGCTTTTTTTGTAGTGGTATTTCATGTGTTGCTGCTATAGTGTTTGTATCAAACAGAATCCTGTATAATCCCCATCTGTGGGTTGGATCCCCTGAAATCAAAACAGGAAAGTGCCTCGTAGTGCATTGTATAAAGTACAATCAAGAAAAAAACAATTATTATGAATCTCTATTAGGTGTTAATTCTTTTTACAATAATATGTGTGATTTGAAAATATGAAGAACTTTTTGAGAGTTGAAATCAAGCTGTATAAAAATTGTTCGAAAAATCTGTTACAGGCAATGATCATCCTTTGTGTTAAAGGTTACTTGTTTTGTTTATTATCTTTTGTACTACCACATTTCAGGTTTCATTCACAAATGATATGAGTCATCCATGTAGTAGGAAAAAATGCCATGTTCAGTAATTGATATTTATTTCCAAGTAACCGTTGTATTGAAGAAAGAAAACCACGTGTCTGTGTCTGGTGGAAAACATACAGCATACATTTTGTTTCTGTTCAGATATTTCATTTGTGGTCTTAGTTAATAAAATGTTGCATTTATCATAAAAGGAGTTTTGTTTCATAAAGGTCTCAAAACATAGCTAAAGGGCCACTGCAGGAACTGGCGATTTGTAGACAGTAAGGAAAAATTATAGATGAACTAAAAAAAAAAAAAAGAAAAAAAAAAGATGAACTAAAAAGAGAAGATAAAAGGATTCTGGATAGTGGCCCTTTAGCTTTGGAAATCTCTCTCTCTATCTCTCTCTCTCTCTCTATCTATCTCTTCTGTCTCTCTCTCTCTTCTGGTCTCTCTCTCTTCTTTGGAAATCTCTCTCTGTCTCTGTCTCTCTCTCTCTCTGCTCTGTCTGTCTCTTCTCTTCTCTCTCTCTGTCTCTCTCTCTCTCTCTCTCTCCTTTTCTCTCTCTCTCTCTCTCTCTCTCTCTCTCTCTCTCTCTCTCTCTGTATGCTGTAAAATGATTAGTGTCAACTAGTAGACCTGTATCAGAAACCAAAACAGAAGCAGCATGTGCAGCAGACTTTGCCAACAAAACTGCTAGCCTATACCGTGAGGTGCATGGCCAGAAGATGGCCAAAAGGCCAAAGGGATCAATAGCTGTGGCCTCAGCCACCCAAAGGTCAGGCAGGCAGGATGAAGTGACACAGTAAAACAGATAAGGAAGAAAAAAAATATCAGGAAGCAGAGGATGTGGTTCACAGGTTTAATCATGCAGTGTTTAGGATGAAAGAACATCCTGGTGTGCATGTTGAAATACCACTTGAGCAAGCCCAAATATCGGCTGTGGCTGAAAATAAATTGATTTGATCAAACAAAAAAAGCCAACAACAACAAACCCAGGAAATATGTATCAGCATCAAGGTTTGCCAGAAAAATTCATGGGGTGTAAGAATTTACCTGAATATACCGACATGTTTGGAGGAGGGGTGGAGAGAGAGAGAGGGAGAGAGAGAGAGTGGATAGTGGAGAGAGGGAGAGTGGGGAGAGAGAGAGAGAGAGGAAAAAGATGATGGTTCAACCATGTTTATTCTGAAAGAAAATGCATTACATACAAACTGATGCAGAGCAACAACAAGCAAAGTGTTTATTGTGCTCAAACACTGAAAACTAACTGGCAAAGTTACAGGTATGCAACCATTACTAGCGTGGACATAGGTCATTCTTTGAGCTTAAAGGGCCATGCTGGGGTTGGGGTTTTGTGTGTGTGTGTGTGTGTGTGTGTGTGTGTGTGTGTGTGTGTGTGTGTGTGTGTGTGTGTGTGTGGTTATTCGTCTTCAGCTAGATCTACATTCACCTATGGTGAGATTTTTGCTTATGCAACGGCTTTCGCCCAGCATAAAGGTAGCGGCATTCCCAATTCAAGAATGTGCTGGATATATTCGCGTCATCCAGGCTGGATAGCAGGCCAAATTTTGTAGGAAAAACAGATGTTTTAAGTATGTGCAAGCTTTTTTTTATATGCCTCCGCACACGACATGTTTTTAAAGACTCATCTGAAAGACTTACGGGGAAATGTGGAGTCTGTGCCAATGTTAACTCCAGCAGAAAAAAAATTCCAGAAATATACGCCTCAGGCCTGACCCCTATCACCCCAGTGGCCAAGAAGCTCTATAGAGACTAGGGGGACCTGCAGCGTACAGCTGCCTTCGTCACAGAGACTGAGCTGTCCATCTGACGAACGCTAAAAACAAAATGAATAAAAATCCTCAGCGGAGATTCAAACCCACACTCCCAAGTTACGTATGATCACGAAATCAATTCTCTAATCAATGGGATATTCCACCCCATTCCCTCTGTCTCACCAACAAAAAATGGAACTAGTTACTTATGTTCTATCTGGCAGAAGCGCTTAGATCTAGATCTAGATTTTGTTATTCGAAGGTAGAGAGTTCAGGTTTAATGCAAAAGTACAACATAAGTGCAACACTTAAGTTGATGTATGTGGCATGTCTTGTCTGATTAGATACTGTAAATGGCGAACTACAGCATAAGAGGATTAAGAAAAGTATTTCGATTTGTCAGAGACAAGAGTTATGTCATGCAGTTTCGGTTATCTCTCTCTCTCTCTCTCTCTCTCTCTCTCTCTCTCTCTCTCTCTCTCTCTCCTCTCTCTCTCTCTCTCTCTCTCAATCTGTGTGTGTGTGTGTGTGTGTGGTAAAGAATATATGAATAAAAAGGAAACCTATTTAAAGCATGAGGAAATAGAAAAAAGCAAGTCTGTTAATAAAAAGTACTGAATACTATCCAGAAATTTCTTTCTTCCCCATTTCTCCCCATAAGAAAAAAAACAACAACAAAAAACACCAAACCAAACAATCGAACAGGGAAAAAAACACAAACGAACAACACCCAAAAAACGTTGAAATTGCATTCTCAAGCCCCTACCTCTTTACTTGTGCAGTAGTGGCACACGTGTTTTGCAGACAGACAGAAGCCGACTTAAGAGCAGCAGTGAAAATCGCCTGCAGCTGTTACTCTGATTGTTGGGGGCTCATTTTATGGTGCAGTCTTTGTGTGTGTGTGTTGGGGGGGGGGGGGGGGGGGGGGGGGGGGGGGGGGGGGGGGGGGGGGGGAGGTGTATGTGGTGTGTGTGTTGTTTGCGTGCGTGTGTGTGGTTTGGTGGGTGTGGTTGTGTGTGGTGTGTGGTTTAAAGAAACTTCTCCAACGCAGAAAAAGAGAAAAATAAACTACTTTCATATTAGAACTGAATACTATCCATTGCTTATGGCTATTAAAAAAAAAGAGAGAGAGCATTTTAAGTACCTTAACTAGTATTTGATCGTAAAATGAATCCATCTCCAAATCATACATATACAGTTAAATAAAAAAGATTTCAACTTCAGCTTATTCGAGATAAAACGTTAACTGCCATCGAATTCAAGAAGGCAATACCACAGATAAATAGATTACCCCTCAACAAAGAAGGGTTACCACTCAACAAATGTATAAATAGAATTACCCTAATCAACAATAGGGTTTACCCCTTAATCAACTAGGATTTATCCCTCACCAACAAAAAGGGTTTAACCCTCATCAACAAAATAGGTTTACCCTCATCAACAAAGGGTTTACCCTCATCAACAAGGTTTACCCCTAATCAACAAATAGGGTTTACCCCTCATCAACAAATAGGGTTTACCCCTAATCAACAAATGGGTTTACCCTATCAACAATAGGATTTACCCCTCATCAACAAATAGGATTTACCCTCATCAACAACTAGGATTTACCCCTCATCAACAAATAGGGTTTACCCTAATCAACAATAGGATTTACCCCTCATCAACAACTAGGATTTACCCCTAATCAACAAATAGGATTTACCCCTAATAACAAATAAAGGTTTACCTAAACAAATAGGATTTACCCTAATCAACAAATAGGATTTACCCTCATCAACAAATCGGATTTACCCTCATCAACAAATGATTTACCCTCATCAAAATGGATTTACCCCTCATCAACAAATAGGATTTACCCCTCATCAACAAATAGGATTTACCCCTCATCAACAAATAGGATTTACCCCTCATCAACAAATAGGATTTACCCCTCATCAACAAATAGGATTTACCCCTCATCAACAAATAGGATTTACCCCTCATCAACAAAAGGATTTACCCCTCTCAACAATAGGATTCTCAATCAACATAGGATTTACCCTAATCAACAAAGAGGATTTACCCCTCATCAACAATAGGATTTCCTCTAATCAACAATGGATTTACACCTTCACAAAGAGGATTTACCCCTCATCAACAAATAGGATTTTACCCCTCATCAACAAATTGGTTTACCCCTAATCAACAAATAGGGTTTACCCCTAATCAACAAATAGGGTTTACCCTAATCAATCAAATAGGATTTACCCCTAATCAACAAATAGGTTTACCCCTAATCAACAAATAGGATTTACACCTAATCAACAAATAGGTTTACCCTAATCAACAAGTGGGTTTACCCCTAATCAACAAATTGGATTTACCCCTATCAACAATTAGGGTTTACCCCTCATCAACAAATAGGATTTACCCCTAATCAACAAGAGGATTTACCCCTCACAAATAATAGGATTTAACCCTAATCAACAAGTATTGGGCCCCCACAAAAGAAGAGGGGGTGGCGGGGGAGGAAACAAAAGAAAGGATACACACAAAAAATACATAATAAAAAGGGGGGTTGAAACGTGGCATATTACAATAGGACTGCAACAGAAGCAGCTAGAAGGAGAGAAGAGAGGAGACCTAGAGAGAGAGGATGTAGAGAGATCAGAGAATGAAGAGGAGAGATGAGAGGAAGAGAGGTGTGTGGTGTGTGTGGTGTGAGTGTGGGGGTATGGGTGGGTGACGTGGGTTGATGTGTGTGAGTGTGGGAGAGAGAGAGAGAGAGAGAGAGAGAGAATGTGTGGTGTGTGTGTGTGTGTGTGTGTGTGTGTGTGTGAGTGGATGTGTGTGGAGAGAGAGAGAGAAGTTGTGTGTGTGTGTGTGTGTGTGTGTGTGTGTGTGTGTGTGTGTGTGTGTGTGTGTGTGTGTGTGTGAGTGAGAGAGAGAGAGAGAGGGGGGGGGGGGGAGAGAGAGAGAGAAAAGAGAGAGAGAGAGAGAGAGAGAGAGAGAGGAGAGAGAGAGAGAGAGAGAGAGAGAGAGAGAGAAGCTGTTTGCACATGCCTTGGTGTCTTGGACCTCTGCCATGCGATGTGAGGTCTGTCGGCCACTGGGTCAGTTGAATCATAGCCAGTAAAAGATATATACCCAACGTAATAAATAATAAAAGTGCCACATTGATAAGATAACCGAGTCCAGTCTTGTTCCTCAGTGTTAAAAGTGGCACTATATCAACAAAAAGTCTCCCCAGTGAAACCTTCATGAGTAGGAGCCCATTGCGTGAAAATAGTTTTTTTTTTTCAAAAGTATGTTCCCCGAATGTGGCTACAAATGAAGCGGGGGGGGGGGGGGGGGGGGGGGGGGGGGCGGTCGCATTCCCATAAATCTGGCTATTGGTGAGCCGAGGAGCGGGAAAAAAAAGTATCTTTGTCTCTTTGATTTATTGGCTGGTGCTAGTAAGGTAAAGGTGTTCCCGTAACCTATATGCGGTCGTTGGGGAGCGAGGCATCAGAGACCTCAGCTTCTCTGGGGGCCAGCATTTTGAAGGTGACGCCCATCTCCTTTCCCGCGCTGCTGTCTCCCACCCCTAGCCTCTTTCTGGTACTGGTACCAAAGCTATAAAACGGGAAAAGTATGGTGGCTAAAAGCAATATGATTCAGCTAAACAGCGTCTGCAAAGATCGCTAGCATATCTAAAAATGGAAAACTTTGCAAATGTCTAGTGTGGCCTGTCAGGTTATATTACTGGTTCCTGGACTCAGAGAGAAGATTATGACAAAAGAATTAAAGCAGCTAGAAGAGAGGAGAGAGGAGGAGGAGAGGGGAGAGAGACGATGAGGTGGCGTGTGTGTGTGTGTGTGTGTGGTGTGTGTGTGTGTGTGTGTGGCAGTGGGGTGTGTGGTGTGTGAGAAAGAGAGAGAGAGAGTGTTGTGAGAGAGAGAGAGAGAGAGAGAGAGATTTGTTTTGGTTGTTGTGTGTGTTGTGTGTGTGTGGTGTGTGTGTGTGTGTGTGTTTGGAGAGAAAGAGAGAGAGATGTGTGTGTGAGAGAGAGAGAGAGAGAGGTGGGTGTGGTGTGTGTGTGTGTGGGTGTGTGTGTGTGGTTGTGTGTGTGTGGTGTGTTGGTTTGGTGAGAGAGTAAGAGGGGAGTGTAAGGGGGGGGGGGGAATGGAAACTGCTCATGGTTATTTGGACAAATAAAAGCACATTACACAAACTGGGAACAACAAGGAAACTTCTGTCATTAGCAAATGAAAGGAAATTAAAATACGTAGGCCATTGGCGAGAAAACCAAAAACTGGCACCAGGAAAACTGTCTTTTCGAGGCAAGACCAACACGAAAAGAAACAACAACAAAAAGGTCAAGTCAAAAGCGCTTTAATCCTCCCCTGAAGGGCAGTTACAATAC
>CM060332.1:29379240-29381740 GCA_030674155.1 Stramonita haemastoma
AGACACGTACATTGCCAAAATCAATGTGAACAGCACGCTATGTATTTCTACCTGGAGAGGGATCGGTTCCACTCGGTTCTACCTATCCAAAGACACGTACATTGCCTGAGAGAAAGTCGATACCAGCAGAGCCCCAATGATGATACCTCAAGGAAGAACACTTTATACACTACAAAGCCTGTGCTGTCTGTAGGGTTCGACAAACCTGCCCCGCTGCCCCCCACCCCTCTGGAAAAATTGCATGCAATGCTGTGTACAATGTTTTAGTAAATAACTAGATGCCAGAGCAAGGTCAAATAGCTTCTTCCCCACTAGTGCTCTGTTTACCATGAATAGGATTACACTTAGTCCTGGATTGAATAGATTTGCATTTGTTACATGTTAAAAGGAATGTACTTTACTTTCTCCTTTCCTTCAAAGGGGGACGGGATAGCCTAGTGGTCAGAACATTGCGCTCGCAATTTGACGACCCGGGTTTGATTCCCGTTCGAGGGGATTTTTCCCAGGAGTTAACAATCTGTGCTGACTCCACTCTCCCCAAAAGTCCTTCGGATGAGACTGTAAACCGAGGCCCCGTGTGCGAACGCACGCAGAACATCGTTCGCAGACGTTAAATCCTAGTCCGATTTTCGTAAGAGTAGGCCATTATGTGCCGGTGGGAACAGATGACAAAATTGACAAAACTGCATACACACGAGGACTGGATGTAAAAATGCACATTAGTGCTTATTCCATTAACTCGATATAAAAGAAGAAAATAAAATAAGAAATAAATGTGGCCTGGCTGTCCAATGCATTGGCTGCAACTCGCAAAACAAACGAGCGTTTGGACTGCCGGGTCAGACTCAACGGAATTTTCCAGTAACATTAAGAGTACGTACTTTTTTCATGTTCGCAGTCTCGATTGAATTTTTATTTAACCAATATCTTCTTTTTCTTGCTGTTATTTTGGATCGTGTTTTACATCAGTGTTGCATAAAGACAACGTGCTGGTAATATGATGTGCCAATAATATCTGGTTACTTTACAGCTTAGTCTTTCGTGATCGACTATGACTCTCTGACTAGGAGGCTTGACTTGTACAGTCCTTATGTGCTGCAGCCCTGGGGCTAGTTGGCATTGGGAGAACATTTCCAAGGCTGACTGTCCTTATGCCTCTTGGCCGAGCGAGTGGGGATGTACTGTGGGCAAGGCATCTCCACTATACTCAAATTTCTGCCCAGTTTCCGAAACAGCAGCTGCCTCCTCTGCTGTTTTGGAGGTCATCTCGAACACGATGGACAAAAAAACTCATGCACCCGGTTTGCGAAATTGAATGTCTTGAGCCAGATAACGACAAGAGAGCCTCTTAAGGACACCACAAACGTGCTATTTTTTTTCGTGTTGTCTTTTCTCCCCTCCTGGGGTCTTGTCCCCTGTGTGTCTCTCAGTTCTGCAACAAGAGTGATTGCAAATAATTCATCAGACTGTGGCCTGTTTCTTTTGATTTGTCAGGAGCTCGGTTTCAGAAGGGGGGGATGGGGGTGGGGTGGAGGGGGTAAGAAGGAAGTGCAGAATGGTTAAGACGTTCACCTGCCCAACAAGTAAACCGTAAGGTTCTCAGTTCGATTCCCAGCCTTGCCCTTCCTGTTTTGACCAGAAAATCAAACTAAATGTCGAAGTCTTCCAGATGAGACTATAAACCGAAGCTCTATTAGCGAATGCATGCAGAACATCTTGCGCACTCGTTAAAAACCCGTCCTGCCTTTCAAAGAGTAGGCCATTGCGTGCCAGTAGGAACGGGCGACTTTTTAAAAAATTTATTTAAAACGCATGCGGCTACCTAAAATGGGGGGTGAAAAACTGTACTGTCGCCTACACAAAAAATCTCACCATTAGTTAACCTGGGAGCTCTAGCCGAAAAAAGAGAGGGGGGGGGGGGGGGGGGGGGGGGGGGGGGCACAGACCCCAAACCAGCCTTGGTCAACATTCCAACCACATGTTTTTGTTTTTGTTTTTTTCTCCCTTCTTTTCTTTTACACTTGATCATGTAATTCCAGGCTCTGGTAAAACGTACTGAATCAGTTCTTTACAAATGACTGCACACCTAAGCGCCTTTGATATCGGGTTCTGCCTCAGTGTTAAAGTGCAGGCTAGGTTGTGTGTAACACACACACGTTCGCGTATAAACAAACAGAGGCCAAGTCAACACACAACACACACACACACACACACACACCACACGCGGCTGTTTTGAGTAACGCGTTTTGAAAGCTCTGCGTGCGCGCGGCGTGTGTTGTATGTGTGTTCTGTTCTTTTTAGCCGCATTTTTTCTGAATTACGTTATAACGCGTTTGCTTTGTTGTTGTTGCTAAACTGAATACAGAAATAATAGTACCCGTCTCAGATCATTATATCAAACCAAAAAAACAGCGTGAGAACTAAACTAATCACGGATCAGATAATTTCTTCTTCTTTGTTTCTTCTTTCTTCTTCTTCTCTGTCTTCTTCTCCTCTCATC
>CM060332.1:29389240-29390864 GCA_030674155.1 Stramonita haemastoma
TGTGCACTGCAGCACGACGCATTACATTTTTGTGTGGGGGTGGTGGTGTTGGTTTATATTTTTCATGTTTGCGAATGTAGTCTGATCCAACGAGAAGGGCGTTTTCTACAGAATCTATCCAGGGACAACTATCAAGTTACTTTGGGGGGGGGGGGGGGGGGGGTTGTTTTTTTTTACGTGCGCTACGTATTTGTTGCGTACGGAACTTCCGTT
This sequence comes from Stramonita haemastoma, assembly GCA_030674155.1. Lineage (NCBI taxonomy): Eukaryota > Metazoa > Mollusca > Gastropoda > Neogastropoda > Muricidae > Stramonita > Stramonita haemastoma. Next base: position 29,389,454 of record CM060332.1, read on the forward strand.
TATCGTCTGATTTGAAATCCTAGTGTCCAGACCACTACTTTGACCCTTTTATCGTCAGATTTGAAAGACTAGCGCCCAGACCACTGCTCTTGATCATGCAAGATGAAAGGGGTAAACGTTCAAACTCGGACAGGAATCGAACCTGTGACCTTTGTGCTTCTCAGACATGTTCGTTAGGCCTGCCGCCACCAGACTACAGATGTAAAGGTCGCCGACCCCAACCCCCGTAGTTTCTTCTCCCACGTCTAGCCCCCCCCCCCCCCCCCCCCTAACTTCTACGCGCGTGTGAGGCATTAGGCCTACAAGACACTTACTGCACAGTGTCGGCTTATGGAGAAAGAGCTGAGGTCAGCTGATAAGGACAAGAAATTCTGTTTGAAGTATCAACCTATGTAATTTATTTTAGGCTTCGGTTGGGGTTTTTTTTGTGTTGTTTTTTACGTCTCACACTGACAACTTGTAGACGGCGCGCATGCATGTGGACTGCTCTATCTCTTTATGAAATATCTTGTCTGTTTATCTGTCTGTGCTTGGTTTTTTGGTTTTTTTCATGCCTGACTCACACTAACAAATTGTAGACAGTGTGCTCTCTGTGTGTACTAGGGCTATCTGTCCTATGCTAGGTTTTCTTTTGTTGTTGTTGGGTTTTTTTAATGTCTCACACTCTCAAATTGTAGACTGCGTGCACGTATGTGAAGTTCTCTATCTCTTTATGTCTGTCTGTCAGTGTCTGCCTGCCTGCCTGCCTGCCTGTCTGCCTGCCTCTCCTCTCTCTCTCTCTCTCTCTCTCTCTCTCTCTCTCTCTCTCTCTCTCTCCGTGTACAAAGAGGAGGAATGACAGGAATAAGCCGAGTCGGTGACAGGTGTGCTTAGAAAATAGCTTTGCGCAAGAAGGGGGGGGGGGGGGGGAGGAGCCAACCAAAAACAAATGACAGGAAACCCAACCACCCCAAAAACATAGTGGGCCGTGGTGTGTGTGTGTGTGTGTTTTGTGTGGGGTGTGTGTTGTTGGTGTGTGTGTGGTGTGTGTGTGTGTGTGTGTGTTGTGTTGTGTTTGTGTGGTCTCGCTTACAGGCACAAGAGTGTAGCTGTGTGATCCCAGTCTTAAAGTAACGTTTTTGTTTGGTTTTTTTAACCGCTTAGCACATTGCTGTACATCAACACAGATGAAAATACAACCCAGTAACGGTAAGAAAAAAGATTTTCATCATCAAAGAAAGTTATCAATTATTAAGTAAAGTGTACTCCTGTAATGTCTATTTCTTCTCATTGTTTGGGGTTGTGTTTTCCTCTGTGTTAATATAAATTAAAGCGATGTGCTAAGCAGTTTAAAAGTTAATTCCCAGTTACTGTTGGACCCGGTTCGACAATTTAAACGTCTTGATCCCTGTCGGGAGACAGGGATATACGT
>CM060332.1:29405964-29445964 GCA_030674155.1 Stramonita haemastoma
TCCATCCATCCATCCATCCATCCATCATCATCATCATCATCATCATCATCATCATCATCACACCACCACCACCACCACCACCACCACCACCACCCACCACCACCACCACCCACCACCAACCATTACGAATACTACATCTTTATCCAGAACCATACATTTTCCAATGTGCAGATAGAAGGTGAGTTCATCGAGCTGGACGGCCGAGAGCCTTGGGAGGAGATTTGCAAGGCCGCGCAGAAACACAAAGTGTCCATGATCGTCATGGGAACCCGCGGGCAAAGCTCCTTCCGGCGGACAATCCTGGGTTCTGTGTCTGACTCCGTGTTGCACCATGCCTCCTGTCCCGTCATGGTGTGTCGCATGAAGGAGGAATCTCATCATTGAATCTTCAGGGTGGTTTCGTTACTGCGCCCTCCCCATCTGTAGGTGTATGTTTAGATCATGCGTTGTAAGTGCCAGGAGGGAGTTTAGTGTGTAGTGTTTCTGTTTTGTTGTTGTTGTGTCTGTGTGGTGTTTTAGTTTGTTTGTGTGGTTTGATTTGTTGTTGTGTTTGTGGTGTGTGTTGTGTGTGTTGTGTGTGTATATGTGTTTTTGGTGTGTGTGTGTGTTCAAATTCCTTTAATGCGTGTTGTGTTTTGTTGTGTTTTGTGTATTTCTTGTGTGTGTGTGTTGTGGTGTGTGTGTGTGTGTGTGTGTGTGTGTGTGTGTGTGTGTGTGTGTGTGTGTGGTGTGTGTGTGTGTGTGTGAGCAACTATGTGCTGCATGGCCCAAAAGAGGTAATACTACATGCTAAACTCTCTCCTGACTCTCCTTCAAATCTAGATATGCGCCATTACGCATCACTTTTTTTTGTGTGCAAGATCTGTTTTCACTTCTCATTTTCTCCATTGTAGGTGTTATCATTTCAGTTATCCAGATTTTTTTTTATGATATACTCATCATTTTATAACATTGCCAACTTGCTGTAGCTGGTGTATTGGGAAAAAGAAACCCCAACTGATTCATTGAAGATGGATATGAAGAAAATTGTATTATATTAATGGTAGTAGTTAAGATTTAACTTTGAATTGTGGTTGGGTGTTTTATTTTGTGTTATAGACAATTATACCATATTGGTAGGAGGTTTTTTTTGTTGTTGTAGATTTGAATTAAGGTCAGTTCTTCGTTTGATTTTTTCTCCTTGTGTATAAAGATGTTACATCCAGATTTGTCTGTCAATATTTTACCTTATCTGTATCTATCTTTTTAACTTAAAAAAAAAAATTATTCATTTTTTTGGCTATGTTTGTATCAAGAATTTCAAGCTGGATATTTTCTCCTTTCTTGTCTAGTGAATCTGTCACGACACTCTACATCAATCTAAAAATCAAATTAGATTGTTAAGTCTGTTAATTTTGGTTTAGATTTTGCAGTCTTTAGATTTTATTTTTTATTTGGTTTCTGTTGGATTTTGTTGGATTTTTTTTAATGATTGCAGCTTGCTATTCATTTCAACATCCATTTTTGTAGGGTAGCTTTCTTCAGGACTTGAGCATTGTGGGTATATTTTGAATTGTTCATTCCAGAATGACTTGTCAGAAAAATCTAAAGAACCTATCCATTGATGTTTGATGAATGCATTTATATGTGTGATGATATTCTGACCATGAAATAGTCCAAAGAAACTCTTCATCAACCTCTGATAAATGCACTTACATTTGTGATCTTCTGTATTTGAACAACCATCATGATTGCAGTAATCTGTTAAAATTTTTGATGTTGTCTGTCATTCTCTGATTTATTCAACTGGGTTTTTTTCTGAGTATGGTTTGCTGATTTTGAAAGAAAGGCAATTTGAACAGAATCGTGTTTGCTTGATAAAAAATGTGGAATGCCTCATGGTTTATACGGAAACTTACAAAGACCTTTAGAGGGTGTTGACTGAATAACAACAACAACAACAACAACAGCAACAACAACAACTGCAACCACCCTCCCCCAAAAAAAGGAATAGGTAAAACTAGCTAATATCTGTGGAAGCTGAAAAGATGTCTGATGTATTAACATTAAAAATGAAAATCAATTTTTAAAGAAATAGCAAACAGATTTTTTTAAAAAAATGAATATTTGATCATGAACAAACATGGAATGAGTTATACTATAATGTTTTGCCCAAATATGGATGATGAGGATTGAACTCAGTCTGTAGAATAGCATGCACAGAAGATTATTGCTCAAAGAAAAAGGAATGAAAAATATTGCAGGCTGTTACTTTTTATGCTGAGAATGTTTTCAGGCAAAGATAATGAATCTTTGTGGTATATCATACATACTATAGGGTAGCTACTAATGATTGTTCTGTGTTTACTTACATTGACTATGTAGTAGTAAAACTTTAGGTGAAACAGTTGCAAACATACTGACAGCCAAATCAAAATGAGAATATAACTGTGACACACTTTGCACAACTGAATCAATCATCTAGTTTTCTCTACGTTGTGTTTAAACGCAGAAATGTATTTAACATTCCTGTGCATTGGCTTAAGCACAAAGTGTGGATTGGTTGCTCAAATTTCATCTGTACATTTCAGTCTTGATCTGTGTGGAATTTGGTGAATACATAAAAATCAACTTTTTGACGTTTTCAGCCTCTAGCATGGAAATTTAGGAACTGAAGATTTTTCAGCAGTCCGACTTTGCATTTATAAAGATTTGTCTTTTTTCGCAATATTTTTGAAAAAAGATATCTGTTGAAATTAAATTTAACTGTTATATATCAAATCAAGACTTATTTACAATAGTTGAACAAAAATTTGTTATAAGTAATATTTGTCTAAACTCTGATAAAAAGTAATGATGTAACACTTCAGATAAAAAAGATGTTTTTCAAATCAATTTTTTTTAAACACTCATGTCATGTGTTTTGACATGGCAGACTATGACTATTTCTAGATCTGTAAGTTCTGGTTTTAAAAGTGTAGAATGTTGACACTTAAGTTTAAAACAGTCTATAACTAATTGACTTGGATCAGCATTGTGTCGATAAGGAGACAAGCTGGTTTTAAGTTTGATTTGTTCATTCATATTTGGTCAAAGCTCATCATGGTATTCAGTAGGGGAACCACGCTGAAAGTTTCTTCAATTAAATTGACCTGTGTTATTTGTGTCTTTTATTTCACGATAAACTATCCCAACATTTCTTTTCAGTTTCAATCTGTTGTGTGATTTTTGTTTGTTTAAATTTCATGACATGCACAACCAGAGGCGCAAAATTGTTGAATTGCTGAATTGTTGTGATTTTCTCTCCATCTCACCTTCACACCCACCTTCAAACCCACCCCCCCTCCCACCCCTACCCCTAATCCACATCTCCATTAAAAAAGAAATTTTATATGAATTGATTTTGGAAAAAAAGAAAAAAAAAACCCACACAAGTAAACCAATGAGAGATATCTCTGAGACAGATCAATTCTGTAGTTATTGTACCTCAGACAGTGAGCACCAAGGTTCAATCTTTTTTTTTTTTTTGGTTGTGACTTTCCATCAAATATTCCTTATGTATTTTTTGGATACATGTTTTTTAAAAAAATCTTTCTATTCACATGTGTTTTTTTTCTTGTTCAATCATATACTATCAGCACTACAGTAAAAGTAAAAAGGTGAATTGGTGTTCCTACTTTTTATGAATGATATTATGCTTTTTTTTTAGTTTAAGCTGTAGATGAGGTAAATGTATGCATATAATGATACATTGTTGTCGAAAGACATAGGGCTGTCTAAAAGTCAAGTTATTTGATTTCTTGGTTGAATTTAGTTTTCAGAGACCTAAATTCATGTTTATCTTAGGATATGTGGGGGGCGGGGGGGTATTTGCATTTTTTTGTTTCTTTTTTTTTTCCAAAGTTTATCTTTCAGTTACAATAACGCTGATCATTTCACTGTTTACTTGTGTAATGATGCAGCTTTAGTATTTACGGTAATCTCTTTCATGTGTCTATGCAGTTTATTATTGCACTATATTTCAAGCAATATTTTTCTTATTCAAGATACAGGTATATTATATCTTGTATCATATATCAAGCAATAATTTTCATATTCAAGATACAAGTATTTTGTATCATTTATCAAACAATATCTTTTTTATAATCAGAATTGCACATATATCAAAAGTCACAATTTTTCAAAGTAGAAAAAAAAATTTCAACACACTATAAACAAATGAGGCATATATACAAGTATATATAGAGAAACATAGGCAAGCACTCATTCTGTAGACATATTTAATGATCCCCCCCACCTATGTATTTGCTCAAATGAATGCGAACAAAACAAAAAAACAACAATATGAGAGTAAACCATAATCATTTAAGAACAAAATATGAGCAAGTGAACAAAGCCAACTAAGGCAACCAATACATATTTGTTGCTGAAGACAATGACCATCAAATTCTGCTTGAGATATGTCTTTGAACTTGACTGAACTAATATTGTCTTGCATCTTTTTATCTAATATTTTTTTGTTTTTTGTTTCTGAGATTAAAATTTTTAAGAGGTGACAGCCTCCATATGGCTTCAGTGGTTGGCGGGGCTATAAACAACAATAATGGATTGGATTATTCATTGTTGATAGTTTGATTCACAGGCAGATGGGTGCTGTGTTTATGTTTGACACTCTTAGAATATATTACTTTTAATCAGTTTGGATTTTTGTGTGTTGTTTATAAGAAATATTTTTTTGGAGTGTGTGAGTGTTTGATTTTTCCAAATAATTTAAAGAAATTTCTTCATGATTTAAATATTCAGATGAAAACCATTACTTCTATCTGCTGGATTTGAAGAATTTTTTTTGTTTGTTTTTGTTTTTATTGCTTGGCTAGAGCTCTCAGGCTTACCAATGGTGAGAGTTTTCATATGCAACTGTTTTTAACGTGTTATGAATGTAGCCTCATTCCAACTTCATGGATGTATGCTGGGTATGTTCATGTTTCTGTAACCTACCGAACTGTAACATGAATTACAAGATCTTTAACATGCATATTAGACCCTCTGCATGTGTATATACATGAAGGGAATTATAGCACTGGCAGGTCTGCGCTAGAAGTTCACCTGGGAAATGTCAGACCATAAAAAATTCCCTCCATTAGTTCACCAGATGCCACCAAGATTTGAACCCACAACTTCAAGGACCCATGGGATTGAAGTGGAATGGACTAAAACACTCAGCTATAGTGTTTTTAGTTTACATCAGTAACTGGCAAAGCTTTCGGCTTGAGCCATAGAGAGATTTAAAAACATGCTGTTTTATTTTTTAATCTGAAAATGGATTGTGGTAAGGCAGAAGAAGAGTGGGTCAGTGATCAAGAGATAACAATAATAGTAATAATAATAATATATGGGATTTATATAGCGCTGAATCTTGTAGAGTGCACAAATCAAAGTGCTTGATACACCCATGTAGAATGCGAGAAGTCATGGGTAAACAAACAAACAAAAAAAAAGAAGTCATGGGTTCAATCCCTGTATGAACCTGAACTTATTCTCTATCCACTAGACCATGAGTGGTGGTCTGAGTGCTAGTCTTCCGGATGAGATGATAAATCAAAAACTGGATGTATAACACACATTCAGCACATGTTAAACAACACATGGTAACAAGGAATCCAGGCTCGATTCCTGTTTGAGGGGATTTTTCCCCTGGAGTTAACATCAGTGCTGATTCCACTCTCCCCAAAAGTCCTTCAGATGAGACTATAAACTGAGGCCCCGTGTGCGTATGCACGCAGAACATCTTGCACACATGTTAAATTCTGATCCGCTTTTCGTAAGAGTAGGCCATTTTGTGCCAATGGGAACAGATGACAAGATTTACAAAATGCATATACATGGGGACTGGATGTAAAAAAGCACATGAGTGCTTATTCCATTATCTTCAATATAAAAGAATAAATAATAATAAAAAAAAGAGTCATCATTAAGGAAAGTACTGTAAAAAAAAAAAAAAAGGCCAGTTATAGGGAAACACATACACACACAGAGCTAGAGGAAAACAAAACCAAAAATGAAGGGGGTTGTGCTATTACAGTTGAGACACACACTCTCCCTGAAAAAAAGCAGCTCAAGTTTCATGCAGAGAAATCCACCGTGACTGACAGTGGTTATACAACACCAGTGCAAAGAAAACAGCAACCTGACATGACTGTGTATGGGGCCATGGTGAAAGAGACCAACAACAAACTGTCTAAAGTGTCTCAGCGCCTGTAATTAAGGTGGGATACGGGGGTCGAAACTGATGAATTTTGTTTACAAGCCCATGTAAAAAGTTATGCCATATATTGAAAGGGCGTCACTTGTAAAGCCTAAAAATAAAAGATTTACTCAGTTTTCTGCACTGTTGCCATGGAAACAATCCAATATGGCCGCCAAAACTCAATATTTCAAAATCCTAAGCCTTTTTATCTATCACAAGTATGAGTAACCTGTTTCTACAGACATATTTTACGGTCTGAATTCTTTAATTTTACACAGGGAAATCTCCATAAATGCATCCAGCAATTTTTAATTCTAAAAAAATGTTTTTGGCCACTTTTGGACCCCGTGTCTCACCTTAAAGAGCAGATACAGGTCTAAAAAATGGCCCAAAATCAATGTTCTTTTTTTAGTATAAAAAATTCCTAAATGTAAAATATCAGATTTCCTTTTGTGAATTTAAAGAATTCAGATTGTACTAGATCATGTCTGTAAAACACAGGTTTCTTGTACTTGTTATGGATAAAAAGATTTGAAAAAAGGTACAGAAGTTTGAAACATTTCATTTTGTTGGCTGCCATACTGGGTTGTTTCCATGGCAACAGTGTATGAAACTGAGTAATTTTATAGATTTTTAGGCTTTGGAAATAATACCCTTTCAATATATGTATGACTTCTAACATGAGTTTGAAAACAAAATTTATCCCTAAAATCAGAATGCGGCTACCTTCATGATGGGTAAAAACGGTCACATATAAAAACATCTTTCCATTGGTGAACCTCAAGAGTTATAGTAGAAGAATGAAAAGAAAAAAACCTGTCAGTTTTGATCCCGATGCCCTACCATAATTTTAATATTCAATTTCACAGTAATAGCAGAAGAATGAAAAAAAAAGTATCAGTTTTGACCCTGATGTCCTACCATAATGTTAATATTCAATTTCACAGTGCCTGTGCCAAGGCATAAATCACTTCAAGCAGGTTTGAAGTTTTGTGGGAAAATTTCAGGAGTAAGACAGAGACAGGCACCACAAATTGCATTTCTTCCATGCCTGCATATCATTTTTTAAACGACAAATGTATGTCTGCTATGCATATAATCTGGTGGAGATGTTATAGGACAAGTTTGGTGTCAACAAGTGTTTTCATGCATATTAGACATGCCTGTAACTGCATGAACTGGCAGGATAGCTTGGTGACAAGGAATTAATGTATGGGGAAAAATTGCTAAGAGTTCATTTCTTTTGTTAATGATGAAGCAGGATGTAGACACGTGCATGCATGCTTGTGTGTGTGCGTGCATACATGCGTGTGTGTGCACGTGCGCACACACACACACACATCTACGCATGTCTATACATTCACACACGAAAACGCTTCTCTCAGAAAGTTAGAATATAGCTGTGCTCTTTCAAATCTTATATATAAACAATATATTTGTTTTTGGACTGAAACGCTACAGAGGAAATATTATAAAGCTGACCAAGTGAACGTGGAACATGAATTTTTTTGCCCCACTCCTTGGCTACAGCTTAGAGGTTCACCAATGTTGAGATTTTTGTGTATGCAATTGTGTTGGCTCACCATTAAGATAGCTGCATTCCAACTTTAGGGATGATGTCTGAACATGATACTAGTGAGCATAGGTAAAATGGTAAAGGTGTCTCATAACCTAACCTAGACAGTCGTAGGGGAGTGAGGCATCAGACCTCAGCTTCTCTAGGGGCCAGCATATTGAGGACGGCGCCCATCTCCTCTACCTCGCTGCTTTACCTTCCATGACCCTAAAGATAGTGAGCATGCTTTTCAAAAAGAAACATTTGTTCTTGCTGGCACAAATAGCCTACTCTTCCAAAAGGCAGAATGGGTTTTAACTTGTGCGCAAGATGTTCTACAGGCATTTGCATACAGGGCCTTAGTTTATAGTCTCACCAGGACTTCCAGGGGAGTGGAGTCAGTTCTGTCTTTCTTTCTTTCTTTCTTTCTTTCTTTCTTTCTTTCTTTCTTTCTTTCTTTTTTCTTTCTTTCTTTCTTTCTTTCTTTCTTTCTTTCTTTCTTTCTTTTCTTTCTTTCTTTCTACCACTTTGTGTCACAGCAGATTTCTCTGCATGAAATTCAGGCTGCTTTCCCTGGGGAGAGTGTGTCGCCACAAGTGCAGCGCCTACCCATCATTTTTGTTCCTGTTTGCAACTGTATTTGTTTCCCTATCAGAGTGGTTTTTTTCTACAGAATTTTGCCAGGGACAACCCCCATGTTGCCATGGGTTCTTTTACGTGTGCTAAATAATGATGTGTAACACACAGGACCTCAATTTATTTCTCATCCAAAAGACTAGCACCCAGACCACTACTCATGGTCTAATGGATGGGGGAAAAGTTTTGGGCCCAAACAGGATTCGAACCACAGCACACCCCAACCTGGAGTGTTCTCCAACCCTGATGTTCTATAGGGGGAAAATCCCCTTGAACGGGCATCTTGGGAGTGGTTTGAAAAAAATCCCCTTGAACAGGCATCTTGGGAGTGGTTTGAAAAAAATCCCCTTGAACGGGCATCTTGGGAGTGGTTTGAAAAAAATCCCCTTGAACAGGCATCTTGGGAGTGGTTTGAAAAAAATCCCCTTGAACGGGCATCTTGGGAGTGGTTTGAAAAAAATCCCCTTGAACAGGCATCTTGGGAGTGGTTTGAAAAAATCCCCTTGAACAGGTATCTTGGCAGTGGTTTGAAAAAAATCCCCATGAACAGGTATCTTGGAAGTGGTTTGAAAAAAATCCCCATGAACAGGTTATCTTGGGAGTGGTTTGAACCCAAGCTCGATTCTTGACTGTCAAATTGAGAGTGCAATGCTCTAGCCACTAAGCTACCCGCCTGCCCCCTAAAAAAATGGACAAACCTGTTTCTGGACTTAAAACACCACTACACAGGCCAATAATTGGTGAGAAAATCAGGCATGGAAGAAAGATAGATAGCATCCTGGTAAAGAAATGAGGCTTGCACAGAGACTAAAAACTGCTTTTGAAATATGTCATATTGCTACTTTTTTTTTCCATTTTATTTTGTTTGTACATCACAGAAATCTTCAGTGTTCTTCACATGCATTAGGCAAATGAGAGAGAGAGAGAGAGAGAGAGAGAGAGAGAGAGAGAGAGCAATGTATACCAGAAGGAATGATATAAAGGGGAAGAGCAAACACACACACACACACACACACACACACACACACACACACAAAACACACACACACACACAAAACACACACACACACACACACACACACACACACAAAACAACACACACACACACACACACACACACACACCACACACACACACACACACACACACACACAAAACACACAGACACACACACACACACACACACACACACACACACACACACACACACAGTGTGTTCTCAAATGAGGGGAAAGCAAACATCCAGATGCAAACTGTGCCGTTTTTTCTTTTGATTAGCCTCTCTCTCTCTCTCTCTCTCTCTCTCTCTCTCTCCTCTCTCTCTCTCTCTCTCTCTCTCTCTCTCTCCCCCCCGCCCCCCCCCCCCCTCTCTATCTCTCTCTCTTTCTAGTCCCTCTCTCTGTTAGCAAAGGGACAGAATGCGAGTGCAACCCTGTTGACTTTTTCAGACAAGAAAAGCACACCTATATTGTCACATGATAAGGGGCCGGTTTGTAATGAAAAAGCCAGAAGAAAAAAAAATACTTGCATGAAGTTAAGCTTTAAAGGATAACATATATATATATATATATATATATATATATATATATATATATATATATATATATATATATTTTTTTTTTTTTTTTTTTTTTTTTTTTTTGTTGCTGTTTCTTGGCTACAGCTCTAAGGTTCACCAACGGTGAAATTTTGCATATGCGACCACCACAATGATAGCCACATTTTTACTTTAGGGATGAAATGGTCCTATGATGTATAAATTTACAGACCCATACCAGCAGTCAGGCAGCAAACTATAAGAAAACAACACCTTTTTTTATATATAAAAAAGCTGTAAATGGGTACCTACCCTCCTTAGGGTCAGGGAAGGTAAAGCAGCGAGGGAGAGGAGATGGGCGCCGCTCTCAACATGCTGGGCCCTAGAGAAGCTGAGGACTCTGACGCCTTGCTCCCCTACGACCACCTAGGTTATGGGACATGTGTACCTTAATTTTTTATATATATAAATACAGTCAGTGTCTGGTGGGCATGGATAATGGAAACACAAATGAAACACACTCAGCATGCATCCTGTACCTGGAGATGATGGGCTGTGCCAGGTTCAACGTGCCCACGTCCTGAAAAATCAAGATAGATCTAGTGCCCCACTGAGTGATCTGGCTGATCAAGGAAATAATAATTTTTTAAAATCTTTTTTTTGATGATAATGGAATAAACAGTCATGTGCTTTTCTTTTACATCCCGTCCCCATATGTATGCATTTTTTTTTTTACAATTTGTCATCCGTTCCCACTGGCATACAATGGCCTTCTCTTCCGAAAAGCAGAACAGAATTGAGCGAGTGAAGAGAAGAAAGAAGGAGAGAGCAAGGAGATAAATGAGAGGTGTCTGTCATGGTAGGAACTGGCTGGTCCGTGGTTTGACTGGCTTAGTTTCAGCCTGCTATCAATCAATAGTATATCATGGTCATATTTTCACCTTTGACCTGTGATTGGCAAGAGGTAAAAGTCACTCTGCTGCAGAACTGATAGACATCTACAGTCTAAAAACAAACAAAAATAATGACAGGAAAGCTAAAAAAAACAAAACATGTTAGCCTACATACTGACGGGCAGGCATGCATTCAAATAGGAAAAAAAAAGTGAAAGATGTTTTGGACACAAACATGATACTGATGGCAAACGACATACTTTTACCATTGATAATAAAACGAGTGCGCGTGCATCCCCTCTCCCCCCCCCCCCCCCCCCACACACACACACAAAGAGGAAAGTAAAGGGGTGGACATTATTTATGTGTGTGTGTGTGTTTGTGTGCGCGCACAGACAATAAAACTAGTAAACCTCCATAGGTCATGTGCATATATGCGCCTGTGAATAGTTCGATGTTAATGTCTATAAATATCTTTGGTCACATGATAAAGTCAGCCTAAGTTGAATAGCCAAAAAGCCCCCAAAACCCAACAACCCCCCCCCCCCCCTCCTCCCCCCTCCCCCCTGAGCTTTAATATTTCGAAACGAGAAAACTACATGGGAAGAAATGAGGGGGAAAAGGAAGAAGAAGAAAAAAAAAAGCGTATTGGACCTATTTCGTAATACTAGCAAAGAGTGGCGATTGACCACAGTACTCCTCCGCGGGTCACATGACTGACCGGATCACATTGTGCCCGTGCGCGGAACTGATGTGACAGAGCGGACATGTTGCACATGGGCACAGGAGAATGGCAGAAAGAACAATTCGCATTTCTCAACAAACTTCAGCCACTGAAAGCATTGGCAGTGACCAAAATGGACTGTCAGGTGCGTATTAAAAATACTCCCAACTTTAATGCTGTTTTTCTTAATTCAGCGCGGCACACTTCGTTAGTTTTCCTTGCTTTAGTTCGACCGGGCAGTCTTGCCGGAATGCCGGTCGACTTTTAGTTAAGTTTTCCTTTTGAGATTTTGATAATAAGAAAGAATATTTAAAGCACCGTAATCCACGAATATAAAGTTCTAACGTGCATACAATTGTCAAAACGTAGGATTTTATATGTTTTATTTATTTTGTAACTAAATTTCGAAAGTAGTGTTCCCCCAAATCAAAATGGCTGCCTAGAGGAGGAAAGCCGGTGCAGGTAGGCTATTGTACAACTTCTCAGTCATTATGAAAATGATTTATCAAATGTTTGATAAGAAAAGAATTCCCGAAAATAACATTAAATTAGATTTTCAGTCAGGACCATGCCTTTGGCCTGACCTGACTTCGAGACTTATCGAGTCGTGTGCACGTGCACACGATTAGCGCACGCACAGTTAAGTCCCTTGTTCAGTGACGAATTGAATTGGGGATAAAGCTAATATTGATGGCTTACACCTCAAAACAACATGTCATGTCCTTGAAGAGTTAGTTTTGAAGCTCTGAAGCGCTTTTGTGTTGAAAGGAGCGCAAAATATTTAGACAGCACATACGTACCATCATTCACAAGTTTTTGTTTTATCTGTATATATTTTTATATATATATACAGATTCAGGTCTTCAGTTTTTTTACACAATGCACAAATTTGCCACATGGTGCTAAGACCCTGTTCAACACATTTTGTTTTTAGCATTTAGCATTTTGTACCAGTATATTAAAGAAAAGAAAACATTTAGTAATAAAGCCCTATAGTTTAGCAAAACTTCATTTATCTGGAGACCTTTGATCTTTTGAAGAAAAAATGGGATCGAATTATGAGACCTGTATTAGCTGTAAAGTTTAATGATTTTTTTAATCATTTACAGTAAGTAAAATATTTGTATTCAGGAACACCGTTGATTTCAATACAACCAATGTAAAGATCAGTCCTCGTTCTGGGTTCTTGCAAAAGTCAATCAGCATTTCTTAGTCTTTTTAACATATGTCAAGATAATTGTTTTTACATCAGGCAGAAACAGGATGAGAGTTGGACAGATCTTCACTGGCAGTTTCATCAGAATATTAATTTAAATCTGTGTAGTAATATCAGAAACAATACTGTCAGTAATATAACTATATAAAGCAAAAATGATAGGAGACAGAACAGTGCCTTGAGAAAAGCCAGAGGATGTTGACTTCTTCAGCTATCACCTTTTTCAATTGGTAACACTTGTGTTTGTCTTTAGAAAGTTCATAACCCAAAGAATAAGCCGAAGACAGACATTCAGTGAAAGTAATTTGTGTCCTGGAAGATGGAGCAGGATAGTGTTGAAGGCAGAGGACAAGTCAGTGAAGAGTATGGATACAAAATAGCCAGGTTTTTCGAAATGAGAGTATGCATTGTACAAGCATGTAGTGGTAACATCATTTGTGTTGGGTACTGAACTTTTTTTTTTTTATTAACTGGTGCATCTCTTCATCATGAAAAATAAGCCCTGATAATGTTATCTTGAAAAAGTCCAAAAGCATACTCACAAAGAAACTGTCAGTTAAGGGGAATTAACTCCTTTGAAAGGAGGAGTATAATTCAGGTAGTAGCATGGTATGTCCCTTGGACTGTGTGTGAAATGGCCTATAGGGTCCGACCTCAGGTTTGACAAAAATATAATTATGTATTTTAAATTTATAAGCATATTTCTCTTATGCGTGCCTTTGTGTTGATTTATACCCTAATGCTCTGGACAGATCCTGAGAACGATGAACGGGATCGGACACGCATGGCCAGATCCTGGATTCGTCATGGCATGCCATGACCTGACGGGGACCTGCCAAGAAAAGGGGAAATGGGGACGACCTTGAAACGGCCTGGAGTTCCAGCTGTATGGAAAAGCTGAACAGCTGGAGAGGGCACACCGGACAGCCTTGACCTGAGGTATTTATCTCTTTACATTTTACCACACTTTGTCATGGTAGATTTCTTCGCATGAAATTTGGGCTGCTCTCCCCAGGGAGAGCGTGTCGCCACAAGAGCAGCATTGTTCTTTGTTCTTTTTCTGTCTGCAACTATATCTTGTTTTCTCATCAGAGTGACTTTTTTTTTAGCAAGTTTTACCAGGGTCAACTCTCTTGCTGCCATGTTTTTTTTGTTTTGTTTTTACGTGCGCTAAATATTATTGTGTAACACATGGGACCTTAATCATCAAATCCTATAGACTAGCACCCAGACCACCACTCATGGTCTAATGGATGGGGGGAAAGCTTTAGGCCCAAACAGGGTTCAAACCACCAGATACTTCCGACCTGGACTTTTCGTTTTCTAGACAGACACATTACCTCTAGACAGGCACTGATCTGAGGTGGCTGGAGAAGTGTCTTCCAAGGCTTTTACTGCACTTGGGGGTTCAGATAAGTGATGTTGCTCTTCTTTAATGATCTCTGACCACAGCTTTTGTCCCTCATACGAGCGTAGGTGTTTTGTGCTGCCGGTAAGCGCCTGACGAGTCTGGCCCACTGCGTCCGACTTCTTCGAGGGAAAGAATAAAATTTTAAGTCTTTCTGGAAAAAAAGGCGAGAGAATGGAGCAAAAAGGCAGAAAATAAAGTGACAGGAAAAAAAGGAGCAAGGCAGAAAAAGAGGGATGGAAAGAGGGAATTCGTAGCATAGAATTTCCAGAAGGTGGGGATGCTGTTCTATACTGAAGGGCCACCTGACATCCAATACTTGTGAGCCAAAATCAATCAATCTATTTCATCTATTTAAAAAAATTGATACATTTTTCTAGTGAAATATCATGCTTACTACTTTGAACTTGCTAGAAAGCAATCTACGATACATATACAGTCATTTGGCAGATTATCAGGATTATCAGTGGCCAGAGCAACAGAATACATTTTAGATCACCTCCATGTGCTTGATTCTTTATCCCCTGATGCCCCAAAGTTTATCCTGGGTGATTTTAATAGTTGTTCTCTAAGTAAAACATTGAAGAACTATGAACAGTACGTGACCTGCCCCACGCGCCGAAATAAGATTCTGGATTTGTGCTATGGGACTGTAGCAGGCGCGTATAAATCATTGCCTATGCCTCCCCTGGGATCATCCGACCACAACTGCATTTTACTAGCACCCATGTACCAGTCAGTGTTTCAGCGCCTCCAGCCCATAGTCAAGACCACAAAGAAATGGACTGCTGATAGTATAGCTACATTGCAAGGCTGCTTTGATTGCACTGACTGGGATATGTTTTATAACGTGTGTTCTGATCTGAATGAGCTTACTGATGTTGTTTCTAGTTATATTTCATTTTGTGTCAGTTGTGTTATTCCAACAAAGGAGATAACTATTTACCCCAATAACAAGCCTTAGGTTACGAAAGACCTGAAACGGGTATTAAACAAAAAGAAAGTAGTATTTTATACAGGCACAGAAGAACAAAAGAAACAAATAAATAAAGAAGTCAAAGCTGCTATTTCACAGGCGAGACGGGAGTATAAATGTAAGATAGAAAATAAGTTTGCTGGGAACAATTTTCGGGCTGCATGGCAGGGCATCAAAAATATGTCAGCAGTAAACATGACAGCTGCACCACATAGGTCAAAGATCAGTCTGCAGGGGGTATGTGATAATAACTTACCTGACCATTTAAACGCATTTTTCACTCGCTTTGAAAAGCAGGATTTTTCAGAGGAAATAAATGGCCTGAAAGAATCTCTGCTTTTTGAGAATGGCGTCATTGTTGATGAAGTTATCTGCAAGCACTTCAAGGCAATAAACATTAACAAATCTCCTGGGCCAGATGGTATATGCGGTAGAACCCTTAAGTTCTGTGCTACTGAGCTTGCAAGTGTCTTTCAGCACCTGTTCCAGACCTCGTTGGACACTTGCCAGATACCAGTTATTTGGAAGACTTCCAATGTTATACCTCTTCCAAAAAAACCCAATCCTACTCGGCCTAATGATTTCAGACCTGTAGCTCTCACATCACTGGTGATGAAAACATTAGAAAAGATCATAAAATCTCTCATTCTTTCTGTTACAGAGAAAAACCTTGACCCATTACAATTTGCGTACAGATCTAGAAGGGGTGTCGAAGATGCCAAATTATTCATTTTGAACAAGCTGTACAATCACTTGGAAACACCTGATTCTCATGCCAGAATATTGTTTGCTGACTTTAGCTCAGCTTTCAATACAATGCAGCCTCATATTCTGGTTAACAAAATACTTTCAAAATTTGATGTAGACAATCAACTTATACGTTGGCTGATTGAATTTTTAACTGACAGGCCACAGCGTGTTTTTGCCAACAAAATACCTTCATCAGTTAGATATACCTACACTGGTTCCCCACAGGGCTGCGTCCTCTCGCCACTTCTTTACATTCTATACACAGATGATTGTAGAAGCAGCCATGAAAACTCATTTCTGGTAAAATTTGCGGACGACAGTGCTCTTCTGTCTCTCTTATCTGGATCAGTCCTAGACCATGGTCCAGCCCTTACCGAGTTCGTAGATTGGTGTGATGAGGCCTATCTGGAGCTAAATGTTTCTAAAACTAAAGACCTTCCTATTGATTTCAGAAGATCGGAGCACACTTCTGAGAATACCATCATCCATAGTGAAGAAGTTGAAAACGTTTTGAAATACAAATATCTGGGAACTGTTTTTGACCACAAGCTAAATTGGGATGCTAACACTGACGCCATTGTCAAAAAGGGGCAACAACGTGTGTATTTTCTGAGGAAGCTTAACTCATTTTTTGTCGACAAAAAGATTCTTTCTTTGTTCTACAAGTCTTATATAGAGAGCGTTTTAAGTTTTGCTTTCATTTGCTGGTACAATAACCTTAGCATTAAGAACAAGAATGGTCTTCAGAGAATTGTGAGAATCTGCTCTAAAATTATCGGAGAAGAACAGAGAGACCTCAGGTCGTTTTGTAATCAGCAGCTTGTACGTAAAGCAAGAGCCATTTTGGCCGATTCCTCCCACGCTCTGTTTTCAGAATTTCAATTGTTGCCTTCAGGACGTCGTTTTCAATGCCACAACAGCAAAACAAACAGAAAAAGGAACTCCTTTGTGCCAGTAGCTATCCGAGTTCTAAACTCATAATAACACTGACTGAGGTTGTTTGTTTTTGTTTTTGTTTGTTTGTTTGTTTGCACTTGTGTGTGTGTGTGTGTGTGTGTGTGTGTGTGTGTGTGTGTGTGTGTGTGTGTGTGTGCGCATAAGCTTCTCTGAATTACTTACCTGCCACTGTATTGTATGTAGCCAATGCATACAGGTGTGCACATACATGCATATGTACCCATAAAATAAGTATGTCTTATTTTTGGCTTTGTATATGTGCGGGTGTGAACGCGTGCGTATAATGTGTAAATAATGGTGATCATATGTCTTTTCTAGTCAATGGTTTTTAAGAACATTGTATCTAAACATTGGTGTGTGTGTATGCGTGTGTTTGCGTGTGTGCAAGCGCGCGCGCGTAGAGTGTGAGTGTTTGTGACATTTTATTTGAAGCTATATAATGTTTGAACAAAAAGAAATGTAGCTCCTTCGTGTGTTTGATTATGAATTTGTAGCAATATGCCTGTCAGTATTGTAATTGCCCTTCAGGGATGATTAAAGTGTTTTTGACTTGACTTTGACTTGACTATTCTTATAGTAATTTCAGAGTACTAGGGACATGACCATAGCAAGTAGAACATAAGAATTTTATTCCTCAGCATATAGGGTGCACTTAAGAGATTAATGGTGGGATAAAAATAAAAATCCCACCAAT
The DNA here is from genome assembly GCA_030674155.1 of Stramonita haemastoma. Classification (NCBI taxonomy): domain Eukaryota; kingdom Metazoa; phylum Mollusca; class Gastropoda; order Neogastropoda; family Muricidae; genus Stramonita; species Stramonita haemastoma. Next base: position 29,423,537 of record CM060332.1, read on the forward strand.
AGTGAATCTTCAGCCAAGGAACAAAAAAAAGAAGATAAAATAACGGGGTACTATTGGTATTTTCTGGTCAGTTTTTGACATTGTGAAGCTGCTGTGGGTAGGGTGTGTCCTCCAACACACAAGCTGTGCTTGAAGTGCTGTCTGTATAATAATACACCTGTAACGGGTCCTACACGGGAATTATCTAAGTCGCCACTCTAATTCCCGTTCCGTCTGATTCGGTACCGGAAATCTTAGAGTTTTAGAATAATTCCTATTTTCTTCAGTAACCCTAAAGAAGAGTAGGGCTCAGCTACTTATGGGCCGGGGAGTGATAAAGGGGGTATAGAAAAGAGGATAGTAGAAAAATAGAGAAAAAGGAATATAAGAGGTAGGAAAGTAGGTGAAGTGAAATTAACCTCAACTCACTCAGCAGCCACACTGAATACACTGAACGTGACGAACAACAACATTCATTCAATGCGACTCCAGACCGAGCAAATTGGGTTTACCACATATATTCCACAACACAACCTACAACACTACCACATCAACATAAAACACCAATTGACTAGTTGTACTACAAGTACAATTAAAAAACAAAAGATAATCTGTTCCGCCCTAATACAACAAAATTAGATCGATAATCAGTCTCCGATCAGGCACATTAATAAAAACAACAATGGTAAGGGTGGAGATTTAATGATGGGGCAAGCAGGTGTGACAGGGTAGAAACCCGACGATGTTCCTGTAATCAAAGAACATACACTGTAAAAAACATCACCACAAAACATCCATCACTGAGCTTGTTTACAACACAGCTCAATTACCAAAAGGCATTCTCACCCTATTCAATTTACCATTCTCATGAGAATTAAATATTCTCAGAACAATCTAACATCACCTCTAAAATTATTTCATAATTTTAGTAGTTAGTATTACACACGTTTCATTTACTTTAGAACAGATGATGGTCCATCCTATGAAACTGTGCAAGCATCCCAACATATCTCATTTACTTTAGGACAGATGATGGTCCATCCTATTTCCTATAAAATTGTGCCAACATTAATAAGAAGGACTAATTTATTTTAAATAAATGTCCACAATGACATTCCAATGCCATTACACCTGTTTTAGAATTACTAAATGATTTATCACAAATAAATCACAATTCTAATAATAAAATCATCACTACATAATTTTAATAACTTGTCTCACAGCATGTCTCATTTACTTTAGGACAGAGGATGGTCCATCCTATGAAACTGTGCAAACATTAATAAAAGGGACTAATTTATTTTAAATAAATGTCCACAATGACATTCCAATGCCATTACACCTGTTTTAAAATTGCTACATGATTTATTATAAATAAATCACCATTCTTAATAATAAAAATAGGCCTTCACACCCATATATTTGTAGTGTAAAGCCACACTAGAATATTTCCAGCATTTTAATAATAGCTGAAAAATATTCTACCAAAAATTAAGTTTACAACAAAGACCATGACGCGCCAAAAATTAACCCACGCTTCCTTTGTTCGAAGCGATCACGTACGTACGTACGAAGTTACGTTCACTGTTAATTCATAGGTTGAAAGCCTGTGAAGTTAAACCAAACATATAGATTTCCTGAACCTTCCAAAACTATTCTGAATTAAGCTGAAATTGGCTTAAACAGATAGTTTGATCAAAAACGAAGTTAACATAATATAATCACCTTAAGGGGGAACATCTAGACTCAGGAGCGAGTCTCTGTCACACGTCTTTCCCTCGCTGGCCCCAGGCAGGAAGTGAGATTTAAAAAACAGATGTATCCCGATAGGCACTCTTTTTTAAGGGGCGATCACTCAACTCTACAAGGGAGTTACTGAACTTAGCCTTAGTAACACCAAACACAAAAATACGTTTTGTGAGGGGGTTACACACACCCTTCGCAGGAAAATGTTGCTATCTTTTTTTCCAAAAAAGTGCCAACATTTCAAACAAAACAAAAACTCTACCCTCTCAGGGGTAAAAAACCTTCAAGTCTTCAGCTTGAACAAAAATGCATACCCAATCCAAGGTGGGTATCAACGTTTATCCTAAAAAATCATTTTAAGCCAAAACCTTTTAAAGCCTCTACTTGATTTTGATTCTGCATATCTACCCAATCTGATTTGGATACTGGGAACAGAACAGCACACAAAAACATTCCACATTTTACAGATGTAGGAAATATAAACCCAAACATGACTCACAAAGTCACACCCTGCAAATATGCAGCAAAACAAACATTCATAAAAACATAAACCTGTGGACTCAGAAAGTCACACCCTGCAAATATGCAGCAAAACAAACATTCATAAAAACATGAACTTGTGGACTCAAAAGTCACACCCTGCAAATATGCAGCAAGACAAACATTCATAAAAACATAAACCTGTGGACTCAAAAAAGTCACACCCTGCAAATATGCAGTAAAACAAAACATACACAAGAATTACAGCAATCTCAAGACCACCCTTGGTTGCTGACATACACCCTCCTTCTGTTCCTGCAACTGTTTAGGTTGCACAGGAACAGAATCACACCTGTTGGTCAGATCCGGAGCTTTAACACTGTCAGGATCTCCATGCAAAATGGATCTCCTTGGTGCAGGCACTGGCTTCCATTCCGACTTCTCTGGGATGGACTTTTCCCAGCCAGGCCTACCCACACTAGACAAAGAACTCCTCTGACTCCTACCAGGCAAATCCTTACGGGAGCCATTTTTCAAGGCATCCCACCGATTGTTGGTAAGAGGCTTGGAAGCACCAATGCCTTGACCACAATCCTTTTTTTCCTTCTGATCAGGAAAATAACCTGGACTGTCTTTTCCTCTGCACCATTTCCTTCTGGAAAGGTGAGGAAAACTAACATTATCCCGATGGTTGCCTCTAGAGCTACCATCCACAACCACTTTCTGGTCGCATACATTCCGAACACCACCCTGACCACTTCCACACTCTCGCCGATGTGGCGGTATGTAGCAGCCGGGTTTGTCCCTGTAGGAGGATTTTTCGGGTTTTGCAGAAACCCCGTTCTTACTGACTTCGGCTTTAGTAGCCTTATTTCTCCGCCTTGCCGACTGCGACTTGACCGGGCAATCACGAACAATGTGACCAACACCTTTGCATCGGTAGCAGGAACTTTTTGGCTTCTTTGAGTGGCCTCCGAGTCTCTCTGCTACCATGCTTGCCAACTCTTTACAGTTGATGGCCACCTTTTCCTGTTCCTGATGTGTCCGGCCCGTCACAGCTGACATAAGCACAGAGGATGATTCCTCTAACTGCCTGACTGACTTCAACAGCGAGGTCAAGTCAGGCGACGCAGAACCTGGTCTGCCGAACTCATTCTTGAGTTCCCAAGCCATCATGGGCTCACATGACATGACACCATTCATGAACACAAAATAAACATTTCTGGCACAGTCCTCATGCGAATACAAATCACACTTATTCAACCGAATAAAATTTAACCACACATGTGCCAGAAAGTCCGATGGATTGTCACTTTTGTCCATCCGCATCAGCAAGAACTCGGCCAGACGTTCCACTGGGGTTTTAACACAGCCAAACACGTCACTTAGACGGCTGACAATGTCCATGGCGGAAGAGCAGGACTTGGCAAGCTCCCATGCCACACCACGCAGACTGCGCCGAACGCTGGCCAACACATCAGAGGGGGAGTTGTTCCCTCTCATCAGCACATCGACTTGCTCCTCCCACTTAGCGAAGTCGACCTCATCACCACCTGTGGACCTCGATCCACTGAAGATGCCAAGCGGTGCCAAAGGCGTAGATGGCACCACGTGGACCTGGATCCTGGTCTGTAGCAGGGCTGCCATCTCAGCATCCTGCTTGTCGACCCTCTCCCTCAACAGGCGGTGACCTTCCTCCAGGGTGGTGAGCGTCTCCCGTAACCGCTGGTTCTCCTCCTCAACCGCAGTCACCCTCGCTCGTACCCCATCATCTCCCAGTTGCTTCATCTCTGGTCCCTCACTTCGACTGATCATGATCTTATTGTATTAAGAACTGGACTTACAATTAACATTAATTTTTCATTAAAAATTTTGTTTCTCTTACTCTTTGGGAATTTTAAAAATTCCTACAAAACTTTATATACTGTTAGCAAAAAATTAATTTAAACTAACCACAAAAAATTATCAAAACATAATTTCTGCTCTCAGCAAAATCACAGTTTTGCTGTTACCAAAATTTCACTTTCTATGAAATTTTAATTTCCTTCCACCAAAAATTTCACTTACTGTTAGCCAAAAATTAATTAAGCTAACAACAAAAATTCTTTTTCCGAGCAAAATTTTTGCTCACTGCAAAATTTGAATTTTGCCTACACTTTTACTTCCAGTGAAAATTTAAATTATCAAACACACACAAAAGACGTTACACCTTGTGGAATTCAAAGTTCCACAAAGATCGCAAACATCCACTCACAGTGGAGTTGCAGCTTCAGAACAAACTAAAAAAAAACACTCCCTAGCCCCACATTGGGCGCCAGAAATGTAACGGGTCCTACACGGGAATTATCTAAGTCGCCACTCTAATTCCCGTTCCGTCTGATTCGGTACCGGAAATCTTAGAGTTTTAGAATAATTCCTATTTTCTTCAGTAACCCTAAAGAAGAGTAGGGCTCAGCTACTTATGGGCCGGGGAGTGATAAAGGGGGTATAGAAAAGAGGATAGTAGAAAAATAGAGAAAAAGGAATATAAGAGGTAGGAAAGTAGGTGAAGTGAAATTAACCTCAACTCACTCAGCAGCCACACTGAATACACTGAACGTGACGAACAACAACATTCATTCAATGCGACTCCAGACCGAGCAAATTGGGTTTACCACATATATTCCACAACACAACCTACAACACTACCACATCAACATAAAACACCAATTGACTAGTTGTACTACAAGTACAATTAAAAAACAAAAGATAATCTGTTCCGCCCTAATACAACAAAATTAGATCGATAATCAGTCTCCGATCAGGCACATTAATAAAAACAACAATGGTAAGGGTGGAGATTTAATGATGGGGCAAGCAGGTGTGACAGGGTAGAAACCCGACGATGTTCCTGTAATCAAAGAACATACACTGTAAAAAACATCACCACAAAACATCCATCACTGAGCTTGTTTACAACACAGCTCAATTACCAAAAGGCATTCTCACCCTATTCAATTTACCATTCTCATGAGAATTAAATATTCTCAGAACAATCTAACATCACCTCTAAAATTATTTCATAATTTTAGTAGTTAGTATTACACACGTTTCATTTACTTTAGAACAGATGATGGTCCATCCTATGAAACTGTGCAAGCATCCCAACATATCTCATTTACTTTAGGACAGATGATGGTCCATCCTATTTCCTATAAAATTGTGCCAACATTAATAAGAAGGACTAATTTATTTTAAATAAATGTCCACAATGACATTCCAATGCCATTACACCTGTTTTAGAATTACTAAATGATTTATCACAAATAAATCACAATTCTAATAATAAAATCATCACTACATAATTTTAATAACTTGTCTCACAGCATGTCTCATTTACTTTAGGACAGAGGATGGTCCATCCTATGAAACTGTGCAAACATTAATAAAAGGGACTAATTTATTTTAAATAAATGTCCACAATGACATTCCAATGCCATTACACCTGTTTTAAAATTGCTACATGATTTATTATAAATAAATCACCATTCTTAATAATAAAAATAGGCCTTCACACCCATATATTTGTAGTGTAAAGCCACACTAGAATATTTCCAGCATTTTAATAATAGCTGAAAAATATTCTACCAAAAATTAAGTTTACAACAAAGACCATGACGCGCCAAAAATTAACCCACGCTTCCTTTGTTCGAAGCGATCACGTACGTACGTACGAAGTTACGTTCACTGTTAATTCATAGGTTGAAAGCCTGTGAAGTTAAACCAAACATATAGATTTCCTGAACCTTCCAAAACTATTCTGAATTAAGCTGAAATTGGCTTAAACAGATAGTTTGATCAAAAACGAAGTTAACATAATATAATCACCTTAAGGGGGAACATCTAGACTCAGGAGCGAGTCTCTGTCACAACGTCTTTCCCTCGCTGGCCCCAGGCAGGAAGTGAGATTTAAAAAACAGATGTATCCCGATAGGCACTCTTTTTTAAGGGGCGATCACTCAACTCTACAAGGGAGTTACTGAACTTAGCCTTAGTAACACCAAACACAAAAATACGTTTTGTGAGGGGGGTTACACACCGATGAAACATGATGAAGAAAGGGGGTGGTAGAAAAGTACGGTATAGTGGAGAGTGCATAGGCTGTTGCTCTGCAGTGAAGAAAATCGGATGAACTTGTTTGGTTTCCTATTAAACATCACTTGCATTCCTGAAGTTGGAATGTTGATACCTTCATGGTGGGCAAACATGGTTGCATTCACAATCATCTCGCCATTGGTGAGCCTCAGTTCTTGCCGAGGAGTGAAAAAAAAATTGTTTGGGAAGATAGGATGTAGGAAGAATATTTCTAGGCTACTTGACTGTAAAAAGTGTGATAATCCATAGTGACACAGGAAGGACTTTACTGTCAAGAGTATTGATTCATCTGTTTGGCAGACCATTTAAAAAAAAAGATGATTTCTATACATGTGATTGGATTTAGGGTTTACCTTTTTTGGAGGGGGGAGGGTAGGGGGGTATTTGAGGTGACAGTCCTGATATGGCTTTTTGAGGTTGGTAGGGTTATAAAGAATATGGAACGGAATGGAATGTTTTTTTAATTTGTTTTTTAGATTGTGTGTGTGTGTGTGTGCATGTGTACGTGTGTGCACGCAGGTATGCATGCATGTGTGCATGCACGTTCTTGTACTCGGTGTGGGTGCGTTTATGAATTGACTGTTAGCCCTGGAGTATGCATGCCTGAGATATTGTATTAAGCACCGTCTTTTGACAGACCTTGAAGAATTGTGGTTGGACACTGCTTGCAGAGGCCGTTTTCATGACCTAAAAGCCCTGGGAGAACCAGTACTGCAGTGATGGGGTGCCAGCCAGAGAAGACTAGGAGACCGTCCAGTGTGCGGGAAACATGGGGACTACGCATGTTGTGGAGGATGCAGAAAAGTAAGTTTGTCTTTTTGTTTTCACTTCATTTTATTATTATTATTATTATTTTTGTGTTCCTTGGCTAGGGCTCTTAGGTTTATTAATTGCGGGATTTTGTGTATGCATCCATATGCAGGTAAAAAGTTTTTCAGATCTCTGCATTCTAAAAGAATGTGAGCAGTGGTGATATTTTCACTACAAATACAAGTTAATTTTTTTGAAAACTTAGTTCTAAAATCTTTAGTTTAAACCTGTAAATAAGAGAGACAACATCTCTATATTCATGTAAGTTGTGGCATTTGATTACATCATCATTCCAGGGAGAACCCATATCCTGTGATTTCTTTTTAAAATGCTTCCAACATGCATTTTGTAACATGCTGTAGCCGTCATGAATGGATAAGGGGACATTTTATGCTGCAAGACCTATTAGTATGCTTAGCTCCACATTTTGCTATTTTATTAAAGTAGATACCACAGTGCGAAGGAATCCAGCAAAAAATAACACTAGTGCCTCGAATGTAAACAAAAAAAAAAGAGTCTAATTTCAGTTACAAGATCTTGTCTCACTTTTAAACTGGAATTTTTTTAGAGCAAGTAGAGCCAACTCGGAATCAACACAGAAAAGTGTCTTGAATGTTTTTTGGAAAATCTAGAAGATAATATAAAGCCATCAAAATAGCAGTTAATTCAGCTCTGTAAATACCAATGATTTTTCCCAGTCTGAAAGGATTTCTCTACTTTCAATGATGGAATGACAAATGCTGCACCGGCTTTATTATTGCTGAAAAGTGAACAGTCAGTGTAGATCTTTAGATGTTCTGGATATGTAGTTTCATTACCTTTTTTGGTTAAAGAAGAATAATTTGTCAAAATTAGCTCTCTGAAGCTCCCGTGCCAACAAGACGAGCAGTTAACTTTTGATTAGTTATTTTTGTAGGGCATATTTTTGCCTTATCAAATAATTCAGAAGTCTAGGTCCTAACTAGTAACAGACCGAATATTATGTGCTCTTTTAGGAAAGTTGACATCAGATCTTATACTAATTTCGGTGTCCACATTGGTTTCTTGTTCAGAACGATGCAAGAGAAATTTAGCAGTGGCAAGTTGTCAATAACTGTCTAATGGTAAAATACCTATCTCTTTATAAGTACCCATGGATGATGCATGAAAAGGTACCCCCAGAGGTAATCGAAAAGCCCTACAGTCTAGTCTTATTTTTTTATATTTATATATTTATATTTATTCGAACTGCATGAAATTTGAGAACAGTGTTGGCAAATGATTGTTACATATGTAGCATTATTTTTCTTTTGTATCATGTGTCAAAAGTTATTTGCTTGTTTTGTCCGCAATTATTATGTAATTTCTAGTAAGCAACATAAACACAATTGTGTGAGTGGTATTTCCATGTATTCTGTATTTCCATGTATTCTGTATGAAACACTGCAATACTAAAACAGAAACATTCTCCTAAGGTGTCTAGTGTGCATGGACAGAGAGAAAAGGTTTCCTTTGGCCATACTTAGCTTAAAAAGTATGGCATAATGATACCTCACTTTCGAGTGGTTCAGGACACTAAGATGGAAAAAAATCAGCCAGTTGACAGCCCTGATATGGTTTGAAAGGCGATAAACAATATTGGATTGGGTTGACCTCCCCCCCCCTTAAGAAATATAAAGTGGATTTGTACATATATCTTTATCCAGTCAGATTGAATGGGGTATAGTTTAGGCAAGTGCAAATTTTAAGAAGGCAAGAGTATTTTGTTAGCCTTTTCCCTTCAGAATGCCTGCTATTGGGCAACCAGCCATCTTACCCTTCCCTTTGTATTGCCCCGTCACTGAGTAACGGTGGCTCTGTTTGATACCATGCAACACCCACATTCAGGCAATCTATTGTAGGGGAGGAATATTGAAATATAATCCACTTCTAGCAAGGTTTTCTTTAGGACCAGTTTAAGAGCATGCTTATACTAAGGTTTCAAAGTGTTTGCACTGGAAGAATCCCACAGGGTTGAAGCATAATCTATTGAGGATTGTATATAAGCTTTGAATAACTGTACCATATTAAAATATTCTCCTGCTTTCCTTCCTACTGATATTCCAATCTTTCTCACACCACCAGTTAGCTAGACATATGCTGTTTCAATTACCACCTGGCGGGTCAGTGAGCAGGTCATAGTTCACTTGTAAACCTAAGTAGGCGTGGTAGACGGACTGCGTTCCTACAAAGTGATTTCATTTTTCTCAATTTTCTTTTTAGTGTGCATTCATAGATTACTTTTTCATTGTGGCAAGGTGGAAATAGTAAAGTAAGAAAACATTTTTTCTCTTTCTTATGCATGTTGCAAGTATGTCAGTGGTCATTTTTAGCACATTTGGAGGGGTCAAATTCACTCTCATAACTAATGCAAAACTATACTATGTGGCCTAAAAGTGTTTATTTTGGTACAAGATACTGAGTTTATCTACCTAAAATCCCAGTTTAAAAATGGGAAAAGTTTTGACAAACTGAAAAACTAAAATTAGAAAAGTGTTAAAAATGCTCTGAAGGCAACGTTTGTGCAAATAGGCACAGTGCATGTATACTGGGAAAGAGGGACTTTTCCCTTAAATGATGGGATAGTGTTAATGAAATACTAGTGTCAACATTTTCTTGGTTACTTGTCGTAAGGCAAATGTTGAAAAATATTTTACGTGAAAGTTCTGAATATATGTATCTGCGCTTTAAAACTGGGTGTTTTGAACGTAAAACCATTTTTTTTGTAGGCTGCAGAAATCAAAATGTTGAAAAATACTGTACATAAAAGTTTTGATAATGAAAATTCTGAATAGGCACGTTAAAAAAGATAGGGTTGTGAAATTTGTAAAACCAGATTATTTTTGTTTTGTACGCAATAAGTGATAATTTCCTGCAAAAGTGTGGCCATTCTTTGATTTTAATAGGCTTGGTGTAACAGTAACAGTCTTAAAAGCGGTCATTGTAGGAAATGTTCATCCCTTTTCAGACTATGTTATGAAAAAACACAGCTGTTAACCTTCAGCAGACAGAGCCATTGGATGTTCACTAAGAACCTTGGGGATTATAATTCACAGATGAGTTGTGATGAATATTGACAAACTGCTGACTTATTAGTCATCGTCTGATGTAGAGAAAAAGTGATGTGCGTTATGGTCTCCTTATTATGGGAGTGCCTTTGGGCACTTAACACAGGTAGGACAACAGTCACCAAATCAATGACACAAACTGACAAAATGGTGGTCGCATGGTCGGACAGCAACTATTTTTTGAGCGATCTTGTCTCCTGCTGCCTTTAAGCATCTGACAAGTCAGGCCCAGCACATCAGACTTCACCATGGGAGCAAATTGTTTAAATATTTGTGGGAAGAAGGCAGAAACGGAGAGGGATGGAAAAAGAGGAATTCCTAGACTTGACTTTCCAGAAGATTGCAGACACCTTTGATCACACACAAAACTAGAGACAAACTTGGTTCAGGTAAAATGATCTGAATGTGTCATCTCAGATGGATTTTATTCTAACATGAATAGAAGAACGAAGCAGGATCACAGATACAAGATCCATTCTGAATGCACACCTGGACACTGACCAACGACCAGTGATCTTAGTCTCTAAGATGCAGAAAGGAAGAACATCACGAACAAAGAAGAAAGCCCATGACAGGCAGATAAACCTTAGAAAACTCCCAAATGAAGAGGTACGACAAGAGGTGGAGACAGAAGTCACAAAGAGGCTGGAAGAAGTAGACAACACAGACATGACAGCAGAGGAAACTTCGTCAGTCTTCAAGAACACACTGACAGATACGCTAAGTAAAATCTGCGGCACAAAGAAGACAGGAAAAGGGCAGGTAAAGCAGACAGCCTGGTGGAATGACTCAGTAAAGGAGGACATCGAGGAAAAGAAAAAGTTGCACAAGGTGCGGGTGAAATCGAAGCTAGAGGAGGAATATAGGAAATACATACTGGCAAGAAGACACAGCAAGAGGAGAGTCATGGAAGAGATATGGAGAGGAACAGCGAACTGTGCAAGCTCTCAACTTTTTTTTTTTATACAAAAGCGTTAAAGCAATGAGACTAAGAGACGAGCCATACAGTCCTACAACAATGACAGAGATGGAAACCCTATCAGTGATGATGACAGCATCAAGAATAGATGGCAGGAATACTTTAAGGAGCTCGTCAACCCAAGCAGCCAGGGAAACACACACAGCCCGTTTGACCCAAGATATCCAGAACACGAAGAGCCAAACATCCTGAGACCAGAGGTACAGCAGGCACTGAAGACCAGCCCAAAGATCAAAGCAGGGAGAATTGATGGCATTACAACCAAAGCTGTTCTGGCATGTGAGAGAAACGGGAACCACTTGGCTGACCGCAATATTCCAGAGAGCATGGACAGAGAGGAAAGTCCCAGAAGACTGGCAGCATGCAGTTATGGTACCAGTTTGGAAAAAGGGCGGTAAGAAAGACTGCAACACGTACAGAGGTATATCTCTTCTGAGCCACACAGACAAGATGTGCGCATAGATCCTTGAACAGCGTACAAGGTAGAACCTCAAATGAGCAAAGGGCAGATGGGTTTCAGACAACTAAGCGAAAAATCAATTGAATACAATAAAGAACTGAACCTCATGTTCGTGGATCAAGAAAAGGCCTTTGACAGAGTAAACAGGAACAAGCTGTGGAAAACGTTAAAAGAGTACAATGTTAGGGGGCAACTTCTAGACAATATCAGAGCCATCTATACCAATAGCATGAGTGCAATACGCACCCAAGATGGACTCAGAGAATGGTTTGAAGTGACATCAGGAGTGAGGCAAGGGCGTGTTCCATCACCACTGCTATTCATTGTATATATGGACAAGATCATGATGGAAGCAAACCCTGAAGACCTGAATGAGTTGCTGTTTGCAGATGACCAAAGTCTTACACATGAAAAAGAGTAAGAACTCCAGGAGCACACAAACAGCCTGAACACACAGTGTGAGAACTTCGGTACGAAAATCAGCACCAGCAAAACCCAGACAAGGAAAGTCAGCAGAACACCTGGCCGTGTGAACATCAATGGGACAGCGCTGAAACAAGTCAGCGAGTACTTGGAAGTATATTCACAGAAGATGGACATCTCAACAGATAGATCGAGACAAGAATGCAAAAGGCCTACAGTGTCAGCTATCAGCTTGCTCCAGTATTAAGACGCCCCAATATTCCCATCGAGACCAAAGCCAAACTCATTGAGTCAATATTTAGACCAACCTTAACGTATCGGAGCCAGATGTGGACCCTTAGCAAAAGTGTGGAAAGATCGATCACCACTTGCGAGATGCGATGTTTTAGGAGAGCTGTCAATAAAACCAGAGAAATGGTTGGAACAATAGCAATTCTTCACTACATTCAGCAGCACATAATCAGATGGTTTGGACACCTGACATGCATGGCACCTCATCAGCTTGCAAGTAAAGCGTACAACATAAGGATGTCTGGGTACAAGGCAAGGGGAAGACCGAGGAAGACCTGGATCTAGGGTGTGAAACACTTAAGACCCACAACATCCCACCAACCTAGGCTTTCAAACTTGCCGCAAACAGAAAGCTTTCTCTTCTCGATGCTCTAGATGGATAAAGTTAGACTTTCCAGAAGATGGGGATGCCTTTCATACAGAAAGACCCGAGGCATTTGTATTGGGGAAATGATATGAGAGCTTTCCTTACAGCCTTGAATATGTGCTAACAGGGCAGTAGTACTGCCACTTGCATCAATTCCCTTGGTACAGGATTTAAAATGAAACTGAATATTTGTCCAGATATATTTGCTCTCAACCATACAATTTCCCAAAACTGATTAGGCTGCTGGTAAGAGTGACCACTAACTTTTGCTGGAGAATGTTTTGGTTACTGTTTTGGTTACTGTTTCAAGTTGAATTATGCGTCAGATGATTTAGAATAGTGCCAAAGTGGATCATGTTTTAGTTCCCGATGGAAAAAATGGTTATAGAGTTTATTTCTTGCTGTTATGTAGAATTGGACATTTGATTGTAGCTGTTCTGATTAGTCAGAAATGTATTTTGTCTATTTTGTTTAGCTATATGAAGTCTTAAAATAAACCCAGAGGTAGTAACAGCTAGTAATGTTTTTTCAGCGCATTCAGTCAGCAGACTATATTTTGGGTCAGGGTGGGTCTCAAATAATTTTGGTTTAAATCTCTCGAAGGACGGCTGTCCACAGAGTCCATAATTCGGAGTATTTTCTTCATGCTAGTCAAAGCTATCATCTTTTGATAATTTCTGCTCTTTACAAATGGGCTGGCTGTAGGGAAAAGCAAGGGAGAAAACTGGCCATGCTGAGCGAGTTAAATGCATGCTGTGAAAAGTAGAAGGTTGAATGTATTTCCATTTTTGTTTTAGCTCAGTGTAGGGTATGAAGTGAAATACATTTTAAACACAAGCAAACCTGTAGTTGTACACAAACATTCTCTCACAAGCATGAAAACAAATTATGCCTCACACTGTATCATGCAGATATTTTATTTTTACTTTCCATCACCATCCAATGCCCAATAAACATACATCATAATTATTATGGACACAACTTTGATCTACCTCATAAGTTATGCAGTACATTTCATATTGAAAACTACACCATCAAAACGACCAAAAAGAACAGTAAAAACAATCTTAGCTATATCTGGGTTGAGACTCGTGTTACAAGAATGCATCAAATCAAAAATTCAGGTTTACATTTATTCAGTTTACATTTGAAATTTAGAAATACTGAACAAACTGATGTTGTAAGAAAAGTCCACCATTTTGACATACTGGTAATGGTACACGGGTAACAAACAAGAAGTCGATGGATTTATCAGATTGAAAACTTAATGATGGGGCGGTTTAAGCATGGAAATTGTTTTACACCAAGGGTTAAAATGTTAATTGTAACAAAAAGAGGAAACGTAGCCAAAGGATATACATGGAATGAATGAAATGACACACAGGAAAAATAGATCTTTTATATAATGGTTACCTTGCAGGCCTTATCTGAGAGTGTTTGCAGTGTTTTAATACAGAATACATAGAAATAGCAGTCACATAGTGTTTGTTGTTCCTGTACTATTCTCAAATTTTATGCAGTTATTTATAGTATGAGAGTGTGTGTATTTTAGGGTGGATTTTTTGCCTTAGTACCGGAAGGACACTCTGAATCGTAAATTTCGAGATAGTGCATATTCTAATGGCGCTTTTGTACTTTTTTTTTGTTTCAGATATGGACTCGAGGGAGACGTTGAGAAAGCTCCAAGTTGACTGACTACCAACTGTGCTGAAAGTGTTTGGCAGTTTTGTCTTGAATGAAATATTTTACTGTGAAAAATAAAAGGTTTTGAATTTTTTTTGGTTGTGTGTGAGTGATGAAGAGAACGCAAGCATAGTCAACAAAGACAGTTTTGGATGGATGTTAAATAATTTATTGAAAAAAAGCACAGTAAACACAAGAGTGTCCTACCCCACCCAATATCGGATTTTTGCAAAAAAGGACGGCGAGAGCCTATCTCGAGACTTACGATTTCACCGTTCCGCCCAGAAGTAAGAGTTGGGTCCCCCCCTCTAAATATGCAAAGTTCTCCCTGTGGATTCCACCCCTCCCTCAACAACATAATGCAAAGTTCCCTCATCTAAACAAAAGGGAAGGGCAAATCTCAAGTTCTTGCCATTTCCTCCCCCTAGAAAATGACATTGCCATCGTTACATTCATGCCAAGCGGGGCCAGATGCTGTCCACAACTCTTCCCACTGGACATCAAAATAGAAAAATTTACTTTCATGGATGGATGGCTTAAGCTCCAGCCCCCTTACAGCACTTTATAAGCCTTCATCCCTTATATCAGGCCTCACAAAGGTCAGGGAAAATGGCTAATGGGCGCTGGGGCCCCATTTTAAACTGGCCCAGCTTGGCATGAAAGCACTCTAATCACAATCAAAGGAAAGCTTACATAATATGCATAAAAACCTAGGTGCCCTGCACTAATAATGAGTGCCCCAAATTTCACAAAGAAAAGGTTACCCAATTAGCCTCTTGCAAAATTTGCTACATTAACTTTCACCATGCTTCTTCCTATGTTGTAAATCTTGCATCCCTGATCAGCAGTTCAACCAAATAAAATTATGGGACTTCAAAATCAAGTGCTGCAACAGAGCCGTTGTCCTTTTTATCAGGTGTGATAGAAGCAGCAGCCATGTTGGCCAAATTTTGTTTGACACTTTTTGATTCTTCATGGCATTTTCAAGGTTATAAAGCATTACTTTTCAAACCTCCATATACTGCAAAGAATGAAAACTAACTTACATATATCTATATTTCTTTAGTTTAAAATTCTTATTTGACAATGCAAGTTGTTTTTTTTGTAGCAATATCGGATGGATTCATCAGTGCCCGTTTTAATGTTCTGTTCAACAACAAAAATTGTGACGCTCCACCATGAAAGGAGTCGCTTAACACCCCACCCAGTTTTCCACTAGCAGCCATTAAATGCAGGTGGGGGTCAAGTTTTCGATTTTAAGGTTTTGATTGGGTATAAAACTATAGCCACCAATCTACCTTATAGGAAAATATCAAGGCATAGTTTTGGTTCCTTTAAAATACCAAAGCCCTCATTCTGGCCACCTTTTAGGATATTTAACTTGTCAATTTCATGCCGTCCATCATTTCAAATTGTAATAACTTTTGATAGAATTGTCAGATTTTCAATCTGTTTTTTTGTATTGTATGGCCATTTTATTGCAAATTAATAACGTTGATAACTAAAAACTGACCTCCGGTGCAATGCAACTCATGTGGTGGAGCGTCACAATTGTGAGTGATGTTTGCCGTCTTTATTTGAAAGCTTTTGTGCTAAATCTTTAAGTGTTCTGGCAAAGAAGCAGATCATTTGCCAGACAAAAGTTTATTCTAAATGTACTGCAAAGAGGTCAATAATTCATTGGCCTGTTGTTTTGGTTGTTTTTTTTTTTAAACAGCTGTGTGCCTTCTAACCTGGACAATAAAATGCTGATAGAAATGATTCTAATTTGGAAAACAAATGTCCGTAAGCTGAGTTTTTTGTGTGCTTATTCTGTAATGAGAAAACGTTTTTTCTTATGAAGCATGGTGAAGGCTAAAAAAAAAAAAATTACACAATATTTGAATTACACATTAGCTTTCAGTATGAACTCAAAAGGGGGGAGGGGGGGACACACATCACTTCACTGAGCAAATGGTTCTGGATCTTGCGTAACATAACTGCTGCAGGTTGTCACAATGCTAAGCCAGCTTTCTATCTACATGTACTGCTACCCAAAACAAAAAGAACTGTTCATAGCAAAGCATGTTCTGAAAAAAACATTAAAGAATTGTCTATGGCATGGCATGACAGTGTGGACAAAGTATTCTTTTGAAGAGTTACAAGCTTTCAAAGAAGAAGGTGGCCCAAAAAAAATCTATACATGGCTTGATGAAAAAAAGCAAATCAATGCTTATTCAATGTAATAAAAATTTGACTTCGACAAGAGCACAAAAACTTTACAGGAAAAAAAGGGTGTCTAGTTGTTTACTAAAGAAAAAAACTGGTATGTTTACAGGACCTTCCCTTGACTAATGGTGATGCACGATTATAGATCTTGTGGTGCCCACAAGCAAGCACAAGATGACATTCTGTTCTATGAAGTAAAACGGAACTGAGTTGAACATGGTTTGCTTAATGTGGATGGACGGCATCAATAAATAAAAAACCCGATTTTAAAAAATCTATCCTGTACTTTTTTTTCACTTAATTTGATAATGTGACTTGAGAAACTGTTCTTGTACTGTGCACTTGTTTTAAACAAAGAGAATTTTGGTTATTAAGGAAAAAAAATACCTAGAAAATATTTGTTGCACTCCGAGCAGTAAAACTCATCTCTGCTTTTTGTACTACTTTTCTTGACTGAACAAAAGATTCGTTTGTGAAAAAAAAAGGGTTGCACTGTTTTTATTTTTAAACAGCTGAAAATAATTTCTACTTTGGCCTCTTCTTTTTTAATTTTTTAAATGATTAGAATTTTAGTTAGTGAAAAAAAGACCAAAAAATTACTTGTACTATAAACAATTTCTACTTTTGCAGTTTTCTCCCACTGAACAGAAATTGGATTACAGAGAAAAAGATGATGAAAATTTACACTTTGCAATCGTTTCTGCTATTTGCACTTTTCTCCAACTGAATTGATTTCAGTTATTGGGAAAAAAAAACAACCCACAAGAAAACTTTACATTTTCAGCAGCAGAAAATCATATCTGCCTTTTGCACTTTGCTCCAACTGAATAGAATTTGGGTTAAAGAGAAAAATCCAAGAAAACTGTAGTAGGTTGGACAGCATCAATAATGAAAAATAGCTTTGGTAGAAAATCATTTCTGGTGTTGTTGAGTTGGGTCAAATTTATTATAAATCTGCTAAACAAAAACTGTTATGAAAGTCTGTGCACTTTAGAATGGACATCAAAGGATATTTTTTAATTGATTTTTTTTTTATTCCTGTTTTTCATAATTAAAAAAAAAAATTTAGAAAAAAAACTGGATGGTTTCTGCATTTAGCATTTTTTCCTTTTCAAAGGGCTAAACAACTTGGAGTCCGTTTTTTTTTTCCTATGATGTCACTTCTTCACTGAACAAAGACATTACAGGTATGTCCAGGTGTGGAACATCTATGTTGAATTCCCGAAGGGGGGGGGGGGGGGGGGAGATTTAATAATAATAATAATACATGGAATTTATATAGCACTATATCTTGTAAAAACAAATCAAAGCGCTTACTTTTCATTTTTCTTTGCTGTTGCACTTGGCTAGAACACTCTTCCTCCCAAAAGTCTTGTTAAAATGAAGGGGATGAATTTGCTGGCGCAATATGACAACCTGAAGAGTTTTGCAATATATCTGAACACGTTTCTAGAAAGGACTGGGCCTATTTTCTTATAAGTAATGATATCAAACCTTGTCTTCGTTTGCTACTTAAAAAACCCAAAATAATCATTTATACTCACAAAATACATGTCAAAAGAGGGAAGGTGATGTATGGAAGATGACTGCTATGTCAAAAATGATTTTATGAAAAAAGTCATCTGATCTGGGATAGCTACATTAGCCACAAAAAGTATATCTCCAAAATCAAGCTTTACACAACAGCTCAAAGCAAAAAGCTACTAGTATTTTTTTCTTGGATCTGGGATAGTGACAAACCCCACAAAATCTTCAGGCAATAGCTTGTCACAGCAAACGCTTTTTAAAATGAAAAAAGAAGTTTCAAATTTTGCAAACTGGAAAGATTCAATTTGATTAAATCTTCACTATAAAAAAAAAAACCCACAGAGGGACAGACGCGTCTTGGTAGAGTACCGAGTCGAAAAAGCGAAATAAAAACGGAAGGGAATTTGATCCGCAAGCTTATCACACTTTTTTCTTCATTCGTGAAAAACGATTAACGAGAGTACTTCTTTTAAGCAATGCTGTGTTTCAACAGTCCACATACTCCTCTCCAAAAGAAAAAAAAGGTCAATCAAGAAAAACGATATTCAACGAAAAATAAAAATACATGTCGCAAAAATGAAAATGGATACAAATCAATGACAATAACTGACAAATCAAAACGATATTCAATGGAAAAAAAAGCATGTCGCAAAAACAAAAATGGATACAAATCGATGACAACTGAAAAATCAAAACGATATTCAATGGAAAAAAAAGCATGTCGCAAAAACGCAAAATGGATACAAATCAATGACAATAACTGAAAAATCTTAACGATATTCAATGGAAAAAAAAGCATGTCGCAAAAACGCAAAATGGATACAAATCAATGACAATAACTGAAAAATCTAAACGATACTAAAAAAAAAAAAGCATGTCGCAAAAACAAAAATGGATACAAATCGATGACAATAACTGTAAAATCAAAACGATACTAAAAAAAAAGCATGTTGCAAAAAATAAAAAAACCACACATATTGATGACGACACCCGGGAAAAATGAAATGTGCATCCTCATCATAACATCACCTTCACTCACACAACCCCCATATCAATAACATAACAACAACAACAGTAGTAGTAGCATAACAAAAACCAAACGGAACCAACATAACAAGTCGCTCTCTCCTGGCAGGCAGGCTTGGTTGTCAGTCAGTCAGTCACACTCAGGGGTCAGTCAGCTGCACTCTTGTCTGTATCACCGGCCGTTTTGCACAGGGGCCGACGGTGGGGTCAAGAGGTCGCGGTACTCGTGCAGGGCGTCTTTGAGGGCGCGTGTGACGTGGGGGGAGGAGGAGGTGGTGCACTCCACCAGGGCCGGGTACAGCACGATCACCTGCTGCCACACCGTCCCCTCCACTGAAAGAAAACACACACACACACAGGTAATTAGTTAGCTAGGGTGCTGGTGCCACACCGCCCCTCCACTGAAAGAAAACACCCACACACAGGTCGTTAGCTAGGTGTTGTTTTGGCGTTTGGAGAAAAGTTCAGCATTATTATGTGAAAATAACTTTTTTTGCCCGGATATTTTGTTGTTGGAGAAAAGTGCAGCATTATTATGTAGAAAATAAACATTTCTTTGTTGGTCCAAACTCTTAAATCTGAACTCTTGGGAAAAATATGTTTTTTTTTTTATTTTTTAGGTAAAATATATCGCACAAAATAGTGAACACCAGTCTCCGGAAAATTTCTTGAGAAAAGGAAGGTTATGAGTGGTAATCTTTTGGATAATGTTTCATATGTACAGTACAATAGTGATAATGTATGGAATTTATGAAGTGCTGAATCTGGTTAAGCAACAAACCAAAGAGTTTAGGGGAGTTTTTTTAGGGATGGAAGGTATTGGTGGTAATATATTGGGAAATCAATCATCATTTCACAACAGTACAATGAACACTTAAGGTTTCTTAAGGAAAGAAGAAATTTTGGGGAGAGGACAAACATTTCACAATATGCAGCAAAATGAACAGATGCCTTTTGGAGAAATATTTCATACTGAGCACATTGACTAGGTGACATTCTTACAGAAAATGCAGCAGAATACAGCAGTCTTTGGGAAATAGTGCTTTGACAAAATGGCGTCGCACTATATTGAACCCATGACAAAGTCACTCTGGGTAGGAGATGGCCGAGTCAAACAAACCTGCCTTTCATGGGATTCAAATTCACATGCTCACCACTGCACTATGGGAAATAGTTTTAAAAGTCTTATCTGATCCGAGGATTTTTCCTCTGGAGTTAACCTTGGTGCTCAGTCCACTCCCCCCAAAGGTCCTTCGGATGAGACTATAAGCCAAGGTCTCATGTGCGAGCACATGTAGAACATCTTGCACACACGTTAAAACCTGTTCTGCTTTTCAGAAAAGTGGGCTTTTGTGTGCCGGTGGGAATGGATGACAAAATTAACAAAACTGCATGTAAAAAAAGCACATGAATGCTTATTCCATTATCCTCAAAATAAAATCAAATTAAAAAAATATTCTTATTAGTTATCTCACTCAATCAAGTAAAAATAAAAGTTGCAACCTTTTTAGCCAGGAATCCAACATCCATATGCCAGGGTAAAATTCCATGAAATGGGTGCCTGCATGGTGGCTCAATCCCAAGCCATTTATTTATTTAAATTGTGGATAATGGAATAAGCATTCCTGTGCTTTTTAAAAATTTTTTTTACATGCAGTCCCTGTGAGTGCAGTTTTGGTAATTTTGTCATTTTTTCTCACCAGCACATAATGGCCTTCTCTTTTGAAAAGAGGAACTGTATTTAACGTGTGCCATCAGATCATGAGCGCAATGCACTAATCACTAGGCTGTCTCACCCCTTTTCCCTTCTAAAGTGGATCATCACAAATCCTATTATAATCCACAATGATAGACCCAGGACTTCCCTGAGTCAACAGCTGAAGAATGGTGGCCGAGACAGAGAGGTTTTTTCTTATTGCTTTTCAGAGTTAGTTCCCAAATCAGATAACTCACACAGCGGCGAATTATTTCATCCTTTGCCAACCCAGATGGGGCCAGCTGGTGCTAATTATAGCAGGAACTAGCCACACTTGGATTAGGTAAAAGGAACGGGTAAGCTAAATTTAGCACTCTGGACTGAGCGGTGTTGGATTTGTGCGCTGTGCTCAGCTAAGACTTAACTACAATCAATCGATCTTTCCCCAAACCCATTACTCTACAAAAAGGTAAAATGCAAGGGATTGGTAAAATAAAGTAAAAGTAAAGTAAAGTGAAGTGAAGTAAGTAAAGTTGTGTACTGACCACAGCTGGAGGGGGCCTTCTTCAGGGACTGTAACAAAGTGGTGATGGCTTTCAGCACAGCTGTGATCTCTGCCAGACGAGGCCTGCACAACAACACAACACAGCACAGCTTACATTCTAGTTCACCCCATGTCTTGCCACTTTCAGACATTGAAACACTGTATTACAAACAGCGTACCAAACTTCTTCCTGACCAATTACAAACATCTGCAAGGCCTCATTACAGTTTTATGATTTAAATTCAGTGTAATTATACCTGTATAATATTTGGAGACCAAAAAACCCCCAAAACAGAGTATAATTCTGGCTTTAAGTACACGTCTATGCTCTCTTTCGAGTCTCTTTTTGTGAGAAGTTTTTTTGTACATGCTGTTTTCACACAAACACAAATAAAATGGATCACCTGAAACAAACAAAAACAAACAAAAACTCCAGCAGAAGTAGCCAACTTTCAGGGGGCAGCAACACTTGAACACTCCATGCACAGCCATAGTAAGGGTTGCTTCCCTTAGACCAATCTTGACATTGCAGTGCACCATGGAGAGAGGACACTTTTCAGGTTGGCAATCATGCTCACTGTCATTATCCCAGTGTATTCATGACAAGAAAGAAAATGACAGGGGAGAGAGAGAGGTGAAAGGATGGATGACTGTTCTGATGCTTTAAAAAAAAAAAAAACCCTAGGAAAAGAACATTAGCACTCAGCCATGTGTGAAGTTTGTGTCCAACATTCCCTTTTTTAGTTTTTAAGAATACAATGGAAACATAATGTTAATGCTGTATATAATAACACCTGATAAGGTGCTACCTTTCAAAGCATTGATTAAACACACTCGG
This sequence comes from Stramonita haemastoma, assembly GCA_030674155.1. NCBI lineage: Eukaryota > Metazoa > Mollusca > Gastropoda > Neogastropoda > Muricidae > Stramonita > Stramonita haemastoma. Next base: position 29,445,814 of record CM060332.1, read on the forward strand.
AAAATTAACAAACATGACAAATTTTCAAATCAATCATCATTGTTTCTACGTCTCCAATACGCATCTTTTGGGTGTGGCAGCTAATGCCAAACTTGGTGGGATCTCCAATATCCCATGTACCTTAACCATCATTTTCTCTGAAACTTCCTCA
>CM060332.1:29450964-29473464 GCA_030674155.1 Stramonita haemastoma
GAAGGGATTACAACAACAAAAATGGCCGCGCATCCAAACTTTACCCAACAGATATATTAGGATTTTTGTGAATTTATGTCTTAATCACAAAACTAAAAGGGTTTGCAAGAGCTGAAAGCCTGATTAAGTAAGGAGGAAGAGGGCAGGATGGTCAAAACATTCATCTGCCCAACATATAAACTGTGAGGTTCTGGGTTCTATTCCCAGCCTATCCCTTCCTTTCCAGTTTGACACGCAAAATTTAGAAGAAAAAAAAAAATCAAACTTAACATCAGAGTTCCTTTGCCCAGTGTGCGAATGGACACAGAACATCTTAGCCACATATCAAAAACCCTGCTCCATCTTTTAGCAGAGTAGTACTTTTCATGCCTTTAGGAACAATGACATTAAAAAAACCTCAAAACATGCACACAGGTGTTTGTGTTTAGACACCATCCCTGAAATCAGAATGCAGCTACCTAAATCATGGGGTGGGTGGAAAGAGAAATGGTCAGATGCACAAAACAATAGAACTCTAGCTGATGAACAGAAAAAACCCTAACTAAAACCTGATTAATAATAATAATAGTGATAGTATATGGAATTCATATAGTGCTATATCTCGTTAAAACAGAATAAAGCGCTTAATCAAAGAAGAAAAAAGAAAACAAAGATGGGGTATAAAAGCAAAATAATACATGGAATTTATATAGCGCTATATCTCGTAAAAACGGAATAAAGCACTTAATCAAAGAGGAAAAATGAACACAAAGATGGGGGATAAAAGCAAAATAATAATAATAGATACAATTTATATAATGCTACATCTCGTAAAAACACAATAAAGCGCTTAATCAAAGAAGAAGACAAAGCTGGAGAAAATAAAGGATGCAGGAGGAGAAGACGACCCCTGATGCCCTGATGCACAGACAGCTGACTGACAGACTCACCGACGAAGGTGTCTGACATGGCTGAGTGGATAGAGCCTCTGTTGAGCAGCTCCATCACCTTCACCACAAAGCTGCCCGGCACCGTGCTGGCATAGGGCAAGATCTCATCCCGGATCAGGTGAACCATCTGACATCAATCACCAAACACCATTAATATAGTGTCAATACACTGTCGATACAGGTCATGTTTCATTAGTGAACCATCTGACATTAATACAGTGTCAATATAGTGTCAATGCAGTGTCAATACAGTGTCAATATAGTGTCAATACAGCATCAATACACTCTTATGTTTCATTAGTGAACCATCTAACAACACCACACACCATCAATACAGCATCAATATGCTGTCATCTTTCACTAGTGAACCATCTGCCATCACCACAAACAAACAATAAAGTGTGAATACACCAATACAGCATCAATACACCGTCATGTCTATTTTATTAGTGATCCATCTGATACCACCAATGACCATACACCATCAATATACCATCACATTTATTGTGATCCATCTGATTCTACCATACACCATCAATATATCATCATATTTCATTAGTGAACCATCCGACATGAATACACCATCAATATTATACCATCATAATTATTTCATTACTGAAACATCTGACATCATACACCAACAATACACCATCTTCTTTCATTAGTGAACCATCTGACAATATCATACACTGTCAGATATGTGTTCCATTAGTGAACCACACCTCTGTCTGAAATCGGGTCAAAATAGGCGCGCATGCGCGCGCAGCACACACACACACACACGCAGAAGGACAAGATAGCCTGGTGGTTAGAGCACTACACATTGTGCTTGCAAACTGATGGTCCAGGTTTGAGCCACCACCACACCACCCATTTATGGGATTTGATCCCCTGAAGTTTACAGTGCCAATTTCATTTCCCCAGAACTCTTTTAGACAAGTCAATAAACTGAGGGCTAGTAAGTGAACACATGTAGAACATCTTGTGCACAAGTTAAAACCTCTTCCGCCTTTCAGTGGACTGGGCGATTTGTGCTGGTGGGAACGGATAACAAAAGCTGACAAAACTGCAAACATGCAAGAACAGGATGTAAAAAACTGTACGAGAGCTTATTTCATTATCCTGGAAATAAAAGAATAAACAAATAAAAAAGGGCGCGCGCACACACACACACACACACACACACACACACACACACACCACATGTCATTTTCCAAGCCCTAAGACAATACACCATTTTCCATATTGATAACCACCACCACCACCACCCAACACAATCCTCCTCATCATCGTCACCTTGTTCGCCCTGAAATAATGGTCGCAATCAAAGCAGTAAGGCATTAAATCTCCCAAACTTTATTATTCCCGCCCGCGGTCAATAATTGAACAAAAGCCCCTGCTTTCACATATTAATCCTATCTGCACGTCCAGCCAGCGACCAATGTGCGGCGTTTGTCACAAAATATTTATCTTTCTGATATGTCGCAGATTTGGCTTCCCACAGCACGCAACCCGATCCCTCCCCTGGCCGCCTGGGGGCGCTTCATTTTTGGCATCCATCAGCCGATTAAAGGGAGGGAAAAATGGGGAGGTTTTATAGGATTTCTTCCCCTTTTTTTCATCCCCTCCAGGTTCTCTCTAAAGCCTTTTTGCTGTGGAATAGCAATATCCACAAAAAATTTTTTTTTTTTTCAAAAAATCCTAGAAAAAACCCAAGCCAGCTCCCCCCCCCCCCTTTCCATGAAAAAAAAATCATCAATGCATCATTTCTACATGTGCGACTGATAGCAAAATTGAAGCAAAATAACAGTTCTCTCTTCAATACTTCTTAGATATGCATTTGTCTTGCGTTCAGCAAAATGCTTGTGATTACAACAATTCAATGATTGCAGACAAAATTCTGCATTTGGCGAGGTATTCATTAAATAGTGTGACAGACCGTAAACCCCATAACCCTGTTACCTCTAGGTGAACTGTCAAAGCGGTCAATTCCCTCCATAATGCAGGGTCATTTTTACATGAAATGGTTCTACTCTGCTATTATATTAATAACATTTAATGTTTTCATACTTTCAGTATTGCAACACTGAATGGGTCTACATTATCAATATTTTAACACTGAGTGGTTCTACAATACCATTATTTTAATACTAAATGGTTCCACACCATATTATTGATTCTAAATGGTTCTACACTACCATTCGTTTTAATACTAAATGGTTCTACACCATCATTATTTTGATAATGGTTTCTACCCTATCAAATTTTCAACAATGAATCATTATTTCAATACCTATTGGTTATAAACTGTGCTTGTTTAACATCAAGGATTCTGAATACTACGCTATTATTATTCACTATCATTAAACCTTTCCACACTATTATTACTATGAAAGAGATTAAATAGTTTTACATTATCATTTTTCACCATCTGATGGTTTACACTTTGATTATTTCACCATTTAATGGCTTAACTTTTACACCATCAATATTTCAACATTTCATGGTTCTACACTATCATCACCTTAACAATGGTTCTAGTATACCCTATGATTATCTAAACATTCAATGGTTTAACACCATTCCTATTTCAACATTAAAAGAGTCCACGCAATTACTTTTTCAACCTTCAACACAATCACTACTTTCTGCCCAAACCAGAAATTTTTCCCCCATCCACTAAACCTTGAGTGTTGGTCTGGGTGCTAGTCTTCAGATGAGAAAATTAACCATCTACACACCTTCAGCACACTTTTAACTGACAGCAACAATAGAGGTATCCCCGGCAAAACTCTGCAAAACTAAAAAGGCCACTCTGACAGGAAAACAAATACACATATATACAGGCAGGAAAAAGAACATTAATTTTTTAAAATAAGTGGCCCTGCTCTTGTGGCGACACGCTCTCCATACAGAGAGAGCAGCCCGAATTTCAATGGGAGGAATCTGGTGTGACACAAAGAGGAGTTATAAAAATACATGGAATTTATATATAGCGCTATATCTAGTAAAAACAAATCAAAGCACTTGCATTCGACCTATACAACACACAAGCAATCAATAATTTATAGCTCTTTCTCACCTTACAGTCGATGGCTTCATCCCTGGAGAAATCCTCCATGGACAGGGTGGGGGGTGAGGGGCTGCAACACACAAATGTTCTGTCAGTACACTGCCGGTTATAGATTTATTTTTAATAAAAAGACTGTGGCAAGTGGACCATTTCTCATTTTGCCGTCTCATTTTCTGTGATGTTCCAAAGTTTAAACTCTCTCATGCTGCTCAGGATAGCTGCAGAAAAATATAATCATTGTGCATGGATGATTTGCGAGCAGATATTTTTAGGTTTTAAAAAAAAAAATCTCCTGAGGTTGGAATGCAGTTACCTAGATGGTGGGGAGAAGGAACCAATCACATATGCAAAACCCCACCACTGGTGGACCTCAGAACTCTAGCTGAGAAACAGAAAAACAGCTATTTGTTGCTCATTTCACTTTTGATGTTAGTATGCTTATCTTTCATGATGAAATAACAATCATTGTACAATACATTGACACAAGTGTCACAGCTAATTATTTTTCATTGAGGGAAGGGGGGAGGGGATCCTTAAGTGAATGTCAAACTCCTTAAAAAATGTAGCTTATTATTTTGTTTGTTTGTTGTAGGAATATGTCTATATCTGATGAAATTTTCTATGCATGATGAGTGTCGAGCAAAATATCAATAGACCATTGTCAGTCACTGAAAACATGTAAGAATCATAAATGATAAATCAGAAGTTTATTTCACTGCAAGAACTTGGGTGTACAGTAACATAACTGCCACTGAACACAGATTCAACACTTACTATTCAACAAAAAAGTTGGGTGTTTTTTTGTTTTTGTTTTAAAACAGAGACAGAGAGAGAGAGAGAGAGAGAGAGAGAGAGAGAGAGAGAGAGAGAGAGAGAGAGGGGGGGGGGGGGGGCATGGAGAGAGAGGAGAAAGGGAGAGAGAGAGGGAGAGACGAGGGGAGAGACATGGACAGAGAGAGAGAGAAAGAGAGAGAGAGAGAAAAAGAGAGAGAGAGAGAGACAGACAGACAGAGACAGACAGACAGAAATACAGTTGACAACTGTTCAACTTACTGCTTGGTGAAGAGGAAGTCTTCAAAGAGGAAGCCCAGCTCATGCCACATGCCTTCAAACTCCGACACTGAAACACACACAACCTCTGCAATGACTTGAGGGTCACACGTACATGGCAATCAACATGGTCATTATGTTAAGTGTAAGTGTGTGTGTATTTGTTTATTTATTTCTTCTTTTATAAAGGAATAAGCACATGTGTTTTTTTTTACATCCAGTCCCCGTGTGTATACAGTTTTGTAATTCTTATCTGTTCCCACCAGCACACAATGGCCTACTCTTATGAAAAGTGGAACAGGATTTAACGTGTGCGCAAGATGGTTGGTGTGCGTGTGTGTGCATGTCACTATGCATGTGTGAGAGTTTGGGTATTTTTGCATTTTCTAACACTTTCAGTGTCTCCTCTTTTTTCATTAGTTCACGTTACCATATATATATATATATATATATATATATATATATATATATATATATATATATATATATATATATATATATATATATATATCTTTTCACAGAACAGGTTTTTTCTATGTGTAAAGTAGTGATGTTTACACACAAGCAAAACCACCTTTTAGTTGTGTCCCATTTTCTTATGCAGTATATTGTAAAGTAACCATATATATATATATATATATATATATATATATATATATATATATATATAATATATATATATATATATATAAATTATATGTATGTATATGTATATATCATAAGCTGAAAACTTCAAACTGTAAGATTCAATGTTGTCCAAATATAAAAAGCAATGATGGTAAAATGAATACAAATGCAGAAAAAAAAACCCACTCAAATTTTAAAGTTTTTCCTTGATATTTCATGTGTGTTACCACTTCAGCCCTTTTGATTTGTTTCCCAGGCAAACAGCGCGTGAAACGTCTAAATTTCACATCATATTTTTGTGAGTTCTGGGTGATGCCTAACAATGTCCACCCAAAAGTCTGTCACATTTTAACATTGATTTTGGGTTCTGAAATATGGCCCCATCTGCCCGTCATCAAAGCCAGGAAGTGACAGAACAGAGTTCCTGCATTTGGATTTCTGAGAGGCTTTCCTGGCTGATTCTGCTGCTGCTGTTGTTACAGTTTTGATTATTATTAATCTTTTGATGAAAAATGCACATTATTGGATAATCAAAATTTATATAAAAGTTTTTATTTGTGTCCGTTTTTCAAAGAGTAATATGCACACTTGTCATGCAGTATTGCAATTTTATATCATTCCACAGAATAAGAGATTAGAAAAAAAAGTAAAGTTTTTTTTTTATATATTCCTTTCTGTTTTTGAGAGAGTAATAAAATATACACACTTGTCATGTTGTATATCAAGTTTATACCATTGGAACAATCAGAATAAGAGATTAAAAGGAAAAGTTGTTAAAAAAAACGTTTTTCAAAGAGCAATATACACTCATGTCATGGAATATCACTCAAAGACAAAATCTGTTTTTCAAAACTAAATAGGTTCAGTTTATGGCTGTGTATGACGAGCATTTGATCCTAATTCATTTTTTCAATCCAACATTTTACTGTAAAACAAATGCATTGTGTGAGGGAATGGAGATGGTAACATGCAGAGTGTTTCTCTCACATCAAACACACTGAAAAAGAATTCTTCCGATCCCATTTATAAATCATTCACAAAATCTATGAATATGGATGGGCACCAATATAATTTAAGTGGCATCTCATGCATTCATGCCAGGTAATTGAATAAAGCAGCTGTCAAAACGTTTGCGATAAGGATTTTAACAGCAAAAATGAAGTTCAACAGATTGACATGGCAGGAATTACTCCCTGCTGTGTCTGGGTGATAATGTGTGTCACACACCGTGAAGTGAACACGGGTTTGTGTATGGCTGCACACTGCATGTCATACTCTACTGTAAACATGGTTTTGTGATACACATTGACATTGTGCAATGTGTGTGTATGTCACACTGGGAGCATGGTTTTGTGATGGACACTGTATATATATCACACTGTAAACATCATAACATGGCTTTGTGATGCACATTGTGCAATGAGAGTCACACTGTGAACATGGCTTTGTGATACATATTGTGTAATGTACATGTCATATACTGTGCACATGGCTTTGTGATACATATTGTGTAATGTGCATGTCATACTGTGAACATGGCTTTGTGATACATATTGTGTAATGTGCATGTCATACTGTGAACATGGCTTTGTGATACATATTGTGTAATGTGCATGTCATACTGTGAACATGGCTTTGTGATACATATTGTGTAATGTGCATGTCATACTGTGAACATGGCTTTGTGATACATATTGTGTAATGTGCATGTCATACTGTGAACATGGCTTTGTGATACATATTGTGTAATGTGCATGTCATACTGTGAACATGGTTTTGTGATACATATTGTGTAATGTGCATGTCATACTGTGAACATGGCTTTGTGCTACATATTATGTAATGTGCATGTCATACTGTGAACATGGCTTTGTGATACATATTGTGTAATGTACATGTCATACTGTGAACATGGCTTTGTGATACATATTGTGTAATGTGCATGTCATACTGTGAACATGGCTTTGTGATACATATTGTGTAATGTGCATGTCATACTGTGAACATGGCTTTGTGATACATATTGTGTAATGTGCATGTCATACTGTGAAAATGGCTTTGTGATACATATTGTGTAATGTACATGTCATACTGTGCACATGGCTTTGTGATACATATTGTGTAATGTACATGTCATACTGTGCACATGGCTTTGTGATACATATTGTGTAATGTACATGTCATACTGTGAACATGGCTTTGTGATACATATTGTGTAATGTACATGTCATACTGTGAACATGGCTTTGTGATACATATTGTGTAATGTACATGTCATACTGTGAACATGGCTTTGTGATACATATTGTGCAATGAGAGTCACACTGTGATCATGGATTTGTGATACACATTGTGCAATGAGAGTCACACTGTGATCATGGATTTGTGATACACAATATGTAATGTGTGTATCACACTGTGAACATCAACATGGTTTTGTGATGCACGCTGTGTAATGATCACACCATGAACATGATTTTGTGAAACACATTGCGCTTTGATTTGTGTACTCTACAAGACTCAGCGCTATATATATATCTCATATATTATTATTATAATGTGTGTGTCACACTGTGAACATGGTTTTATGATACTGTGTAATATGTGTGTCACACTTTAATCATGATTTTGTGATGCACACTTTAATGGTTTAAATACTATCCCTGAAATCAGAATGCAGCTACCTTAATGTGTGTGTGTGTGTGTGGGGGGGGGGGGGGATGGTCACATGTAAGCAAAATCTTCACCATGGTGAACTTTGATGCTCTAGCCAAGGAACAACCCCCACCCCCCAAAACAAAATCTGCTTTTAGTTTTACATTACAAAACCATGTTCACAGGTTGGAAAAGACACAGCACTCATTAATTCAGCCAGGTCAATGAATCTATTCCTCATTTTTCCTAGCTGAGAACTTCAAAGTCATTTGATTTAAATGCAAACACTTTGACAGCTGCTTATTCAATTACCTGCCTTCCATTCACAAGACGATGCCGCCGCCTAGATTATATTGGCCTTCATCCATATTCATTGATTGATTAATGATAAATGATGGACGAATTCTTTCCAGTGAGGTTAATGCAGTTCTTATGACCAATAATCTGATTGAACAAGATTGTTAAAAATGGCTTTCAAAACAAAAGTGATTGATGCACATAATCTGACTTTAATATGCTCTTAATTGAATTTACCAATGACAGATTTCCTTTGTCTTTTAAAAAAGTAAATACCCCCCCCCTCCCAACCCCTTTAGTTTCAGAAATGCAAAGCCAAAACCACCATCACACATGATACAGAAGGTTTCTTCAAAGTGCTGGTGTGATAATAATTATAATTTACAGAATTTATAAAGCTGCAGATGTTGAGTCTCATGTTGTAATAGTCTCTAATACTTAAAAAAAAATTAATGTTGCCAAACTACACACAGAATGAAGCCAACAAGATGATTAAGCCCTAAAGAGAGGAAACATGAAAATCTCCACCAAGAAAAAAATAATTCATTATACACAGTCTAAAACATTGTTCACCAAAAATAGAGGAGAAAGCAGCTTTCAGAATTTTCACCAAGATGTGCTGGGTTTTCTTAGTTTTATACATTTTCTACGTGCCTTTTGACCAATTCAACAAGACAAGCAAGTGAACAAATTTATGTGGACATGTAACTAAATGAAAATCTGACTGGGAATTCTCATGGGAACTGTGTAGGGAATGAGAAGATATTAAGGCTTTTTTTTTTGGGGGGGGGGGTTGCACTGAAACCATGCAGAATGGATAGGATATCTTTGAATACAGACCCATGCTTTGGTGCATAACTGACATAAATGGAAGAATCTGGTGAAGAAGAACACTCCAAGGTGGTGTCCAAATCACCCTCTACATTGTTCGAGGGGGAAAACGCTGCACAAGTGAACTACAGCTTATCTTCCATTACAATTACCTATTTATGGCTTTCATCAAGTGTCATCAACCATGGTTTCTTTGTGGTTTTCAGTGATGTGAAACTTTTGGGTTTTGGATGAAACGGGTATTTGATAGAAAAATATTTTAAGCCAACAAAAGGGGGGGGGGGGAAGCAACTTCATCACAACTCAAATCACTTCACTAGCTTTAGACCGTCAAAATTATTACTTGTTACGATTTCTCAAAAGTTGTTTGCAGCTACTTATGCACAAATTTATTTCATTCATGAAAGTAATGCAAGTTTCATTTAGAAAGTTAAGGAAATGGTTTACAACATTTACTCTTCAAAATATGAAAAAATATTCTGTATCAATACTGGTCTGTAGAATCTCAAATGGCAATCACCAGTTACGACTTTTCAGCAGCAGAATGAACATCTTAAGTTGCCATTTGATTTCAGTATGAAACTTGCCAATAACAATGCCAGGGAACTATTTATAACAATTTTTTGAAAGGGCATTCGGTATTTTTTTTCCATTTTGTTAGTCTTATGACAGCACTGGTTAAACAAGAAAAATACAGAATTATATTTTCTGAAAACTTGTAAGTTGTGAGCATTTTAATTCTCATATTTTACAGTCTGGTTTTGTTACCAGATTGTGTGTGTGTGTGTGTGTGTGTGTGTGTGTGTGTGTGTGTGTGTGTGTGTGTGTGTGTGTGTGTGTTGGGGGGAAGGAGGGAGAGAAAAGCTGTACTGTGGCTATCATTAGTATCAAGGTCACTTTTCAAGCAATGTAACTTGACCCCATAATTATGACATAGTACACACCAATCAAATTTAATACCCAGAATACATGATACAACTAATCAGAATATGTGCTAGCGCATGCATGCACACACACACGCACACACACAAATGTGTACACACACGTACATACATGTGCACATACACACACCTGTGCACACACACACACACACACAACAAAGGAACAGACAAAGCCAGAGAGAGGGGGGAGAGAGAGAAGGGGGGGGGGGGAGTGGCACAGAGAGAAAGACTGGCAGAGAAAGGGGGAGGGACAGGCAAGAGAGAGAGAGAGAGAGAGAGAGAGAGAGAGAGAGAGAGAGAGAGAGAGAGAGAGAGAGAGAGAGAGAGAGAGAGAGAGAGAGGAGAGAGAGAGAGACAGACAGACAGACAGAGATAGACAGAGACAGAGACAGACAGACAGACAGAAGAGAACAGCCAAACACACACACACAAAACACACACACACATACTGACATAGAGACAAAACTACACAATGCAACCACTTCAAAGACAGACAGACAGTCACAATGACACACAGACAGAAGAGAACAGCCAAACCACACACACACACACAAAACTACACAATCCAACCACTTCAAAGACAGACAGACAGACAGACAGACAGACACACACACACACACACAGAAGAGAACAGCCAACCACACACACACACACACACACACACACACACACACACACACACTACACACACACACTCTCACACACAAAACTACACACTCCAACCACTACACACACACACACACACACACACACACACACACACACACACACACACACTGAGACACACAGACAGCAGGGCTCACTGACCATGTTTTCGGGCGACAGGCAGCCCCACAGCCAGGATGGAGTGGAAGGCCGACACTGCCTGCTGCCAGGTGGAGGAGGAGGGGCAGTCGTACTTCAGGCCTAGCGGCAGTCTCACCATCTGACACAGGAGAAAAGAGAACATTGCTAACTTTGTAATTCGTTCATTATTGTCTGAGCCATGAAATGTTTGCTAATAACAGCGTGGCTGTGTGTTGTGTGTGTGTGTGTGTGGTGTGGGTGTGTGTGTGTGGTGGTGTGTGTGTGTGGTGGGGAGTGAGTGGTGTGTGGTGGGAGGAGGAGGAGAATGAGAAGAAGAGAGAGAGAAAGTAGGGGATGGAGGAGAGAGGGAGAGAGAGACGGACAGACAGACACTGAGACAGAGACACAGAAAGACTAGGTCTCTGTGGAATCAACTGTGGCTTGTCTATTGTGTTAACAATCTGCCTACAACTCAACTAGGCTAACACCCCATAAGCCTATGCTATGCTAGTGGGAGGGTCAAATGCCCATTGTGCAACAGAAACGGACAAATCCAAATGTATGATGTATATCTAGGGCTTAACATCCTCCTGGGTCACCCCATTTGGGACATTGGCTGTTGATGTGGGGCGGGATAACTTGGTGGTCAGAGCGCTCGCTTTCCCCCAGTCAAGTTAAGCAGCGTCGAGCGTGGTTACCAGTTGGATGGGTGACCGTTTGCGCGCCTTGGCTTCAGTACAGTCCCCCCAAGTTCACCCAGCTGTAAATGTATACCTGCCCTCTTTAGGGTCAGGGAAGGTAAGGCAGCAAGGAAGAGGAGATGAGGGCCGCCCTCAGTGTGCTGGCCCCTAGAGAAGCTGAGGTCTCTGACGCCTCGCTCCCCTACGATCACACAGGTAATGGCACACCTCTCTTTACCTTACCTTTATGCTGATAGTGATACCAATTCAATTTTTTTTTTAAAAATGAATAGACCCGCCGACCACAGAAACGGGACAGCGTGTTCGCGGCTAAGTTGGACACATTTTGTTTTTTATTCCATACAACTGTCATAGCCTTAGTAATAGCTATACACGTGGCTTTCCTTGGTGAACAGATAAGACTGTGGTATCGTTCTATTGTCGCAAAGTAAACTAATAAACTAGCATTGATTAACCCGTTCAGCTGCGCGAACCCCATGGGGCCAGTAAGTGCCCAGAAATAATGGTTGGTCTGCTTTGCACATTACTTCTGGTGTATACATAGCCAAAAAGCAACGGCTGTAAAAAATATATTCATTAAATAAAAACTCAGTCGAGATTGAACATAAAGAGTACTCCCCAACTTTAGGCCTAGCGGGAAAATCCGTTGACGTTGACTGATTAGCCTATTTGGCATGTTATGTCAGCCAATGCTTTATCACTTCAATGAACAGAGCAATTCACGTAGGTAACAAGCCACACATAAGAACAACAAACAAAGCAAAACAAAAAAAAAACCCACTTGTCACAGAAAGTATAAATTAAAATTAAATCTTAAAACTTCCACACACGCACTCGCACAACTCATAATACCCCACTCGTGCACACGCGTGCGAGGTACGCACACGCACACGCGCGCGCACACACAGAGAGAAAACCAAGGCGCATAAGTACACACACGCACACACACACACTCACACACACAAAGCACGCATACACACATACCAATGCACAAACGAGCAAGGGGTATAGCCTAATATCAAGGTCCACTGTTATTCATATCTAAAGATTCTTATCTAAAAGCTGAATGCATAATTATTTCTTATACGAAACACGGTACACATAAATCAACGTGAAGTTCCCACACCAGACGAGGAGTTCTCGACTCTGTCGACCCTGACCAGTCCAAGACAACAACCAACAAAAAACGCCGGTTGCAAGTCTTACCGAAAGCCGACATGACACAATAGGCTACCATTAGACCGGCATTCACTACACTATCACGACCCTTGCATAAAAAAGCTTTGAGGTACTCACCGACAAATAAAGCACAAAAGCACAAAGAATAATGCACAAAACGCCATTTTATAGCTCCATTTTGCCAATGCAATGTCCGACAGCACAAAATAAAACCAGGTTTGCTTTTCCACATGTCAACCAGGTCGACTTCTTGCAGTTCACCCACGAGCAAAGCACCCGGTGACCTTCTCGACAAGTTGAACCAACCGGCATTCGAGAAGATGGACCAATCAGAGGGCATAACTAGTGTAGCAATTACAAAAAGGGTAACAAAATAATGTGGAAATGGTTCACGCCCTGATAAAGTTGGAGTTATCCACCCGTGTGTGTGTAGCAGCTGCCGTGTCATACACAATTCACTAAGTTTTTTGTAAGTTTTAACATTTTCACACAGTAACCATTTGGTAGTCACTGAGTTTAAAATTGGCTATACACCTTTTTAAAGCGCTGTGTTAAGACTGAATGACATAATGCCGAAACTAAGTTGTATTTTCACATCATGTGTTCACTGGACTGTTGTGAAAAAAAATCTATGCTTCTTACACACACATACACACACACGCCCTACCACACACCGCACCCACGACACACAGCACACACACACACACACACACACACACACATTCTCTCTCTCTCTCTCTCTCTCTCTCTCTCTCTCTCTCTCTCTCTCTCTCTCTCTCTCTCTCATCTTGATGAAGGTGTATTCACATTTCATGTTTTCAATTTTATTAGGCAAGTTGATTGTTATTGAGTTTCAGTAAATCTTATTCCAATATTTCAATGTTTTGTACTCTATATGTGTGCAAGTATGTGTAGGCCTACTCTTAATTATAATGTGTAGTTATTCATTTCTATAAATATATAGGCTACTAACAAAGATTGGTCATGATATTGTGTATAAACTATGTGTATCTTACTAAGAATGTAGTAGATGTTCATTTTTATGACTATAATTATAATAATTTGAGAATTGTGTTACACTAGTTAGTGATCTCTCTCTCTCTCTCTCCTCTCTCTCTCTCTCTCTCTCTCTCTCTCTCTCTCTCTCTCTCTGTCTGTCTGTCTGTCTGTCTGTCTGTCTGTCTGTCTGTCTGTCTGTCTGTCTGTCTGTCTGTCTCTGTCTGTCTGTCTGATCTTCAGCTGAAGATCTGAATCTGTGATTTGTTACCTATACTCGAAACTGCAACCCCAGAAGACAAAGTCGACGCTAGGCTACCTCCCATCCTCTTGATTTACATAGACTCTCTCTCTCTCGTCTCTCTGTTTCTCTCTGTCTGTCTTCTGTCTTCTGTCTGTCTGTCTCTTCTGTCTTCTCTTCCTCTCTCTCTCTCTCTCTCTCTCTCTCTCTCTCTCCTCTCTCTCTCTCTCTCTCTCTCTCTTCCTCCCTTTTCTCTCTCTTCTCTCTCTCTCCCCCCCCCTCCTCAACAAGTTTTAAGTATATCAATAAAAACAGGGAGGCATGATTACATACCGTTTCCGACCCCCCCAAAAAAAAACCATGAAACGGTATTCATAATCAAGAAACCACAGATGATGTTACCTATGTTCATGACAATAATGCTTAGGATGATAACAATAACAACGATGCTGATAATTATCGTTGCTACTCTTTTATCCACAAAAAAAAATCCTTCTTACAGATAATCGACATTTCGGTATTAATATACTTTTCTTTTTCTCGTCAAGGAGGAGGATCTAGGACTAAAAAACATAATGGTGGCATTTTACCTGAAAAAAAGTCTGACATTTTGCAAACCGTTTACCGTTTAGTGGCAAGGTAAAGGGAGAGGAAAGGAAATCTTCCCCCTATCCATTAAAACACCGTTGCAGACAAAAAAGGCCAAGAGATAAGAGCTGAAAGGTATCAACGTGAATGGCCTCTTTCATCACAAGATAACAGGCAGCTGCATCAGTGCCTCTGAGGTCTTCGCCATTTCCACACACACACACACTTCAAGGAAAGAGATTTTTGATTGCCGCTTTTGTTTTAAACTGTCTGCTAGTGACATTTTGTCGTTTTTTGGGGGGGAAGAAAAGGTTAGACTTTTCTTATGTAATATACAAAAAAAAACCCCACAAACTACTAGGTTAATAAAAAAAAAAGAAGAATATTTTTGAACGGTTTTGATATCAACGTGTGTGCCAGCGCACACGGTACGGGCATACACGCGCGTACATACATGCATGCGCGTACGTACATGCATGCATGCGTACTTACATGTATACATACTGACAAACATACATACATAATATGCACATAATATACAGACGTACCTCTGAATGAGCACACACGAGCAAACACACATGCCTAAGCATACATATATACACGCGCGCGCGCACACACATACACACACACACACGAACGCACATACACACATACGAGCGCACCCCCCCCCCACACACACACCACACCACACACAAACATACACACACAACACACACACACAACACACACACACACACACACACACACACACACACAACACAACACACACAAACACACAACACACACACATACAGGTACACTACACACACACACACAAACATACACACACACACCACACACACACACACACACACACACACACACACACACACACACACACACACACACTCACACACACACACACACACACACACACACACACACACACACACACACACACAGAGTGTTCTTCACGTTCCCGCCACATGACCTTTTGCAACCCTCTTTCCAGAAGGCCAAGTTTTCCAATAAAATAGTTGACTAAAAAGTTCTGTATCTCCTTCCTTCCTGCTGCGATTTAACTTCTGCTAAGTTTTTAAGTGTTTGTTCCTTAAAAGAAAGAAAGAAAGAAAGAAAGAAAGAAAGAAAGAAAGAAAGAAAGAAAAGAGCACTTCTTAGAAAAAAAAACATGCGCAAGAAAATAAGATATACAGCCAAAGAGAGGAAAGAAAGAAGGAAGGAAGGAAGGTTGGAAGGTTGGAAGGAAGGAAGAAAGGAAGGAAGGAAGAAAGGAAGGAAAGAAATATATATCCCAATGGAAGAAAATTAATGAACGATGAACAAGCTTGAAATGAAATAAACAAAAAATGATGATGATGATGATGACGATGATGATGATAAAGAAGAAGAAGAGAAAGAAGAAGAAGAAAAGAAGAAGAAGAAGAAGAAGAAGAAGAAGAAGAAGAAGAGAAGAAGAGAAGAAGAAGAAGAAGAAGACAAAGCATTTATATATAAAAGCAGGAGAAACATGAAACTGAAATTAACAGGGGAAAAAACGAAGGACATTACTGTAAACGACAGCAATAAGAACGACAAGATTGATACTCGTAATCCTCAAAGATCAACTAAAAAATACTCCAAAGAATTCAAACAATTTCAACAAAACTAGAATCATAAAGGAGATAGCCTTCGTGTGAGGCAGTGGTCACGAGGTAACGCACCTGCCTAGGAAAGCAACGTCACAGTTCGGGTTCGATCCCCGCTTGCGGCCAGAATCTCACATCATCCTTCCCCTCCAGTGGTGGTAAAGGTGCTACTTTTCCGAAAGAGACGTTAAATAGAGGGCCTGTATATACGCACAGGCATTCAGCGCATGTAAAAGAACCCACGACAACAATGGTCCCCGGCAAAAAAAAAAAAGACGAAAAACAGTCATTGTCTAAGCAAAATACAAAACGCAGAGTGACAGGAAAACTGTCCCAAAAAGAGGTGGCGTTACTCTTGTGGGACGCGTTCTTCCCGGGGAGAGCATGCAGCCCAAATTTCACGCGGAGGAATGTGCTATGACTTGAAAGTAGAATACAATACCCCTGTAACCCGATATAAGCTACAAAAATTGCCGTTGCTCTAATCATGTAATGTGTGTGTGCAAACTGTAATGTTCTCTTTTCTTCGGAAAAAAACGTTTATAAGCTACGAGGTATGCAACGCAGCACGCGTGAGAAAACCCAGGCAGACACACAGACACTCAGAGAGGTAGAATGATTTCGTTAAGGCATCTTCAAGAAATTACAAAATAAATGAAGATTTTTTTCTGTTTCAGATCAAGAAAAAGATTACCAACCCCCCCACACCCATCTACTCTAACACGCGGCATCACCCTTTCCCCGCCACCACAACACCACCATGGAACAACTGGAAACGTGTCGCAACACAGCAGACGACCAAACCACCCCGCTCTCGTCAAACTCTCCAACAACCCCAGACCTCGAAAGCCCGACTCAGAACCACTCACACGATGATTCTGCCACCCTCCAGGAATGGAACCCCCAACCCCGCACGAGCAAGAAGACAACCCACCCAGCCCTGGAACCAGTATACTACTACCCTCTCTCCTCCTCCTCCTCCCCCGCAGTCTTGCCCAAATACAACGACGGAGTCATCACACGTAACCTTCTTCAGGGGAAAGAGAGCGCGGGGACCAGCAACACTGTCAGCGAGGAATCGAACCCAAAGTCTGGAACACAGAGACCTCAAGACTCTGATCAGCACATGCAAGGGGCCACATCCTCTCTTTCTCCATGCAGACGGTGCCGGCAAAACTTTGCCCGAAAAACTCATTGAAGAAAACGATCTTTCCAAGATTCAGAATGCGACCAACTTCAGCGGTTGTTCTGCCACAGTTCAACAGCGCGGATGGGCCACAGTGTACACAAACATCGACAGATCGGAGCCTGTAGCGAACACGGCGTTCGAACTATACGGCTCCGAGGTAGACGATGAAAGACTACTCTACGGGTCCTCAGTCGACGGAGAAAAACAGACTGAAGTCTAGAAAACCTCCATGTTAAAAGTACCATAGCTTAGTTGCCCAAAGCGCTTTCCCAGGTAGAAACACAAGACTTGGGGGTTACCCAAAGAACCTTCAGGTAAACTCACAAGACTTCACTTGCCCCCCCAAAAAAACCCCTTCAGGTCAAAATTCAAAACTCCACAAACCCCCCTAAAAAACTTACTGACAGTCCTGACTCTGCCCCAAACAAACACACTGGCAAGTCAGTGGGAATCTGAAGCACTATATAATTATGCTGAATCGCAAAGTAGATGAATTTCGACAGAATAATGATTATCCTCTTTCGGACGAAAGAGTCTGCAGAATGTCGCGAAGGTGGGCGGAAGCAAGACGGGGCATGCATGTAGTGTTTTCAGAGAGTAGAGGGACAGGGGGAGGGGGGGGGGGGTCTAGAGTGGAGATGGGGAGGGGGGGGGGGTCTGCTGCATGGGTAACAGTTTGCCCTCCATACTTACTTACCCAGGCTTTGCGCTCTAAAGACTAGAGCGCAACTCCATAGTCTTCCGAGACTGACGGGTGCCTACTATACTACTAGAGGGCCATCTTTTCGAAGAGCTGTTGGTGCCAGATCTTACAGCTAGGACAGTATGGTGCTTGTGTTGATGGTATCGATAGCAAGAGTACTGGAATCCGCTGTCTTTGAGTAGTGAAATGTGGGTGAGGGATCGTTGGGTGTAGTCATCGTTGTAGTACTTATTCAGAGTGTACTGGGCTGTGAGTCTGGAGAGAACACGTCAAATCTGTGTGTGTATGTTCGTGTCTGTCTGTCTGTCTGTCTGTCTGTCTGTCTGTCTGTCTGTCTGTCTGTCTGTCTGTCTGTCTGTCTGTCTGTCTGTCTGTCTGTCTGTCTCTCTCTCTCTCTCTCTCTCTCTCCTCTCTCTCTCTCTCTCTCTCTCTCTCTCTCTCCCTCATAGCCACCCCACCCCTGAAAAGAAAAAAAAAACCCTCTCCCTTTGCATAATTATATGGACATGTAAATAAGTGAATGTAAGACAGACAGACAGACAGACAGACAGACAGACAGACAGAGGCAGAGACAGACAGACAGAGACGGTCAGACCGAGACAAGAGAAAAAACAATTTGATATTTGTGAAATTTTTCATCGTTTTTCGCATTAAACTTTTCCTTCTTATCACTTAAAAGTCTTTTCAAACATTACTCGTATATTGTCTTCATATGGGTTGTTTTTTTGTTGATAAATATAATATTTTTTGGTTCTCTCTCGCTTTTCGACCATTTTCTTTTCCCATTAATTTATCATATAATCTTTAAAGAATGGCCCTTTCTCCGTGCCATTGTACATAAGTTTAAACTGAATTCAGTCTGAACGTTGTCTTTCTCCGTTTTTTCTCCTTCATTTCTTCAATGATATTATAGGCCTACTCACAGTCTCGTTTTTTGCAGAGACGACCAAAACAGAACCAGTTCTTGGACACACAAAAAAGTTTATGACTGAGATTCTTTCTGGTCTGATTCGATTCGCATTGATAATCGTTCCATGACTTTCTTGAATAAATTGAGTTTACACTAAAAAGGCAATAAACTAAAATTGAATTTTTTTTTTTAAAAAAGGCAATGTCAAACTCTTATTGTTAATACGGCCACATTCAAATTTTTCTACTGTTTTGTTTTTAAAATAAAATTTCTTTTGTTTTTGGTATGCTCCAAGCCTTCCGAATGTAGATTGTGTGTGTGTGTGTGTGTGTGTGTGTGTGTGTGTGTGTGTGTGTGTGTGTGTGTGTGTGTGTGTGTGTGTGTGTGTGTGTGTGTGTGTGTGTGTGTGAGTGAGTGAATGCGCTTGGTTGCAAGTATCTGTGATGTGTGTAAAATAAAATATTTACTTTTTCTATAAAATAACTATATCCCTCAACTTTTCTATTGTTTGACTTTATTGTAAGAGCACTGATAATTATGTTCCCCCCCCCTTCTCCGGTCATGTGCGCGCGCATCTCCCCCTCCCCCAACTCACCCCCCCCCCCCACATACATACATACACACACACACTAACACAACACACACACACACACCCAGGCGCACGCGCACGCACGCACACACACAAACACGCATACATACACACACGTACGCAGGCGCAGGCGCGCGCGCGCACACACACACAGACACAGAAATGGATCAAAGGTCTTGAAGGTAACACACCAGTCTAAAAAGGGAGTTTGCGTGTCGTAGGTTCAACTGCCCCCCCCCCCCCCCCCCGCCCCAACTGAACTCGACCGTACTCCCCCCGATCCCCCCATCTACTAGACCATGAGTGGGGTCTGGGTACTAGACTTTCGAAAAAGACGTTAAATCGAGGTCTTGTGTGCAACATGCATGCAATGCACGTAAAAGAACCCATGTCAACCAGAGATGTTTCTGGCGAAATTCTGTACAAAAAAGCTACTCTTAAAGGTAAATAAATGTACATAACGATGCAAAAGGTTTTTTTTTAATGTGGCGCTGCTCATGTGGCGACACGCTCTTACCAGGGAGAGTAGCCCGAAATTCACGCAGAGAAATCTTTCGTAACTGAAAGTGATCTACAAAACAATACAATATATTGCAATGCAATACAATACAATACAATACAATACAATACAATACAATACAGTACAGTACAGTACGGTACGGTACGGTACGGTATAGTACAGTACAGTACAGTACAGTACAGTACAGTACGGTACGGTACAGTACGGTACAGTACAGTACAGTACAGTACAGTACAGTACGGTACGGTACGGTACGGTACGGTACGGTACAGTACGGTACAGTACAGTACAGTACGGTACGGTACGGTACGGTACAGTACGGTACAGTACGGTACGGTACGGTACGGTACGGTACGGTACAGTACAGTACAGTACAGTACAGTACAGTACAGTACGGTACAGTACGGTACAGTACAGTACAGTACAGTACAGTACGGTACAGTACGGTACAGTACGGTACAGTACAGTACAGTACAGTACAGTACAGTACAGTACGGTACAGTACAGTACACTACAGTACAATACTATCAACGCCGAATGGCTTGAAACGTGAACGCAGGTGACAATGATGCAAAAAAGTTAAGACTTTCAAACACATGCAATACGAAAGTAAACACACCACCTGATAGATAAATCAATTCTCATCATCTTCTACCTTAGTTTTAACAACACCTAGTAACAACAAAGCCCCATTCAGAAGTGTAGGAGCTTCTGGTGCCAAAGTTCTCAACGTGTTTTTCCACTTTGCCATTGTGTGAAACTTGAGGTTTAATAATACCAAAATTGTCAAGGTTTTCTCTCGGGCTGCAATTTCGTGAGTTTAGAGATAGGAAGTTTGTCAACGATTTTCATCAATGTGCAATTTTGTGAAACTAACATTGATACGAGAGATCTCAAGGTGTTTTATTTTTTTTTTTTTTTTTTAACCGATCTACAAATTAGTGAACCATATATGAATACGAATATTCTTTTACGTTTGCTTGCGATCTGCAGTTTTGTGGTTTGATACAAAAGCTGTCAAGCGTTGTCTAGCAGTCTGCGAAGTTTAGTGTAACTTTCTCTCCCTTTTTCTTTTTCAAACATTTCTTAATCAGATTTTTTCTGGGAAAGTTAGGAAAATAAACGTGATACTATCACACTTGCTCTGTAATGGACACACACTGTGGGGCAGAAGGAGGAGGCAAAGATTTTTTTTGTTTTGTTATACCACTTTATGTCACAGCAGATGTCTCTGCGTGAAATTCGGGCTGCTCTCCCCGGGGAGAGCGCATCGCCATAAGTGCAACACCTATCCATATTTTTTTTTCTTGTTCCTGTCTGCAACTGTATTTGTTACCCTATCAGAGTGGCTTTTTTCTACAGAATTCTGCCAGGGACAACCCCCTTGTCGCCGTGGGTTCAGAGTGGCTTTTTTCAACAGAATTTTGCCAGGGACAACCCCCTTGTTGCCGTGGGTTCTTTTACGAGGGCTAAATAATAATGTGTAACACACGGGACCTCGGTTTATCGTCTCATCCGAAAGACTAGCGTTCAGACCACCATTCATGATCTAATGGATGGGGGAAAAGTTTGGGGCCCAAACGGGATCAGACAAGAAATGGGAGGGAGAGGGGGGGGGGGGGTGGACTAAGGACAATCAGACTTACAAATATTCAGGACTAGTCTCATACGGACAGACGCGGTAGAAGCCAAACGGACACACAGTCACAGACATAGACCGATTGACAAAATGGTTCAAGTTTCGAGATCTGCTAATATCCTGAATCGATTACAATCACAATGTGTAATAAATAAATGCACACGGTAATTGACTTGATCAATTTCATACGAGTTACCGAAGACTAGATTTTCCGATTGGAAATCAATTTTGTGAGTGAATTTTGGCACTTCTCAACAGTAATTAGGTGCTTACAAGGGTTGTGGTGGTTATTATTATTATATTGTATAGATATCAAAACACAAGACATTTTGTACAACATTTTTCATATCAAAATGTGAACATATAACCTCTTTTTCTATACACCTATCTAATATCACTTCGAGTGAACAGACAGACGTTAAACTGAAGAA
>CM060332.1:29478464-29485964 GCA_030674155.1 Stramonita haemastoma
CCGACGTACACCCCCCCCACCCCCACCCCACCACACACATGTACCCCCCTCCCCACCCCCACCCACACATTGTCCTCACTCCCCCTCCCTCTCACCTGAGGTCCTTTGACAGAGCCGAAGGACTTGGCCTGGATGGCCCCATAGCTGGGAGCCTGCACCCCGAAGGTGGCACAGGTCAGGAGCTGGTCCAACAGGTCCGGGTACATGGACTGCAGGGACGTGGACCCCCCACCCCGGACCGCCTGTTGAGGCAACACACAGAAGAAGAAGAATATAATAATAACAGTAAAAATATAATAACAGCCCTCCTTCGTGTGAGTCCTCATTCACGTGCACGTTTACAACAGACCAGAACAGAACCCATACCGTGAAAATGTTTAGAGAGAGAGAAAGGGGGGGTGAGAGGGGGGGGAGAGAGAGGGGGGGGAGGGAGAGTGGAGAGGGGGGAGGCAGAGAGAGAGGGGGGGAAGAGAGAGGGAGAGGGGGCGAAGTAAGAGAGAGAGAGATAGAGACGGACAGACAGGCAGGCAGGCAGACAGACAGACAAAGAGACGGAGAGACAGAGACAGAGTCAGGGAGACAGAGACAGTCAGAGAGACAGAGTTGGAGAGACACAGAGAGAGAAAGGGAGAGAGAGAGAGAGAGAGAGAGAGAGAGAGAGAGAGAGAGAGAGAGAGAGAGAGAGAGAGAGAGAGAGAGAGAGAGAGAGAGAGAGAGAGAAAGAAAGAGAGGGAGATCGAAAGCAAATTCCAGTGGAGGGGAATAAAAACATCACCTCTCAAAACATACACACAGATTCGAACCAAATCCCTCTCAATACTTCAGATCTACATCTACCCACTGAATAGTTTCTTGCTCCTCTCAACCGTTAATCACCTCAACGTCAAGTTTGATTCAACAGAAGACTTTTTTTTCTTTTTTTAAAATTTGGAGGTGATAAATCAAGCCGAACGACTGACGGCTCCAGTTATGCCCAAATTATCATTTAAAACATCTTAATGGACGGATCGATACTGAAGAAGGCCTTGCGAAGCTTGCCTTTGCAAAACATTTACATTGCATTATTTCAAATTCTGCATTATATCAGTCTGAAGCTGAAGCCGTTAAACATTGAAAATGAAAATCAACAGCAGATTAGAAAGAGAGAGAGAGGAGAGAGAGAGAGAGAGAGAGAGAGAGAGAGAGAGAGAGAGAGAGAGAGAGAGAGAGAGAGAGAGAGAGAGAGAGAGAAGAGAGTAGGGAAAACGTGTGCAAAAGCATGCAGGCACAGACACAGACATTCACAGACACACACCAGACACACACACCCACCCTACCACTCCCACACCCACTCCTCTAAACCCCATTTTTCACCCTAAACACCCGCAACCCATAGACTCTCTCTCTCTGTCTCTCTCTCTGTCTCTGTCTCTCTCTCTCTCCCTCTCTCACACACACACACACAAACACAAACACACACTCACTTTCTCTCTCTCGTGTCACACACACACACACACACACACACACACACACACACACACACACACACACACACACACACCACACACACAAACACACTCTCTCTCTTTCTCTCTCTCTCTCGCACACACACACACACACACACGTACACACGTACACACACACACACACACATACACACACACACACACATCCACCACACACACAATCCACCCCACACACAATCCACCACACACACACACACAGAGAAACAGAAAACCTTGACGACCTTGACCACGCCTCCCCTTGACCTTGACCTTGAACTGACCTTGACGAGGGAGTCCATGGCCTGCAGCGAGGCCTCCTGGAGCGGGTGATGGTGACCTCGGGGTAGGAGGGGATGATGAAAGGGGAGGCGTCCCCGTGCACCGGCACCGACAGTGCTGCATGCAGCACGCGGGAAAACTGCTGCAGGTCCGAGGTCACGAACCTGTTACGACAAAAGGTCAAGGACACTTTAGTTTATTTTTATCTTTTTCAAAAAAATTATTTTATACCACTTTATGTCACAGCAGATTTCTCTGCGTGAAATTCGAGCTGCTCTCCGCCACAAGTGCAGCGCCTACCCATTATTTTTTTTTCTTTTTCCTGGCTGCTATAGTTATTTGTTTCCCTATCAGAGTGGCTTTCTTTTCTAGAATTTTGCCACGGACAACCCTCTTGTTGCCGTGGGTACTTTTAGGTGCACTAAATAATGATGTGTAACACACAGGACCTCGGTTTATCGTCTCATCCGAAAGACTAGCACCCAGACCACCACTCATGGTCTAACGGATGGGGGAAAAGTTTTGGGCCCAAAAGGGGACTCGAACCACCGCACACTCCGACCCGGACTTTTCGCTTTCTAGTCAGGTGCGTTACCTCTGGACCACCGATCCTCTGAGTCACACGTGCTGATTTGTTTCCTCTCATGAAGGAAAGGTGGCAGGATGGTTAATATCAAATCAAGACGTTCGGTTCATCATCAAGCCACAACCCCCACCCCCTTCTACCACACACCCCCCTTCCCCCCCCAACCCCCCCAACCCACCCCACCCACATCCCATCACCCACCAACCCCCCCCCTCCCCACCCCACAACCCCCCACCCCACAACCCCCCACCCCCCAAAAACTCACCTGGCTTTGATGTGTTCGAACAGGGCGGGAAGGTGTTCATCAGAGCCGTGAGGAAATGCTGGGAAGGCACGTACATCTTCTCACCACTGGCCGCAGAGCTCAAGCCTAAGCCGCCGCCAGCCAGACCACCCCCCGCCGCCACCCCCTCCACCACCACCTCCTCCTCCTGCTACGCTACTGCCACCACCACTGCCACTACCACTACCACTGCTAGTTCCACCCGTGGCCGAACTCTGGGTGGCTGTGACCTGGGCTTTGTCGGGTGCGCGGGTAGCGTTAGTGCCGATGTTGAGCCAGACCTTCCAGGCAGCTGACCATAGGGGGATGTCATCGTCTGCGCTTTCGGAGATGGTGGCGGTGGTGGTGGTTTCGGTGGTGGTTGTAGGGGTGGTGGAGGTAGGGGTGGTGCCGGTGGTGGTGGTTTTGGCGGTTTCGTCAGATCTGTGGGTTATTTATTATTATTATTTTTTAGATTTTGGGAAGAGAAGTGAGGAGAATTGAGTGAGAGTTGAAAGTGGTAGGTGTTGGGTGGTGGTTTTGTGTGTGTGTGGTGTGTGTGTGTGTGTGTGTGTGTGTGTGTGTGTGTGTGTGTGTGTGTGTGTGTGTGTGTGTGTGTGTATGTATGTGTGTGTGTGGTGTATGTATGTGTGAGAGAGAGAAAGAGAGAGAGAGAGAGAGAGAGAGAGAGAGAGAGAGAGAGAGAGAGAGAGAGAGAGGAGAGAGAGAGAGAGAGAGAGAGAGAGAGAGAGAGAGAGAGGACAGACAGACAGACAGACAGACAGACAGGGCAACAGACAGACTGACAAAGAGAGACAGACAGACTACCCCCCCAAAACACACACACACTACAACACCCCCACCCACCCTACAACCCCCCCCCCCCACACAAACACTAACACCACACACTTCAAGAAAGATGCACACCGTTATTTCAGCACCACCTGTCGTTGTCTTTCGGGACTCGTTTAAGAATTCAGATTCTCCACGTTTATGTGCTAGTTTGGGGAAAAAAAACACCGAAAAAAGAAAGAAGAAAATGGGTATCGAAAGAGGGACACACACACACACACACACACACACGCGCGCCGCCACACACACACACACACCATACACACAAACATACACACACTACACACACATACAGTGCACACACACACAACACAAACACTACCCCCCCCCCCCGCCCCCCGCACAACACCCCCCCCACAACAGCCCCCCACACCACACACACACACAAACACTTACACTACACACCCACCCACCACACCCACTATAAACACACACTACACTACACTACACTACACTAACTACACTACACTACACTACACACACACACAACACACACACACACACACACACACACACACACACACACACACACACACACACCACACCACAGAGCCAACTCTGTGAAATTTAAGACTGTTTTTCCACCCTTCTCTCCTTCTTTCCTTAATTTGCAGAAGTTATTTCTTTCTGATCTCGCTTTCTTACGCCCCCCCCCCCCCCCCCCCCGCCACACACACACCACACACCTCTACCCCCCCCCTTCCTCTCCTCTCTCTGTCTTGGCAAATTGTCTCTTTAAAAAAAAACCCAAACACCACAAAGTGTTTTCTTTTTTTCTATTGGTGATTCATGCCAATTAGGCTTGTTCCCTGTGTCTTAAGTCCGTGTGCGTTAATTTGGATTTCTTTTTTTTTCGGGGGGGGGGGGGGGGGGGGGGGGGGGTGGGTCACTTGACCTGTGTGTGTGTGTGGTGTGTGTGTGTGTGTGTGTGTGTGTGTGTGTGTGTGTGGGGTGTGGTGGTGTGTGGTGGTGTGTGTGTGTGTGTGTTGTGTGTGTGTGTGTGTGTGTGTGTGTGTGTGTGTGTTGTGTGTGCTTCTGTCTGTCTGTCTGTCTGTCTGTCTGTCTGTCTGTCTGTTGTTGTCTGCCTGCCTTTCTTCTTGCCTGCCACTCTGTCTGTCTGTCTGTCTGTCTGCCCCCCCCCCCCCCCTCTCTCTCTCTCTCTCAAGCTAGATACAATATTTTTTTTAAATGAATAAAAGAATTCTAGAAAAGCTCAGTCAGAAAGAAGATCAGAGACAGCCAAGATAATCTTTTCCACAGCTCTGCCGGTTCAATAGATAGACAGATGGATGGATGGGCAAAATAACCTGACTGGGTCACACACACTGGAGAATTTCTTTCACAGTGTGGTTAAGATGATGTTGGGTCTCATCAAAAGTGTGGGTAAAATTTATCATCTTTTTTTCCTTTTTAAATTATTTTTTTTTTTTTACCGTTTCTCGGTTAGAGAGCTTCGAGGTTCACCAGTGGGTGAGAATTTTGCGTATTCGACTTTTTTTTTTTTTTTTTTTAAATTTTTTTTTTTTTACTCCACCATGAAAGTGTCCATATTCAGACTTCGGGGATAGATATTTGATATTACTTGTAACTTCAATGGCTATGAAGATTATTCAGATAAGAACTCAATATGTTCATTGTATAAAGAAGACGCGGAAGACGAAAAAGATTTCTTGTTTGTGCGGTTTGTTTTTTTAAAAAAATGTTCAAAATACGCACACGCTATATTCCATAATATGACCACTGCCCAATAAGTTCTGAGAGCGATCCAAACTTATTTAGATGTACTGTACCGATGTCTGCTACAGATGCAAAGAAACAGGTTCTTATAACTAACACCTGGGTATTTTACATGTGCAGGGCGTTTAAGATGAGAGAAATCGGAATGTCCTTACTGCCAGAAAATGATCTGGTGCATACCACCCTTCCTTTTCTCCTCTCACATACAAATCGAGACAGGAAAGGACGCGCGCATACACACATACATCTATACACATACATACTACCCTACCCCTCCCCCCCCACAAAAAAAACTACAGCAAAAAAACCACACACACCCTTCACACCCCCCCCACAGAGATACACCCTTACACTCCCCCCCACACTGCACGCCTCCCTCCTACCCCCCCCCCCCCACACACTACAATCCGCACGCAACACCCTCCCCCCCAACTCTCCCCCCCCCACACCCCCCCCAACACACACACCCCCATCACCCACTCATCACCCTCCCCTACACCACCCCACCCCACCACCCCTACCCCCCTACACCCCACCCCCACCACACCCCCCCCAACACCACCACACTCACCTCTGCATCTCCTCCGCGGAGGGGGGAGTGAGGATGGAGGGGGGCAGGTCCAGATCGTCGTGGCCCCTGTCCTTGCCCTCCCTGGAGATCTGCAGGATTTCCTGGAAGCTCTTGAGGGCCGCCAGGGACACCTCCGCGTTCCGGCACAGCGCCGAGGTCTCGATGTACTCCAGCAGCAGAGACCACGCCCGTGGGAAGTCACCTGTAACAGGGGGAAATAGGAAACGTTTAAACGTGATTAGACTCTGAATTTAGAATGCGGCTACCTTTGGGGTAGGAAGCCACCCCCCAAAACAACAACAACAACAAAACCCACGAAACAAAACAAAACAAAAAAACCCTCCACCAAACCGGGTGTCGACATACGCCAAGATTAGGGGGAATAGAAACGTTTAAACGTGATTATCCTCTGATGTCAAGAGTATGGGTACCTTTAGGGTAGGGAGGAGCAAAAAAGAAACAACAAAAAAATCATCACGAAACACAACAAAACAAACAAAACAAAAAAAACACACACAACACCAAACCGGGGTCGACATACGCCAGATTTTTTTTTTTTTTTTACCGTTTGGTGAATTTTTGGAGTTCTAGCTGAGTAGTAGCACAACAATATGACAATAACAGCACGTTGTGTGTGAGTGTGTGTGTGTGTGTGTGTGTGTGTGTGTGTGTGTGTGTGTGTGTGTGTGTGTGTGTGTGTTGTGTGTGTAAGTGTGTGTGTGTGTGTGTGTGTGTGTGTGTGTGTAAGTGTGTGCGTGCGTGCGTGCGTGCGTGCCCGCGCTCATGCATCTATGCGTGCGAGTCTCTGTGTGTGTGTGTGTGTGTGTGTGTGTGTGTGTGTGTGTGTGTGTGTGTGTGTGCGTGCGTGCGCACGTGTGTGTGTGTGTGTGTGCGCTCGTACGCGCACGCCCACGCACGAGTGTGTGTGTGTTCTATTCTGTTCGCACATGCAAGTTGATACTATGACGACTCACAATAATTCTGTCTAAACGATCACACCGACAGAAAAAATGAATTGCTTTCTTGGTATTCTACAGGAACAATAATACCTATCAACAACGGATCCGGAATTAAACGAAAACTACACCAAAGTTTGGTAAGAAGAAAAAAGTAACAAAAAGCGCGCGCGCACGCACACACACACACACACACACACACACACACACACACACACACACACACACACACACACACAGAGTAATAGCCGCGGATCTTTTCAGAAACAATAACAGACGACTTCTTTTCTATTACAGAAAAATAAGCTCGAACCACCTGTGCTTATTTTTCTTCTAAAAACAAAACAAAACAAAAAACCCTAACATCTTCATAACAGCTTAGCTAGAATGTTGAGGTCCACATATCGAAGTGGTGAGAGTTTTACGTATGCAATCGCTTTTGTTTTTGAACCAAATTGAAACATTTTGTAACTCATCTACATGACATTTGACTCCGGAGACGGGGTGATGAAAATATTTGATGATTTTTGTTTTCATGTATTGGGCTGTAGAAACACAACACCGGTTTTGACGATGATGATGATGTGATTTTGACAAAAAAATGTCTGTTTTCTATACATCACAACACGCAACGCACGCACGCACGCACACACACACACACACACACACACACACACACACACACACACACACACACACACACACACACACACAACACACACTGTCGAAAATGATACTAACACATTCATACTGTCTGCCTATCTGCAGTGTAT
>CM060332.1:29495964-29500964 GCA_030674155.1 Stramonita haemastoma
GGGAGCTAAGATGATGCATGATGATGATAATGATGATGGTGATGGTGATGGTGGTGGTGGTGATGGTGGTGGTGTGTGGTGGGTGATGCAGATGATGAAGACGATGATGATAGACGACGACGATGAAAGTTATGATGATGATAATAATGATAACGATGATGATGATAACATTAACAATAACAATATTAATATTAATAATGAGTTTACATGCTTCAGCAATCATCCTATATTGCCAACACCTGCCCTACCTGTTGCATTTCCAGAACAAACATTCTTCATCCAAAAAACCCAGTCATATTCTTCAGATAATCATAATCGGCCATCCCCACCTCTCTCTCTCTCTCTCTCTCTCTCTCTCTCTCTCTCTCTCTCTCTCTCTCTCTCTCTCACCACACACACACACACACACACACACACACACACACACACACACACACACACACACACACACACACACACACACACACACACACAATCAAACAATTCGCACGCCAAACGCACACATCTTCAAGAGATGGAATTTCGGATCTGGCACCAAAAAAACAACAACAACAAAACTTTCAAGATGACCTTGCAAGCAGAGATAAATATTATGTAAAACCGTCAGTAACAGGGAACAGAATCTCAAGACAGTGAGGATCTAGTCCTCCAACCAGCCCCCCCCCCCCCCCACCCACCCACCCACCCCCTATCCAAAACATCCGTAACCAAACAATGATTTCACTCTTTCAGGGAGGGGAACCCAACACAACAAGCCCATAATTTCTGGAAGCAAGTGAGCGAGACGGCTGGCAGACGCTCGCTACACTAGGCCTACACCAGCAGGTCTGTTAGACAAAACAAGTCAGGCAACGACCCGTCCTATTAGGGGAACAATCCCACGCCTGATGAAGTGTACTTCACGCTCGCTTGAACAGGAAGCCACTGAAACCGTTTTCGTACCAGTGAAACAAGAAGGGATAGTTTGGGGGGATGGTTAAGACGTTCGAACGACGTAAGGTGACAGACAGACAACTCTGGTATGGATGGGCCTCGTGGTCGGCAGGACTAAAAACACCATGACATTAAAGCTATTTCAACAAATCAGAACATGGCACAGATTGCAATGATTGGACTATGACAGCCCCCATTTCTGACACAATCGACGCATTGCTCGTGTCTTCAGAGAAAGTGGCATCCTGACAATGAAGGCAGAACCCAGCAATTTCACTCCGTGTAAAAAAAAAGAAATAAAGAGAGTGGGGGATCAGAGAGAGAGAGAGAGAGAGAGAGAGAGAGGGGGGGGGGGAGGGAGAGAGGGGGGGGGAGAGGGAGGAGAGAGAGAGAGAGGGAGAGGAGAGAGAGAGAGAGAGAGAGAGAGAGAGAGACAGACAGACAGAGACAGACAGAAAGACAGACAGACAGAGTGGGGGGGGGAGAGAGAGGGAGAGGGAGGGAGGGAGGGAGAGGGAGGGAGGAGGAGAGAGAGAGAGAGAGAGAGAGAGAGAGAGAGAGAGAGAGAGAGAGAGAGAGAGAGAGAGAGAGAGAGAGAGAGAGAGAGAGACAGACAGACAGAGACAGAGACAGACAGACAGCGACAAAGACAGACAGACAAAAACAGACACATAAACAACTACACAAAGACAGACACATAGACAACTACACAGACACAGACACAGACACACACACACAGAGTCACAAGACAACACAAAGAAACAAAAAACCAGACAGACCAAGTAGTAGAAAAAAAATCCGTACACAGACAGGGACTTTTGTTGAGAGCCAAAAGAAAAAACAAACCAAAACAACAACCAACAAAAAAACCAACCCCCAACCAAAGACTGGCGGGCGCAGAATCAGACTTTTCCCTCCTCTCAAAAGACGAGCATCTCCCTACGGGATTACATTAAACGTGAACTCTCTTAAACCTTTTGGAATGGGGAAGGGGAAAGAGAGGAGGAGGGGGGGGGGGGAGAGAGGAGGGAGGGGGCAGAGGGGAAAGGGGGGGGGGTGCTGCACCAATGGGTTCCAGCCAACTTAGGTTTTTTTTCTGTTTGGGTTTTTTTGTTGTTTTTTTTCGTTGTTGTTGTTGTCGTTTGTCCGTCATCTGATTCTTGACGTGGACGATGATGGTTGCAGCCCTTTTGGCCAAAAAGGGTTTTCAGTGTCCCTTCCCTCCTCCTCCTCCTCCTCCTACTTTCTCCTATGAATTATTACAGATTGTATGATTGTGTGCTTGCGAGTCTTTTGTCCTGTACTGTACTGCACTGCTCTTCTGCACTGTACTGCACAGAACACGACCAAAGTTTTCTTTCCCTGTGTGTGTGTGTGTGTGTGTGTGTGTGTGTGTGTGTGTGTGTGTGTGTGTGTGTGTGTGTGTGTGTGTGTGTGTGTGTGTGTGTGTGTGTGAGAGAGAGAGAGAGAGAGAGAGAGAGAGAGAGACAGAGACAGAGACAGAGACAGAGACAGAGAGACACAGAGACACAGAGAGAGAGAGAGAGAGAGAGAGAGAGAGAGAGAGAGGAGAGAGAGAGAGAGAGAGAGAGAGAGAGAGAGAGAGAGAGAGAGAGAGAGAGAATTGAATTGAATTGAACTGAATTGAATGAATTTTATTTAAAGAGGGTTATGGCATCAGCATCTATATGGCATCAGAAACATGCTTTTATACAACCAGCCCTCTGGGAAAAAAAACAAAAATACCAACACAGAGAGAGACACAGACAGAGATAGAGACAGAGAGAGACGGAGACAGACAGAGAGACAGACAGAGACAGAGAGTCTAAAGTCCACAATGATCACAGCCAAGTTCCTTGTCTGACTTTCTTTTGTAATGCATTGACTGACTGTGTATTGGGTTGTCTGCACAGATCAGTGCTGTCTATCTGTCTGTCTGTCTGTCTGCCTGCCTGCCTGCCTGCCTGCCTGCCTGCCTGCTTACCTACCTACCTACCTACCTACCTACCTATCTATCTATCTATCTATCTATCTATCTACCTACCTACCTACCTACCTACCTACCTACCTACCTACCTACCTACCTACCTACCTATCTATCTATCTATCTATCTATCTATCTATCTATCTATCTAATGATCTACCTACCTACCTACCTACCTACCTACCTACCTACCTATCTATCTATCTATCTATCTATCTATCTATCTATCTATCTATCTATCTATCTATCTATTTATCTATCTATATATCTACCTATCTACCTATGTATGTATGTGTGTGTGTATGTATGTATGTATGTATGTATGTATGTATGTATGTATGTATGTATGTATGTATGTATGTATGTATGTATGTATGTATGTATGTATGTATGTATGTATGTATGCATGTATGTATGTATGTATGTATGTATGTATGTACGTACGTACGTACGTACGTACGTAGTATGTATGTATGTACGTACGTATGTATGTACGTACGTACGTACGTATGTATCTGTCTGTCTGTTTGTCTGTCTGTCTATCTATCTATCCATCTATCTATCTATCACGGAGTGTACACAAACACAGACGCCCGTTGTTTCTGTCTTCTCTCTGTCACATAAGTCAGGGTTTACAGCCTTTCTGTGCAGGAAGGAGACTTGAGGCGAGGAATCCATCCACACAGTTTACAGAGGTAACGCACCCTGCCACCAACAAACTCAAAAGTCTGGCTTCGATCCCGGTCAGGCCGGGTCTGTTTGTGCCTGGGACTTTTCCCACATTCTTTCACTACACCCTGATTGGTGGTCAGGGTGCTAGTCTATCGGGTGAGACGATAAAACTGAGGTCTTGTCCTTGGCAAATTCTGTAGAAAAAGGCCACTCTGATATGAACACAAATACTCGAGCAGACAGGAAAAGACAACTGAAAAAAAAGGGAGTGTCACTGCTCTTCTGGCAATAATCATTCTATCCAGCTCCCCTTGGACAGCAGCCCGAATTTCACACAGCGAAATCTGCTGTGACATAAGTTTGTGTACAAATACATTTATACATAAACATATATATGTGACGCTCCGCCACGAAATGAGTCGCTTAGCACATTACCCAATTTTGCTCTAGGAGCCATTAAAGGCAGGTAGGGTCAAGTTGTCAATTTTGAGATTTTGATTAATTATTAAACTATATCCGTTTATCTACCTTGTAATGAAATATCAAGGCATAATTTTTATCCCTTTTGCTTTTAAATGTGTTTTGAAAATACCCAAGCCCTCATTCTGACAACGTGTTACGAAAATAAACTTGTCCGTTTCTCATTTTGCCACTTCCTGTAGTCTATCATTTCAACTTGTAATAACTTTGCACAGAATTGTCCGATTTTCAATCTGTTTTTTGTATTTGATAGCCACTTTATTGTACATTGATAACATGTCAATAACTAAAAATTGACCTCATGTGCACTCCGTCTCATTATGTGGTGGAGCGTCACAATATATATATATATATATATATATATATATATATATATATATATATATATATACATACATACATACATACATACATACATACATACATACATACATACATTACATACATACATATATGCATACATACATTACATACATACATATATATAGATATGTATATATGTGTATATATGTATATGTACACACACACATACACACACACAAACACGTATATATACTGATATAGATATATATATATATATATATATATATATATATAATATATATATATATTATATATACTGATTATATATATATATACTGATATATATATATATATATGTGTGTGTGTGTGTGTGTGTGTGTGTGTGTGTGTGTGTGTGTGTGTGTGTGTGTTTGTATGAGTGTGTGTGTGTGTTTGTATGAGTGTGCGTGTGTGCATGTGTGTGTCTGTCTATATCTGTGTGAGTGTGTGTTGCGTTTAATTCTAGCTCTGATCACAACTAGATGAAATTTTTGTTCACCACAGTTTCTTTTGCACGTGTGCACTATCTGGCTTTCTCGGTGACACTAATTATTTCTGGCCAAGGCAAAAAGCTGTGTCACTTATTGAT
>CM060332.1:29533516-29536016 GCA_030674155.1 Stramonita haemastoma
GCCACCGAAACCAGCAAAACAACACACCACTTACCATAACACACACGCACACCACACACAAAAAAACGCACAACATACACACACGCGGCGACGCGCGCCCAAACACACACCACCACACAGCATGCGATAAAAAAAAAAAAAAGTGCAGACAGAAATGATGAAACACCCCAGTAAAAACACTAATTTGACGCTCGAAAAAAATTAATCCTCAAAAGGTTCAGAGAAGGGGGGGGGGAAAAGGGAAAGAGAGAGAGAGAGAGAGAGAGGAGAGAGAGAGAGAGGGAGAGAGAGAGAGAGGAGAGAGAGACAGAGACGAGACGGGAAGAGGACAGGAGACGAGAGACAGAGAAAGACAGAGAGGGGAGAGAGTGAGATGAGAGGGAGCAGACAGACAAGACAGACAGACAGAGAAACAGAGAGACGAAAGACAGAAGAAAAACAGACAGAGCAGAGAGAGAGCAGGGGCAGGGAGAGGAGGGGGGAGGGGGGAGGGAGAGGGGAGAGGGGGGAGAGAGAGAGAGGGGAGAGAGAGAGAGAGAGAGGGAGAGAAAAGAGAGAGAGAGAGAGAAAGGGGGGAGAGAGGAGGGAGAGAGAGAGAGGGAAGGAGAGAGAGAGAAGCAGACAGAAACAGAGACAGAGCGAGAGTAGAAGACAGACAGACAGAGAGAGAGGCAGACAGACAGACTGAGAGAGAGAGAGAGAGGGAGGGGGGAAAGGGAACAGAGACAGAGACAGACAGACAGAGAGACGAGACAGAGAGAGAAGATACAGAGAGACAGAGGGGGGGAAAGGGGAAAGGCAGACGGGCCCCCCAAAAGACCCAGCCCCCACCCAAAAAAGATACACGCCAGACAAGCTAAGACTCGACCCCAAAGTTTGGTTTTTTTTTTAAAAATGTGACCGCCAAGTATTAATCTCCTTGCAGGTTTAAAAACCCCGTACCCATCGCCGCGGGCTTTTTTCCCCAAATTTCCCCCCCTCTGGAGTCTTCATGCCAAAGACCTTTTTTTTTTTTTTCTTTTTCGCCCCTTTTTTTCTTTTTTTTCTTTTCATTTCCCTTTCCCCCAGGTTAAGTTTAATGTTTTTACAAGCCCAACCCGCTGGGACGGTGTCGTTAAATGGGTTTTTTGCCCTTTTGGTTAATTAAGTGTTCAACTATCTGCCGGCCTACGGAAAAAAAATTTTTTTTTTTAACTGTTTTTAACGCTGGTTTTAAAAAAAATTTTAAAAAAAAAACAATACCTGTCCCCAAATGAAAAAAGGGTTACTTTTTTTTAAAAAAAATAACAACTCAAGTGGGGGGGGGGCGAAAAAAGGAAAAAAAAAAGGTAGTAGTTTTCCTAAAAATTTTTGGGGAAGGAAAAAAAATTGTTGTTTTTTTTTACTCGATTCACAACTTACAAAGACAATGGCCCTAAAGGTTTCCTTTTTTTAAAAACGGTGGGGGGGGGGGGGGGGGGGGGGGGGGGGGGGGGGGGGGGGGGGGGGGGGAGAGGAAAAGGGGGAGTGGGTGGGAGATGGTAATCCAGGGCAATCGAAAGGGGTTCGGGGGGTCGCAAAAGCAATGAAACAATCAACCACGGCTAAATCCCCCCCCTTAGCTGAGTCCTTAACCCCGGTCTGTTCCTGGGGAACAATTCCCCAACCCCTAAAAAATCCAACCAGCACACCCCTTCCTTAAACCCACACCCACACACACCAACAAACCCAAAACAACCCACACAAAACCCTGATAAAATATAATTTAAATTATAAATTTTAAAATACTACATCATACATTCATACATAATACTTTACATACAAAATACTACATAAAATAAACAAAGCTAGAGACCGAGTCAACCAAAAAGGTCAGTGACCTCTGGATCGGGGGAAAATTTCTCCAATCCCGAGTAAAAAGTAAAAATGACAAAAATTAAGAGGGAGAGAGAGAGGAAAGAGAGAGAGAGGGGAGGCAGAGAAGAGCAGGAGACAGAGCAGAGAGGCAGAGACAAGACGAGAGAAAGAAAGAGAGAGAGGGAGAGAGAGAAGAGGGGGGGGGGGGGGGGGGAGAAGGAGAGGAAGGAAGGGATCAAGAGACAAAAGAAAAACAAAATATCCACAAAGCAACACAACACAACAAATATAAAACACAAAGCACGAAGATAAGGACCAAGGTAAAGAACTGAACCTTAAAAGAGAGTAATGCAGTGAGTTGGAAAAGCCAGCAATCCATTGCCTGTTTTTTAGCGGATTTCTGGATCAGAAGATATGGGGGGAATAAAACCCAAAAAACACACCCAACCCCCGAAGTATTTCAAATTCTCTACACAACAAAGAAAACGGGGACAGTGAAAGGTCAGTAGGGAGATGGAGGAAAGAGAGAGATGAAAGGGGAGGGAGAGAGAGGGGGATGGGAGGGGAAGTGGGGAGAGAGAGAGAGAGGGGGAGAAAAGAAGGGAGAAGGAGAGAAGAGAAAGAGAGAGAGAGAGAAGACAGACGCAGAGACAGACAGACAGAC
>CM060332.1:29543516-29546016 GCA_030674155.1 Stramonita haemastoma
TTCTACTACTACTTCTACTACTCTTTTCTTCTATACCTACTTCTGCTCTGCCCAAACTGCCACTGATCCTCTGGCCGTGTTTATGGTGCTATTCAAAGAATGGCACCCAGTTTACAACAAAGTGCATCCTGAACACATGGGTCCTGCTATAAAGGAAGGGTCAAAGCCTATGACTCATGGAAACTCGTTTGCTCTTTGTGAACAAACACAAAAGAGAAACAAAAAAGGAATCATGCAAAACGCACTTGCAAGTCTGCACATAAGTTTGTCATGGGAGATCACATAGAGAAAAGATGAAAAGTCTCTATCTTTTCGTGTGGTTTCTAATTCAATTAAGAATTTCACACCACAACTTCAACATCTGCACTTTCCAGCAATTTATTTTCACGCCTGTGTGACTGAAAGTTAACTGGAATCTTTTTCAGATTGTGGCTGCGGGTTAGAAAATGTTTTTGGGTGCATTATTTGCTAGTTTGGTTGGTCTCTTCATTTTTTTGTGTGCTTTGCTTTCGGTTTAGACTGGAAAGAATATTATGCCGACCAAGTGTTTGTAGTTTTCTTGGTTGCATGATCAAGAACGCTTCAAGATTTCTTGATGCATTGACACACTGCTCAGCAAGCTGAATGGATGGTTATCTTTCGAGTCAATAATGCTCTCATCCTCCAAATCATTATCTTTCTCTCTAATTTATTTTCTGTTTAGTCTCTTCAACTTAAAAAAAAAATTCTTACTGTCTTTTTTTCTGTCATGAATGGATGACAACAGGAAGATACCCACCTTCATCCACCCCTCCCAAATCACCGGCCCTTTTCCTCCCCATAAAAGCCCCACTCACCCAACCAACCAACCAGCCAACCAACCAGCTAACCAACCAACCCAACCAACCAACCAACCAACCAACCAACCAACCAACCAACCAACCAACCGACCTACCAACCAAACAACCAACCAACCAACCAACCGACCTACCAACCAAACAACCAACCAACCAATCCATCAACCCACTATCCAACCAATCAACCAACCAACCAATCAACCGACCAACCAACCAACCTACCAACCAACCCATCAACCCACTATCCAACCAACCAACCAACCAACCAATCAACCAACAAAAAAAAGCATCCCCAAATAACACGGACTACAGCCTCCTTTGATTTCAGCACCTGCTGATTTATCAGAAAGATAAACAACTGCTTAATCAAAAGCAAGGCTGTTCTTTTCATGAGGACGACAAAAAAAAGACCCCAGCTGTGACAGCAAAGTCACTGAAGCAAGGGAATAGATAAGTCTGTGACATTTGACCGTTAAAAAAACAAACAAACCAAAAAGAAAAACCCTACCCAACAACAACAAACAAGCATCAAACAAACACCGAACACAAATATCGAACTAAAATCAATAGAGTAAGGGGGAGGAGGGAGGTGGGGGTGGGGTGGAGGCGCGGGGGGAGGGGGGGAGGGAGGACAGAGGTATCTGACAACTAAAAGCAACTCTTGAATATTTGGTTAAAAGCAGCACAGCCCTGTGATATTTGAATTAAAATATCTCTGGAGTCTTTGGTTAAAGCAAGTTTTGAGACGCATATATTATTATAACGGAAGAAAAACAGAAATAAGGGGGGTGTGTGTGTGTGTGTGTGTGTGTGTGTGTGTGTGTGTGTGTGTGTGTGTGTGTGTGTGTGTGGTGTGCGTGCGTGCGTGTGCGTGCGTGCGTGCGTGCGCGTGCGTGCGTGCGTGCGTGTGTGCGTGCGAGCGTGCGTGCGTGCGTGCGTGCGACACAGTGCTCCACTTCTTTCTGCATTGTTCCAAATCTTTCTGTGTGGTCCCTGTCCTGTCTTCAACGCTCCAAATCTTTCTTCAATGGTCCAAATCTTTCTTCAATGGTCCAAATCTTTCTTCAATGGTCTAAATCTTTCTTCAATGGTCCAGATCTTTCTTCAATGCTCCAGATCTTTCTTCAATGCTCCAGATCTTTCTTCAATGCTCCAGATCTTTCTTCAATGCTCCAGATCTTTCTTCAATGCTCCAGATCTTTCTTCAATGCTCCAAATCTTTCTTCAATGCTCCAAATCTTTCTTCAATGCTCCAAATCTTTCTTCAATGCTCCAAATCTTTCTTCAATGCTCCAAATCTTTCTTCAATGCTCCAGATCTTTCTTCAATGCTCCAGATCTTTCTTCAATGCTCCAGATCTTTCTTCAATGCTCCAGATCTTTCTTCAATGCTCCAAATCTTTCTTCAATGCTCCAAATCTTTCTTCAATGCTCCAAAAATTTCTTCAATGCTCCAGATCTTTCTTCAATGGTCCAGATCTTTCTTCAATGGTCCAGATCTTTCTTCAATGCTCCAGATCTTTCTTCAATGCTCCAGATCTTTCTTCAATGCTCGAGATCTTTCTTCAATGCTCGAGATCTTTCTTCAATGCTCCAAATCTTTCTTCAATGCTCCAAATCTTTCTCAATGCTCCAAATCTTTCTTCAATGCTCCAAATCTTTCTT
>CM060332.1:29551016-29555467 GCA_030674155.1 Stramonita haemastoma
GTTCCTGTCTTGCTGATTCTACACAGTTCGTCTTAATCTCTCCATCCTCAGCCATATGCGCATCCTCAATAGTTATTTATTTATCTATTTATTCTTTTGTATCCTGGATAATGGTCTAAGCACTCACGCGCTTTTTTTTTTTTTACACCAGTCCCCTTGTGTAGCAGTTTTGTAAATTTCGTCACTGTTTCCACCGGCACACAAATAGCCTACCTCTCCTAAAAAGCGGAACAAGATTTAACGTGAGCAAGGTTAGAAGTCCACCGCAGGAAGCCTATCAATGTCAGGCACCGTGGGGCCACCAGCCAGTGGGGACTTGCACTGCTGCTGTACTGGGTCTACTGTGTTGTTGTAGTGTTCACTTTGGTGCCTGTTCTCAGCTTGACATCGTAGTTATCCACCCACTTAGGGCCCCCCCCAACACCTACCCCCAACCCCCCCCCCCCCCCCCCCCCCCCCCACCCCCCCCCCCCCCCCCCTCCCCTTACTCCGACCCACATGATAGCCCCCTACCCCCCACTATACTGACGCACAATCTTTGACGCGACCAACGAATCCCGCTCCCACCCAAAACCCTCACCATTCCCCCGCCAACCTCCAAACCCAAAGGCTTCGACATAAACTCACCAACAGGCACAAAGTGTATTGGGGAAACCGAATCTGAGGTCACTATGAGACCAGAGCAACTGAAGCCACCGATCCGGAAGCATTTTTAAAACACATGCATGATGACCAATGATGATTGATAAGGTTTGGTTACATCGTTTTGGGACTACTTGACAGGGTTGACTTAACGCTTTCAATCATAATATATCTCGAGGTCAACCGAACCCCCGAGAGATACAGACACTTGCAGTGTTGTGGTCAGGTAATTTGACCAACACTCTCGGGAGTCGTGTGCGTAAAGTGGACGAAGCTTGATTGTGTGGTCCCAAGTCTTCCCAAATGAGCCCGTATAATACGCACACTCACTCTGGGTAGGAGCCGGCCTTGACTCCTATGGGATTCGAACCTGCGACCTTCCAGATCGTAAACCAAGGAGCAAACCATGCCCCATGGTGGCTGGCTCTCACAGTGGACCCTGGCCTTGTCTGTCTCTGATTAACATTCAAACTAACACATAATCCCCCTCCTCTCTCTGTCTCTCTCTCTGTCTCGTCCCTGTCTGTCTGTCTGTCTCTCTATGTGCCTGCCTGCCTGCTCCCTCTCCGCTCGCTCTCTGTCTCTCTGTCTCTGTCTCTCGTCTCTCTGTCTCTCTGTCTCTCTGTCTCTCTCTCTCTCTCTCTCTCTCTCTCTCTCTCTCTCTCTCTCTCTCTCTCTCCTCCTGCCTGTCTATCAGTCTACCTGTCTGTCTGTCTGACTGCCTGAATCTGTCCCTCTCCCTACTCGAACGTCAAAACCTGCAATTCGTTTCCTTCAGTTTTCTCTATCCGTGTCATGGAAATTTGTTGGGTTTCCCCCCCCCCCCCCCCGTTCTGAAAAAGGACGTAAACTGAAGCATTGTGAGAAGAGTGTACATATTCCATGGGAGTTATTTGCTACGGTCGTGGAGTGCATTCTTTCTAAAAAGATGGATGGAAAAAGTAAAAGAAAAAAATGTAAAAATTCTCTCTCTGTCTCTGTCTCTCTCATCCTCTCTCCCTCCCTCCTTCCCTCCGTCCGTCCGTCCGTCCGCGTCTCTCTCTCTCTCTCTCTCTCTCTCTCTCTCTCTCTCTCTCCTCTCTCTCTCTCTCTCTCTCTCTCTCTCTCTCTCTCTCTCCCCCCCCCACCTCTCTCTCTCTCTGTCTCTCTGCCTCACTGTCTGTGTGGGGGTGTGATTTTCACCTGTACTTCAGTGAGACAAGGTGAATCCTCTCCCATATTGACCAGTCACATTTTACCCGCGATTCTCTTCTTTCTATTCTCTTCTAATTTTTTCCCTCTCCTATAGATCTAGCCATATTTTCCATGTTTTCTGATTTAGGCCTTTTTGGGGGGAGAGGGTATCAAATTTTGTTAAGAACCTTGACAAAGCAAATAAAAGATGCAAGCAAACAGCAAAGAACAACCAACCAACCAAACTAAAAAAAAAACTAAAAAAAAAACAACCCCAGAACCCTACCACCCCACCCACCCTACACTTTTTCCTACGCCCCTTCCTTTCTCGCCCTGTCACCGTACTTTTCACGTTACTGGCATTTTAAACACTCCCAAGGGTCTGGTAAGGAAACACAACGAGTCCCATACGGCCCATTCCCCACACAGACCATTTCCCCACACTGTACCATTCCCACAGGGCCAATTTCCACGAGCGGGGGCGATTCCCATAATGTACGAGTTGCGCCGTTGTATCGCTTTCACGTAAAAGATGATTCTGCTGATCCCATTTGGCCTGAATGGTAAAATCCCATTTACCGTTTGCCCCTAAGCGGTTCTATACACCTTGCTGAAGCGGCCTGGCCTTGTTGTTATAAACAGTGGAGGCGATAGTTTACAGCTTTGTCTCCAGTTTATGAGCGGTATTTCAAAAGCTGTTGTTGGGGTTTTTCGGGGTGAAGGTGGTTGTTGGTTGTTGTTTTTTTCTCTCTCTCTGTATCCGAGGATCGCACTTACTGAAC
The DNA here is from genome assembly GCA_030674155.1 of Stramonita haemastoma. Lineage (NCBI taxonomy): Eukaryota > Metazoa > Mollusca > Gastropoda > Neogastropoda > Muricidae > Stramonita > Stramonita haemastoma. The sequence continues at coordinate 29,553,614 of CM060332.1, forward strand.
ATTGCATGGGGGTCATCTGTGAAATGACTGCTGGTTTTGCTTTGTTTCGTTTTGTGATGAGAAGACAAGAAAGATTGATATTTATTTCACACGACGTTATGCAGGCTACTCCACTTTAATAATAATAATGATAATGATGATAATGATAATATAAAAACAACAACAACAATAATAATAATAATAATAACAACAACAATAACAATAACAACAACAACAATAATATATATGGAATTTGTATAGAGCTAAATCTTGTAAAGTAAACACATCAAAGCGACTGACGACAACAACCACAATCAGTTCAGCTTCCTTGTCTATTTAATTAATTCATCGCAGAACTAAAGAGAAATAACTTCTTCCTTCCTTCCAGACCTAGTTACTTCAATCACCAAACTGTTTACCTTAGTGACTTCCCCTGTGAGGATGCAGGGAGGGGGGTGTCGGTTATAAATAGCATCCCCACCTTCTGGAAAATTCTCTACTAGAATTCTCCCTTTTCTGTGTCTCTCGTTGTTTCTGCTTTGTTCCCCTTCTTTCTGTCATTATTTCTTCTTGTCTATTTTCTGCTTTCTTCGGTCCACTCTGCTGCCTTTTTTTTTTTCCAAAGAAAGAATTAGAAACAACAATTCTCTCTCTCATACCGCAGTAGTCGAATGTGCTGCGCTGGGCCTGACTGACTTGTCAGACACTTAATTTAACCAACAGCGCAAAGCACTTTCGCTCCTAGGACAAGACAACAATCGTTGCTGTCTGAGCGTTCGATGACGACGACGAAGAAGAAGAAAAAAAGAAGAACCTAGTGACCTAGAAAAGGGGAAATATGGATCTCTGACGCAGTTTCTTTTAGCGCACTTTTGAGTGTTCAGATCAGTCTTTGACACAGGAGGCGATACTGTATGGACGAGGCTGAATATAGCTTACATCCCATCTGTCAAGACAGCCCCGACAGCGCAATCCAAAGCGATCGCGTTTCTCCTCTCCTGCTTTCTCTTCACTGGGTGCCCGCTGAACAAAGAATGGCTCGTAAATATATACATCTATCTCCTACGCTACAAATTTATGACTAAACAGGACTCTAGCCTATTGTGGCCAGTTTCTTCGATAGCATCTCCCCCCCCCCCTTTTTTAACAATTCCGTTCTTCAACTGATACCTATCTATAAACAATCCTGTCCAACAGAACTAAATCATACGGTTAACGCACCTTCTCTTTGCAGTCCTTTTCCTGTTGGAATCTCTGTTTCCAGAACCAACTGAACGCAAATTACACGTTTTTTCAACACGCATATCAATTTTTATCTCCTATATGTGTATAAACACAAAAGGGAATACGGCACTGGAAGGCCTGCACTTTGAAGTTGACCTGGGAGATGGTAAAAAAAAACAAAAATCCCTACCCTTGAAATCACCTAACACCGCTCTCGAGATTCGAACCCACGACTTCATGGGCCCACGAATGTGAGTCAAACGGCGTAAACCACTCGGCTATAGCGTCCGTCACATAAAATTGAGTGTCTTGCTCTTGTTAGTCACCCGCTCTGTCATATAAGCGAAAATGCCTTGTTGCTGCCGTTAAGCGCCTGACAAGTCAGGCCCAGCACATCCGACTTCAAAGTAAGAAACACGAACACAAGTCCAGCAATTACATTTCGTCTTTAATTGCACTTATCTAAGACACACATACAGTGAGAGCGAGCCATGCTGACTTTGCTTTAAAAAATTAAATGAAACAGTAACAAAACTGATTCCCCCGATAGTCCTAGAGAAGAACTAATAATACTTATCACTGCTTTGTCCACATGGACAGCATGTAAAAGGTTGCTGGGTTCAACCAAATCTGTTGTGAAGTTCTTTTTTT
>CM060332.1:29558067-29570567 GCA_030674155.1 Stramonita haemastoma
AGAAAGAAAGAAAGAAAGAAAGAAAGAAAGATAGAAGGAAAGAAAGAAAGAAAAAAAGAAAGAAAGAAAGATTAAAAAAAAGATAAAAAGAAGAAAAAAAAAACATCTACGAAACGAGTCACAGAAAACAAAAGAGACACCAATACAAGAATTCCACAGTAGTGAAGACATGGAAATACAGAGAAAGAAAGAAAAACTAGCGACAAGAATAGTAGGAACAGAAGAAGAAGAAACACAGAGGTACGCACGCACAGTCTAAGTCTAGAGCTACCAGGAGAGTTTGAATGAAAAAGAGCCACAGGTGGGAAAGAAAGGAACCAGACAGAAAGAAGGCATTGTGTTGTGAATGGGAACTGTCTCCGAACTGGACTGGCTGTACAGTACAGCCAGCAAGCTGTATGGGCCTAGTCACGAGCTGAGGCAGCTGTGGCAGCTGTGGCAGATGAGGCGATGAGCAGATGAGTCTAGCACTGCCGGTGACGTGGGCTTCAGGGCATAGGCAGCGCTCTTTTCATCGGTCTCATCTGCTTACTTACCCCCTGCCAACCCCTGCGGAATTCAATTGGTTTTCGCCCCCAAAAGTAGTATAGGGGCCGCTGTAGAAACGGGAAGACAGATATCTGGCAGATTTACGTGCCAGTTAGCTACAACACGGCTGCTAACTTTTTTCTCTGGTTGGTGGTGCAAGTAGGAAAGAAGTGTACACGAAGCGTAAGAGAAAGAGAGAGGTTGAGTTTAAAAAAAAAAAAAATGTGGGCAGTTTCGCTTCTTGACAGTTCCGATCTGTTTCTATAAAAGTAGAAGAAGAAAGTAGTAGTGAAAACTTAGTGGAAAAAGAAAGGAGGGAGAAAAAGTATTGAGGAAGACATTTCATGCATCGTGAAAATGACAGGAGGTTTAGGATACCAAGTAAAGAATCCCCCCCCCCCAAATATTTACATAACCACACATAGTCAAACGTTTTTAATAACTCTCCACTGCTGAGCATTTTTTGGTAAAAATAAAATGAAGAAATGTTATAAGGGCATCAATTTACACCCATTCGAGAAAAAAACACACACAAAAACACACAAAAAAAACTACAACAATAAAACAAAACAAAAAGTGAATAAAAAGTTAACGACCAAAAAAAAAAAAAATAATGACACCGATTTCTCAATCTTGTTAAAACAAAACAACCTCATTAACCTGAACAAACTAACAGAAGACTTGCACCTCTTTTTCTGATGATCAGGCTGACGATGCATCGTTCTAGAGCATGATACTGTGCGCAACATTAGCACAACGACGACTGAGCTCACTCAACAAGCCATTCGACACACAGTTCTGTCTGGATGGACCCTTAATACTTCATTCATCAACTACACACGAGAGGGTCAACGCACTATGCACGTTTCAGATCTGATTCTTCACTTCCAAATAATGATTTCTTGGCTCACACACACACACACACACACACACACACACACACACACCACACACACACACACACACACACACACACACACACACACACACACAAAGAACCCATTTCTCTGTCTCTCAACGGACACTAAGGACTCAAATTGGCTGACCCAATTTCCGTGTGTTGAAAGTCAGCGAATCGTTCAAACAGAAGAGGCTGGAAATTGCTCTATATTTCTGGCGTTATTTGGCTACGTGGAAATCTGAAGGATGAAAAAAAAAACAGACGAAAGGATAACAACAGCTAACATTACAGCATAGTCCTGTCATTATTCTCAGGGGCCAATCAGAACTTTATCAGAGGTCGTCACATTCATCAAGGGGGCATCAACTTTATTAAGGAGTCGTCGACTTTACCAAAAGGTTCAACTTTATCAAAGGAGCCATCAACTTCATTCAATAGGTCATCAACTTACATCATCAATTTATCAGGGTCATCAACTTCATCAATGGTCATCAACTTCATACCTGGGTCATCAACTTCATCAAGGGGTCATCAACTTTATCATGGGGTCATCAACTTCATCAATGGCCATCAACTTCTTCAAGAGGTCATCAACTTCATCAAAAGGTCATCAACTTCATAACATCAATTCATTAAAAGGTCATCAACTTCATTAAAAGGTCATCGCCTGTATCAAGGGGTCATAACCTTCATCAAGGGGTCATAACCTTCATCATGGGGTCATCACCTTCATCAAAAGGTCATCAACTTCATCAAGGGGTCATCAACTTCATCAGAAGGTCATCAACTTCATCATGGGGTCATCAACTTCATCATGGGGTCATCAACTTCATAAATGGGTCATCAACTTCATAAAGGGGTCATCAACTTCATCAAGGGGTCATCAACTTCATAAATGGTCATCAACTATCATTCATAATTTCAGTCATCAACTTCAATCATGTCTGGTCATCAACTTCATTAAGGGGTCACAACTTCATCAAAAGGTCATCAACTTTCAATCAATAAGGTCACACCTACTTCATCAAACATGGTCTCATAAACTTCTAACACAAATACAGGGTCAACCCAAACTTCATCAATATCAGGTCATCAACTTACCAAAAGGTCATCCTTTATCAAAAGTCCTTCATCAAACATCATCAAGTGGCCAACAACATCATCAGGCAGTTATTATTTTTATTTGTGTTGACTCTAAGAATCCTGGGGAAAAAAAACTTGGATACCTACATCAAGAGCCGGATAACCTTTTCTTTAACATCCTCAAAGCATGATCTTTTCTAAAGCAGCTAGCTAGAGATGAGGAAAAAGATAAAGGACCAAACACGTGGATCGTCACTGTTCCTGGCCTGAGGTAAGGAGAGCAAAACAAATGCATCAGTCTTCTACAAGTAACGTGCCTGTCTACACACTATGAAGTCGCGGTTTCCATTGTTTGAGACTAACCACCCCCTCCCCTCCCCCTCCTCCTCCCCCCTCCTGGAGACCCTGTGTGAAAGTTTGGGGTGGGGTGCTAGTCTTTTTGGATGAAACAATAGACTAACGTCCGTGTCGCAATACACATCTAGTTCATGTAAAAGAACCCACGGCAACAGAGAGTTGTCCCTGGCATTTTTTTTTTTGCAGAAAGAAAGTCATTCTCGAAGGGAGGTGATATATATATATATACATATGGGGGGGAGAGAAGAGAGAGAGAGAGAGAGAGAGAGGGAGAGAGAGAGAGAGAGAGAGAGAGAGAGAGAGAGAGAGAGAGACAGAGAGAGAGACAGACAGAGACAAGACAGACAGGACAGACAGACAGACAGACAGACAGACAGACAGAAAAAGACAGACAGAAAAGACAGAACAGAGACACACAGACAAACACACAGAAGACACACAGACACAAAGAAGATAAGAATCAATACAAGACCTCTACCTCTACAGTAAAAAAGAAATCGTACTATTAAACTGCATCCATACAGAAACAACAAAACAAACAAACAAAACACACACCGGTGTTAATGGAACGCTTGCCATTGAATCAGAGCACAAGAAACTAATACCTCACGTAACAAATTGTTCTCTCTCATTATTTTTTTTCGCGAAAAAGCAACATTCTGAAGGGGGTATAAACTACCATGAGATGTAAGATAGGTAGAGGAACGAGTGAGCAGTAAAGAGAGATAGAGACTGCAGAGTATGTGACAGTAGACGACATTTCAGTAAGACATACTTCGGATTGATTTTCAGATGGACAGTTTGTTTGAGACTTGGACATGAGACATAACTTTCTGTTCACATTAGACATTTCAGATAAGTAGATCAGTATGTTATTTAGCACCTCTACCTCTACAGTTTTAAAAAGTGTACTATTGAATTGATGTCTGCTGAAAACTAAGACACAAATCATCACCGGTGTTAATGGAACGCTTGCCTTGAATCAGAGCACTAAGAAATTCTTTGTATTGTGTGTTCGTGTATTGTTCTCTTACGAGTGTAAGTCGGAATGAATTTGTGGACGGCGGGCAGGATCCATTGTACTAACTATTGCCTACTTGTATTTTAACGTTAGACTGCTTTCCTTTGTTTTGTCATTTAAGTATATCTTTCTGGTTTTGTTTTGTTGTTGATTTTTGTTGTTTGTGTTTAATTTTCAAGTTAACTTATGTGTTTGTTTTTGTTTTTTGTTTTGTTTTTTCGGTGTTGTTCGTTCACGCAACGTAGTCCTTGTTTTCCGACTCGTATTTTGATGATTGATGTTGGTCGTTGTTTGTTGTGCGTATTCTGTTTGTGTGTGTGTGTGTGTGTCTGGTGTGTTGTGTGTGTGTTATTGTGTGTTTGTGTTGTGTTTCGGGGCGGGAGGTTCATTACATGAATCTTCTTTGTTTTTTTTTGTTGTTTCTTTGTTTTCTTTTTTTTTCCTTATATTTCTTTGTATTACTTTTTTGTGGTTTTCTTTTTAGTGATATTCGTAATTAATCATGGTTTTTTTTACTCATTTTTTTGTTACGTATTTGTTTTTACATTCATTGTTGTCCTTGTTATTTCCTCGATTTCTCAATATATTGACTGTTCGATCAAGTTGGTTTTTTTTCTTTTACTTTCGTTCTTTCTTTGGGTTTATTTGCACTGGCATGTTTACTGAATCTATATTGTTAGTGTTGCAATTTGTTTCCGTTTTTCTTCAAAGCTGTTCGATCATTATTATTCTTTTGTGTTGTTTTGCTTTCTTTTCTCTAATAAGTTTCTTGTTTTTGCTCATTTTTGCAATCATCTGTGTCGACGTACGTGTTGTGTGTGGTGTGGGGAGGGTGGAGTGTGTGGAGTGTGAGTGTGAGAGAGAGGAGAGAGAGAGAGAGAGAGAGAGAGAGAGAGAGAAGAGAGAGAGAGAGAGAGGAGAGAGAGAGAGAGACAAAGCCAGAGCAACAGACCAAGAAGAAGACAACAACAGGATACTGTACATGGCTGCATCTATTCAAGCTGATGACATAAAGAAAGAGAAAGAAGACAGACACATCATATACAAAGCAATACAAGTACAACGAATATCACACAGAAAAGAGAGAGAGGGAGAGGGAGAGAAGAGAAGAAAGAGAAGAGAAGGAGAAGAGAGAGAGAGAGAGAGAAGAAGAGAGAGAGAGAGAGAGAGAGAGAGAGAGACAGATGACAGAGAAAAAGGAGAGGAGAGAGAGGAGAAGAGAGAGAGAGAGAGAGAGAAGAGACGAGAAGAGAAGAGAAGAGAGAGAGAGAAGAGAGAGAGAGAGACAGAGAAGAGAACAGACTAGACAGACGAGAGAGAAGAAGAGACAGAGAGAGAGAAAGACAGAGCAGAGAGACAGAGACAGAGAGAAACGAACAGACAGCAACAACAGCAGCAGCACAGAGACAGACAACAGACAGGAGCAGAAGAAAGACAGAGAGCAAACGAAATCAGACATAGGCCACACCCATCCCTCCAAAAAACTAACAACAACCAACACACATAACACACACAAAACAACAACACACACACACAACACACACACCACACAACCACACACCACCACAACACCACACACACCAAACAACAACAACCAAACAGAAACCCACCACAACAACAACAACCAAAAGACATCACAAGGACAAGCAAACAAACAGACACAGAACAGACAACTCAACGAAACAGCACGAGACTCGTGTGTCTCAAATCAAGCACAGTACCACGAAGGACCAGCAAGACACGACAGAAGAAGAAAACCTGGCTCAATGAACGAAGAAAGTGAGTGTGTCAGCAATCAGCAGTCACCAGTCAGTCCACCCCTGCCGCCCTATCCCACTCGCGCCCTGGCCAACACTGGCCAGTTCAGGCAATGCCATGTGCCGGAGAATCGTTAACGTCCATCTCTTTTCCCCGCTGCTATCGCTGTTGATAACGGTCAATCTGTCTCCCCCCTTCTTCATCCTCCTCCTCCCCCTATCTTCAGTATACCCTGTCTGCCCAATCAACAAGTTTGCTTCCCCGGCTTTGGGAAACGTACTGCCCTCCTCCACCCCCGCTCTGTGTTTGTCTGTCTGTATCCTTCTCTCTGTGTATCTGTCTCTCCCTCTCTCTGTTTCTGTCTCCCTCCCCCTGTGTCTGTCACACACACACACACACACACACACACACACTCTCTCTCTCTCTCTCTCTCTCTCTCTCTCTCTCTCTCTCCCTTTCTCCCTACCTCTCTCTCTTCCTTTCTCTATCTTTCTGTCTCTTTCTCTTACTCTCACTCTTACTCTGTCCCTCTCTCTCTCTCCTCTCTCTCTCTCTCTCTCTCTCTCTCTCTCTTCTCTCTCTCTCTCTCTCTCTCTCTCTCTCCCTTTCTCCCTACCCTCTCTCTCTCTCTCCCTCTCCCTCTGTCTGTCTGTCTGTCTGTCTGTCTGTCTGTCTGTCTGTCTGTCTGTCTGTCTGTCTGTCTGTCTGTCTGTCTGTCTGTCTGTCTCTCTCTCTCTCTCTCTCTCTCTCTCTCCTCTCTCTCTCTCTCTCTCTCCTCTCTCCCTCCCTCTCACTCTCTCACTTCCAAGGGTCCTGCCAGCAGTACAGTTCCGAAAGAAAAGATTGTAAATGCACTTTGGCAGCAAACTGCACGCACCATTCTCACAGGTAAAGAAAGGTGTGTAGCCACCACCTTCCTCCCTGCCCACCCCTTCCACCCTTCCCCACACTCCCCCCCCCCCTTTCCAAAGGTGATCTCCCCAGACGATTCAAACGTGCGATCTTAATCATCATAATTATGTGGACACTGGACTGATAGCTCGTTGGGGAGAGAAGTAAGAAAGTTAGCCAATATGGGAGATGGGAGTATTTTGTGACCTTTTATCCCGACAGGACGCTTCTTATTCAGTTAGTGCAACAAGAATTTTTTATGGTTGGACTTAGCATGATTGTCCCACTCCTCTCTCTCTCTCTCACTCTCATCTCTCTCCTCTCTCTCTCTCTCTCTCTCTCTCCCTCTCTCTCACTCCTCTCTCTCTCTCTCTCATCTCTCTCTCTCTCTCTCTCTCTCTCTCTCTCTCCTCTCTCTCTCTCTCTCTCTCTCTCTTCAAACAGAGTGGGCTGGCCTTGGGTGGAACGATTTATTACGGAAAGCAGAGGACCGCGAGGAAGAGAAGAAAAGCTGGTTGCAAAAACCCTTAGTGGTGCCATGCCCCCCCTATGGGATAGGCGAAGACAAAGGATGAAGCATGATTATGTACTGTCTACCCAGGGTCACCAGCAGACAAGGTGGAACAGCAATGACGGCTAGTGTCTCACCAGTCTCACCTGTCCGCGGCTTGCACCGGGTAGGTAGCCGGTGTACCCTATGACACTGATATGATCCTCCTTCGCCACATGCTCTGTGTCTTTACTGACCTTGCCGACTTCATGGATTTTTATGCCTCAGGATTCAGTGATGTTGCCGATGAGAGATGTCTGATGGTAGATCGAGCACGTAAAAGAACCCACAGCAACAAGAGTGAAGTCAACGGCAAAGCTCTGTATATACTTGCAGACAGGGGAAAGAAGAAAACGGTGACATTGCACTAGAGGCGACCCAATTTTACCAGAGGCGAGCGGCTCAAATTTTCTCCAGAGAAATATGCTGAGACTGAAAATAATATATATACCCCTCCTTCCAAAAAACAACAACAAAAACAAAACAAAAACAACCAATCCCCCCAAACAACTACAACAAACAAACAAAAACAAAAACACCCAAACAAATAAAACACCACCACCCGACACAAACAAAAAAATCCCAACGATACACTAACAAGAAGAGTGTTTGTTTTTCTATCATGCCTTGTAGATCCTTGTAGATCCACAGCTTATCCGTGTAGAGTTCAGTAAACCTGTTTACAGATCATGCCCTGGTTTGTTTTTCTATAAAGAGGAGCTTTGTTTTGTTTTGTTTTGTTTTAATTCATTTGAGCTAGGCCTGTGTGTGTGTGTGTGCGTGGTGTGTGTGTGTGTGTGTGTGTGTGTGTGTGTGTGTGTGTGTGTGTGTGTGTGTGTGTGTGTGTTTGTGTTTGTGTGTGTGTGTTTAAGTGTGTGTGTGTGTGTGTGTGTGCGCGCGCGGCGCGTGTATGTGTGTGTATGTTAGTGTAAGAATATGCATGCATACATGTCTGTACGTATGTACATGCGCATACACGTTCACGTACAAGCACTACGCGTGTATATGTCTGCATACTTCCGCAAGATAATATACATACACACAAACGTTGGCACACGCGCGCGTGTATGCATCCTCGTGCGTGCGTACTTACATGCACCGCAACCAACTGCCTCCATGACAGACAAGCAAGTCCTGGGAGAGCAGGACTGTCTGTCAGGAGCCCCACAATGAGGAGCCCAGAAAGCAAGGAGCTCCCTCCCTCCCTCCCTACCTCTCTCTATCCCTCTCTCCCCAGGGGCCTCATCACAGACCGTTTGGCATTCCACACGCTTTGTCAGGACTGCTAGTTGGCCACAAGACAAGAAAGACACACAATATTGGATTTATGATTTTAAAAAACCCCAACAAAACAGGCCTATATACTGACCGCTCCCTACCTCTATACTCCTGTTACTACTATCTATACTTTACCCCACACACCACTACCACCATCTTCAGAATGATATCGCCAGCAGGGGGGAGGAGGGTGGGGGGTGGGGAAGGAGTAGTAGGAAGAAGAGGAGGAGGATTAGAACGAGGAGTATAATTATGCACTCTTGACTCACTCGATATCCCACTTAGGAAAAAAACACATGTGAAATTGAATGGAAGATCACACCAGAGGAGAAGTTTGAGTGTATAACGCCTTTCCTCTGCCATCGTTCACATAGGCAGCCGCAGTCTGGCTTCAGAGTAGGATTTACCAGGGGGAAGAGAGAGAAACGAAGTGAAGTCTGCTCTCAGCTTTACTACAGCGCTACAAACTGGCTGGCAGTTTTCTTCACACGTCATCATCTTTGAGAGGAACTATACAGTACAGATGCCGATTTTTGTCAAGGGAAGCCATTTCTGATCTTCTGCTAACAGGGAGAGAAATAGACAGACAGACAGACATGATAGATAGCTGATAGCAAGACAGACAGACAGATAGCTAGCTAGCTAGATATAGATAGACAGATAGACAGATAAATAGATGGATGGATGGATGGATGGATACAATGAGAGACAGACAGAGAGAGAGACAGAGAGGCATAGAGAGAAATAGAGAGAGAGACAGACAGAGAGAGAAAGACAGAGACATACAGACAAGAGACAGAGAGACAGACAGAGACAGAGAACGACATATAGACAAAGACAGAGATACAGGCAGACATACACACATACATATTGACACACAGAATCATAAAGGTGCGATTTCAAACTTTTTCATTAAAACTTTTCCGTTTACCTTTAAAACGGTTTTTAAAAAAATATACAACCCCCCACCCCCACCCTACAAAAAACGAGCGACCCGTCTATGCAAAAATAAAGCTAGTCGCAGCAACAAGAAGAAAAAAAAGAAGCAACCCCAACATCATTTAGAAAATGCAAGGAGGCAAAATGTTAAAACAACTCCATCCACTTTATTATTTCAACTCAGACGAAGGAGTCTTAAAAGCACAAGGGGGAAAACCGGCACCAGAATTTCTGAATCAAAATTACGACGGGCAATTAATATTTCAGCGCTGGAAAATGAATGCGTCTGGATAGTCGACTTACCAGTACAATAACCTATCTCTAAGTAGGTGAGAGCTGGTATCAAAATAAATGATCACAAAAAGATATAGCCTAGTGGGATACTATTTTATTTGTCAGAACAGATTTCTCTGTTTGAAATTCGGTCTGTTTTGTTTTGTTTTGCTTTGTTTTGTTTTTTGGGGGAGGAGCAATGTCTTTTGTATCCCTTTAAAGTCACTGTAGATTTCTTTGCGGGAACTTTGGGATGCTCTCTCCTGGGGTAGAGCGCGTCACCTCAAGAGCAGCGCCACCCATTACATTTCTTCTTCTCCTCCTCTCTCTCTCTCTCTCTCTCTCTCTCTCTCTCTCTCTCTCTCTCTCTCTCTCTCTCTCCCCAACAAAACCGTTTTTATGTTGTGTATTTTGTTAAACTGTGTAACAAAAAAACAAAACAGTTTGAAAACAATATATAGTTATTTTCTTTCTTTAAAACCTTCATCCGCTCTCCTTTATAGGAGAAAAAAAATCCTCTTAAGTATGGCTACCTATACTGGAACGCCTAGCCCAGAACCGGGATGCCTGGAGACAGCTAGTTGGCGGCCTATGCCCCAGAAGGGACCACAGGCAGACATGACATGACATGACATGGCTACCTATACGGCGAAATACCTAAAATAAAAAAAAAAAGAAAAAAAAAAGAAAGAAACCAGTCATACCCGCAAGCTATTCATTCAATGTGCACTTTCAATCTCACGGTGATTTCCAGGTAGAGTGTGTGAGTCAAGAGTGCGCATACTGGGTGACCCCCAAAAAGGGTATTAAGCTGAGGAACGCAACAACAACAACAACAAAAACAACAACAACAAAATCCCACCCACTACAATCTTCCAACGAAGCTAATAATGTACGTTGCGTGTCCATTCCTTGGCATCTTGTTTTAATGTCTGTATGCACACACACACAAAAATATTACGCCCGTGAGGATTCACAGTTAGGCTAACTGCTGACGAAGCAGTTCAAAATGTGTGACGGTTTTCCTAATTTCCTCCCCCTTTCCAGAATTTTTGCCTTTTTTGCCTTGTTTTTAAAAGACAATTTGCGGATTAAGGTCGTTTTCCTGAGAAATCAAGGCTAGACCGTTTAGATTGGCTACTTCCATTTTTTTTTTTTTAGATTTTGAAAGTTATTTCAGTTTGGGGGTGTTTTTGTTAAGGGTTATGTTTTGTTCTGTGCCTTAAAATAATGTATTTTCAACTCGTCCCATATCACATAAACACACCCACACACGCAGGCGTGCACGCACGCATACACACACGCGCGCGCGCACGCCTGCACGCACACACATAAACAATAATATATATATAGGGGGGGGGGGTGTATGTGTGTGTATGTGTGTGTGTGTGTGTGTGTGTGTGTGTGTGTGTGTGTGTGTGTGTGTGTGTGTGTGTGAAAATGTGTGTGTAAAAATGTGTGTGCATTAGCGTGAGTCTGTGTGTTTGTTTGGACATGCGCGCATGCTCGGATGTATACATGTGAATAACCACAGTGTACGAAGACATAAAAAAACCAAAACCAACCCATATCAACTTTCCCAGTCTAAAAACTAAAACCACTGACTTGTCAGCAAGTGCAAGATCAGCAAGCAATATCTCCAATATATTGAATATATCATTTGATATAGTATTTCTCTTGCAGAGCGAATGAATGACTGAGGACTCGGGCCTGCCTGTTTGAGCGATGTGGAATCGAGAAAAACGAATGAATACACTCACCTCCGAGAAATACAGATACCTCTATTGAATACAACCCACCGCCAATAAATACAACCCACCTCCAAAAAATACAACCCACCTCCAATTAATACAACCCACCTCCAATAAATACAGACACCTCCAATGAATATAACCCACCTCCAATGAATACAGACACCTCCAATGAATACAGACACCTCCAACAAATACAACACACTTTCAATAAATACAGACAACCCCAATAAATACAACCCACCTCCAATAAATACAACCCACCTCCAATGAATACAACCCCACCTCCAATGAATACAACCCACCTCCAATATAAAAAAAACCCACCTCCAATAAATACAACCCACCTCCAATAAAAACAACCCACCTCCAATAAATACAACCCACCTCCGATAAAAACAACCCACCTCCAATAAATACAACCCACCTCCAATTAAAAAAAAAAAAACCACCTCCAATAAAAACAACCCACCTCCAATAAATACAACCCACCTCCAATAAATACAACCTACCTCCAATAAAAACAACCCACCTCCAATAAAAACAACCCACCTCCAATAAAAACAACCCACCTCCAATAAATACAACCCACCTCCAATAAAAACAACCCACCTCCAATGAATACAACCCACCTCCAATGAATACAACCCACCTCCAATGAATACAAACCCACCTCCAATAAATACAACACCACCTCCAATGAATACAACCACCCACCTCCAAGAAATACAACCCACCACCTCCCTGACACTCTGAACACAACAAGCTGGCAGACGTAATGAAAAAAAGGCAGGGAGGTTGTTTTTTTAGTTGTTGATGTTTGTTTTTTTTTCCCCACACGAACCTCTGGACAATGCAAGAGAAAACCTGAGCACTGACAGGGAGACAGCTTCCATCAATGCTACAACAATGGGAGGAAGTGATGATGTATGGCCTTCCTTCCCGGTCAAAAGTTTCCACAGCCGAGAAGTTGAGGTGATATATAGATATAGATATATATACAGTTACACAAAAAGCATATATATATATATATATATATATATATATATATATATATATATATATATATATATATATATATATACAAAAAGCAACAAAGCGACTGGGGGAGGGAGGGAGGGGGAGAGAGAGAGAATACGAATACGAATACGAAATTTTATTTACAGAGGG
>CM060332.1:29580567-29585567 GCA_030674155.1 Stramonita haemastoma
CCTGACGACCTCCCCTGCCAGCAGTCCTTCAGATTAATCAAACATAATACTCCCACATTTCTCACAAAACGAGCAACAACCCACACCGTCATCATCATCAAAGACAAACCCAAGTCATTTTGGACACAATCTGATTTTCGTACCCCTTTTTCTGACAGCTTTTTTTTTGTTTTTTATCCTTATTTCTACATTTTTAGCAAAATGAAATAACATTTTAGGATGGTTGCTTTCATCCTTTAAAACAACAACAAGCAGACAGCTTTTCTTCCTGTGGCTGTTGCCGACACAAAGACGTGTTAGCCTGATGCTCAGACGAAAAGAAAACACCACACACACAAAAAAAAACAGGGATGATGTCAGCCATGACCTGTGGGAATGGAGTAACAATCAGTGTAATGTTATTATCAGCCAATCACCAGCCATCTGTCTCTTCCTCTCTGCCAATCAGAACGCCTGTCTTGTCTGATTGGCCCAATCCCCTAGGGAGAAAAAGGCAGAGAGAGAGAAAAGAAAAGGGTTAGAAAAGAACAGGAGAGAGAAAAAAGGGGTCAGGGTGGGGGGTTGCTGGGGAGAAGTGAAGAGGTGGAGTGAAAAGGCAGAAAGGGGAAAGGAATGAAAGGGGAGTGACACAGTTGAGACGAGGCCATCATGGCAGTGAAGAAGAAGCCCATCAAGTTGATTCAATCCTTCTCTATTAAAACATTTTTTTGTTTTCGCTAATGCGGTGTCTGGTTATATATACAGTGGGAAAAGATTACGATGCAAACAACCTGAGATGCAATGCATATGGTGCGATGTCTGAGGGCAACTGTATTTTTCGATTTGGATGGAAGTGAAGATTGTCAACATACACATTATAATTACAGGACAGGAAATCTTGTCATGATGAACAAACATATTTTCACAATAAAAACTGAAATTCAGTAATGTTCAAATGAAAATTACAAAGATGGTCAAAATGAAGACAATCACAATGAATGTCACAATGAGACTTTAGATAACTGCATTGAAACTTACAATGGCTGTGACAGTAAAGATCTATTAAGGTGAACATTACAGTGACAGTGAAGACTATCATGGTGAAAATTACCAACAATGAATAAAGGACAAGTACATTAACACAAACATGTGCTCACAAACATTAAAAGTAACAACCACGAAAAAAGACACACTCTCTTGTTTTCAGTACTATGCATCTTCCCAAAAAAAACGACCGTTATAATTATTTTTGGGAAACTAAGGAAGGCTGCGAAATGATAGAAAATAATTGAAAATCGTTTTCTTTCCCAAGAAAAGAAGTGGGGCAAAATATGGCTTGAGCATCTTGTCTAATTACCTTGTTTTCATTGCGAACAGGTTCAGCAACTAAACCAATTGATTCGCCTTTGACAGGCTTCTGTTTTCACCTCCCACAGCCATGCTTTCTCTTTCTCATCCTAGAAGACCCTTTTTTGGTTTCTGTTAGTGATCTTTCTATCAAAATGTGGATTATTTGTTAAATTGTTTATTTTTGTCAACTCCTGCCTGAAAAAAATACACAGTGGCATTGTTGTTAAGAGTTCTAGATGTGAAGGAATATTTTCAAACACAACACACACACAGCACACACCACAGACACACACACAGACACACACAGACACACAGACACACACACACACACACACACACACACAAGGGAAGAATGTGCACAGTCGCTGCCTACTCTCAGAAGCTTATTATTCTTTCTTTTTTTTTTTTTTAATTTTAAACTAAAGCTTGCCAGAAGAAAGAAGCAGGAACTCAACTGATGTCCATCTTCGTTCTGCTATCTGCTCTGCGTTGCTCACTATGTTCAATGACATGAGCAGAATTCCTAGTCTTGCATCTGCAATCATGCATGCTATGTCCTTAGTCTCTCTGTCTGTCTGTCTGTCTGTCTGTCTGTCTGTCTGTCTGTCTGTCTGTCTGTCTCTCTTTCTGTCTCTCTCTCTCCTGTCTTTTGTCTGTCTCTCTCTCTCTCTGTTGTTCTCTCTTCTCCTATTCTGAATGCTTCTCAGTTTGCTATGCTCCATCATGCATTCCTCAGTACTGTCTTCTGCTCTGTCTGTCCTGTCTGTCTGTCTCTTCTCTGTCTGTCTGTCTTTTGTCTGTCTTCTGTCTGTCTGTCTGTCTGTCTGTCTGTCTGTCTCTGTCTTCTCTCTCTCTCTCTCTCTCTCTCTCTTCCTCTCTCTCTCTCTTCTGTTGTCTCTGTACTTCTCTCTTCCTCTCCTCTCTTCTTTCTCTCTCTCTCTCTCTCTCTCTCTCTCTATGTAAAAAGTCTTGTACTTATTCTATTTACCTCATAAAATAAAATTCTCCTCTCTCTCTCCTCTCTCTCTCTCTCTCTCTCTCTCTCTCCTCTCTCTCTCTCTCTCTCTCTCTTCTCTCTCTCTCCCTCCCTCCCTCTCCCTCTCTCTGTGACTGATAGAACTGTCCTTGTTCCTTTCGCTCTCTGCTCCCCATCTCTCGCACTTTTAATCGGTAGTTCCAGGAGATAAGTTTAGGTGAGGTTGGGGTTTTTTTTCGTTTTTTTTTTCAATCGGGGTGCAAAGTTTAGGTTCGGTTGCTGGGGGAGGGAGAGAAAGTTGTGACGTTAGTATGCCTGCCTGGCTGACTGACTGAATGATTTTTGGCTTGCATTCCAAAGTTTTAACAAGATTTAGTTTGGAATGGCTGATCGAATGACTTTGAATGACGTTACGGCCGAGTGGTTTAAGACCGTTGAACTTCAATCCCGTGGATCCATGAAATCATGCGTTTGATCTCGACGTTGGCGTCTGGTGCAGTAAGGGTGGGTTGGTTGTTTTTTTTTACGATCTCCCAGGTCGACTCCAAGCGCAGACCTGCCAGTGCCTTAGTTCCCTTCGTGTATAAATACACATGCAGAAGATCAAATATATACACGATAAGGATCCTGTGATTCTTGTCAACATTCGGTACGTTACAGAAACAGAACATACCCAGCTATGCGACCTGTGCAATGAAATAAGCTGCTTTGAAGTCAGAATGTGTGGCTGAGGCCAGTGGCTAAACCTCTATGAATTTTTACACGCACAAGAGAAAACCGGTACTATGCACCCCCACCCGTAGAGGAACTAGAGAGAGAGAGAGAGAGAGAGAGAGAGAGAGAGAGAGAGAGAGAGAGAGAGAGAGAGAGAGAGAGAAGAGAGAGAAGAGAGAGAGAGAACCGAGACCGAGAACCGAGACCGAGAGAGCACAGATGGCAAAACTAAACGAATTAGAATCAAGGCCTACTTTAACAAAACTACCCAAGAAGTCCCCTACATATTACCTTAGCACACAAGATTTTTGGTGTGTGTGTATGTGTATGTGTATGTGTGTGTGTGTGTGTGTGTGTGTGGTGTGTACGTGCGTGTGTGTGTGCGTGCGTGCGTGTGCGTGCGTGCGTGCGTGCGTGTGTGTGTTCACTTTTTCCGCCTATGTCCAAACCCTTTTAAGTTTCCCACTCTCTTACACCATGGTCTTATCCAACATCCTTTTCCTACAACAACAAAAATGAATGGCCACAGTTGTGGGGCACCTTGCATTGGATGCCATGTAGACCACCTTTGCTGTCTGTGCGTAGTATGAGAGTGACAGGTGGAGGATTCATTTATTCAATTCATTCATTCATTCATTCATTCATTCTCTCTCTCTCTCTCTCTCTCTCTCTCCTCTCTCTCTCTCTCTCTCTCTCTCTCTCTCTCCTCTCTCTCTCTCTCTTCTCTATCTATCTCTCTCTCATATCAAATCAAATCAAATCAATCAAAATCTCCTCCCTCCCCTTTCTCCCTCTCTTCTTTCTTCCTTCCTCTTGTCATCCTTCTCATTCTGATCCTAACCTCACCCCACCACAACACAACAACAACAACACACAACAAACAAAAAACCACCATCACAAAAAACACCATCACAAAAAACACCCCAAGAAGCTGAATGAAATAAAACTAGCCATTGCCATGCCCTCTTCACACAAAAGCAAAATTTCATTGGCTCTGCCTGCCTGACCTGACGAGACGACAGTCACGTGCGCCGTGTTCCACACTTCAGCCTCCTCCTCATCATGCTAAACAACACACTCCTCTTCCTCCTCCCTCCTTCTACCTTCATTCTACAAAGTCTGCGAAGGAGGAGGGAGGTGTGGGCAGGCGGTGGGAGAGGGAGAGGTGTTTCAATTTGGGCCCCCACAGAGGAAAAAAGAATCAGGACAATGGATTATTGCTCCTTGTCTTTGTTCTTTGGATGGGAGTATAAAGTTGTTGTTGTAGCGCTTGTTGAGGTTTAAGGTTTTGTTGTGTGTTGCTGTTGTTGTTGATGTTGTTGTTGCGAAGACTGCTAATGAAGTGGTGTGCTGTGTTGTGTTGTGTTGTGGTGATTGTGTTTGTGTTTGTGTTGTGTGTGTGTTTTGTTGCGTTGTTTTGTGTAGTGTTGTGTTGTTTTTGTGGTGGTGTTGATGTTTTGACTGCAAATGATCTTTTGTCACGCATGCGTGTGTGCGTGCACGCGTGTGCCTCCGTGCATGCACGTGTGTATGCGTGCGTGTGTGCGCGCATGTGTGTGCCTGTGCGTGTGGGTGTGTGTTTGAAATATCAAAATATCCACCCGGTTTCTTCCCACCGGCTTCCTCCCTAAGTTTCCCCTTCCCTCTCTATGCTGTATCCCCAGCCCCAACCCCCCTCCCCTCCTTTCTATTCCCACCCCTGAGAGAGCGCTCCTCTGTCATCCTCCACACCCACACAAAAAAACCTCTCTTATCTTCTCCTCCCCCCCCCCCCCAAGTTGAGTCCACTCCAAGAGTCCCGAGGACAGACCCAGTTCTTCAAAACCTGGTGCCAGGTTAGTGGTACCATGAATGGAACACGAGACAAAACAGAAAGACAGAGTTATAGAAAAAAAAAAGATTGGGAGGATAGATATACAGAATAAGACAGACAGGCAGACAGACAGAAAGATACTCACACACCACACCGCACATAGACACC
>CM060332.1:29588067-29590567 GCA_030674155.1 Stramonita haemastoma
GAGGAGAAGAAGAGAGAAGAAGAGAAGAAGAAGAGAAGAAGAAGCAAGAAGAAGAATAAAGAGAAAATAAGAAGAGAGAGCAAAAAAGAGAAGAAAAGAAAAGAGATGATGATACACGATGATGAAAATGATATATAAGCAAGAGAAAGAAAAGAAGAAGAAGAGAGAAGAGAAGAAGAGAGAAGGAAGAGAAGAGAAGAAGAAGAAGAAGAAGAAGAAGAAGAAGAAGAGATGATGATGAGATGAGAGATGACATAAGAAATGAGAGAGATGAGAAGATGAAGATGATAAATGACGACGACGACGACGAGACGAAGAAGAAAGACGAAGAAGAAGAAGACGAAGAGGAACAAGAAGAAGAAGAAGAAGAAGAAGAAGAAGAAGAAGAAGAAGAGAAGAAGAAGAAGAAGAAGAAGAAGAAGAAGAAGAAGATGATGATGATGATGAATGATGATGATGATGATGATGATGATGATGATGATGGAGAAGACACAGAAGCAAAAAAGGATGACGGCCAACCAGACAAATAACTAGCCAGCCTGGTAGACAAACATCCAGCCAATCAATCAGCCTGACAATCAGCCGGAAACAGACAAACACCAGCCAGTCTAGCCTGCCAAACAGCCAGCCAATCAGTCAGCCAGACAGACTAACAGCCGGCCAGCCAGCCAGCCAGGTAGGTAGACAAACAGCCAGTAGGCAGGAAGGTAGACAGTCAAATAGCTAGCCAGCCACAAACAGCCAGCCAGGTAGACAGCCAACCAGCCAGCCAGGTAAGCAGACAAACAGCCAGCCAGGTAGACAAACAGCAACCACCAGGTAGACAAACACCAGCCAGCACACAGCCAGCCACCAACAGCCAGCCAGCTACAAGGCATGAGAACAATTCTCTTTTACGCTTATTCCCTATGTCCTCCCCCCCTTTTTTTGTTTTGTTTTGTTTTGTTTGGCCTTGTTTGGTTTTGTTTTGGTAATCTGACAAGCCGACGACGGGCTTATCAAATGTTCAGTCGAAAGAGCAAGGATGGCCAGTATTTTTGGGGGGAAACACTGATTCAATAACTCTGTCGTTTATTCGGGCCTGCAGACAGCATTATCAGATTATGAACGGCAACAGACAGGACACGAGAGAGCATGAATTGAAAAGCTTTATGAAAAACATCGTAGAGGGGGGAACAAAAAATCCCAAAGAAAATCACCACACAAAAGTCTTAGTTTAAAATAATCCCAGCCCCCCCCCCCCCCCCCTATTTTCATAGGATAACAGAATTTGCTTTGAGCCAATAAACCAGCCCCGAAAGGACATTTTGGGAGTGGTGGTGTGGGTGGGGTAGTGTGTGTGTGTGTGTTGTGGTGGTGTGTGTGTGTGATGTGTGTGTGTTTGTGTGTGTGTGTGTGTCGTGTGTGTGTGTGTGTGCGTGTGTGTGTGTGTGTGTAAGTGTGTGGTGTGCGTGTGTGAGGTGTGTGTGTAATGTGTGTGTTGTAGTGTGTGTGTGTGTGTGTGTTGTCGGCTGTGTGTGTGTGTGTGTGTGTGTGTGTGTGTGTGTGTGTGTGTGTGTGTGGCGTGTGTTGTGTGTGGTGTGTGTGTTTGTGTGTGTCTGTGTGTGTGTAGTGTATGTGTGGTGTGTGTGTGTGTGTGTGTGTGTGTGTGTGTGTGTGTGTGTGTGTGTTGTGGTGTGTGTGGTGGTGTCAGTGTGTGTGTGTGTGTGAGACTTTGTCTTGAATGGGGCGAAACAAACAAACAAACAAAGAGACAAACAAACAAGCTAACAAGACCATTTCCTAATTAACTACACTGAAGAGCTTCCGAGTTTGGCAAATGGGGCGACTGCTACAAATCGTCGTCCCCTTAATCTTCGGCACAGGAAATATCACATTTATTAACGATATCTGAAAATAGCCCACTGCTCTTAGGAAAAACAAACAAACAAACACAACAAACAAACAAACCACACAAAACAGGGAAATAATCCCCCATTTTAATCTCTCGGTAAATGGGTAATGTTCTCGTAGATTTTCAATATTATATACTTCCGTTGCGGTGGATTTTGGTTGGGTTTTGTGAACTTTTTTTTTTCTTTTTTTCGTTGGTTGGTTTGCTTGTTTCCTTAACTAATAGTGATGACATAAATACAGATTCAATCTTCTTGATGAATTTCTCTCTCTCTCTCTCTCTCTCTCTCTCTCTCTCTCCTCTCTCTCTCTCTCTCTCTCTCTCTCTCTCTCTCTCCATGTGTGTGTTTGTGCATGCGCGCGCGCGCGCGTGTGTGTGCATGTGTGTGTGTGTGTGTGTGTTCGTGCATGCGTGCGAGTATGCGTGTGGAAGTGTGAGGGGCTGTGTCCATGGCAGACCAACGATAATTATATACTGACAGACAGCCACACAAACACAGAAACAGACACATGCTTACAATAAAAGCTCCACAAACGGACATTTTTCTTATCATAATTATATCAAAGATAATGACAAACACTCACATGCCCCCCCCCCCCTCACAAC
>CM060332.1:29608067-29610567 GCA_030674155.1 Stramonita haemastoma
CCGAGTCAGGATTCCACTCAGCGTAACATCTATGTTTTGTCTTTTCTTTTAAATGTCTCCTTGCGTTTTCAAACCCTCTCTCTCTCTCTCTCTCTCCTCTCTCTCTCTCTCTCTCTCTCTCTCTCTCTCTCTCTCTCTCTCCCTCTCCTCTCTCCTCTCCTCCTCTCTCCCTCCTCCCTCCCCCTCTCTCTCTCTCTTGATTTATTACTTTCAAAGCTGTCTGTTATGTTTTTCTCTTTTTTATTCTTCTTACATTTCTTTGTACAAACAAGCCTGTCTTTGTTTCAATCAGAACGACAACGAGAGTTTAAAAAAAAATATTCTCTCCTTTCTGAACAATGCATGACAATTTTGTAGTTATTGTTATCACTTATTTATTTCTTCCTTTTTTTTTCTCTTCTTCCTTCACCCCCCCCCCCCCCCCCCCTCATCTCTCTCTCCCTGTCCCCTCGTCTCTCCTCTCTCTCTCTCTCTCTCTCTTCTCTCTCTCTCTCCTCTGTCTCTCTCTCTGTCTCTCTCTCTACTCTCTCTCTCTCTCTCTCTCTCTCTCTCTCTCTCCTCCTCTCCCTCCTACTCCACCCTTTGTATCAGAGATCTGTTGTTTTGTTTGTGTCATCCCACCCCCCCTCACCCCATCCCCTTGTCAGAAAATTGCTTTATGATGAAGTTGAAAACCCACTGATTGCCTTGCTAGCATAGAAATCCTATCCACATTATTGGGGGTGTGCTGTGCCTGTGTGCCTGTGTGTGTGCGTGTGCTGTGTGTGCTGTGTGTGCCTGTGTGTGTGTGTGTGTGTGTGTGTGTGTGTGTGTGTGTGTTGTGTGTGTGTGTGTGTGTGTTGTGTTGTGTTGTGTTGTGTTCAGTTGTGTTGTGTGGTGTTGCATGCATGCGTGCGTGTATGTGTGTGTGTGTGCACGCGCGTGCGCGCACGAGGGAGAGAAATCGAGGATGAAGAGAGAGAGAGAGAGGGGGGGAGAGGGGGTCGCAGACAGGCAGACAGACAAAGAGAGACAGAGAAAGGAAGATATATTTTTTTTAATTAAATGTTCACAACACACACACACACACACACACACCACACACACACCACCACACACACACACACACACACACACACACACCACACACACACACACACACACTCACAAATCATACATCTCTATAAAGACTGGGATGACTGTTCCTAGTTTCTCAGGTTCTGAATACAAAAGAAAAAGAAGAAAAGACAGCCTGAGTTCAGATCGTTTCTCTACATAGTATTTTGTTGATGATGTTCCGATTTTTTTCCTTGTAATTTCTCCATCTCCATCTATATCTGTATATATCTCTGTGTGTGTGTGTGTGTGTGTGTGTGTGTGTGTGTGTGTGTGTTGTGTGTGTGTGTGTGTGGGGTGTGTGTGTGTGTGTGTGTTGTGTGTCTGCTGTGTGTCTGTCTGTCTGTCTGTCTGTCTGTCTGTCTTGTCTGTCTGTCTGTCTGTCTCTCTCCTCTCTCTCTCTCTCTCTCTCTCTCTCTCTCTCTTCTCTCTCTCTCTCTTCTCTCTCTCTTCTCTCTCTCTCTCTGTGTTACCCTTGAGGTTTTTATGTATGTGTGTATTACAACATACACACACACACACACACACATAATATATATACATGTATATATATATATACAACACAAATATATATATGTATATAAATGCATATACATACATATATCGATAGGCCTATATCGTGACGAACAGTCGTATTTCAGGCTCGCTTCCTTGACAATCCTTCCCTTTTACTCTTTAAGTCTTTGAGCAGAGCTTCCTTTGTACACTGTTCGGCGACCGCTGTCTTTGGTAAAGTGCAGATTATTGTCTTGTCTTGTCTTGTCTTGCGTTGTGCTGTATTACGTAGCATTGGATTGTACTGTATATGTTGTACTGTCTGTTTGTCTGTCTCTCTGTCTGTTGCAGCAGCACACTAAGACAGAAAATGAGTTACCCCAAAAGTTCAAATTTCACACACTTGAAAAAGTAGTCATGCATAAGACTTACCACTTTTTTGTTTGTCCAAAGAATACACACACAAGACACATAGACAAACACACACACACACACACACACACACACACACGCCCACACACAACACACACACACACAAACACACAACACAACAAACACACACAAACACACACAACCCACACACAACACACACAAACACAACACATAACACAACACACACACACACACACACACACACACACACACACACACACACACACACACACACACACACACACACACACGAAAAAAACAAATCTTGAAAGAAAACCATACATAACCAAAGACGAAGACAGCAAAGAAACTATTAAAAAAAAAAAGGAAAAAAAAAAGGAGAATCGAACCCCCTAAAAACAAGAAAAGAAAAAACCAAAAAAAAAAAAAAAGAAAATTTCACAAATGCCACCTACAGCAGCACTGTGACGCCACCAGAAGCGAAGGGCAGAGAACTCTTTCTCTCTTGACGCCAAGG
>CM060332.1:29628067-29640567 GCA_030674155.1 Stramonita haemastoma
CCCCAATCCTTTCCTTTTCTCTCTGTCTTTTCACTTTTCCCCTCAATCCTTTCCCTTTCCCAGCCAGAAACATCGATCCTGATGCCAGCAGCCAGCCAACCAACCAGTCAGTCAGTTACACAGGAAACAGGGGCCTGCCAGGGCAGACTGCAAGACTGACAAAGAGAGCAGCCACAGATGACATTGATCTTGGGAGTCAGCCCTCCAAATACCTGTCCTCTTCCCCCCTCAGGATTGGCTTAGTTACTGGGGCACCAGAACCACAAACGTTCACTATCCTTTTTGTGTGTGTTTTTTTCAAGTTCTTGGAAAGTATGGACGCTCCAGGTCATCGTGACCTGAAACTTTCAGTATTTTTTTAAAAACCCAAAATGAAAAAAAAAAGCATGGATGCTAGTTCAGAATAGCTGGTTATAGAGAAATCTATGACAGTTCTGTGTCCAGCTACCAAGAAAAGACAGAACTATTCACGATATTCTTTATTTCTTTGGCTTACAGTTAGCAACTTTTGCGAAAAGATTTTGGGACCATTTAGTACGGGAAATATGTGACGTGGGAATCTGTGATCTGAAAAAAATGACCTAGTCTTGTGATAAACTTTTTGCTTTCTTCTTATCTTTTTCTTTTTTTCGCAATCTATTTCCCGACTTACTCATCAGCTGTCAGTTTCCTCAGTTCTTGGAAAGTTCAAAGGGTTAAGAGTTCGCCTGAGGTGAGACAATGCGTATACGTATGCGACCGTTTTAGCCCACCATGAAGGTAGCCACACACACGACTTTGGGGATGACAGTCTCTAAAATCTCCTGCTGTTGACCCCTTGCAGATGTACCCCTTTGTGTGCCGTGTGTGCCTTCACTGGATTCACCTGGATTCTGACCTTGTCGACCTTGGAATGACGTAGAATGACGAAAAGAGGTGGAGGAGGAAGGATGGAGGGAGGGAGAGACTTCAATAGTGGCCAATAAGTTTACTGTCTTGACACTGAATAACTGCTAACATCAGCGCTAACTATAAAAAAACCTACCCACGCTAACTTAAACCTACCTAACCCACTGCTCTAAACTTAACCCCCATCATCCCACGGCTAAACTATAACCTACCTACCCACGCTAACTTAACCTACCCCCGCTAACTAAACCTACCTACCCTACAGTAACTAACCTACCACCGCTAACTAACCTACCCACGCTAACTAAACCTACCCAAAGCTAACTAATATACCCACGCTAACTAACACCTAACCCACGCTAACTAAACCTACCCACGCTAACTAAACCCTAACCACCACGCTAACTCTACACCTAACAGCCACCACGCTAACTTAACCTACAGCAACAACTACACGCTACTAACTACCCAGTAACACTACACGTACTTAACTACCGCTAACTAACACCGACAACTCAGATAGACAAACGGATCACATCACATAAGAACTAAAACGAAGAGAGAGAGACGAGAGAGAGAGAGGAGAGAGAGAAGAGAGAGAGAGAGAGAAGAGAGAGAGAGAGAGAGAGAGAGAGAGAGAGAGAGAGAGAGGAGAGAAAGAGAGAGAGGGGAGAGAGACAAGAGGAGAATGTAATAGGGGTAGATTGTCAGTGAGAAGATCAGCAGATGAGAAAGGTTAGCAGTGAGAAGAATGTCACGAGATGAGAAGAGAAGAGAGGAGATGAAGGGAGGGTCAGACAACCGCACGCCAAAAGAAAAGAAAAAGAAAGAAGAGAGAGGAGAGAGGAGGGAGAAAGAGAGAGAGAGTGTATAGTGAAGGACATGTCCGCATAAAAATAAAATCCGAAATGAAGGATTTGCTGTTCATAGAAAAATGGTTTGATATGATGATGACAATAAATTGATCCCTACGCTCTCTCTCTCTCTCTCTCCTCTCTCTCTCTCTCTCTCTCTCTCTCTCTCTCTCTCTCTCTCTCTCTCTCTTATTTTGCTTTTTGTCATTTTTTTGGTTATAACCTGATGGTGAAAATGTGACATAAGTAAAAGATCAATCCGCACAAAAGGCAAAAAAAAAAAAGACCCAAGCCAACCCAACCACCACCACCACCACACACCACCACCCACCAACAACAACAACAACAACAACGACAACAACAACAACAAAACTACCAACGAAACATGCTTCCTCAAATACCAATACCAAAAGTCGAGCAAGCAGACTTCCTTAACGTGACCAAAAGCCATTTCTGTTGTGGGTTTTATTTTGTTTTTGTTTGTTGTCCCTTTGGCCTCTGGGTGGTGTTTTTTTTTTTTGCAGCTATGCATAAAAAGATGACCAAGGAAGAAATCTCCCTGGGGGGGTACTTTATGAGGTAGTCCCCAGTCTGTTATCAGCTGAACAAAGCAGAAATCAGTTCGTTAGTTTCTTCCTTTTCGTTTCGAAAAACGACTCAAGACAGAAAGGGTAGGGTGGGTGGGAGGGGGGAGAGGGTCACATCAAGTTGCTTGAATGTTATGTTTTCACACAGCTTATCCCCCCTTAGGGATACCGGGGGCCTGTCAGTATATATAAAGCATATCCACCTTCTGGAAATTCTGTCCTAAGGAATTCCCTCTTTTCTATCCTCTTTCTCTTTGTTTCTCTGTATTCTCTATTTTTCCTTTCACCTCCTTCTTGTCTACTTTCTGCCCTCTTGGTCCATCCATCCCCCCTACCTTTTTTTTTTCCCCAAGAAAGACTTCAAACATAACAATTCTCTCCCAAACTGAAGTCCGATGCGATTGCGCAAAGTCTGACTTGTCCGGCACTTTAAACTGCAGCGCGAGGCATTTTCGCTCACATGACAGTACAACAACAGTTGTTGCTGTCTGAGCGTTCGACGACGAACAAAGAAGAAGAACAAAACCACACCTCATACTGAAAACAAGGCAGAACTGACAAGGCCAACCCACACAAATCCTTCATTCTGACAACACAGGCCGCCTAATGGATCACGTCTCACAAGAACTGCAAAGATGAACAAAAAAATATAAATTCTCATCAGCCTGACAGAAGGATGTGTCAGTATTTTTTGTTGCTGTTGTTGTAGTTGTTGGTTGTTGTTGGGGGAGGTGGGAGGAGTTGTTCCTCTCCGCTCCAGTCTGATTTCCTTTCAGGCACTGTGCACAAACACAAGTGCATTCAGGACACCTCTAGAACTGTAGAGCTTTTAGTAGCTGAGCAAAGCTGTCAGGATAGGAACTTGGCGAGGAAAAGGAACACACGACGAAGGAACAATGGAGCAAAGATGAAAAAGGATGGGGCAGTTCAGGGGGCACGCATGCACGGAAATAGATCTTGTCTGAAAGATGTGTCGTTTATGAAAGCTGATAAATAAAATAGAATGGCAGCACTCTCTCTCTCTTCCCTCCCTCCCCCCTCTCTCTCCCCCCCTCCCCTCTCTCTCTCTCAAAAAAAAAAAAATCAAAATCTGAAAGACATAGTTTTAAAAACAGTCCTTACAAAATTCTGAATACTTAAAAATGTTGAGGTCTTCTTTTTCATCATTCATTAAACAAACATGGCATACGAAAAGTATCTGACTCTGGTGTTTCTTCTGTGGTTTTTTTTGGTTGTATAATACTGAAGATTTGACAAAGAGTGATAGACCCATCCATTGCAGAAGCCTACAAACAGTAAAATTTACCCACCACAGACGAGAAATAATGCACAATGATTTTTCCCCAGCGTGACGGAAACAATTTACGATGTATTCCCAGAGTTTCAAACACAATCAGTTTGATTAAACCATCAACCGGCGAACACTGTCTTGGGAACTTCCCAAAACGACAGTTTGTGGAAAAATCCACACAGTGGCTACCAAATCAGACATGAAAATGGTGTAAATGACAGAAAAAGGACTGGAGGGTGGGAGGATGGTATCAATAACAGCAACGATGCTTCCATAGAGAATCGATGGCAAAGCTCACGAAAAAAATTGTACTGACTACATCACTTCAGCTCTGTCTCTGTGAAATAGGTATGTGCATATCTTTTTAAGTTCTACATCAATGGATGCACTGTCTTAGGTATCATGTCAACACCCTTCCTTTTCTATGGTGTTGAGTTTTAAGTACCAAAACCATTCCCAAAGTCAACGCTAATGAAAGGAAGACCATTGACATGTTCAAGCCATGTTCTGAAAAAAAAAGTTTCTCTACTGCATCTTTGGATGACTAAGCATGGTGACGTTTTAATGACTCCCTCCCTCCCCAAATGGAAAGAAAATAATGCTCTACAATTCCAAAAAGTCCTTCACTTCAGTCTCATTCCCACCACTGCCTGGCAGAACAATGATCCGGAAATAATGTCCTGGAAGCACGTGAACACTCAGGAAGCACGTGAACACCCCCACCACCCACCCCCAGGCTTTGTGCACATCACGCCATCCCGACAGTCAGGCCTCTGTCCATCCTTCACTGCAGCTTTGTTTGTCCTGGTACATTTTCCACTCGGACCGTTACTTGCACTTAAGCAAGGCTAATGCCAGACACTCCTTCACAGATTTCACATCCTGAGAAAAGGCCAAGAACAAATGGCAGCTTGCTAGGCGTTGGACTGCATCTGAAGTCTTAAGTAAGGATTTGGAGGGGAAAGTCTTTTTCAAAGAACACTGGATTGTTTTCTCTTTCATTCACACAAAGTATATTTTAAAACTGAAGCTTTTTTTTTCTATCTTCGCCATTTTCTCTGTCCATTACATGCGGACTTTGTGCTGTCTGTCTGTCTGTCTGTCTGCTTCTGTCTGTCTGTCTGCTGCGTCTGCTCTCTCTCTCTCTCTCTCTCTCTCTCTCTCTCTCTCTCTCTCTCTCTCTCTCTCTCTCTCAAGGCCAATGTACATATTAAACTGTTCAGAGTTCAGAGTTCTCTCTCACCCTCTCTGTTTGGTGTCAGGGCTAACCCCTATAATGCCTTTAATGCCTAACAATAAGAAAATCAGGTCTGTTTGCCTGACTGTACCATGCCATGAAAGTAAGTGAGGCTTCTACATAAACTGCTTAAAAAGACTGTGCTATACAAGGGCACACAAACTATACACGATCACGATTTTCCTATCTACAATTCATTTGAATCAGATCCCAATACCTATTATTTCAGCTAAAATACATGTTTTCTTCTCCTACACACCCACCCCCCTCCTCTAAAAAAAACACCTTACGTCATATAACAAAAATACCACGTCTTTTCACATGCCAGTGAATCTATCATTTTATAACAAAAATATAGTAGACATCATCCATAGCTGTCATGTTTACTTTCTGTGCTAGAACAATTTCAGAAAAGAAAAAATATCAGAATGAAAAGTTGCACATGTTATCAGCAACAGTACACATCTTCTCTCAGTCTGCTCTACTATCCTTCTAAATGACTGGGTCTGTGCAGCCACACTTATCAGCTCTCCCCCAAATGGACCCCAAATCATGTACTCCAATTTCAAGAGCCCTTCACTTAGCCACAATCCCAGCACAGCCTGGGGCCAACAATGTCCCGGAAATGACGCACCGGAAACACGTGACCACCAAGGCTTTGTGGACATCACGCCATTCAAACATTGAACTTTTTGTCCTTCACCACACAGTGTTACTCCTGGCCTCTTTTTTCTTTTCATTCTGACGAGGAGAACTGCACATGTTTGTCCAACTCTTGCCTGTAGTCATGCAACTTTAAATGCCAGACACTTGTCCAGAGCATTAGCATCCAGAGAAAAGGCAATGTCCAGTAAGCTTTCTTCATCCTGGATTCAAAGTCTTTGGTATGAACATGAGAAGAGATATCTGATGAGGTAATTTCAGGATGTCTGTGTGAGTTGGGGGGGGGGCACAGAGAGAGAGAGAGGGAGAGAGAGAGAGAGAGAGAGATGAGAGAGAGGAGAGAGAGAGAAAGCAGACAGACAGAGACGACAGACAGACAGACAAAAGACAGACAGACAGACGAGACAGAAGAGAAGACAGAGACAGACAGACAGGACAGAGAAGATAGAGAGGTGTCTGATCTGGTACATGTGTGATGCCTTTTGTACTGATTACAAATATGTTTATGTCTCAGTATGAGATAGAAAGAAAAGAGCGAGATTAAGACAAAGAGATGGTCAAATATTTTTTATGCATGCAGTTCCGAGATTTAAATCTCACAGAAATGCAATTTCACATCATCAAATGAAAAAGAAAAATTAAGGTACACATACACTCATACACATACTATCTCTGTCATCACATCTTCACCCCCCAAATCACCAAAATGGATAGAAAATGGTGGGATAGAATTCCAAAAGACCCTCTCTCAGTTTAAACACCAACACATTCCAGGAGAAGAATATTCCAGAAATGACACAATACTTGTATAGAAACTGAGATCATGGATACCACCCTACTGTGTCATTTCATTCCTTGTCCCTCCCTGCAATTTGCTGTCTGTACCAGTTTGGATCTAAAAAGGGAAGTCACTATCTCTTCTTATCTTTAAAAAAAAAAGCTGTACTGCTTTGTGGACATCAGTCATGTAACAATGATTTGGGGTTTTTTTTGTTTTGTAACCATGAAATTTGTCCTTCATCACAGCTTCACACTTCTAAATATTTCCACTCTCACTCCATCTTGCACTTATGCAATGCTAATTCAGTTACTGTTAAACTAGTAGTATTTCTACACGCAATCTATGATACAGATTTTCAAGACACTAGTAATAAGACAAATGATGAAAAATGTCTCTATGGAAGAAAAACATACTCTCTGAGCTCTACGTCATCAAAACAATTGTCTAAGGTAAAATAAAAAAAGATTGGACTTCTTCCATTTTCACTTACCTAATCTGCACTATCACACCATTTCCAAAGCCAACACAAAATGAAAGAAGACTATAGCTATTTATAGGGTCAATCCATGCTCTTTTCTTTTTCTACTACTCATTTTCTTTGGATGGCAAAGCATGGTGACTTTTCTATGACTCCCTCCCTCCCTCCCCAAATGGAAAGAAAATAATGCTCTACAATTCCAAAAAGTCCTTCACTTCAGTCTCATTCCCACCACTGCCTGGCAGAACAATGATCCGGAAATAACATCCTGGAAGCACGTGAACACCCACCCACCCCCAGGCTTTGTGCACATCACGCCATCCTGACAGTCAGTCCTCTGTCCATCCTTCACTGCAGCTTTGTTTGTCCTGGTACATTTTCCACTCGGACTGTTACTTGCACTTAAGCAAGGCTAATGCCAGACACTCCTTCACAGATTTCACATCCTGAGAAAAGGCGGAAAAGAAATAGCAGCTTACTAGACTGCATCTGAAGTCTTGAGTGAGTATTTAAAGGAGCAAATCTTTTAAAGAAAGCTAGATTGTTTTCGTTTCTTTCACACATAGTAAACTCTTAAAAAGAGTATCTATCATTCACAACACAAAAATAGCTGGCATCATCCACAGTTGTCATCTTTATTTCATTTATGCTAGTGCAATTTCAGAAAAGAAAAAACAACAACAACAAAATAAAAGATGGTTCATTTTATCAGTGACAGTACTCAACTTATCTGAGTCTGCTCTACTATCCTTCTAAATGACTGGGGCTGTGCAGCCAGCCACACTTATCAGCTCTCCCCCAAATGGACCCCAAATCATGTACTCCAATTTCAAGAGCCCTTCACTTAGCCACAATCCCAGCACAGCCTGGGGCCAACAATGTCCCGGAAATGACACACCGGAAACACGTGACCACCAAGGCTTTGTGGACATCACGCCATTCAAACATTGAACTTTTTGTCCTTCACCACACACAGTGTTACTCCTGGCCTCTTTTTTCTTTTCATTCTGCCAGGAGGACTGTACATGTTCGTCCAACTCTTGCCTGTAGT
Source organism: Stramonita haemastoma (assembly GCA_030674155.1). NCBI lineage: Eukaryota > Metazoa > Mollusca > Gastropoda > Neogastropoda > Muricidae > Stramonita > Stramonita haemastoma. The sequence continues at coordinate 29,635,898 of CM060332.1, forward strand.
CATGCAACTTTAAATGCCAGACACTTGTCCAGAGCATTAGCATCCAGAGAAAAGGCAATGTCCAGTAAGCTTTCTTCATCCTGAACCTCATTTGAATTCTTTGCTAAAGCTTTGAGAGAAAGATGTCTGATGAAGTTCAACTTTGTGTGTGTGTGTGTGTGTGTGTGTGTGTGTGTGTGTGTGTGTGTGTGTGTGTGTGTGTGTGTGTGTGTGTGTGTGTGTGTGTGTGCGTGCGCACGGTGTATGTGTGATGTGAGTGTGTGTGTGTGTTAGTATTAGTGTGTGTATTTTTGTGTGTTGTGTGTGTTGCATGACAATATGGGTATCTACACATGTGCATATTAACATTTCTTGTACCCAAATATCAGCCAAGATCTTTTTGAACACTCTTGGACAAAAATTAATGTAAAATTTTAATGAAGAAATGACGGAAATGTATCACACACATGTCGCTAAAAAAAAAAAAAAGCGCTAAAATTACCACCACAAACAACAATCCTCCCTTCCCACAACTTCTTCAGAGGGACAGCAAAGTACACTTTTTACCAAACACTATAACAGATCTAGAAAAAAAAGCTTTCATTAATAACAGCAGACAACAATATCTATCAACTGCACCCAAAAAAAATAAAGACAGAGAATAACCTACACTGACCAAAGCTTTTTTCAGCTTTGTTTTGGAAGCCCAACACTTGATTCAAAGATGTGTGTTTCTAAACCAATGTTTAAAAACTCAGAAATTGGTGACTGTCCTTGTATGTATACAAGTTGGCATTAACATGTTGTCCTTCACCCCAGCCTTTGTGTCCTAAACGGATTACGCTGACAAAGAAGAACGTAACACTTCATCCTGAAGTCATGCAGTTTTAACAAGTGTCTAACTTCTGCAGTTTCAGACACTGGTTAAGAATGTGTTTTAAGCACAAGTAGCTTGAATTATGGGGAAACTTCAAAATCTTTGTATGTATACAAGTTGGCATGTTCCCTTCTAAACAGATTGCACTGACAAAGAAGACCGTAACATTTTATCTTAGGGTTGTGACGTTTCTTTGATGGTCTTGCTTCTGCAGTTACACCATTTAAGAATGTGATTTGCAAAAAGCAGCTTAATATAAAGGGAACCTTTGAAATCCTTGTTTGTTTACAAGGTGGCATGAACATGTCCTTCACACAAGACTTTCCCTCCCAAACAGATTGCACTGACAAAGAGCAAAACATTTCGTCCTAGAGTCATGCAGTTTTAACGCTGGCCTTGGTTCTGCAGTTCCAGACACTGGTTAAGAATGTGTTTTAGCACAAGCAGCTTGAATTATGGGGAACCTTCGAAATCTTTGTATGTAATCAAGTTGGCATGAACGAGTTGTCCATCGCACAAGACTTTCCCTTCCAAACAGATTTTACCGGCAAAAAGCAAAACATTTCATCCTAGAGTCATGCAGTTTTAACACTGATCTTTCTGCAGTTTCAGACACTGGTTAACAATGTGTTAAGCAAAAAAGCAGCTTGAACTACAGGGAACTTTTAAAATCCTTTTACGAACACAAGTCGGAATTGACATGTTGTTCTTCACCCAAGTCTTTCCCTTCTAAATAGATAACCTTGCAAAGACTGTAACATTTCATCCTAGAGTTGTAAAGTTTCAATGTTGGTCTTGCTTCTGCAGTTCCAGACAGTGGTTAACAATGTGTTAAGCAAAAAAGCAGCTTGAATAACAGGGAACTTTTGCAATCCTTGAAGGATACAAGTTGGAACTGACATGTTGTCCTTCACCCGATACTTTCTGTTCTTAACACATCACGGTGCAAAGAAGACCTAACATCCTAGAGTCATGCAGTTTTAATGTTGGCCTTTGTTAGAATCTCATAATTTTGTCTGCTGCTGTTTCAGACGGTGGTTAAGAGGAATGTGTTAAGCAGCTTGGATTACAGGGCACCTCCTTTCTCTCTGAAGTTCCTGCAGGCAGGGTGTGGAGAAAGCTGAAGAAGAAAGTGGTCAGAAGGTTGTCATTCATGTCTGTCTTAGTCTTAGCATCTTGTCTCTTTTATGTTTGGGTATATGTGAACTACATGTGGTGTGTTGTGTGGTGTGTGTGTGTGTGTGTGTGTGTGTGTGTGTGTGTGTGTGTGTGTGTGTGTGTGTGTGTGTGTGTGTAAGTGCACACACACACACCTGTCAGTTCGTGCATTTGAGAAAGACAGAGACAGGAAGACAGAAATACATAGACAGTGCAGAGACAATGCGACAGAGAAAGAGAAAAAGAGACATAGAAAGACAGAGGGAGATTTGGGGGGGAGGGGGGGGGGGGCAGACAGACAGAGACAGACAGACAGGCAAGCAGACAGGCAAGCAGACAGGCAGGCAGAGAGACAGACAGATAGACAGCAGCAGGCAGGCAGACAGACAGGCAGGCAGTCATGCAGGCAGACAGACAGACAGGCAGGCAGACAGACAGACAGACAGGCAGGCAGACAGTCAGGCAGGCAGACGGCATGGAGAATGAGAGAAATGGTATGGGACAGAGAAAGAGAGAATAACTGTACGTAATTCTATTTGTTAAAAATATATTTGTCACTCCACAACAACAACAACAAAAACAGGAGAAAAAAACATACACACAGCCAACTAAAAAACAACAACTAAAACCACCTAAAAAAAACAAAAACTCTCAATTCTTGACCTGCTTCTACCCTGCTCTACCATTTGCTCAACTCAACTCACTCCGGCAAAACATACAACACAAGTTAAACTGCTATTTCCCCTAAAAAAAAAAAAAAATGGGGGACAGAAAATGGGGGACAGAAAATGGCGGACTCAAATTCCCCCCCCCCCCTCCCCTAAAAGACCCCTCCTTCACTCTCAATCCCAGTACCGCCTGGGTGAAGAATGTTCCGGAAATGACGCACCGGAAGCACGTGGAAACCGAGACGTTGGAGAAGGCACGCAACTGTATCATTTGACTTTTTGTCCTCCACCACACTTTGTTGTCTTGTTAACAACATTTGGGGCATTTCTTCGCCTGTCACTTTGTTGCCTAGTTTTATACCTTTCTACTCCATTCTGTTTCTGTCTTTACCAAAAAGTACAGTCAAGTTTTTTTGTTTTTTTTGCGCGCGAATCGAGCAAGCCAGTACATACGCAAGCAGGCTAAAAAAAAAAAAACACGAAAAAAAACAGGCAAGCAAACCAACGGAATGACATCAACAAATGATAAATATTTTTTTAAAACAACAATAATACCAGCGAGGAATAAGAAGCTCCAAAAGCAGCTCGAATCCACCCACACATACGTCAAGACTTGTTTACCTTATTCTCTATATTTCTTTAACTTCTTTTCTTTTTTTTCTTTTTTCTTTTTGTTGGGGGGGGGGGGGGGGGTAATTCTTGTTTTTGTTCGTTTTTCTTGTTTCTTATCTTTCTGGTGTGTGTGGAAGGTTTGTTTTTTTTTGTGGTGGTAAATTGGCTTTTCTCACAATCTCTTATGCAAGTAGATGTTCCTTTTTTATTTTTTATTTGTACCCATCCACGGAGAGAGAGAGAGAGAGATAGAGAGAGAGAGAGAGAGAGGAGAGAGAGAGAGAGGGGGGGGGGGAGGGACGAGAGAGAGAGAGAGAGAGAGAGAGAGAGAGAGGGGGTGGTATGCGTGGTGTGTGTGTGTGTGTGTGTGTGTGTGTGTGTGTGTGTGTGTGTGTGTGTGTGTGTGTGTGTCTGTCTGTCTGTCTGTCTGTCTGTCTGTCTGTCTGTCTGTCTGTCTGTGCCTGTGTGTACGCACGCACGTACGCGCTTGTCTGAGTGCATTGGTTCTGTAAATGCACCTGCACACACACATATACACACACACACTCTGTCTCTGTCCCTTCCTCCCCCCCCCCCCTGTCTCTCTCTCTCTCTCCTCTCTCTCTCTCTCTCTCTCTCTCTCTCTCTCTCTCTCTCTCTCTCTCTCTCTCTCTCTCTTCATCTCTCTTCTCTCTCTCTCATTCTCTCTCTTCTCCTCTCTCTCTCTCTCTCTCTCTCTCTCTCTCACTCTCTCTCTTCTCTCTCTCTCTCCTCTCTCTCTCTCTCTCTCTCTCTCTCTCCTCTCTCTCTCATTTGTGGACAGAGTTCTCGCTTGCTTTGAGTGTAGGCGAGGCGTAAGCTACTCTACCATAGATACTCCCTTCCTCTCAAAGATAGACCATCAACTTTGCCTTCTCCTTTTGACATCAAACAAACTTGTCGTCATGCAATACAAATACTGAGCCAGACTTGGCTGTTACAGGTTTCCGTGCAGGAAAAACAAAAGTAACTTTTGTTTTATTAAAAATTATACACACACACTCACACACAGGTGCGCGCGCGCGCGAGTGTGTGTGTGAGTGTGTGTGTGTGTGTGTGTGTGTGTGTGTGTGTGTGTGTGTGTGTGTGTGTGTGTTGTGTGTGTGTGTGTACTCAAGTGATGTATATAAACAAGATTGAGAGAGATAAAGAGAGAGAGAGACAGACAGACAGACAGACAGACAGTTATACAGAGAGAGACAGAGAGTGTGTGTGTGTGTGTGTGTGTGTGTGTTTTGGGTGCACACATGCACACAGGTTTGATCGCATGTGTGTATATGCGCACCTGCATACGCGCGCGCGCACACACACACACACACACACACACACACACACACACACACACACACACACACACA
>CM060332.1:29645567-29653067 GCA_030674155.1 Stramonita haemastoma
TGTCTAAACGGGCAGAATTTAAATCAACTATGAGAAACGCCATTCTGACGTTGAGAAACCGGCGAGACGGTGTCCTGTTAGGACTGACCCTCACCTACTTATTTTGGGGGGGGCTTTTATTACGGTGTGGCGATGTGGAGACCAACCCTGGACCCACCACCCCTGGATCCACCGGCCGCAAGCTGAGGCAGACCAGCTTGGTTGATGGTGCTGGTGGTCGTAGCACCATCACAGGCACAGCATCCAGGAAAACCAGAACGAGGGCTGATGTGACTACCTACACCAACACGCCTACGACCATACACCGTGGCCAGGACTCCTCTTCTACTGGGTCTCCTAAGGAACTGTCCTTCAACACCATGACAGCAAAAATCGAAAAAGTGGAAAACTTGCTGAAAACAACAACTGACAGTTTGAACAATGAGATCAAATTGTTGACAGACAGTGTTGGTGCCTTGAAAGAGGAAATGTGCAGCCTGAAGAAAGACATGGACGTTCTTAGAACTGAAAATGAAGACTTAAAACAGTCAAATACAAAATTGATGGATAGGGTTGAAAAACTAGAAAAGAAATCTGATGATTTAGAAGGAAGGTCCAGACGAAATAATGTCATTTTTCATGGTTTAGAGAAGAGAGCTTATGAGACTGGAGCTGACTGTGAGAGGATTGTAAAAAGTCTTCTCTCAGAAAAAATGGATGTAGCAGATGTGAAATTCGATAGAGTACACAGGATAAACTCTAAACCCAGCTCTCCCATTATTGCTAGGTGTTGTTTTTATCAAGATAAGCTTAGCATACTGAAGGCAAAGACTCGGCTGAAGGGCTCAAAGATTTTTGTAGACGATGATTTCTCCCAAGCTGTTAGAGAAATTAGACGCAAACTGACCCCATATTTGAAGAGTGCCCGAGCAGAAGGAAAGAATGTGAGAATGATCTTTGATCATTTGATCATTGATGGTGAAAAGGTGACCCTCAATGATCTCGAAAGAAACAAATAGCTTGTTGGCCGGCCCATACACACATCTGTCTGTAGAGGTAATTCACAGGGGGGTAGGAAAAGTAAACTTACACGGGGGCGTAAAGTCTCAGTTAGATAGGACTAGACCTAGACCTACTCCAAAGGAGCTTTGTGCTGTAACCAGCAAGAGGGGGCTTTGTGCTGTAACCAGCAAGACGGGACCTGGCTTTGCTGGGCGAGGAGACAAAGACCGCAGTAGGCTAGCCCTAAACCTAACCCTACATAGGCCGAATGATGTGTCATCTGGCTTTAGACCATGTTTAAATGAAGAGTCCTCTTTAAATAATGATTTTGGTACAGTTGATAGCATTAATTTGATGTCTTGTCATATTAGTGGAAGTAGTGAAAATGTGAGTTTAGATGATGTAGTAGATAAAGTAGAGTGTGGCAATACAAATCAAGCAAGTAAAACTTTTTCATTTTTGTCCTGGAACGTAAATGGATTATTTTCAAAACTGGCCGATGGAGATTTTGTATCTTATGTGCGTAGCTTTGATTTTATTTGTCTGACAGAAACGTTTTTGGAAAATATCCAGCCAGATGCTTTTAGTGGCTATAAAGCCTTCTGTAAGGCGGCAACTAAAGTTAGCCATCAAGGGAGGACGATCAGGGGGAGTAGTTTGTTTGATTAAGAATGAGTTATCTGCTCTTGTAAAATATTTAGATGTTCCATACCCTAACATTTGTACTTTTCTCTGTGACAAATCTTTATTGTGTACTTCAAGAAATGTTTTGCTTGTATGTGTGTATATCCCACCTGAAGGCTCTCCTTTTTATAACATGTTTGATAATGATAGTGGGATTGCTATGTTGGAAGAATATTTAGCTGATTGTGTGGTTGCTTTGGATGAAGTTGATATAATATTGTGTGGAGATTTAAACAGTAGGACATCAAACTTTTCTTGCTATCATGTGGCAGATGATTTTATCTCAGAGCTCCAAAGCAAAAGCATGTCTCTTAGTGGTAATCGTTATTCTGAAGATTCTGTTATAAATAATTATGGTAAATTATTATTGAATATGTGTACTACATTTAGTTTACAAATTCTGAATGGTGTATGTAATGGTGATCAGCAGGGACGCTATACGTACATTTCTGATGGAGGATGCAGTGTTAATGATTATTTTTTAGTGTCAGATGATTTGTTCTCTCAGATTTTTGTCTCATGTCGTTTGTTTGTTGCTGAACGTTCTGATTCAGATCACCTTCCTGTGGAATTACATATTAATCCATTGTATAAAACTTATGTAATAGCCGAAGAGCCATCTGTTGTGGAAAAGTTTGTGTGGGATGAAAACAAACTCTCAGCTTATAAAGATAATCTTTGTGAGGAAGACATGCATGTAACTTTTTCAAATGCCTTACAGATGATTGATGAGAATATTAATGAAGCTCTAGATTTGTTCAATAGTTGTATAAAGTCCAGTGCTGAATGTATGAAGAAACAGGTACATGTAAAAAAAGGTTTATCAAATGCAACATGGTTTGATAATGAATGTAAAAGTATGAAGTGCAGGGTAAGAAAATTATTAAAGACTTACCGGAAAACGTTAAAGAACGAAGACAGAAACTTGTACTGTGTTTTAAGAAGGGAATATAAATACATGCTAGAAAGGAAAAGGAAACAGTATAATATGACATTACTTGCAGACATGGTGTCTTCAATCTCTTCTCAAGTCCAGTTCTGGAAAAGTGTTAAGAAGGCATCATTTAGAAATAGTCAACCTAAGAATAATATATCAGTTGACAGTTGGTTTCAACATTTCAAAACCCTGTTGGAGAAAGACTCATCAGACAACTCCATGAATACTAATGTTGACTATGATGAAAGTGAGGAAGATTTTGATCGTCCAATATCTAAAGGTGAAATATATTGGGCACTTAGAAAACTAAAAAATGATAAAGCAGCAGGTCCTGATCAAATCATCGGAGAATTGCTGAAAAATGGAGGTGAAGATGTTGTGCTTTTCCTTCTAAAATTATTCAACAAAATCTTTGAGGATGGCCTTTTCCCAGATAATTGGACTGAATCTATAATCCTAACATTACACAAAAAGGGCGATTTTGATAACCCTAATAACTATAGGGGAATTTCTCTTAGTGATATAAGTAGTAAGTTGTATAGTACTATCATTAATAATAGATTACAGGAATGGGTTAGGAAAAATGATATTACAGGTGAACACCAAGCTGGTTTTAAGAGAGGATATTCCACTATAGATCATATGTTTACTCTGCTTGCGTTTGTACAGAAACAGTTTGCTCTTAACCGTAAGCTCTATGTGGCATTTATTGATTTTGAAAAGGCATTTGATTCTGTTAATAGAAACTTGTTGTGGCCTATTCTCCTGAAAAATGGTGTGAAGGGTAAATTATTACGATGTTTGAGAGCCATGTATCAGAATGTCAGAAGCAGAATAAGATGTGGTACTAAACTGACTGATATAATATACTGTACCACTGGTGTTAAACAGGGTGATGTATGTAGCCCTTTACTGTTTTCGGTTTTTATTAACGAGTTAGCCAGAGAAGTCATCAATAATGGTAAACATGGTGCCACTTTCCCCCAAGATGCCACAGAATTATCTATTCTTCTACTTGCTGATGATGTTATCCTACTATCTGAAACAGTTGTTGGCTTACAAAAGCAGTTAAATAGCTTGAGCAGTGCTGCAGTGGCACTTGATCTTAAGGTCAATCTGAATAAGAGCAATATCGTTGTATTCAGAAAAGGTGGTCATTTAGCTGCTCATGAAAAATGGTTGTACAATGGAAAAGTCATGCCAGTGATTAATGTATATAAATACTTAGGAATCTGTTTTTCTACAAAGCTTAGTTTCACAACTGCATGTAAAGATCTGGCAAGTCGAGGTAAACGAAGTTTGTTATTGGTTTTGAGAAAATTACGAATATTGAATAATAACTCCTTTGATTTGTTCATTAAGATATTTGATGCCCAAATACAACCCACTGTGTTATATGGTGCAGAAATATGGGGTTTGGATGCAGCTGCAACACATTGTGAATCGGTGCACCTCTTTGCTTTAAAACAGTTTCTAGGCTTAGATAGACGTACGCCCAATGATCTTGTGTATAGTGAAACTAATAGATATCCTCTCTCCGTTAATGCTGCTGTAAGATGTATTAGATACTGGATTAAGATTCTATATATGGATGAGAATAGGTTACCTTTTAAGTCTTACAAGATGCTTTATGATCTAGACCTCAAAGGGAAAAACAACTGGGCTACACAAATACGTACCTGTTTATGTGAACTCGGTTTTGGATTTGCTTGGCTTAATCAAGGTGTTGGAAATTGTAGAGAATTTATAAACGCTTTCAGGCAAAGACTGATTGACTGCAGGTGGCAACAATGGAATGACCATATACAAACCAGTGAAAGATATCAAATGTATAGACAATTTATAAGTACTCATGATATTAAACCTTATCTCAAGCTTGATATGGACATTCATTTGAAAAGAATTATGTCTAAATTTAGACTTGGTGTATCAGATATAAATGTTCATAAATTCAGATACAGAGGATATAATGTTGATGACACTAGGTTACTATGCCCATTATGTAAGCAAGCACCTGAAGATGAAGTACATTTTGTGTTATGTTGTCCAGTGTTAGAGGTTGTTAGGCAGAGTTACATCCCTGTAAAATATAGTAGGCAGGCTAATTCTTTTAGACTCTGTTTACTTATGGCGTCAAGTCAGCCTGAAGTTGTGCGCAGCCTCACTTTATATTTGTGTAAAGCTTTCAAAATAAGAGATACTTTATTATCGTAAGTCATATCTTTGTAACTGATGTTGCTGCTGTATAATAAGTCCTTTTGTTGTTATTACTGTTGTCTTAATCCAACAACAAAATACCAAAGCAGTTTGGCAACCCCCTTCATGTATGGGCCAATGGCCTTTTTGTGAATAAGTTTTCGAGTTCGAGTTCGAGTTCGAGTTCTCTCTCTCTCTCTCTCTCTCTCTCTCTCTCTCTCTCTCTCTCTCTCTCCTCTCTCCTCTCCTCTCTCTCTCTCTCTCTCTCTCTCTCTCTCTCCTCTCCTCTCTCTCTCTCTCTCTCTCTCTCTCTCTCTCTCTCTCTCTCTCTCTCTCTCTCTCTCTCTCTCTCCCCATAAGTCGACAAAGACCATAAACCTACAACAAACTCTTACTGCTTCTCCACTTCTCAACTCACTTCACACACACAAAAAAAAGTTATACAACCATCTCTACTCCCTCCCACCACCAAAACATACCCCCTCCCTCACCCCCCCCCCCCCCCCCCCACCAAAAAAAAAAATCACTCTCTAAAATTAAAAAAACCCCAACCTTTCACTACCTTAAGCCTCAACAAGCCTGTATATATCACACACACACAAAAATCAGAATCTCCCGGAAGTGACGCACCGGAAACACATGACTACCCAGCATGCCACTGTACCATGCCCTGATGACTCTGTGGGCTGTCTGCTCTCCTGTGCTGAAGAGTTCCCCGGATCCCTAGAGCTTCCCTCTGCTTCTGAAGGGATAGACAGACAGACAGACCTGCAGCGACTTTTTAAATTTCTTTTTTATTTACCCCCTTGCCTTGCCTTGCCTTGCCTTTGCCTTTGCCTTGCCACGGACTGTTCAGGTCCTCATGCAAAGTTAATGCTGTTTTTTTTTGTTTTTTTTTACAGTATATAGTACTAGTAGCATTGCCAGACAGTCCAGTGCACACTGTCTGAAGATTGTTTGTGCGGAAGGAAACTCAGAGAGAGAGACAGAGAGAGAGAGAGAGAGAGAGGGGGGGAGGGGATGGGAGAGGGAAGGGAGAAGGAGAGAGAGGGGAGGGGGAAGAAGAGAGGAGAGAGGGAAGGAGGTAGAGAAAGAGGGAAGGGGAGAGTGGGAAAGAGAGGGGGAAAGAGAGAGGGAGTGGGGGGGGGGGGGGGGGAGAGAGAGAGAGAGAGAGAGAGAGAGAGAGAGAGAGAGAGAGAGAGAGAGAGAGAGAGAGAGAGAGAGAGAGAGAGACAGACAGACAGACAGACAGACAGACAGAGAGAAAGAGAGACAGACAGAAAAATAGACAGACAGACACGGACGGACGGACGGTCAGGCAGACACAGAGACATACAGACAGACATAGACATACAAACAGAGACAGAGAGTATATACGAATTCTTTAACTCGGCGAGAACATTGGGAAAAGCTTTGGTACTTAAAAAGTCCAAGGAAACAAAGAGTTGATGAAGCATGAAACGGGGACACCGAAAGTTAACGTTCAGAAACAACGCTGGCATACACTGTACTGTGTAGTTCCCTCACTCTGGCAAGACTCGGGACCCAAAGTTAGTTTTTGGTGTTTTTTTTCTTCTTTTTTTTTCTTCCTTTTTCTTTTTCAACTCGTCTACCTCATTCTGTCTCTTCCTTTCTTTCACGCTCTTCTTGTCCACATTATTTCTACCTCCATTCACGTGCATGAGATACTGATAGAAAAACAGTTTGACAGATAGGCGGATGGATAGATAGATAGACGGGTGGGCAGACAGATAGATAGATGGGCAGACAGACAGTACAGTACAGTACAGACAGAGAGATAGATAGATAGATAGATAGATAGATAGATAGATAGATAGATAGATAGATAGATAGATAGATAGATAGATATAGATAGATAGATAGATAGACAGACAGACAGACAGACAGACAGATAGATAGAGACAGATAGATAGATAGATAGATAGATAGATAGATAAATAGATAGATAGATAGATAGATAGATAGATAGATAGATAGATAGATAGATAGACAGAGAAAAGCAGACAAGATAGATAGACAGACAGAAATAGATAGATAGATAGATAGATAGATAGATAGATAGATAGATAGATAGATAGATAGATAGATAGATAGATAGATAGATACATACATACATACATACATACATACATACATAAACAGAGAAAAGCAGACACAGGGAGGGTACACACATGCGCGCGGACGCACGCACACCCACACACAAACACGAAAGCACACACATAAACACACACACACACACACACACACACACACACACACACACACACACACACACACACACACACACACACATAAACACATACAAACACACACACCACACACACACACACACACACCACAACACACACATAAACACATACACACACACACACACACACACACACACACACACACACACACACACCACACACACACACACCACACACAATCAGGTTGTACTCACGCTTACTATGTCCACAAGAAGCTGGGACTTACCTGAAACAAAAACACACAAAAATCATTATTTGATTTATTCATCTATACTTTTATATTATCTCTATTCATTTTTGTTAGGTATTCTTTTATTACAAGAATCACGGAATAAGAACGCTTGCGCTCTTTTTATATCAAGCCCTCGTGTGCATGCAAAATTTTTTGGTGGGTAAATTTTAGTCATCCATTCCCACCAGCACAAAATGGCC
>CM060332.1:29658067-29666121 GCA_030674155.1 Stramonita haemastoma
AATAAACAGATGAATATACTCATGTCTGCATATAATGCATGTACGTATCAATGCATACGCTGACCGTACGTACATACGTTCATCGAGAGATACATGCCTTTGTGTCCGCGTATCTTTCATATCATCCTCTCTCTTTTTTTTCAGGATAGATGCGTTGCATTTTTTTTTTTTTCGCGGTGACAGTTTTTATCAAACATCTCCTGTGGGGACACCGGGGTGCGTCAGTATCAAAAGCATCCCCACCTTCCATACCTCATCTTTTCTATCCCTCTCTTTGTTTCTGCCTTGTTCCTTTTCCTCCTTCTTGTCTTTTTTTTTTTTTTTTTTTTTACCTTCTTGGTCCATTCTCCTGCGTTTTGGGGGGGGTTTTGGGTTTTTTTTTTTTTACCCCTAGAAAGACTTAAAAGATGACCATTCTCTCCCACGCTGAAGTCGGATGCGCTGGGTCTGACTTGTCAGGCGCTTAACGGCAGCGCAACGCGTTTTCGCTGATATGACAGACAACACTATGTTGCTGTCTCAGGGTTACATGATGGTGTGCATGCATAAAAAACAAATAAAATAAACAAAAAAAAAGCTTGCCTAGTCTCTGAGGAGAAGAAAACCTGTATTTCATGAAATGGTAAAAAAAAAAAAAAAAAAAATTGACAGCTTCAGAAAGGAAAACGAATGAACAAATAAATCCATAAAAGAATGCATCAATACATAAATGATAAATAAAGCCTGAACCCGAACAGGGTGATGTCCATCGTTTTATGGAGGTTTATTTTTTTTGTGTTTGTGGGGGTTTTTTGTTTGATTTTTTGTGTTCACACTTTTCCTCTCCTCTTTTCAGAAGTATAGTGTCCCCGGAATCATTTTTCGAAACATGGGCATTGTTTATTCATGACAGAAGAACGGAAATATCCAACAACACAAAAATACAAATGAATAAAACCAAAAAATTCGTTTGCATCCATCCTCGCATATCCAAAAAAAATTTTTTTTTTAATCTCACACGACAGTGTCATACATGCATATACATACACGCGTTTTATTCATTTTCTTTCCTGTTCTTTCTCTTCTTTCATTTCTTCTCTGTTCTATGTCCAAAATTCTTCTCCTTTTTTTTTTCTTTTCTTGCTTCGTGTATAGCTCCCTTCATTCACTTGCTTTTTTAAACTGACAAGGCAGTTTTATTCGTCTGCCAGAACAGGACAACTAAAAGAAGAAGAAGAAGAAGAAGAAGAAGAAGAAGAAGAAAGAAGAAGAAGAAGAAGAAGAAGAAGAAGAAGAAGAAGGGAGGAGGAGAAGAAGAGGAGGAGGAAGGAGAGAGAGAGAGAGAGAGAGAGAGAGAGAGAGAGAGAGAGAGAGAGAGAGAGAGAGAGAGGAGAGAGAGAGAGAGAGAGGTGAGAGAGAGAGAGAGAGAGAGAGAGAGAGAGAGAGAGAGAGAGAGAGGAGAGACAGACAGACAGACAGACAGACAGACAGACAGACAGAAGACAGACAGACAGACAGACAGAAGAGAGAGCATTCAGCTTTAAGAAAACGCATGAGCCTCAGGCAGACAGGAAAGGGCTTTCACAAATTGACTAGAGAAAAAAAAAAGACTAAAAGAAAAAAAAAGGGGGAAAAAACAAGAAAAAAACAACTCGCAGCAACAGATAAAGACGACAAGACAAAAGAACCAGAAATACAACAACAACAACAACAAAACCAAGTGTGCAATGTATCTAAACCTTTTTCGTGTTCAAGCAAAATTGGGACTGAAATGAGACGAACGCGGTTACTTTCACCTACTGCATGCTAGGTTTTCGGTTTGGCCACAACGGTTAAAAGCAACACCTTCTTCATCATTACTGTTCCTCCCTTAACACCTGTTGTTAGTTAAAAGTTAAAGTTAAAGTCTGTCCCGAGCCTAAGGCTCATCAGGCCGGTGCTTATCCCGGTTTCTGTGGCGTTAAGCGACTGAGAGTCATAGACCTCCCCCCCCCCCCCCCCCCCTGGATAGGACGCCAGTCTATCGCAACACCTGTTGAGCTGTTGACAATTATTCGGTACTAAGTCTTCTTCATCGTCGAAAGCTCAAACAGCAACTACTACTGCTGTCTGTCATATCAGTGATACTGCGTTACTCTGCCGTTAAGTAAGTGACTTGTCAGGCCCAGCGCATCAGACTACGGCGGTGGAGATGGTGGTGAGTCTGGTTGTGGACTTTAGAAGTTTCTCTATTGAATTCTGTCTGTTGATTTTTTTTTTATCTGCAAGCTCAAGTCCACGTTGAATTTAATGGCAGCCAGTAGGTCGCCTAAAACAGGGTTCATCACATCTTGAAAGCAAATCACAGCAGACAGAGGGAACAAAATACGACACGGAAAATGACGTTTCTATGTGAATGACGTAACAGGGAAAGTGGCACATAAATTCACCTCTGTACACAGAATATCGCCCTGAAATTGAATCCTCGCCTAGCCTACAACGAAAAGGGCTACATTGGCGACTTAAGAGAAGAGAGACAAGAGAGAGAGAGAGAGAGAGAGAGAGAGAGAGAAGAGAGAGAGAGAGAGAGAGAGAAGAGAGAGAGAGAGCTGCAGACGAAAAGGAGAAGAGAGAGAGAGAGAGAGAGAAGAGAGAGAGAGAGAGCTGCAGAGAGAGAGAGAGAGAGAGAGAGAGAGAAGAGAGAGAGAGAGAGAGAGAGCTGCAGACGAGAGAGAGAGAGGAGAGAGAGAGAGAGAGAGAGAGAGAGAGAGAGGAGAGAGAGAGAGGAGAGAGAGAGAGAGCTGCAGACAATCAGACACACACTAGATTAGATCTAAAAGGAGACAAAGAAGATAAGAATATCCCCCTCTCGGTTTCCCAAACATCCGATCTTGGACGAAAACTAGCTACGTAAAAATAAATGTCAATGCACTTCCGAGTTCTGCGTCATAAACCGAAAAAAAAGAATATATATATAAATATATGATATATATAATAATATATATATAATACACACATTTTTTTTTTCAAAGGCAAATGTTATACTGCCCTAGATCTAGCCTAGCACGCGTGGCGCGTGGTCATCGACTCTTCTTACTACAGTGTGAAGACTGCCTACTTTGTGGTGCGTATATTATTGCTTTAACATGAATCAATCCATTCTTGAAATAAACCAACTGTTTTTGGAACGACACAAAACAGGACAAACAACAACAGCGCATCAAAATTTTCTTTTTCTTTTCATAATCATGATTGACTAAAATGACTTTTTTGTGTTTAAAGAAGGCTTTTTATTCTATTACTATATGATCTGTTTTGTTTTTGGAGGTACTTATGATTTTACTTAAAGTGAATTCTTGTGCTTTAAGGAGGCTTTAGACTATCATATTACGTCTTGTTTTGCTTTGTTGTTGTTGTTGTTGTTTTTTTTGGGGGGGGATTTGGGGGTTTTTATGAAGGTTTTGGTGTCATTTTTTTGTTTGCTTGTTGTTTGTTTTTATTGAGGGCATGATAAAAAAAAAAGAAACCAACTGTGTAATCTTAATCTTTTAACCTCAATAAAATCATTTTTACTTCACTGGACTAGGCCACTGAACCACACAAGAGACCGGCGTTTATAATCTCACAGAGCATTGACCTTTCTATATGGGGGTATGAAATCACAGCCGGTGGTGTTCACGGTGGGAAGAAACCCCCCTCTCAAACAGATGGCACCGGGCAAATTTCGAACAAGCAAGTGCCATGCCTGCTGCTTGTGAACAGTTGAACGGCCTATCCAGGAGCTGAGGGGGTCGACCGCTAGTGCAAGGAATTATTAGTGTGTGTGTGTGTGTGTGTGTGTGTGTGTGTGTGTGTGTGTGTGTGTGTGTGTGTGTGTGTGTACACGTGCATAAGGTATGCATGTATGTAGGTGCATGTGTATGTAGGTGCGTGTGTACATATATGTACTGTGTATGTTTGTATGTATGCCATATGTGTGTGTATGTATGTATGTATGTATGTATGTATGTATGTATGTATGTATGTATGTATGTATGTATAACAGAGTGCAGATATTGATCTGCCGCGTCTCTGTACAACTTCTCGGCAACGCCAGCACAGTCAGACAGTGGGAATGTGGCCTCTGAAAAGAGGCTGCATAAATACTACATTTTACCACAACGGGCAAAGTGTATGCAATAGAAGGTTTTCGCCCCCCCCCCCCCCCCCCCCCCCCATACAGAACGTCGCACAATCGCAGGTGTGGATCTTAATTTAGATCCACGACGCTGCGATTGGCAGTTCCGATTGCATGGGAAGTAATCTCATTATCGCCCTGTCACATAATGTATTGTATGATATTATGTAATGTATGTATGTAGTATGTATGTATGTATGTATGTATGTAGTGTATGTATGTATTGCATGTATGTGTACACTTACATCTATATATCCATCTACATCTCCATCCATCCATCTATACATCCTATAGCAAGCCTGCCTGCTTGCCTACCAAAGTAACCTACATACTTATCTATCTACCCATCTCTCTGTCAGTCAGTCAGACTGTCTGTCTGTCTGTCTGTCCACCTACCTACCAGACTTTCTTTGAAATCCCCAAATTAATCTCTGCCGTCTGTCTGTCAAACGACATTTGCAAGATCTTTACAACGCCCACCGTTGCACTTTTGGCTTTTAAAAGGCTTGGAAAATAGATGCACAAGACCTGTGTGTATGTACGTGTGTGTGTGTTGTACGTGTGTGTGTGTGTGTGTGTGTGTGTGTGTGTGTGTGTGTGGTGGTGTGCGTGCGTGCGTGCGTGCGTGCGTGCGTGCGTGCGTGTGTGGTGTGTGATGAGAGAGAGAGAGAGAGAGAGAGAGAGGTGTGTGTGTGTGTGTGTGTGTGTGTGTGTGTGTGTGTGTGTGTTGTGTGTGCGTGGTGTGTGTGTGTGTGTGTATGTGTGCGGCGCGCGCGGTGTGTGTGTATGTGTGAGTGAGTGTGGTGGTGATGTTGTGAGTGTGTGTCGGTGCGTGCGTGCGCGCGTGTGTGCTTGCATCCGCGCGTGCGTGTGTGTGTGTTTCATTCATTCTAATTACCTCCCTTCCACCCTCCCCCTTCCCTCTTTTTATTCCTTTTTTAGACATTATGTATCTCTACAATAAAAAGAGAAAAAAAAATTGTCTCCAAAAAGTTGGACTTTACAACAGCAATTCCAAATAATGAGCTGAAACACTCAGAAGTTTTGTTTTCTTTTTATGTTATTTTGATTTGCATAATACAGAATGTTCATTTTTTAAAAAATCAAAAAAAAATTTCGATTTTTTTTTTTAATCTACCCATTTTCTTGTGCCTTTGTATGTAGTTATGTCCCTTAAATGTGACAGAAAGAGAGAGAGAGAGAGAGAGAGAGAGAGAGAGAGAGAGAGAGAGAGAGAGGAGAGAGGAGAGAGGGGGGGGGGGGTAGACCAGAGAGAGGAAGACGAGACAGACAGACGAGATGAGAGACAGAGAACAAAGAGAGAGACAGCGACAGAAAAAGGAATAGAGAGAGGGGAGACTGAGAGACAGAGAAACAAAGAGAGAGACAGAGAGACAGCGACAGAAAAAGGAATAGAGAGAGAGGGAGAGAAGAGAGACAGAGACAGACAGAGGACAGACAGACAGAACATTGCAGGCGACGTCTTTAAACTCTAGAAGTTCCTTTGAGACACAGAGACAGAGACGGACAGCAAATGGCAGGCGACTTGACTTCTTTAATATCTAGAAGTTTCCTTGATTCACGTCTACGATTACAAAAATAACCAAATAAAACCCAACAAAAACCAAACATAATTATACAGCCGACATAAGAAAAATGGCTGCCATTGAATGGGGGTGCCCGGAAGTAGGAGTCAGAACAAGGAGTTGTGTCCCTTTGCTCACTACTCTTCTCTTCACCTTATTTCTGATTCGAACACCACCATTCCGAACCATCCACCCCCCACCCCACCCCCACCCCACCTTCCCCCTCCTCCCCCACCACCAACCTCTTCTCCGAACTTTCTTCTTTTCTATCCCTTTGAGAGAGAGAAAATATATGATCATAACAAGACAAAAACAAAACAAAACAAAACACAAATAAAACCGGGGTGAATTTTCAGGCCTTTGTGTAAAGTCTGTGGTGTGTGTTCTCAAAATACAACGGAAAAATAAAGCCAACAAGAAAGAATTAAATATATATAAAAAAAGTAAAACAGAGAGAGAGAGAGAGAGACAGAGAGAGAGATAGAGGGCAGGCAGCAGAAACAGAGAAGGAGGTGGAGAGGGAGGGAGAAAGAAGACACCGACAACGACGACGAAGAAGAAGATAAAGAAGAAAATAACGAGACAGGGAGGGAAGATAGATCGAAGAGAAAAGAAAACATCCCCCCCCCCCAAAAAAAAAACCCAAAAAACCAACAAAATACACCCAAACAAGCACAAAACACACACACAAAAAAAAAAAACAGAAAGGGAGAGGGAAAAGACAGAAACGAAAAACATATATGCATAAATCAGAAAAATAAAAGGATTTTTTTAAAAAAAAGAAGAAAAAATCAATAAAAAGAAAAACATGTAAACAAAAAAAAAAAAAAAAAAGGAGAGAAAGACAAACAAAGACAAAAGAAAGAAAGAAACAAGAGAAAAGAGCACGAAAACAAAAGACAGAAATGGAGTTTGAAAGACACAGAGAATGACCCGAGAGGATTGGAAAAAAAAAAACAACGTGATATTGCAAAATTTGTAATTTAATGTCAAATTGTTAAAAACACCCCCACCCCAACCCTCCCACAAAAACAAAACCCAACAGCCAAACAGACTAAAGAAAACGAAACTAAAACAAAAAACCCAAAATCTTTTTTTTTTTTTTTTTTTTAAAGAAAAAAAAAAAGAAAACAAGAAAACGAAAAAGAAAACAAGAGGAGAAATACAGTTTAAAAAAAAAGAAAAGGAAAAAAAGGCAAAGGTGTGTCCCATAACCTATGTGGTCGTAGGGAAGCGAGGTGTCAAGAGACCTCAGCTTCTCTAGGGGCCAGCATATTGAGGGCGGCGCCCGTCTCCTCTCCCTCGCTTCTTTTTCCTTCCGTGATCCATTTACAGCTGGGTGGACTGGGGGACTGTGCTAAAGCCTAGGCACGAAAACGGTCACCCATCCACTTGGTAACCACGCTCGATGCTGCTTAACCTTAGCTTGGGGGAAGCGAGTGCTCTGACCACTGAGCTATCCCGTCCCCAAATAGTTAGCCTGTGCTAAAAGTAAGCCCCCACCACCCAACACATATCAAAATTCTGAAATGATGAAAATGATTTTTTTAAAAATAAAAAAACCCCAATGTCTTTCAAGTATAAAATATTTATATGAATAAGTATCTGCAAAATCTACGTTGCCTTATCAAACATTAAAAACGTACTTTTGAAAATATAAAAACCTGTTAAGACCAACAACAAAAAAAAAAGAACTTTTTTTTTCCCCTCTCAAATATTGGTTTCTTCTCTCTCTCTCTCTCTCTCTCTCTCTCTCTCTCTCTCCTCTCTCTCTCTCTCTCTCTCTCTCTTCTCCTCTCTCTCTCTCTCTCTCTCCTCACACACACAGCACACACACAACACACAAAGCAGCATTTTCCCTTGCAGTGTGTGTGTGTGCGCGCGTGCGCGCATGTCAGCATGTAATGGTGGGGGAGGTTGCAGTGTAGTCTAGACGTAACAGTAGTAGGAGGAAGCCGAAAGGAGGAGGAAGAGGACTGGGATGAGGAGGAAGAGGAGGAAAAACTGCAACCAAAGGTTTCTGAGTTACTACTTTACACTGTCCCAACAGCCCTTTTGTCTCTTACCCCCCCCCCCCCCCCCCCCCCCCCCCTCTTTTTTTTTTACCTAAATTTTAGGTGTTTGTGCGCTCCCCCTCTCTCTCCTCCCCCTTTTTCCCCCCCCCCCCCCTCTCTCCTCCCCCCCCCCCCCCCCCCCCCCCCCCCTCCCCCCCCCCCTCTCTCTTGGGATCAGACAAAAAGACAGCAGACAGAGACCAACAGAAAACAGACAGAAAAAACAGTCAAAAGAGCATTTTCAACGTAACATTTAAATTATCTGGGCCCCAAAAGCAG
>CM060332.1:29666221-29668721 GCA_030674155.1 Stramonita haemastoma
CACACACACACACACACACACACACACACACACACACACACACACACACACACACACACACACACTTACTGTCACACACACACACACACACACCACACACACACACACACACACACACACACACACACACACACACACACACACACACTGTCAGAGAACAGAAAACAAAACAAAAAGCAAGAACAGTATTAACAAACAAACAAAAAAAGGCAGTGTATATATGTAAAAGAAGCGAGGGAGGGAGGGAGGGAGGGAAGACGTACACATAGAAGCAGACAAAATAGAAAGAACATAGCTCTGAATCTGGCAAGAGTTTAGGGTAATGACACATGCCATGCAATTTTTCTCCTTTTTTAGTAGGTTTTTTTGTGTGTGTCTACCTGCACTTACAAACACCCTAGCGCTAAAACTAAAACCCCTTAAGCCTTTTTAACTCCTTACCTCAAAATCTCCCCCCCTTAAAAGATTGCCTATGACGTAGTTTATTACGTCATGTAAAGTCCTCCTCAAGAAATACCCAAGCGTGTGGTGAAAAGCTGACAGATTTGCCTAAGCTTTAATGAAAGTGTACGTCTTTCTTTTTTATATTTATAAACTTAAGCAGAAAAAAACCCTAAACAAATACGCTCCAGTTGTTTTTTTCTTCTCTTCTTCATCCCATTTCTCTGAGCCAAGTATCCAGGAGTTTTAGGATTAAGAAGTGTAAGAGAGTTAAGAGGTGTATTAAGAGGATTTTTCTTTTCTTTTAACTTGAAGAAAGCCTAGTTTGTCTAAGCACTTGTGAGCTGGGCTTTTAGACAACTGGCACAGGATTTATCAGTTCACAGACTCTAAGACCCATTAAAAAAAAACCCAGTGATATAAAGCACAATCAACTGAAGTACACTTCGTTTTTGACGCCTACACTGCTGTTACAACTGGTGTGTGTGTGTGTGGTGTGTGTGTGTGTGTGGTGTGTGTGTGTGTGTGTGTTGTGTGTGTGTGTGTGTGTGTGTGTGTGTGTGTGTGCGCGCGTGCGTGTGCGTGTGTGTGTGTGTGTGTGTGGTGAGTGTGCATGTGTGTGCAGGTATGTATGTATGTATGTATGTATGTATGTATGTATGTATGTATGTATGTATGTATGTATGTATGTATGTATGTATGTATGTGTGTGTGTGTGTGTGAATGTGTGTGTGTGAATGTGAATGTGAATGTGTGTGTGTGTGTGTGTGCGTGCGTGCGTGCGTGTGTGTGTGTGTGTGCTGTGTGTGTGTGTGTGTGTTTGCGCAATATGTTTTACAATGTTCTAAGTCCAAACGCTCAACGGTATAAAGGCTTTTTCTTACAGCTTTTTGCGTTTCTTAAATTACAGCCAAGGTCTTAGCCATTTAGGACCATCTGGTTTAAACATACGTGTATCAAAACTAAAACAAAAAACATAAAACGCATGCATGTTGACAGTTACAACATGCTAGCAGCTTATCGTGCGCTTTAGGAGAGAACACTACATAATTTGGCGATAATAAAACATATGGTGCCACACCAATGAAAATAATAATTCGTCGTCTTTCAAGTGCATTTGTAAATATAACACAGAAAAAGTAATAGAATGGAACAACTTTGTCACAAGATATAAATATCGGTTTATCATCTCTTATTTTATGCGTGCACTTGCACACACACACACAACACACACACACACACACACACACACACACACACACACACACACACACACCACACACACACACACACACACACACACCACGCACGCACGCACGCACGCACGCACGCACGCACGCACACCAATGTGTCAATGGATGATTCGCTAGTTTTTGAGGATATTCATAGGCCTAAAACAGCCTCTAGAACATCATGTCTCCTTACATTCCGCTTCAAACTACGGTGAATTTGAAAAGTCAGAATCCTACTCCTCATTTTGGACCGTTCAAATCTTAAACTCCTATCCCCGAAGTCACAATGCGGCAACTTTAAATGTGGGCAAAACCGCCCGCATACGCAAAATATCACCATTAGTGAACCTCAGAGCTCTAGCTGAGGAACAGAGAAAAAAAACACCAAAAAGACCACACCAAAAACATACAAGAGGGAGAGAGAGAGAGAGAGGAGAGAGAGAGAGAGAGAGAGAGAGAGAGAGAGAGAGAGAGGAGAGAGAGAGACAGACGAGACAGAAGACAGACAGACAGGACAGACAGACAGACAGACAGACAGAGAACAGAGAGAGAAACAGAGACAGAGACAGAGACAGAGAGACAGAGAGAAGATCAATCTAATCAGTTAAAATATTTCCCGATATCGACTTTTGATACTGTACTATAAAGTACGCAAAAAAAAAGAAAAAAGACTCACTGTCTGTCTGTCCCCTTTAAATCTAATTCTGGAGAGGTGTGCACCCAGTTCGTGACTAGAATAATCGAACCCCATACCTCCTGACCTTCCCCCCCCCCCCCCCCCCCCCACATCTTCCACACGCTAACACGAAACTCCAGACGTCACGATT
>CM060332.1:29686221-29688721 GCA_030674155.1 Stramonita haemastoma
AAAAACAGGTCGACGCTGAAACGGCACTATAAAAACCTATTTCTTAAGGCAAACACGTAACACTTCAGTCATTAAATCAAACTAAAATTCCTTCGGGTGAGATTTTAAACCGTTCCGCTTTTCGGATGAGTAGGCCATTGTGCGCCGGTAGGAACAGATGACAACATTTACAAAACTGCAGACACACGGCAAGAGGAGTGGATGTAAGAAAAGCACGTGAGTGTTTATTCCATTATCCTCCAAATAAAAAAATAAAAACGAAACAGCAAACAAACTAACAAACCTGACACCTACAAAATAAGTACACAGAAGATGAAACAAATCCGAAAAAAAGAAAAATAACAAATTTTCTTAGAAAAAAACACCCACAAGGTACAAAACTTAACACAGGAAGGAAAGAATGGGCGTGATCTATTTGTAACAGATTACAACGTGACCCAAAACAGACAACAACAACAACAAAAAATAACAATCCTTACATCTTACACATCGTCACACCGAAGAGAATAATTATAATGCGATCTTTGATCCCCCCCTACCCCCCCCCCATCATCACTCTCGCGTGCGTGCAATTCCAAACACACACACACATGTACACACACGACTACACACACAACACACACCACACACACACACACACACACACACACACACACACACACACACACACACACACACACACATTACATCCTCACTCCCACACATTCACACACGCTCTCCTTACAAAATTCCAACAACAATAATTACACCACCCCAAAAAAGCACCAAAATCTATCTTAAGATTTAAATAGAATATATTTTTTAAAAGATACAAAAAGCTGTCAAAGAGAACAATATCCAACCTGATTCCCTCCAAGCCATAAATACACACCGTCCTCATGGTTTAAATTCACACACCACGCACGACATGTTGCGCATGCACGCACACACACACACACCACACACACACACACACACACAACACACACACACCAGAGAAATAAAAATACTGCCCTCCTTTTTTAAATTTTTTTCAAGAACTGGACCAACATAACAAACCTAAAATGATTGCTTTAGTTACCTCCTCTTTTCTGTCTTTTTTCTTATGCTATATTTTTGTTCTTTTGTTGATGATGGGGAAGGAGAGGTCTTGGTTGGGGGGGAGGAGGAGGGGAGTCCTATCTATTACATCATGGAAAATAAATATTAGATTGGTGTGGAGTTTTGTTCTATTGTCTTTACTGTTATCTTATTTCTTTTTGTTTTTGATCTTTTATTTTGTTTTGATCCTCAGCTAGAGCTCCAAAGTTCACCAATGGTGAGATTCTGCGTATGCGACTGAATGTTTTTGTACCCCCCCCCTTCCCACCAACCATGAAGGTAGCCGCATTCCGACTTCGGGGATTGTATGTCTGGGTATGTTCGTTTTTTCCGTATCCTACCGAACGCTGATATGACTGATGGATCTTTAACGTGTATATTTAAACTTTTCATGTGTATAATTTATATAAAGGTAAAAAGGTAAAGGTGTCCCATAACCTATGTGGTCGTAAGGGAGCAAGGTGTCAGACCTCAGCTTCTTTAGGGGGACAGCATATTGAGGGCGGCGCCCATCTCCTCTCCCTCGCTGCTTTACCTTCCCTGACCCCTAAAGAGGGCAGGTACCCAGTTTACAGCTGGGTGAACTGGGGGACTGTACTGAAGCCAAGGCACACAAACGGTCACCCATCCAATTGGCAACCATGTCGACGCTGCTCAACATTGGCTGGTGGAAAACGAGCGCTCTGACCACTGAGCTATCCCTTTACGAACTTAAAAAAAAGTACGCCCAAACTTTTTACAAGGGAGGAAAAAAAAACAACCTTGGATTTGACCTGATTTGGAGATTATAATAATTATGCTGGTGGTTGCGACAGCTCAACCCACTTAATTAACTCTTGTTTCTTGGATTACAGGGCCACATACATGGTTTTTATATAGGGCTTTTTTGGAGAGGGGGGTGGGGGTGAGGTGGAGGGTAGGGGTGGGGGTGGAGGAGGGGCAGCATACATGCAACCTTCTCATCCAGTATGTGCTCGCAGTATTACAGCAATCTCCAGGTGGGATGAGCTAGACAGAGTACCTGTCCTGAATAAGCTACTTCATCCCCAGGGGTGTTCAACAGGGTAACGTTCTACAACGCTTCGTTTTCAATTTCTCCCTCTCTCTCTCTCTCTCTCTCTCTCTCTCTCTCCTCTCTCTCTCTCTCTCTCTCTCCTCTCTCTCTCTCTCTCCTCTCTCTCCCTCCTCTCTCTCTCTTCTCTCTCTTTCCGCTATCAAAAAGAGGAAAGAAAAAAAAAACCTTAAGAAAAAAAGTATTATTTTGAATTAGTATCAATTTCGTTCTATGTCACCAGGTCACAGGGATGCTGTGATATTTTCGACACGGAAACACCCTCCTCCGCCCTTAAGCTGCTGGTATTAAGGTCGAACAGGGATTTTATATTATCATTCATGGTTTCTGTGTTACTACTAACTCATG
>CM060332.1:29697940-29705440 GCA_030674155.1 Stramonita haemastoma
CTGCTGCTGCTAGCTGCTCTACTACTACTACTACTACTACTACTACTACTACTACTACTACTTCTACTACTACTACTACTACACACAACGCCTACGACTACGAACTACTACCAAAATCACTACTGCTGATAACAACAATGACTTAAATTAAGCGTCTAATTTGTGTCACGTTTTGTTCGAGTAAAGCCGTGTTCCCACACTTCCAAAAAAAAAAAAAAATCTGTTAGCACAAAACTATCATCCCTTTGATGCTGATTCTTCATCGCAGTGCATACTGCCCAGCAAATACATTTACACACAAACATGTGTACATTTATTCTGGTTATAAAAAGTCATGTTGCACTTACTCACACAATCATTCATAACAAAAAACAACACACACTTGTAAACAACTAACCATTTCCTTCTTAATAATACCCCCAGAAACCAACAAAGAAAATTCAAAGAGCAGGAAACAACAACAAGAAGAAAAAAACAAACAAAACAAACAACCTCATCCCACTCACTTCATTCTGAACAAGCCACAGCAGACAAGACTTGGAAAGTACATGGAAGTTTGCTGAGCTCAGCACAAATAAAAGTGGCCGAAGAGATTGATCAGCAATTTTTTTTTCTCTCTCTCTCTCTCTCCCAGCTCTTTAGTTTTAGTGGTTTTCTGCATTTATAGACGACAATCAAACTCTGATCAGATCTGTACTCCCCCTTTTTTTTTCTTTCCTTTCCTTCCTTCCTTTTCTGACCAGACAAAAGGAACATACTCCGTACGTACGACTGGCTACTGAGAAGCTGGGCTCTCTCTCTGTCTGTCTGTCTTTTCGTCTCGTTCTGTCTTCTGTCTCTCTCTCCCTCTCTCTCTGTGTCTGCCTCTGTATCTCTCTGTATCTCTCTGTCTCTCTGTATCTGTCTGTCTGTCTGTCGTCTGTCTGTCTCTCATACCATTCTCTCTACTCCATACATACATATTCCGCATAAATATTCCCACTTACAGCAAGGACATTCTCAAGACTCCGAAAGAGTTAACCCTGAACTGACATCAAAACCAGACTTGGCCACAAGCCTACAGACCTCTCCGTCCCTCCCCTACGCCCCCCTCCCCTTCAAAGCAGAACTAGAATCAATGGCACAACAGAACCCCCCCCCCCCTCTATCCTCCTACCCCCTACCCCCCACCTCGTAGCAGATTCAACACCCACCAGTAGTTCACTGTGAAGACTGAGCCTAACCCAGACGTAACAGGCTGGATGGTGTGAGACCTCAGGAGACGTTAGCACAGACTGGGGTCTAAGTCTGTAAGGGTCTTGAAGACCATAGTAGCGGCTGTTGATGTCCACACTACTTATTTAGCGCACGTAAAAGAACTCACGGCATCAACAGAGAGTCAGTCGTCCCTGGCAAAAAAATTCTGTACAAAAAAAAGTCACTCTGATAGCGAAACAAAATACAGTTGCAGACAGAAAAAAGAAAAAAATGGGTGGCACTGCTCTTGTGGCGACGCGCTTGCTCTCCCCGCGGGAGAGTAGCCCGAATTTCACACGGAGAAATCTGCTCTGACATATAGTGGTGTAACTTCCTTGAGGTAACAACTTGGGGAGAGAAAAAAAAAAAAAAAAATCTTCCTTCCTCTACCTTTACTACTTTTGCCACCACCACCACAGTGTTGCGTGGTCTTATCTGGCTGACCTGCCCAAGAAAAGGTCGAGCTGCGATTCTTCATGGGGTCTGACCCTGGAGATTCTGAGATCTCAGGCAGAGCTGGATGGGTCAATTGTAATAATGTGGAGGAGACCCAAGTTTTGGGAGAATCGGATCCTCGGGAAGATCGATCTCTCTCTCTCTCTCTCTCTCTCTCTCTCTCTCCTCTCTCCTCTCTCTCTCTCTCTCCTCTCTCTCATCTCTCTCTCTCTCTCTCCTCCGGATGAGACTTTAACCGAGGCCCCGTGTGCGAACGCACGCAGAACATCTAGCGCACACGTTAAATCCTGTCCGCTTTTCGTAAGAGTAGGCCATCATGTGCCAGTGGGAACAGATGACATTTACAAAACTGCATACACACGGGACTGGATGTAAAAAAGCACAAGAGTGCTTATTCCATTATCCTCGATACAAAAGAATAATTCAAATCAAATCTCTCTCTCTCTCTCTCTCTCTCTCTCTCTCTCTCTCTCTCTCTCTCTCTCTCTCTCTCTCTCTCTGGTAATATGTTTATAACACCTATGTCATATGCACACACTCTATGCCCACCACTCTTTTGTATTGTGCCTAAGGCCGATGTACATTAAACAATTTCAGTGTTCAGTGTTCAGTGTTTCTCTCTCTCTCTCTCTCTCTCTCTCTCTCTCTCTCTCTCTCTCTCTCTCTCTCTCTCTCTCTCTCTCTCTCTCTCTCTCTCTCTCTCTCTCTCTCTCTCTCATTTCAAGGATAATGGAATAAGCACTCGTGCGCATTTTGACACCCAGTCCCCGTGTGTGTGCAGTTTTCTAAATTTTATCATCCGTTCCCACCAGCACACGCAACAGCCTACTCTTCCAAAAAGCGGAACGAGTTTTAACGTGTGTGCAAGATGTTTTACGTGCGTTCGCACACGGGAACTCGGTTTATTTTTTCATCCGAAGGACTTTTTGGGGAGAGTGGAGTCGACATTGATGTAAACTCCAGGGGGGAAAAATCCTCTTGTACGAGATTCGAACCCGGGTCAGCAGATCACGAGCCCATCACTCTGACCACCAGGCTATCTATCCAGTCTCTCCACGTGAGCAGGGCTGGGAGATGGCTAGACTTTCAGTATGGTGGGATAGCTACAACAGTTCTGCTGATCACCATTTCGGCATCACATGAGAGGCTGAAGTGGCGAGGAGGAGAAGGAAAGAGGGGAAGGGGGGAAAGAGAATTAAAGTGGAGATAGTGATGGATGGTGGCTTAGGAGAGGTCAGGAAAAATTTACTCTGGGGAAGTCACACATGAATGAAAATGAAGTTGAAGAAGTTTTACATAATTATTCAGGCTTTTTTTTCACTTCTGGGATAGGATGACTAATTGAAATGTTGGAAGTGGCCTGTCCTTAAGTTCATTTGTTAAAGGGAAAGTCTGTTCCTTATTCTGCTTTTAGTGTATGTATGTATATATATATTATATATATATATATATTATATATATATATAATATATATATTATTATATATATTATACATATATATATATATATATATATATATATATATTCCAAAAGTTACATGTAAACTAACTGAAATGTCAAGCAGAAAAAACACACTGAGGCAATTTTGAACACACTACAGCCAAAAGAGGGCAATATGAAATTTGCTATATTCAACAAGCTGTGCGAAAGATCAGCAATACAATATTCCTGACGGTCTTTCTTTATCTGACATTTTTGTGGAAAACAATGTTATAGGCAAAAAGAGGAAGCTGGTTGAAAAATCTTCAGTGGTGCTCCAACGGTCTATAAAACTACGGGATGGATGAAGGCGAAGTTCTGGGCAAGAGATTTTCCATTTTCTTCCTTTTCCCACCAATACCATACATTCACACACAGTGTTAGACAGGGGTCAGAGCAATTCCCTAGAAATTCTCCTCTCTTAAACACCACCTCTACATACATAAAAAGTCACGTTCTACGTATCTCTACACATAGTATTACAGAACAGGGAGGGATGTCCGTACATTCCCTCCAGTCAAGCCTGACTTCATCACACGAATCAGACTTGGCACCATAAAGCGAATGCATCCTCCAAATCGACAGTCAAAAGGAAAAAGTAAGAAGACCACACTCCCAATTCCTTTTTTCAACCAACCAACCCCTCTCCCTCTCCCCTCGATTCTCAAAGCGACAGATTCATCACCAAGTCCCACTGTGTGGCTACACAGCTAGCCCCCCTGTCTGACCCAAACAGGCGGGTGGTGGTGTGAGACTAGACCTCAGGAGACGTCATTCAGTCTCTGACATACAGTCTGTAACAGTCTTGGAGACCACAGGAGGGGCTGGTGGTGTTGATTATTGCCAGCCACTTGGCCAAAGACACCCCCACCACCCCACACCCTACAACACAACCCCTACACCCCCAATCCTCTCCCACTTGCCACTGCATAGCAATCTGACTAGCAGCTAGGAAAAATTAAAAGGGGGAGCAGACTCTGTAGTTGTTCATGGGGGCTGCTCCCACAGAGTCTAAGATCTGTCTCAGACAGAGCAGAGCAGAGCAGAGTACAGCAGAGTACAGCAGGGAAAAGCAGAGCAGAGCAGAGCAGGGCAGAGCAGAGCAGAACAGAGCAGAGAAGAACAGAGTAGAGTAGAGTAGAGTAGAGTAGAGTAGAGTAGAGTAGAGTAGAGTAGAGTAGAGTAGAGTAGAGTAGAGTAGAGCAGAGCAGAACAGAGCAGAGCAGGGCAGGCAGAGCGGAGCAGAGCAGAGCAGGGCAGAGCAGAGAGAGCAGAGAAGAATAGAGTAGAGTAGAGTAGAGTAGAGTAGAGAGAGAGAGTAGAGCAGAGCAGAACAGAGCAGAGCAGGGCAGAGCAGAGCAGAGCAGAGCAGAGCAGAGCAGAGAGACAGAGCAAAGAGCAGAGCAGAGCAGAGCAGAGCAGAAGCAAGAGCAGAGCAGAGACAGAGCAGTAGCAAGAGAGCAGCAAGAGAACAGAGCAGAGCAGAATAGAGCAGAGCAGAGCAGGAGCAAGCAAGCAGAGCAGAGCAGAGCAGAGCAGCAGCAGAGCAGAGCAGAGCAGAAGCAGAAAAGCGCAGACAGCAGAAGAGCAACAGAGCAGAGCAAGCAGACAGAGCAGAGCAGAGCAGAACAGAGCAGAGCAGGAGACAAAACACAGCAGAGCAGAGCAGAATAGAGCAGAGCAGGACAGAACAGAACAGAGTAAAGCAGGACAGAGCAGAGGAGAGCAGTGTGTGCCTCCATCACAAGCTGTGTGGTAGTGAGCCAGTTCTTTTTGGGGAGACAGCTAGCTGTCTGCCTGTCTGTTGGGAGATCTATCGCTCTTCTTGTCTACAAGCAGGGGGAACAGTTGGAAATGTAAGTTAGCAGCGGGGGCTGGGGGAAACTGTAACTGTTCCTCTGATGATCTCCACACCAGACATGAGGTGGAAGTGAGGAGGTGAAAAAAAGAGGGGATGGGGTTGAGATAATAGGTGGTGGTGGTGGGTGGGGGTGGTGGGTTGCTTGTTTGGGAAGGGTTGAGGAACTTTGCCAAGGAGAAGTCACACATGAAAAAGGAAGTTGCAAAGTTTCTTTACAAATTGTCTCCCTTTCATTCAGTTTTTGCTCTCCCCTCATCTCCTGAAAATGAGAAGTTGGAATAAATGTCTGCTGCGATCTTCTCCTTTGTGTGTATTTGTCTGTCTGTCTGTCTCTTTTATCTGTCTGTCGTTCAGTCTTTGTGTCTGTTGGTTAGTGTGTTTTATCTGTCTGTCTGTCTGCTTGTCCCTTACTTTCTCCTTGTCCCTTACTCTCCTCATCTCTCCTCTCTCTCTCTCTCTCTCTCTCTCTCTCTCTCTCTCTCTCTCCTCTCTCTCTCTCTCTCTCTCCTCTCTCTCCTCTCTCTCACACACACACACACGCGCGCGCGCGCACGACACACACACACACACACACTTAACACCAAAAAACCTCCAGACTGGACAGGGCAATTTGGAAGATGCTGCAGACAACTAGACAGCAATTTCAATTTTGCCATGCTCAGCAACTTGTCAAAAAGATCAGCATTTTCCCCCTATAGTGCTTCTCTTCTGGCTCCCCTCCTTTTGCGAAGACAAGATCTGACCCCCCCCCCCCTAACGACAAAGGGAACAACAACGCCCAAGAAGTCTCTCTGTCTCTCTCTCTCCCTCCCTCTCTCTCTCTCCCCCCTCTCTCTCTCTCCCCCTTCTCTCTCTCTCTCCCTCTTTCTCTCCCCCCCCTCTCTCTCTCCCCCCCTCTCTCTCTCTCTCCCTCTTCTCCCCCCCCCCCTCTCTCTCTCTTCTCAAATATCATCTCTCCATGCATACATAAATACACATTCTACAAGATTTTACATATAAATTTACACTGCAAGGAGATTGCAGACTCCTACAATTTAACCCTGAACTTGACTACATAAATCACACTTGACAAAAATAAGTCTATCTCCACCCCCCACCCCTAAAGATCGTAATCAAAGGCAAAGGAAGTATTCCCCCCCCCCTTCCCTTATTCCTCCCCTCTCTCCAATCCTTCTCCTATCCAATCTCTTCTCCTCAACCTTCCCCACCACCTTTCGGTTTTTTTAAAAACCCAAACAGGCAGATTCATCAGTATCAGAACAGAGATACCACTTCATTCCCAACTGCTATGCCTGAACTCCATAAGAATCAGACTTGGAATCATAAAGAATGTGCAGCTTTACATCCTCCCAAGTCGACTTGAATCCAAAGCCAAGTGAGACCATCTTCCAATTCGTTTTCATCAACCTCGTCTCCATCCACCCTTATCCTCAAAAAAACATCAGATTCATCACCAAGTCCCACTGTGTAGCCAGTCCCCTGTCTGACCCAAAACAGGCTGATGGTGTGAGACCTCAGGAGACGTCATTCAGCCTCTGACAAACAGTCTGTAATAGTCTTGGAGACCACAGGGGCTGGTGTTGATTGCTGTCTACTTTGCCCAAAAAACTTCTCCCCCCCCCTCCCCACAAGCACCCCCTCCCCCCATTTTTTTTATTATAATCTTTTATATCGAGGATAATGGAATAAGCACCCTTGTGCTTTTTTTTTTTTACATACAGTCCCCGTTGTCTCCTCACTTGCCATAGCATGAAGGTTCTGCTGTACTGGCAGCCAAGGACAAGGGCAGATTCTATTGTTATGCTTCTGGCCCTGGAGATGTTGAGGTCTCGGGCAAAACTGAGAAGGTCAGTCCGAAAGCTTTGTGGTCAGCAAGATTGTTAAGAAGGTGGGGGAAATCTAGGTCCTGGGGTAGGGAGGGAGGGGGAGGGAGAAAGGTGGGAGAAGAAAGAAAGAGAGAGAGAGAGGGAAGAAGGAGAGAGAGAGAGGCGGAGAGAGGGGAGAGAGGAAAAGGAGAGTGGGAGAGGGGGAGAGGGGAAGGGGGAGAGGGAGAGATCTCGAACTCGAAATAGTTAATTCAGTATAGGCTATGGCCCCGTATTGAAGGGGGGGGGTACAATACACCAGATTCAAAGCTAAACAGTGGCCAGATGTTTCAATTTTTAACCTGTAAACATGAAATTTTCACTAATTTAATATCAACACAAGCTACACAAGACTTTTGACAGCAGTTGGTTCTAGCAGAGAGAGAGAGAGAGAGAGAGAGAGAGAGAGAGAGAGAGAGAGAGAGAGAGAGAGAGAGAGAGAGAGAGAGAGAGAGAGAGACAGACAGACAGACAGACAGACAGACAGACAGACAGACAGAGGCAGACAGAGAGGGGAAAGAGAGACAGAGACAGAGAGACGGAAACAGACAGACAGACAGACAGAACAGACAGACAGACAGACACAGACAGACACACAGACAG
>CM060332.1:29707940-29710841 GCA_030674155.1 Stramonita haemastoma
CCGAGCTGAAGAGGATCTCCCAGAACCGAGCCGTTGGAGGAGTGTATAGCGGCCCTTGGTTCCCCAGGGAATTCATAGGCATAAGCCAGAGTAAGTCAAGACAAAAGTAAAAACAGCATAATCCTGTTGCAGATGGGACTCCAAAACATGCAAGGGGAAAAACTCGTGTCTAACTTTTTATTGATTCTTTTTTTCTTTTTAATTATTCTTTTATATCGAGGATAACGGGATAAGCACAACTTGTGCTTGTTTTTTTTTTACATCCAGTCCCCGTGTGTATGCAGCTTTGTAAATGCCATCTATTCCCACCGGCACATGATGGCCTACTCTTACGAAAAGCGGAACAGGATTTAACGTGTGCGCAAGATGTTCTGCGTGCGTTCGCACACGGGGCCTCGGTTTATGGTCTCATCCGAAGGGCTTTGGGAGAGAGTGGATTTGACCAGGGATTGAACCCGCGACTCCTCGCTACTCTCTTGACTGGCGGCGTTAGTTAGCTCTCCAGACCACTACTGATCCACCCGCCAGTGGGCAGGAGGGGGCACACTGACGACATGCTGCAGTTGTTCATCCCCCCTCACAGGTTCAGCCAGAGTTTTATGACTCACTCTATCACATCGCCTTCCATTATTGTGAGACTGACAATGTTGTCCGATAAATCTCCTGCTCTCTGCTCTCTCTGTGTGTGTGTGTGTGTGTGTGTGTGTGTGTGTGTGTGTGTGTGTGTGTGTGTGTGTGTGTGTGTGTGTGTGTGTGTGTGTGTGTGTGTGTGTATCTCTCTTGTCTCTCTCTATCTCTCCCTCTCTCTCTCTCTCTGTCAACCTCCCTCTCTCTCCACCTCTCCTACCTCCCCCCCACACACAGCTCTTTCTCTCTCTCTCTCTCTCTCTCTCCTCTCCTTCCTCTCTCTCTCTCTCTCTCTCT
This sequence comes from Stramonita haemastoma, assembly GCA_030674155.1. Classification (NCBI taxonomy): domain Eukaryota; kingdom Metazoa; phylum Mollusca; class Gastropoda; order Neogastropoda; family Muricidae; genus Stramonita; species Stramonita haemastoma. The sequence goes on from CM060332.1 coordinate 29,708,865, forward strand.
CTCCATCTTCATCTCTCTCTGTCTCTGTCTCTCTCTTTCAGTCAATCCTTCTCCCTCTGTGCCTCTCTCACCTTCCCTCCTTTTCCACTCCCCTATCCTCGTACCCCATACAGCTCTCTGTCTGTCTGTCTGTTTCTGCTGTCTGTCTGTCTGCCCCCCCCCCCCCCCTCTCTCTCTCTCTCTCTTCTCCCTCCCTCCATCCCCCCTCCACTCCCCTCTCTCTCTCTCTCTCTCCCCCCCCCCCTCTCTCTTTCCCCCCTCTCTCTCCCCTCTCCCCCCTCCTCTCTCCCCCCTCCTCCCCCCCTCTCTCCTCTCCTCTCTCTTCTCTTCTCCCATCTCTCTCTCTCTCTCTCTCCCTCTCTCTCTCTCTCATCTCTCTCTCTCTCTCTCTCTCTCTCTCTCCCCCCCCCTCTCTCTCCCCTCTCTCTCTCTCTCCCCTCTCCTCTCTCCTCCCTCCCTCCCCCCCCTCTCTCTCTCAGCGTTGTCAGCCACTTTTTTTCAGCAACTGGTGTAGTGAGGGAGGGAGGAGGGACAGGCAGGAGGATCGATGTGTCGGCTGATTTCCACGCCCGCTTAACTCTTTGCAGCCTCCGCACAAAGGGAAGCTACTGCCTGTCACAAAAGAAGCTAATCCCGTTGAGAGGAAGTTGGGTGGTGGTGGGAGGGGAGGGAAGGGGGAGGGGAGAGGCGGGAATCTTGACACTTACAGCTAAAGAATCATCGACATGGGGATGTACAGAATTCCATCAAAGATCACTCTCCCCCCCTCCCCTTCTTACTCTCCCTCCCTGACTCCCTCTCTTTTTCGTTTTTTCTTTCTTTCTTTTTTAACCCACGTCCACTGCTCACCCACTGTACTGCCCAATGAATAGAATAAATAAATAGATAAATAAATAAATTAAATAAATAAAAAAAAATGAATGAAAGTTTTACACCGTGCATGGATGGAAACCCAAACACACCCATACCAAAACCATCATTATAAGTAAGTGAAATGATTGTGCCAACAACAACACAACAAAAAAGAAAAGAAAAGACTTGTCAGAATATCATATTAGATATGGAAAGATTATGCATACTCTCTTCTGTGCTTCACAAATATTTCTAATGGAATATAAAGGTAAAAGGTAAAAGTTCCCATTAACTTGTGTGGTCGTAGGGGGCGAGGAGGCGTCAGAGACCTCAGCTTCTCTAGGGGCCAGCATGTTGAGGGCGGCATGGAATGAAACAGACAATAATTATGATAATCTTCTCCAAAACCTGGGGCTGAAAAAGCCTGGTGGTCCAAGCATTGAACTCATGATCTGACGGCCTGGGATCGAGCCGTACCGAGGATCCCGTTTAAGGGGATTTCCCCCCCTGGGATTTAACATCACTACCCACTCCACTCCTCTTTAAAAAAAAAAAAAAAAGTCCTTCAGATGAGACTATAAACCGAGGACTCGTGTACAAACACCCCCCCCCCCCAGAACATCTTGCACACATATTAAAAACCCGTCTGCCTTAACAAAGAGTAGACATTTCATGCTCGAAAAAAAAAAGATTCACAAATATATATATATATATATATATATATATATATATATATATATAATATATATATATATATAATATATACACATGCACACTGGTATCGTGTTTAGACATTATCCCCAAAGTCTGAATGCAGCTGCCTTAATGGTAGGCAAATAACGACCCGTACCCAAAAAAACTCGCCACTGCTTGGATCTCAGAGCTTTAGACGAGAAACGAGAAAAAAAACAACACCAACAAAAAACCAAACAGCCTGATTCTATCCCCCCAAAAACTTTTTGGGGGTGGTTATTCTAGCAAGTGTATACATTCGAAACTTGCTGCTACTTAAGGCACATAATGATCATGCCAGTCCTGTCATTATTATTGTCAATGATCATTCTTTGCTTTACACAATTTCAAGAGACTTGTCATTACTTGTACATCTATGCAGAAAGGGGAGGG
>CM060332.1:29718441-29720941 GCA_030674155.1 Stramonita haemastoma
CGAAAAACAAACAAAAAACTAAAAAAACAGACAGACAGAGACAAGACAGACAGACAAACAAAAACACAAAGACAGAAATACAAAGAAGCGAGGCGAAGAAAAACAAGAACAACCCCCCCCCCCCCCTCCCTCTCCCCCAAAAAGAAATAAAACAAACCCAACCCAAAACAATTGGACGGAAATATATATATATGAAATACAGAGAAGCGGGCGAAGAAAACAAGAACAAAACCAACCCCCCCCCCCCCCCAAAAAAAAAACAAAAAAAAACACTAAAACAAAAAAAACCCAACCCAAAACAATTGGACGGAAATGACTAAAACGATCGCATTCAAAATGATAGGCCTTTTTTCTGTTTGTTTGGCCAGGATTTTTGTTTTTTGTTTTTTGGTCTTTCCGTATTTTCCATAATTCTTTTTTTTTTTAGCCACGGCCGTCCGGTCCAGTACTGCTTGCTTAATTAACTAGGCCTACTCCTACACGGCTTATCACGGTATCGGCACACACGCATCATTCACACAGCCCACAATACAAAGCGATAAGATTCACAACTTCTAGAGCGTATACGGTCCATAGTTATCCACCATACAAATCAAGAAGAGCTGTTTTCATGGTAGGATGCCAAACTGCCACCCACCTAAAAAAAAAAGAGGCCCCGCTCTGTTACGCTGATGTTAATGCATCACTGGAGTGCAAAAACGCTTTATTCAGTGGAGTGCCTATTTCAATCCTAAATCCTAAAAAAAAAAAATCTCTAAATGCGCAGGACATTACCAACCGATACCCCTTTACTGACAGTATTAAGCTTAGCTTTTAAAAAAACAACAACAAACAACCCCAAACCACTCAAAATAAAACCACAAAAGATTTTGTTTCGAGCGATAATGGATTATGCGCTCAGTGTATTTTTGGTACATCCAGTTCCCGTGTTCGTGCAGTTTTGTAAATTTTGTCATCCGCTCCTACTGACACAAATGACCTGTCTTCCTGAAAGACAGAAGAGGTTTAATTAACGTGTGCGCGATAAAATGTGCTGCGAAAGCAGAAAAATAAGGAGAGAGAGAGAGAGAGAGAGAGAGAGAAGAGGAGAGAGAGAGAGAGAGGAGAGGAGTGAGAGAGAGAGAGAGAGAGAGAGAGGAGGGGGGGGGGAGGAGGGAGGAGGGAGGGAAGAAGAGAGAGAGCGAGCGACAGAACAGAGAGAGACAGACAGAAGAAGACAGAGACAGACAGAACTATACTTATCCCCCCAAAAAAACCCACACACTATTATTGCTTATCTCTCCATCAGCCAGAGCAAACCCAACTGTCAAGTCAACAACACCCCCTACTAGTTATGAAAAATAAACACCCAAACCAAACTAATGGCTTATGCAGTTTCCCCAAATCGATAAAAGCAAAAATAAAAAACCCTCCCCACACTTGGCATCACATTTTCTATCGCTTACCCAGGTCAAAAGCAGGTTGAACAGTTCAAAAGAACATCTTTTTGTTTAAAGCCTACAAGGCAAACATATGTGAAAGATGAACATTTCTGTTACTCATGGATGAACATTTCTGTCAGGCATAGATGAACATTTCTTGTGTATGTCATAGATGAAATTTCTGTTAGTCATAGATGAACATTTCTGTTAGTCATAGATGAACATTTCTGTTAGTCATTACACATAGAAACATTTCTGTTAGTCATTTCCTTACTGGTTGTTTCATATCATGTGAACATTCTCTGCTGAGCTCCAATTCACAATGGTAAATTCGTTGTCATTTTGACCTGTTTTTTTACGCCATTTTCACAGGTATGCACATTGCAAGTTCGGGGTATCACATGTGTTCAAGCCTACGATCAGTGAAAAAGACTTTCGGTGCTCACATAGAGAGTGGTGGTCTCAACTGTGTCAAGCTTTGAGCAAGATTGTGTGTCCTGTGATGTAGTGTGTGTGTGTGTGTGTGTCGTGTGTGTGTGTGTGTGTGTGTGTGTGTGTGTGTGTGTGTGTGTTGTAGTATGTAGTTTGGGTTGTGTGTGTTGTGTGTGTGTGTCCGGTGTGTTGTCTGTGTCTTGTGTGTATGTGCGGTGGCGTGCGCGTGCACGGGCGGAACCAGTGGCGAGGAAAAGACGTAGATACAGAGGGGAAAAAAAAAATCAAAAGGAGAGAGAGATACACACATATTAAGTAGCTGTAGCAGAAAGCGATAATCTAGGCTGCAGTCAAGCCTAAGACCTGTCTGAGGGCCGTGTGTGGTGTGTGTGTTGTGTGTGTGTGTGTGGTGTGTGTGTGTGTGTGTGTGTGGTGTGTGTGTGTGGTGCGTTTTGTGTGTGTGTGTGTGTGTGCGCGCGCGCGCGCATCGTCTCTCTCTCTCTCTCTCTTCTCTCTCTCTCTCTCTCTCTCTCTCTCTCTCTCTCTCTCTCTCCAACCCTCTAACTCACCCTCTCTCTATCACCCTCTCCCTCTCACCACCTCTATCACCCTCTCTCTCTCCCCCCCTCTCCTCTCTCTTCACACCC
>CM060332.1:29725941-29728441 GCA_030674155.1 Stramonita haemastoma
AACACACTCAACAAAAAAAATTCGTAAAAGAGAGACACTGAATATAAAACAGAAAATGAAAAATGCAACAAAAAGCAAATAACGAGGTAAATAAATATAACGAAACAATCGCATCAAAAATGAAAAAAAGATAAAAATAAAAAATTTTTTAAAGAAACGAAAAAAACGAACAAAAAAAAAACAAAACAAATCAGATTCTTAAAAAAAAACCCACAATCAAGTATTCAGAAATATCATAGAATGAAATACAGTAGAACAAAGCTTAAAAAGATATACTGACAATGAAATCTACGTGCTCAGCTTTACACTCTTGAAACAAAACAAACAACAAAAAACCCCAAAACAAATAAACAAAAAAGCAGGAAGAATAAAACACCAACAAACAACAAACAAAAACAAAAATACTGCCAGACAAAATGACCATAAAACAAAATTTACATTAAATAAAAAAATACAAACTCCAAATAAGACCAAAAAAAAATTAATAATAAAAGACAAGCTAAAAGATTTCTCGAAAACGTTTAAACAAACAAAAAAAAACAAACAAAAAAAACCGAAAAAAAACGAAACTAGATCAAATCAAATAAACATCAAAATAAAACGCTGAAGGATAAAACAAGTCAAATAAGATAAAACGAACAAAATGAGTTCAAACACGAATAACTTAACACACACGCAGAGAGAGAGAGAGAGAGAGAGAGAGAGAGAGAGAGAGAGAGAGAGAGAGAGAGAGAGAGAGAGAGAGAGGGATATATATATATATATATATATATAGAGAGAGAGAAGAGAGAGAGAGAGAGAGAGAGAGAGAGAGAATATATATATATATATAAGAGAGAGAGAGAGAGAGAGAGAGAGAGAGAGAGAGAGAGAGAGAGAGAGAGAGAGAGAGAGAGAGAGAGAGAGAGAGAGAGAGGAGACACAGAGAAGGGAGGGAGAGAGAGAGAGAGAGAGAGAGACAGAGAGACAGAGAGACAGAGACAGACAGACAGACAGACAGACAGACAGAGACAGAGACACAGAGAGAGAGAGACAGAGACAGAGAGAGAGAAACAGAGACAGAAACAGAGAGACCGAGAGACCGAGTTACATTAAAATGTAGAGGAGAAAAACCAACCAACCCCAAACCCCTGGCCAGTGAGAGGCAACTGTTGACACAACAGGCCTCTTTACCTGCAAGGGGTCGTGTTCACGCACAGGGAAACACGATACTGTCAACATGCATGATTGCAGCTGCATGCACATTGAAATATAATTTGCTCCAACAGAGAGAGAGAGGGGAGAGAGAGAGGGGGGGGGGAGGGGGATGGACAGGGGAGAGAGAGGAGAGAGAGAGGGGGGGAGAGGGGTGGAGAGAGAGGGGGATGGAGAGAGAGAAAGAGGGGGGGGGGAACAAGGGAGAGACTGAGAAAGAAAGAAAGAGAGACAGAGACAGACAAACAGATGCAAGGAGAGGGAGATAGAGACAGAAAGAGAGACAGACAGATAGAGAGAGACAGAGACAGAGGGGAAGACAGACAGGCGCAGGCGCGCGCGTGTGTGTAAGTGTATGCGCGCACACACACACACACACACACACACACACACACACACCCATCTCTCTTACCCACCCCTCCACACACACACAACACAACAAACAACAGCCCCCCCCTCCTCTCACCCCCCACCCATCCACCCAATCAATCATCCTTCTTCCAGTTAACCCCCCAATCCCCCCCTCCCCCCCACCCCCATCCTCTTTACTCACGATTTGATTTTCCCCCCGTTCCAGTCGTTCATTTATTCATTCGCTCCTTCATTTCAGAATGATTGGCGGCAGCTCTATAAACAATTTGAGGTTGCAATGATATCCGGCAGGCAGGCAAACATTAGCTGTGTGTTGTCCTTAAGCGGTTCTCAAGTCGTTAACTTATTTTATTCTTTTTTAATTTATTTTATTCTTTTATATCGAGGATAATGGAATAAGCACTTAATGCTTTTTTTTTTTACATCCAGTCCCCGTGTGTATGCAGTTTTGTAAATCTTGTCATCCAGTTCCTGCCGGCACGCGATGGCCTACTCTTACGAAAAGCGGAACAGGATTTCACGTGTGCGCAAGATGTTCTGCGTGCGTTCGCACACGGGGCCTCGGTTTATAGTCTCATCCGAAAGACTTCTGGGGGAAGTAGGGTCAGTACTGATGTTAACTCCAGAGGAAAAATCCCCTCGAACGGGAATCGAACTGTTAACAGAACGTTCAACTGTGCGAAACTGGTCCATCATTAGTGGCCAGAAACTACCTTTTTAAAAAAAAAAAAAAAAACTGCTTAGCACACCACTTGTCTTTGTATTGACACGGATGTTAAATTGCGACCCCAGTTAAAAAAAAAAAAAAAAAAAAAAAAATGACGGTAAGAAAGAAGATATTGGTTGAATACAAAAAAAAAATCCCAGTCGAGACTCCCGACATAGAAAGAATACTTACTCCCGAACATGACTTGGAAAACACATTTTTGAGTTT
>CM060332.1:29733441-29735941 GCA_030674155.1 Stramonita haemastoma
CTTCCCCAAGACTGGGAGGAAGATCAGATTTTAGATGAAAGTTGAGAGGAGGAAGGTGAGAGTATGGGGAGTAAGGGTAGAAAGAGAGAGAGGGAGGGGAGAGAGAGAGGATAGAGAGAGAGAGAGAGAGAGAGAGAGAGAGAGAGAGAGGACGAGAGAGAAGAGAGAGAGAGAGAGAGAGAGAGAGAGACAGAGAGAGAGAGAGACAGAGAGAGAGAGACAGAGGAGAGAGACGAGGGGGGGAGAGAGAGAGAGAGAGAGAGAGACAGAGACAAGAGAGACAGACAGACAGAAGACAGAGAGACAGAGACAAGAGAGAGGACAGAGAGACAGACAGGGAGAGAGAGAGAAGAGAGAGAGAGAGAGAGAGAGAGAGAGACAGACAGACAGACAGAGAGAAAAGAGAGGAAGACAGAGAGAGAGACAGACAGAGAGATGGGTGATTCTGGAGGGTGAAGGTGGGGATATGGTGGTGGTGCGGAGAAGTAATTGCAAGGCAATAACATGGCGGCGGCTTTTGATGTATGGCAACGTGCCCTGGTGTGTGGCTGCTATTTGTGATGGGATCTTTATTGACAAAAGGTGGGGGTGGGGGGGTGCCCGAATCGGGTCAGGCTTTGGCCTTAAGGTAGTAGTAGCGGAAGCTTTGGGCCCTGGGTGGCTAGGGTATTCATCCTTCTGTTGAAGTAAAGTGTAAAGGAAATGGGTGGTGAACATAGTCCAGAGAGAAGCAACATCAACGAGTAGACCACTGGCCTTGAGTGGAACACATACTACAGAAGGAAAGCTGAGAACCGCGAGGAGTGGAGGAAGCTGGTTGTAAAATCTTCAGTGGTGCTCCAGGTCTACTAATACGGGGATTACTGACAATGAAGGTGAAGTCATCCATCTATCCATCCTCTTCCCTCCCTTCCTCTGACATTCCATACATCTACCCATCCATCCATCCATCTATCCATCCATCCATCCATCCATCATTCCGTGTATTGGTCTGAACATAGTCCCAGCTGATGCTGAACAAACGACAGGTCGACAAGTGACCAGGGACACAGATCCCTAGACTGTGACCACAAGTGCCGATCTGGAGAGACTTAGAAGAAAAGACTGCTATTGTTCCACACACACACAACACACACACACACACATACACACACAACACACACACACACACACACACACACGCACACACAGACACACACACAGACAGACAGACAGACAGACAGACACACACACACAGCACACACACACACACACACACACACACACCACACACACACACACACACACACACACACACAACACACACACAACAGAGTGAATAACAGGGAATTAACCTGGGTGTTATTGTCTCCTAAGAGTCCCGAACGCTCTATTCCGAAAAAAAAAAACCCTAACACACACAGACACCAAAAACAAAACAATCAAGGGCCACCTAACAGAAAAAAAACAACTAACCAATCAAAGTAAAGGGGGGGGGAAGACCAAACAAAATTCCTAAACTTAAGCACAAAAAGTTGTCTTTAGGGAAACGGTTCTTATTTTACAGAGTCTGTACAGACGTTGGTCTATTGGTTAAATAGGGAGAGAGAGAGAGAGAGAGAGAGAGAGAGAGAGAGAGAGAGAGAGAGAGAGAGAGAGAGAGAGAGAGAGAGAGAGAGAGAGAGAGAGAGAGGAAACATATTCGTTTACGTTCAGTGTAACATGTAGTCTGTATTTCTGTGAACCTGCAAAAATGGCTTACGATATCTCTTCCACACTTACATTACTATCGAGCATAGTCCCTTGTGGTAGCCATATGTACAACAGAACTCGCATGGTAGCTAACTATCATGATACAATACTAACAGACTTGCCAGTACCTCTTTTATCCTCACCCGTTTCGCCTTCACAATACCACAACCAGCGGCTTTCTCCTCTCGTGGTGGTTAAGCCACCATACACATATATCAGCTAATTTTTCTTTTTTTCTTTCTCTTTTCTTTTTTTACCATAAGTGTCCTTTTCTATCAAGCCTGCTAATCTGGAAGCTGGCAAACCTTATTTCCTGCCCAGAATCTGTTTCTGCTCTCCCTCAGTCAGTCGCTGTTACTACGGTGAGAATCCTAGTCTTCCCCAAGACTGGAACAACATCTCGACACCGTTCTCTGTTGAATTCTTCTCCACTTTCACGTCCATGACAGGAAACTAGATACATAATAATGCAGACAGACAGGAAAAGAGAAAAAAAACAAACACGGGAGGCGTTGCCCTTGTGGTGGTGCGCACTCCCCAGGAAGAGCAGCCTGAATTTCACGCAGAAATTTGTCATGACTTATAGTGGTATACAATGCCTGCAGTTCTTCTTAAGAATAATCGCTGCCTTGATTAGTGGATACTGTTGTTGTGCATTTCCCTTTCTCACCCTTGCACACGATCCTAAGGTTATATGGCTATAAGGTTATATGGCAGGTATTTCTACGCTCCTAAGCTTATAATGGCAGATACATTTCCACGATCCTAA
>CM060332.1:29740941-29748441 GCA_030674155.1 Stramonita haemastoma
AGAAGAAAAAAAAAGGGGGGTCCTGCAAAAGGAGCTCAACAACTCCAACAGACCCAGAGATCGAACACACACAAACGCCACCTTTGCCACAGAGATTGCTAGAGAAACACTCTCTGTGGCAGAGACCGATGCTGGAGAAACACTCTCTGTGGCAGAGACCGATGCTGGAGAAACACTCTCTGTGGCAGAGACCGATGCTGGAGAAACACTCTCTGTGGCAGAGACCGATGCTGGAGAAACACTCTCTGTGGCAGAGACCGATGCTGGAGAAACACTCTCTGTGGCAGAGACCGATGCTGGAGAACAATCTCTGTGGCGACCGCTGCTGCGACAACGGAACAAACAGACGGGAAACCAGTTGTAGGACCGGCCAGATCAAACTTGAGACCGACAGGGGCCTAGTAAACATCTACTTCTCTTCTACATCTACATCTCTACACTAAACTACCTACCTACTACTACTACTACTAACGACTAACTACTACTACTACAAACACAGAAACTTTTGTCATCAAAACAAGTTCCAGCAGAAGAGCTGGCAGCTGATGAGTTGCGTGACAAGACTCGGGAGGAACAGGAGAGGAGGAGAAAAGAGAAGGAGGAGAAGAAAGAGAAAAAGGAGAGAGGAGGAGGTGGAATAGGAGGAGGAGGAAAGAGAAAGAGGAGAGGAGGAGGAGGAGGAAGCAGTTGATCCAGGGACCCCAACTCTTATCAGCCCAATTACCACCAGCAAGTGAAGGAAGTCGGTCATTTCGCTACTTTTATTCTCCGTGGGATACTTTCTTTTTTTCTTTCTTTCTCTCTTTCTTTCTTTTCCATGAGGGGTCATAACCCTCGTCAGCTAGAATGTGGCTAAAGTAGCTATCGATGTTCAACACAAACGATCCCTGAAGTCGGAGTCCGCTATCTACTTAATGGTGGGCGAATGGTTACATGCACAAAATCTTACCGTTGGTGAACCTCGGAATTCTATCTGAGGTACAGGGATAAAAAGGGGAAAAAAAATAGATGGAGAAAGAAACAGATTGGAAAGTGATTGTTGTATGGGATGAAGGGTACATTAAAAAAAAAGATAAGGAGGGCCTGGGTCGGAGATTGGAAACAATACGTTAATGTTTGGTTTTAATTTTGGGGGTTTGGGCTTTCTTTGTTTACAATGAATCTTGCTATTGTGTGCAGATTTTGTATGTGCAACAATCCTACTATCATTTGAATGTTTTTTGCTTTGTTTGCTATCAGTCTTGCTTCCATACAGTCCAGCTAGCTATTTTCTACTCTCTTTTCTTAAAGTCACCATCTATAACATAAAACACACACACAAACACAAACACTCCTCTCTCTCTCTCTCTCTCTCCTCTCTCTCTCTCTCTCTCTCTCTCTCTCTCTCCTCTCTCTCTCTGCCTTACAATTTTCTCTCATATTCGCTCATCTTGAAACGGCAACCCCATTTCCTGTTCTTAAACCTCGTTCTTCCTCTCTCTCCTCTTCTGTCATTCTCTGTTACCGCGGAGCTAGTGATGATATTCCTTCCAGGACTGTTAAGATATCTCCTAGGGGCCATCTCTCTCTTCCCACGCTTTTCCTCTGGCTTTTCACATCAACATCAGAACATTTTCTCCCCAGAACTAATCACTACCTGATCTGTGCCTGTGTACCTTTCCGTTTTCACTCCACACTCTCCCATAGGGTGTGGTAGATGTACTACACCACTACCACATCTACCACTATTTCCTCTTTGAATCTGCTGCTGCTGCTTTCTGCTCCGTCATTCTGCGTTAACTGTGGTGAAATCCTCTTCCTCCCAGGGTGTGGTAGACATACACGTATGTATGTAAGTATATATATTATATATATTTATAATATTATATATATATATATATATATATATATATATATATATATATATATATATATATATATCAATAGCTGTCTCCTTCTGTGAGTTTCTGCTAGACTACTAGCTTCCATGTTAGTTAGCATCGGTGTTTTCTCTCCCCAGGACTAAACTAATTACTGCTTGATCTGTAACCGGTATGCGTGTGTGTGTGGTTTGTGCGTGTGTGTGTTTGTGTTGTGTTGAGTGTTTGTGTGTGTGTGTGTGTGTGTGTGTGTGTGGTGTGTGTGTGTGTGTGTGTGTGTGTGTGTGTACGTGTGTGTGTGTGTGTGTGAGTGTGTGTGTGTATTTATATAGGCATGTATGTTTGTGTGTATATATATTTAGAAGGTAAAGGTGTCCCATAACGTATGTGGTCGTAGGGGAGTGAGGCATCAGAGACCTCACCTTCTCTAGGTGCCAGCATGTTGAGGGCGGCGCCTATCTCCTCTCCTTCGCTGCTTCATCTTACCTGACCCTAAAGAGGGCAGGTACCCATTGACAGCTGGGGAACTGGGGGAACTGTACTGTAGCCAAGGCGCGCAAACGGTCACCCATTCAACTGGTAACCACGCTCGACGCTGCTTTACATTGGCTGGGGGAAGGCCAGCGCTCTGACCACTGAGATATACGTCCCCATATATATATATATATATATATATATATATATATATAATATATATATATATATATATATATACACTATTACCACTGTATCAAAATCCTCACCAACACCACGATTAGAACCATCACCACCACACCAACCCCGCTACCATCATCACCACCAACACCACCACCACCACCACCATTTCATTTAGCGGTTATTTCTGTCTTACCTCCTAGCGATATTCATTCTCTTCTGGGGCAGGATTACAACCAACAAGCCCCAAGCATCAACACACACACACACACACACACACACACACACATACACACGTACACGCACGCACGCACACACACACACACGAGCGCACACACACACGAAAACAAAGACAAACAACAACAACAAAAAACCACCTATAAGTGTTAAAACGACACCTACTAAACACGACTTTACCACACATACTCAAAAAGTGCTTATCTATTATCCTCGAACTAAACGAATTTGTGCCTTGCCTTACCTTCCTCCTTGCTCTCCTCTCTCTCTCTCTCTCTCCCCCTCCTCCTCTCTCTCTCTCTCTCTTCTCTCTCCCCCCCCCTCTCTCTCTCTCTCTCCCTCTCTCCCCCCCCTCTCCCCTCTCCTCTCCCTCTCCCTCTTAAGTCCTCTTCTTTGACCCCAATCAGACATGCCACCAGAAGTGGGGGGGGGGGGGGTGGGTGGGAGGGGAGGGGAGGAAGGAAATCTGAAGGGTGGTAGAGATATAGCTGACCCATCTAGTCCTGTTAATTATTACCTTTTGTTGACCTCGTCCCACCCATACCTGCCTCCATCTCCCCCCCCCCCCCCCCCCGTCACACACACACAAAGTCACTCACGACAAGAGGCAAGCCTGGGAGTCATAGTGATTAAAAGAAAGCCTGTCTCTATTCTACCATGACCATTATTTTTGGACTTTGGGACTCAGGATTTGGACATGGATTTGGACATACACACACACGCGCGCGCGCACGTACGCACGCACACACACACGCGCGCGCACGTACGCACGCACACACACACACGCACGCGCAACCCCCCCCCCCCCCCACACACACACACACGCACGCACGCAGCCCCCCCCCCAAAAAAAAAAAAAAATCAACAAAAAAAAAATATATATAAGTGTTAAAACGATACCAACTAAACACGACTTTACCACACATACTCAAAAAGGAGAGATTGGCCATACGATACGTTTATCATCATTATAACAGCACTTAAGTGTTCACAACAACAGACACCAAACAGAACAACCTTATCACACACGTTCAAAAAGCAAAGCGGGGCTATGCGACACTTCTTATCGTCTTACGAAACATTTAACATGAGGGAAAACCTCCGCTCCTACCCCCCCCCCCTTACTCCCGCCTACACTATGATGTGTGTGTGTGTGTGTGTGTGTGTGTGTGTGTGTGTGTGTGTGTGGTGTGTGTGTGTGTGTGTGTGTGTGTGTCTGTCTGTCTGTTTGTCTGTGTGATTGTGAATATATATATAAAATGTGTGTGTGTGTGTGTGTGTGTATTTACATGTGTGTTTATATGTGTGTGTGTGTGCATGCGTGCATGCGTGCACATAATATACGAGTTGGAGGGGGGAGGGGGGAGAAGATTGAAATGAGACTATATTTTTGTGTATTCCTGCCATTGTTAGTCCAATAAAGAGATTATAGGTTGGTTTGGACAGGCCTAGAACTCAACAAAACCCTGAGAAGGGCAGAACAGAGAGAGGAATGGAGGGAACTAGTTGTCAAGTCTTCAGGGGATGCCCCCACGGTCGCCAGACCAAGGGATAGATAGATAGATAGGTTTGTTGTGAAAACACTCAACACTGTAATTTGAAAAAAAACAAACACACCAATGTCAGATGCCCTGGGCCTAACCTGACAGGCGCTAAAAGGCATGGCAGCACAAATCATTTTTGCTCATAATGTGACAGACAACAACAATTCCTGTCTGAGCAATCGACAAAGAAAACGTTCACACACACACACACACACACACACACACACACACACACACACACACACACACACACACACACACACACACACACACACACACACACACACACTACATATACACCCCCCAAAAAAAACACACAAAAAAAACAACCAACCAAAAACAAAAACAAAAACCCACCTCTACGTGTTAAAAACAACAGCAATCCAACACGACTTCATCACATATCCTCAAAAAAGCACACAGCCCGACTGACAACACGATACCTTTATCATCATTACAACAGCACTTAGTGCGGACAACAACAGACATCAAACATAATAACTTTATCACACATACTCAAAAAGCAGACACCGGCCATACGATACGTTTACCATCATTATAACAAGCACTTAAACTGTGGACAACGAGGGACACCAAAAACAGAACAACAACCTTCTCACACATGTTCAAAAAACGGAGCGGGGGCTATGCGACACTTCCTATATTATTATTATCTTCACATCAACATGTGTTCGACATGAGCAAATCGCCTCCCAAACTCCCCGCCCGCTCCTCCCATCGTGTGTGTGTGTGTTAAGGGGGGGGGGGGGGGGGGTGGGGTCGGCGCGCGCGCGCGCGCGCGCGTGGTGTGTGTGTGTGTGTGTGTGTGTTTAGACATGCGTGTGTGATTGTGTGTGTGTGATTGTGTGTGTGTGTGTGTGTGTGTGTGTGTGTGTGTGTGTGTGTGTGTGTGTGTGTGTGTGTGTGTGTGTGTGTGTGTGTAAGTGCGCGCCCGAGCGAAGCGAATAGATGGAAAAACGTTTTTATGTAGGTGTGTGTGTGTGTGTGTGTGTGTGTGTGTGTGTGTGTGTGTGTGTGTGTGTGGTGTGTGTGTGGTGTGCGCGCGCGCACGCCCGCCTGTGTGTGTGTGTGTGTGCGCGCGCGCGCACGCACGGGTGCATGTGTGTGTGTTTGTGTGTGTGTGTCTAAACATGCGTGTGTGCGTGTTTAGACGTGCGTGCGTGCGTGCGTGCGTGTGTGTGTGTGTGTGTGTGTGTGGAGGGGGGAAGGTAAATACATGTACATATATGGATTGTGCGTGTGTGTGTGTGTGTGTGTGTCTGTGTGCGTACGTCTGTGTAGTGTGTGTGTAAGTGCATGTGTATGTGTGCGCGTGCGTGCGCGCGTTTGCGAGTACACACACACGCATGACGGAAAATTCACAAGTGGCCTCTAAATGACAAAGTAGCACGTGCAGTTACTTACACGTGACACCTATATATGTCACCGACATCAAACCGTCATTGACCTAGTTTTTCACATCACACTTCATTCTGGGCACTGAATGTCTGTCTGTCTGTCTGACCAAAGAGATACTTGTTTTATATTTGTTTCTGTCTCTGTCCGTCTCTGTGTGTCTGTCTATCTATCCGTGTGTGTGTGTGTGTGTGTGTGTGTGTGTGTGTGTGTGTGTGTGTGTGTGTGTGTGTGTGTGTGTGTGTGTGTGTCTGTCTGTCTGTCTGTCTGTTGCTGTCTGTCTGTCTGTCTGTCTGTCTGTCTGTCTGTCTGTCTGTCTGTCTGTCTGTCTCTCTCTCTCTCTCTCTCTCTCTCTCTCTCTCTCTCTCTCTCTCTCTCTCTCTCTCTCTCTCTCTCTCTCTCCCATGCCCTTTCCATGCGCGTGCGCGCGTGGATGCGTGCTTATGTGTGTGTGTGTGTGACATAAAGAGCCACTTAAAGAGAGACAGAGACAGAGATCTTGGGACACACACACACACACCCACGTACAGAGAGAGAGAGAGAGAGAGAGAGAGAGAGAGAGGAGGAGAGGAGAGAGGAGAGAGAGAGAGAGAGAAGAACGAGGAAGCGAGAGAGAGAGAGAGAGAGAGAGAGAGAGAGAGAGAGAGAGAAGAGAGAGAGAGAGAGAGAGAGAGAGAGAGAGAAGCGAGAGAAAGCGAGAGAGAGAGAAAGCGAGAGAGAGAGAGAGAAAGCGAGCGAGAGAGAGAAAGCGAGAGAGAGACACACACACACACAGAGACAGAGACAGAGACAGAGAGACAGACAGACAGACAGAGACAGAGAGACAGAGACAGAGAGATGTCAAACAAATATCTTGGGTATTCCTGTACGCAAAGCAAATGAAACCCTGGTTCTTTTTTTTTTCTTTTTTTCTTTTTTTATATCTTCCTCAGTTTTCTGATATTTAGAATTTTGAACAACACCTACCGAGATGTATAAGATTGAAGCAACTTTTTCCACTTCTTACATCTTCTGTCAAAAATGGGCTATATCAGATTTTGTTTCCGTTTTTGTTGTTGTTTGTTTGTTTGTTTGTTTGTTGTTGTTTTTTTTTTTAGTTTAGTGTAGTAAAAAAAAAAAAAAAAAAAAAAAAAAAAGCGCATGAGTGCTTATTCCATTATCCTTGATATAAAAGAACAAACAAAACAAAACTAACAAAACAAGGTATATTTCGATATGGGAGGGGGGGGGGGGGGCAGAGAGAGACAAACAAAACCAAACAAATAAAACAGCAACAACAGCAACAAAAACACAGCCCCCCCCCCCCCCCCCCCCCCCTCAAATCAAACCCTCAATGCGCAAGAAAGAAACCTTTAAATTAAAAAAAAAAAAAATTGCATAGGAAAACATGACTTACACGAAAAACTACAACAAAAGTTTGTAGCTAGCTGTATTTTGAGCCGACATCGTTCGCTATGATCTGTAATTCTCTCTCTCCTCATCACGCGACGTGTTATCCTGTTTCTTATAGACTAGGCTAACTAGGGGTGTTTTTTTTTTTGGGGGGGGGTGTTTTGTAACCGTGTGTTTTTGCATTATATGTCGCTCTTTTTCCATTCTCTTTGAAAACAAAAAGGAGGGAAACCTGTTTGGACTTTAACTTTAATTCTGATTATTCAATTTGTTTTCAAGTTTTTTTGTTTGTGTTTTAGTTTGTTTGGTGTGTTGTTGTTTTTTAAATAAAGTTACCTTTTGTATGTTAAACCTGATGAAATAACGTAGACAGACTCTATACAAGCTTTATGATATCA
>CM060332.1:29750941-29753441 GCA_030674155.1 Stramonita haemastoma
GGTTAAATATTGTATGCCTGCACGCGCACGCGCGCGCGCGCGCACGCACACACACGCACACACACACACTAACACACACACACACTAACACACACAACACGCACACGCAACGCACGCACGACACACACACACACACACACACACACACACACACCACACACACACACACAGAAGCCGTAGAAGCAACAAGCCCGGACAGGAAGCCACCGGAGATAAGGGAGATCACTCCAAGTGACAGGAAGGATCTTCATTATTTCCCCTAACAGGAAGTCCAATCAGCGTCAAGAGTACTGCATCATTTGCATGCAGACGACAATTTCCACCTCCGCTCACATATCTCTCCACACACCAAAAAATATATTATAAATATCCCCTCCCTATTTTTTTTTTATCTTCTTAGATAACTCTTGTTTTTAGAAGTAAGAGAATAAACTACGATGGGGGGGGGGGGGGGGGGATGGGGAGGGGTCGGTGGGGGGGTGGGGGGTTGCAAAGCTACCTTTTTTCCATTTTGATTACGTATGCTTTAGAAAGTGGTGGTAAAACTTTTGCAAACTGAGAGAGAGAGAGAAAAGAGAGGAGAGAGAGAGAGAGAGAGAGAGAGAGAGAGAGAGAGAGAGAGAGAGAGAGCATCTCTCTCCACCTCTTGTCTCTCCCTCCTTCCCTCCTCTCTTTTTTCCCTGTCTCTTTCTCTATTCTTCTTCTATGTATCTACCTACCTACCTATCTACCTATCTATCTATCTATCTATCTATCTATCTCTCTCTCTCTCTCTCTTCTCTCTTTTTTTTTTTCCTCTACCTACCTACCTACCTACCTACCTACCTACTACCTGTCTATCTATCTATCTATCTATCTACTATCTATCTATCTATCTATCTATCTATCTATCTATCTATCTATCTATATCTATCTGTCTGTCTTCTATCTATCTATATCGTATTCTACTATCTACCTACTACTACCTATCTACTTATCTGTCTGTCTGTCTGTCTGTCTGTCTTTTCTGTTCTGCTTCCTCTACCTACGTATAGTAGTAGTAGTAGTAGTAGTACGTAGTAGTATGTATGTATGATGTATGTTATGTAATAAACTACTTACCTACCTATTATCTTCTATCTATCGGCTCCCCCACTTTCCTCCTCCTCCCCCCTCCTCCTCCTCCTCTTCCGATCTCTTTCCCCGTTCCCTTCACAGCTTCATTAAGTGAAGAACGACTAACTAACTAACTAACTGAACTAACTAGACTAACTAGACTTCCAGGTCACAGCAAGGTCAACCCCCTAAAAGGAATCTACTCTCATTCCGGAGGTGACCAAAACTTTGCTACTACGCTCCTGTCACCCTTTTACTGTCACATCCTTTTTTTCCTTTCTTTCTTCTTCTTCTTCTCTCTCTCTCTCTCTCTTCTCTCTCTCTCTCTCTCTCTCTCTCTCTCCTCACTCCTCTCTCTCTCTCTCTCTCTCTCTCTCCTCTCTCTCTCTCTCTGTCTCTCTCTTCTTTCTCCTCCTCTCTCTCTCTCTCTCTCCCTCTCTCTCTCTCTTCCTCTGTCTTCTCTCCTCTCTTCCTCCCTCCTCTCTCTTCTTCCTCTCTTCTCTCTCCTCCTCCCTCCCTCTCTCTCCCTCCATCTTCCCCTCTCTCCCTCCTCCTCTCTCTCTCTCTCTCTCTCTCTCTCTCTCTCTCTCCCCCCTCTCCCGTTCTTGCCCGTCTGCATTGAACCGGGAAAGACAAAGCAAAGTCTATAGTGGAGTTAAGTGGTCGGTGTGGTGGTAGTAGTGGTGGTGGAGGTGGTCGAAAGGGGGGGGGGGTGAAGAGGGAGGGGAGTGAAAAGACAGTGAAGGAGGAGCAGGGGGAGGACAGGAAGAGGGGTGGAGGAGGATAAGGCATAGAGTCCAATGAATCGAAAGACTAAGAGTCTAAACTATTTTTCTCTCTTCCGGCATCTTCCAACATCTTAAGAATCTATATCTCATTCTCCTTTCATCTCTGTGCTCTTTGTCTCTGTCTCTCTGTGTTTCTCTCTCTGTCTTTCTCTCTCTGTGTCTGTCTGTCTAACGGTTCTGTCTCTCTTCCTTCTTCTCTCTCTCTCTCTCTCTCTCTCTCTCTCCTCTCCCTCCTCCCTCCCTCCCTCTCTCTCTCTCTCTCTCTCTCTCTCTCTCTCTCTCTCTCTTCCTCTCTCTCTCCCCTCTCTCTCTCTTTCCACCTCCCTCCCCCTTTCTCTCTATCTCTCAATTTCAAACAGGAATGGAACCTGTGCCCTTTCCCATTGTCTAAACAGATGAAATAACCATTATTTAAGACCACCAATCCACTGCTTGCTTGTTTTACTTTGCTATTATTTTTTGTGTACATTGTATAGTGTTTTTTGGTGTTTTTTTTTACAATCCACTCTTTCCTCTTTTTCATTTCCATTCTAAGAACAAAACAAAATAAACACACAAAAAACACACTTCCTTTTTTTTATATATTTTTTAGTTTGATGACATAGCAGTGGAGGAAA